>WBMZ01002278.1:0-619283 GCA_013400975.1 Atrichornis clamosus
GGCGGGGGAGCGGGGCGGCTCCTTGCCCTGCCACGGGGGCCGAGCGGACCCGCCGGGGCCTCCGCTCGCAGCCGCCCTTCTCCGGGGAGAGGGGCAGAAACTTTGGGAGGGCGGGGGGCTCCGCAGCTCGGCAGCGGGTGCCGGCAACTCGCCGCCCGCTACTTTCTCGGGCGCGCCCGGCGGCGCGGAGAGGGGATGCTGGAAGCGGCCGATCGGGGAGGGAGGTGCCGCTCCCACCGCGGGTGATGCTGCGGGGCCGCTCCGGAGCCCCGCGCGGGCGGGAGCCGCGGCCCGGCGGATCGTGCGGAGCTTGGGGTCTGCGCCTCCGCATCGAAGGGCTGGAACGAGGGGAACGGGAGAAGAAGGTGGTGAAGTTCTCCGTGAGGCCGTGACACGGGGTGACCCCCAGCCCGCCGCTCGCGGGGACGCGCGGGTGCCGCAGGTGTAGCGGAGCTCTCGCTGTTCCGCAGCGCTCCGGCCATCCGCTCCTACCTCCCAGCCAGCATTGCCCCTTCCAAAGGCTCCGTCTCACAGGTGTCGGGGATTTCTTGCCTCTGGTTGTTTTCTTTTCCCTTAGCGTTTTTTCCTTGCAGTTTTGGATATGCTTACTAGCTTCAAGTTTTAGAAACTTAGTTTTGAGAACTCTGTCTCAGTTTATTTTATATTTATTTTAAAACATTTTAGTTCTTCTCACTTTTAGGTTAGGCTTTACCGTTTATTTTATTTGTGAACATACGAGAGGGATAGAAAGAAGAGAAAACTTCAGTGTTTGTTTCGTGCTTGTTTGTTTTCTTAAAAAAAATAACTGCTTGAGCACTAACTTTGTGAGGAAATTGATTCTTTCCAGCATATGTTACTTAACTTCGTTTACACTTACCCGTATGAATAGAAAGTGACTATCAGATATGAATTACTCCTTGTGTTACTAACCCAACATACCTCGATGTCCTGGTGTGAATACAGTGTTTTCTGGGCAGATTAACATACAACACACAACATTTCGATGGAGAGGAATTATTTTTTGCCTGCTTACTTTCTAATATAATTTAAGGTAATTATTTCCTTTATATGGATCTTTAGACAAGCACGTGAGCTTTCATTTCATGGGAGATGTCTTTTAAATGCTGCTGGCAGTTCATCAGGCAAAACGGGGTCTCTTGTTGGGTTCTGCTGTGTCTTTGACCACTGGAGGGCTGCAAAGAACATTTTTGGATAACAGTAGCCACAATCTGCCAGTATTTAGTGTTTTAAAATAAGCATTTTAAGGTCATTTATACTGATATTCAAGTGTTTTAAGTTTTCACTTACTACTTTACGTATCTTGTTTCTTAAAATTAGATCTCATCAAGGGCTATCATGCATTATTAATGAATGGACTAACATATTTTGGCACTGTATGCTGTTAACATCTGATTTTTTTTTTCTGCTTGATCAGTAGAAGAAAGAAAAAAAGGGTTTATTTCACCAAGAACCTGCTGCTACTTTTTCCTATTTTTCCTACCTATAGTAAGCAGATATGAAATCAGAAGGCATTTTGTGGGTATCTCACACACACATTGCAAGGGGTGGTTCTGTAACCATAATCCAGACTTTTTGCTTGAGGGTGCATTCTGGTTAGAGATGCAGGTAGGATGTGGTGTGTACAAGGCTCCTCTGGTACCTAAGCATCCTGTTGTATAGAGGATCAAAGATAATGATTTCAGTTCTCATCTCATCTACTTTGCTGTGATCTGCTGCTTCTCATTTTAAAAACAAAACCAACCCCTCTCCACCCCCACCCTCTTTCCCACATGTTCTTGAGGATAGGGAGAAGGATTGCAGAAACAGTCCTGGTTCTCAGTTTTCACTCAGTAGAAAATAACAATTTCTTTCACAAAATATCTCCAGGTGGCAAAAATTGTTTACTCTTAATAGAAAGGGGGAAACCCCCTCCAACCCCCCAAGACTTTCTAAAGTTTTCCATGGAAAAAGAAATATAAGAAGCAATATCAGAATGTTTAGTAGGTGGTTAGTTACAGAACTTAATGTGGGTATTAAATATTCATATGCACTTTATCTTTCTACCAGGTTATTAACACTGAGATCTGTATCATAGGGTCCAATAAAATCACTGTTTTGGACAGAAAAATGATTTATTTTAAGTATTTTCAGACTGCTTTGTTCAATAAGATAGAGAAGCACACTCTCTGGATTATTGGAGTTGCATTAATTATGTCTGGAAATTGTCTGAACTGTCTCTTGTGGTCTTCAGTTATGGAAAATAGAATATGCTGAAGGATAAGGTGGTTTTTTTTCCCCAACACATTGAAAATTCTTAGGTCCATGTGGTCACAGGCAGGGAGAAATACTACCTGCAGCACTTTACTTTTTCTTTTTGTCTCCATAAATCTCTGCATAAGGCTGATATCTTAAATAATTTATCTTATTCTGGTATGTACTACTAAACTACTCAGTGAAGTCCTAAAAGAGTTGTCATAACCCAGTTTCTTGTAACACCCAGTTAATCAACCTTTTAAGTTTCAATGTATTTGAATTCATCATTACCATAAACATCATTTTAGTCTTAATTTGGAAGTACAGCTGAAAGCCTCTCCATGATGTGAATAACGAAGAATATTTGATTCCAATTAAATTAATTACATGGGCAAAACTTGAAGTCTTAGTCATTCAGGACATTTCCAAATCAATGGAACATTCAGTCCCACTTCGCAAGTCTATTATGTGAATACATCAGATATGACTATCAGCAGTACAGAAACAACTAACCCGGGGAGACAGAGCCAGCATCTTCTCCATGAAAGAAACCTCAAAGCCTGGGGGGAAGAGAGTGAAGGAAAATCTTTGAGAACATACTAGGCAGATCCTAGTGTCTGCAATTTTCTGCATCACACTATGTTTTCTTTCTTCTTTTGTTTTAAAATAGTAATAATGAAATGTTTCTCATTATCAGTTCTGAGGAGACAGGTATAAAATGATGAGCCTGCTTTTCAACCTCATCCAGCATACATGAGGAGTGATGTTTGGCAGAGTGCTTGGGTCAGATGATGGGAGATGAAGCAACCTGTTTCTGTTGCTGGTGCTTCACCAATAAACTCCATTAAAGATATGTAAATGGTTTCATATTTCCATTCTTTTCGTCAATAAACGGAGTTAGGAATATTCTTTTTTTTTCCCCCCGAAGTGTTTTGATTGAAAAGCAGTTCATGAAAACTGACTCTTGTGTCTCATAGGACAAAAGATTTGTCTGATTATGAAGTCTGGGTGTCAAGATAATGAAATGATGCAGACGTCTCAAAAGACAGAAGTCAGAGTATTTGATAACAGCTTTAGTATTCAGATATTTCAGCACAGAAGACTGACAACTATATTTAAATTGTCATTATGAAGTTAGAGAATGTTTCCCAGCTATAATCATATTGTTACCAATTTTAATTGCATTATTTGGAAGGCTACCAAAACCGGGAACTTAAAGAGCTTCCAAAGCGTATTTCAATGGTAAGCAGAGTGTGTGCCACTTAAAGAACACCCTCCAAGGTATGGCTTTTGTCACCACGCATTGAGTGGCTTGTGAGCAGTGTGCAGTCATGGTTTTGTAATTTATTTTTCCTCATTGAGGTGACTGTTTTTGAACTCTAAAGGGTTGTAGCTGTGTCTGGATAGAGCTTCTCATGGCCAAATTGCACACTCTAAAAGTGACTTCAGTTTTCTCTTTCCAGCTTTTAATGATTTGGAAAAGTGTGTGAAAGAGGATTAGAAGCTCTCAGAGGAGCTGTCCCCTTATTTTGATTATTTACTGTTTAAGTGGAAAAAAATTAGTGATGATCCTATACTCCTGTGCGTGCATTAGGCATTGAAAACCAGAGTGCAAATTACTAGTTGTATATAGTTATAGTTTAGTGTGTGTTATGAAAAACATTTTACTCCCAGGATTCCTGAAAATATATTTTCATGGCAATGTTATTTAATATCCCATAAAAATGTTAGAGGGTAGATTTTCTCATACACAGATTTTTCTCTGTCAGATTGACAGGGTGTTTTGGGAAAGTAATTTCAGAGGTCTAAATCTAGCTTCAAATGCAGTTTCTTTTCTCCTTTGTACATTTATCCCTGGCCTCCTCTTGGTTCTCATTCTGGCCTAGTTGCCTCAAAGTGGTGTGTTTGTTTCATTTGTTTCCAAGAAGGTTTCACTTCCAGAAGGCAGCAAAGGCCTTGCCTGGCTCCCATAGAGTGTGTGAGTGGTGTAGCTAACACATCATTTAGTGTAGAGAGCTTCCCTACTGTGAAATGAGTAATGGGAAAATGAAAGAGAAAGTGCATTGTTTCTATAGCAAGTTAATTGCTAGTGTCAAGTTGTCTATAGCCTGTTTTAGAAAATATAGCAAATAATCAAGTCCTGACATTCAAAATGTGTTTAATGTTGCTTAATGTTGTGTAAGTGTAATTTTAAAAGACACATTTAAAAGCCCAATAGCAGTGAGATTTGGCTTGGGTAAAATTTACAGTTTGTTTGTCTGTGAGGAGGACCATAAACTACATAGGTGTCGCTCTTCTCAGAGACCTTTTCCCCTGCCTCTGGTATCCTTAAAAAAAGAGCAGTTTGAAAACAGCAGGTAGAAGATGCATACCAAATGGGATCTTTGGCTAACCTCTGGCTTTTCTAGAGACTGTGCTCAAATGGTGACTTCTCAGTCTTTCAAATATCTTATTTCTTTTGATTTATTAAGCAGAAATTAACAGGAAAAAAATAGTCTTCAAACCAGTTGTGATCAATTTTAACAGGATAACTTAGAACACAGCGACAGAGTCGGAAGATACATTCCTTTTTCAAGCTTCAGCTGGAGAAAAATCTTTGGGTTTGGATGTTGCACTTGAAGTCGAACCTGGACCAGCTGGAGTTGATTCCAACAGAAAACAGGGAGATTGATCAGTCTAGAAAGTGTGACTTGACGTGCTGAAGGAGTTGAGGAACGTGCAAACTGTTTTCAGGTACATGAAAAGCTCCTGTAAAGCAGAGGATAAAATCATGTTCTCCATACTCTTGTGGGCATGTCAGAAAGTAAATGGCAACAGGGAACATTCAGGGTAGTCTTCAGGAAAAGCTTCTGGCATGGTCTTTTAGTGCATTTAACTGGAGAGCTGTAAGAACAAGTTGGAACAATATTAGCGCATAGAGTGGGCCAGACCTTTTGTGGGGAGGAGAAGGGATTCGGTGAACTCCTAAAGTTACCCCAAAACTGAGTTTCAAACTACCCAGTGTGGTTTTTTTTCCCCTGGGCTCTTGCAGTTGGCCATTGTCGAAGGCAGGGATACTGGCTTCAGCTGTCTCTTGTTTTCCTCTGGTTTGACTCTTCCTGGGGTCTTCACCAGCTAACCCAGTAAATGTGGGTGGTTGAGACTTAGGAAATTGGTGTACGTGCTGAACACAAATTCCAATGTTTTGTTGTGGGTTTTATGCTGGGTTTTGAAAACCACCTTAGTTTATTTGAGGCTTGGCGTGCTTCTTTTCATCTCCACAAATGCAGGTTGAGCAGTACCCTGGCAAGCCCATAATAAATCCTATACTTGTACCTTTGGTAATTACAGTTGAGGAGAAAGGAGGGAATCTGGAATCTGAGTCTGTTAAACTTGAGAATCAGAGGACAGGTGAACCTAGTTGGAAAAGCATGAGCTAAAGTAATAAGTCTAAAATGAGCAAACAGTTTGAAGAAGTGGGAAAAAGAAGACTAATGTCAAACTTGGGAAGCATTTGTTAGATCAGAAAGAAAATATTTTCTGACTAAATTTAAAGTTTGTGGTTTGATACCTTTAGTCTTTTGTCCATGAATTTAGTATGTTGCGATTATTTTAAAATAAAGAAGTTGTCCTGATTTGGAAAGGGTGTTTGTAAAAATAAGTTAGAAGGAATTTTGCAAGAGACACTTGTGGCGTGATTTGAGGAGCTGTTAAATCTGTCGCTGCACGTAGAGGCAGGATTCCTTGTCTGTCACTCTGTGTTGTAATACATCAAGAGCTTTCTGCAGCATCATACACTTCCCTGTACTCCAAGTCAGTTCTTGCAGAAAAGCGTAGCAGGATGTCTGGTGTATGATTTATGTAGTGTGCAGAAAATGCAGTTAGAAAGGCATGTGTATCTGTGTGCTCTGTGTTTACTCTAAACAGAGTTAATTCTGTATCCATACATATGTGCCTACTCACTTGACTGTGGGGTATAAGGAGTGATACAAACCTGAATGAAAACTGCACAATTCCTTTAGCATTCCCCTTCTTGTGAGGCTGCAGTGCGAGACTGGAGTGTGCCATAACCCTTGAATAGAATGCGTGGACTTGCTGAGTATGCTCTAATGCAATTATTTTTTCAAAGTAAACCCTGCAGCAGTAGGGTTTTCACCAGAAAGACAGGCCCTGAGACTTTGTTTCCATGTTGTTTACATCTTCATGAAATTTGATTTGGCTTATTTAAAATGACTGCAGAACCATGGAGTGAGAACTCCTGGTTTTAGTTTTACGTTAATTGGGGTGTTTAAACACAACAACAGCTCTACCCAGTTGCAGAGAGTCGTACATGTTCCCTGGTGGGCTTCCAGCAGAATCTACAGGATGCCTGTAATGCTTTGGTGTTTTATTTCCTTTTATGAACTGCAAATTTACTATATACGGTAGGTTAATGAGTGAAATGGAACTATTTAAAATGTTTTGGCATAAATTTCTAAAGTGCTCTTTAGGACAGTTCATTCTAAATGGTTCCAATTCTTTGCTGTGTGCATTCCAATAAAAATGAATATGATGACTGCTTATAGATGTAAAGGTGTGAGTTATCAGGAGTAAGTTGTTAAAACATTGTGCATTATAATATGGTATCAAAATTCAAGTGACATCTTGATAAAGTTAGCCTAAAGTTCTGGATGTGTATCTCTAACTACATCAGTTAATTTGATACTTGTTGTTGTCAATAACGAATATTAAAAAAAATAATAATCAGCATTTAAGACACATTGAATCTAAGTGGGAATTACCCTTTCTGCCCCCAAATCCTGCTTTATGTGGAAGATGGATGATTCTTAAAAATCCATCTTTTAAGAAATTCCTGGGGTTTTTGTAAGTCTTTTGTGCTGCTTGGTGGTGAAATATGCCTGCTTCTGTTGGCTTTTAGGTATAGGTGGGATCTGTACAAGATGTTCAAGCTTGGCAGAAATGAAAATGATTGTAAAAGTGGTTCAGGTTTTTTGGGCCCTTATGGGACTGAGTATCCTCAAGATGCAAAAGGAGTGTGAGTTGGCCAATAGATTATTTAAGAATATTGGGCTTTGAAAGAAGATTTTTGCCTATTATCTAAAACTGTTTTTTGGAATAGAACAGAAGTGTATGTGCTGAATTACAATTCATTTTAATGTGGCTTCTCTCTGTATTGATTTTAAAGATGGCTCTGCATGGATTTGCAGTTTCCCAGCAGTTAATGCTGTTATTTAGATGTTTGGTCTTTGTATGTGAAATCTTGACCCTCGTTAAATCAATGTGAGATTTGCAGTGTATCTTGGTGGAATTGGAGTTTCATCCTTTGTGTGTTTTCCTATAAATGTAAACAGTTATTTCAAAGCTTTTAATGTTGTCTGTTAATAGCTGCCTTTATCCAAACAGGAGGAATATTTGATTTAATCTCTTTCACCTTATGGCTTCCTATAACTGCTTTCATTGAGTCAATAGAACAATTCTTGGTGGGTTTTTTTGGGTTTTTTATTTTTTTTTTTTCAAAGTGCTTTTCATTCAACTTAAAACTATTAAGTGAAGTGTTGGCTAAGATGGGTATCCTGCAGGTTTAAGTGTGGTCATTCATTCTTCACTGTGTTGACTTTCAAAATACCTGTTTTGAAGCAGTTTGTTTTGCTCATTGTATTCCATCCCATCCCCTGTCTGTCACTAGTCAGATACTGAGAGTGGAGTGAAGATGGACAATGCTGCAGTTTCCCAAGGTTTCAGCTGTACTTTGTGGAGCTGATTTTTGTTGTTTTAAATCAGACCGATCACTTGAAGTTGTGTATCCCAAATATGGATACTACTTGTCTGTTTTTCTAATAATTATTAAGGATGACATTTAATTTACCTTACTGCTACTTTACTATACATATCTTAGGACTGTTGAATTGAGGTGGAACACCTTCTATTTCATTTGATGAAAATTGCAATAGAATGTAAATATTGAGATTCTGCTTTCTGATCAATGTTCATCACTCATTTGCTAGCAGATTAGAGTAAGTAAAGGAGGTGAGAAAAAATAGACTCTACTTATTTTGGGACTGATATCCTCCTTCTTTCTCACTTGTATAGAATCTCCTCTCACTGAAATATGCACATGCTTATTAATACTATGTTTGTGCATGTGTTTATATAGGTACTGCATGTGTCTCTAACCATTATCAGCTTACAATAACTTAATGATTTGCATTTGGTTTTTCCCCCTTAAACTCCAAGCTTCTGAAATCAAGCAACTAAGAAAATGTAATCTTTTATCCCCTAAAAAATAACAAACCCTACCTTGAAAGTGAGGGAGTAATGAAAAGGTAATGCAAGTATATCACAAAAATCTGTAAACACAAATGAAGTAGTTAAGGTTTTGCTCATAACTCTGTGGGTTGTTTTTGTCTTACACCTGACTCTTTGAAATGCAATAAAAGTTTGACTATAACTGGAAAGTGTTGCTCCCCTTGTCTATACTGGGTTGCAAATTTGCAGTAGTTGGGCTGAATTTCTTGGTTATAAGTGGAGCTTGCAAAATACGGGTGGGTGAAACAAACTTAAAATAGTCTGTGAGCTCTCTCTCATGGTTTTCTGGTGTTGATAGATGATGCTGGTTTCTGAAATTTGTTTTGGAGTTAGTTTCACAAGGGCTACTAGCAGAGGTTAATATGTGACAGAATGCATTGGCAATAATATTTGAGGTATTTCTGAAGAAACTCTACAGCAATTGTGTTTGAAGGATGATTTTCCCTTTTTCTTATGAGAACTGCTTTAAAAATTCCTGAGCTACAATGAACAGATGGTATTTGCCATTATTGTCAGGCTTAGATCTTAAAAGTTCATTTTTTTCTTCCTTAGTTAACAGAATTTTGTGGTGAAAAAGGAAAGCTAGAAAGGTTTTAAGTCAGTGTGATTTATGCTGAAGTGCCTTAAAAAGTCAGCATTATGATAGTGGTCTTTAAATCTAGCAAA
Organism: Atrichornis clamosus; assembly: GCA_013400975.1. Lineage (NCBI taxonomy): Eukaryota > Metazoa > Chordata > Aves > Passeriformes > Menuridae > Atrichornis > Atrichornis clamosus. The sequence continues at coordinate 9,205 of WBMZ01002278.1, forward strand.
AGCAGACTCAAACTCTTGATTTGGTGTCGTAAATGGAAAAGAATTGGCTATTGAAGCCAACTGTAGTGGTTTTCCATCTTTCTCTTCCTCAAAATAGTGTAAAGACTCTGTGTGTATAAAATGGAAAGATCAAAGTGCAGTTATTTCAGTGTTTTGCTGAAGTGAAAGGAACAAGATGAGACACGGTTCTTGAGATGAAATAATTTGAAGAGAAATATTTTGAGGCTTATTTGGGGAAACTGGTTTTCTTTTTTCTTTGCTCTGGACTCCTCCTTTAGTGGTGGTATTTGGTGTGGGATCTGTAGGCCTATTCCAATAGCTGCAAAAAATAATCAAGAAAAACAAGTCTATTTTCAGTAGGCTGGTATTACCATTCAGCTGTCCATCTCTAAATTTGTTGGGATTCACAAATCAAAAAGAATTGGAGCTACTTGTGAAGATCAGCAAAAATATCCATGAGAGAATATCTTTGATGGAAACAACATGACCTCAAAAAAATGTCAGGCTGTTTCTTGGATACGTGACTTTCTAATAATAAAATACATTTTATCCTATATGATTATTTTTTTTAACCTAAATATGTGTAGATTTGAATATACAATTCTTGCAGGTTTCAAAATGTCAGTCTTGGTAAATAAGTAATCATCACTTCAAACTAATTCGTAAGTTGGAAATTTAAATTGTTCTCTGCATGCTTCCAGATGTTTATAAACACTTTTAAAAAGTTTGAATACTTGAAAGCCTCTTAAATCACTGTTGGCACCTGCTGCTGTTGGGCTTTGTGGGCGCAGGTCTGCCCTGGGTGCAGCTTAACTCAGGGGTTACACCTGGTAGGAAATAACATTTGAGGTGAGTGAGGACCCAGCTGGCAACAAAATGTCCTCTGGCCAATTTCTGTGATACACAAATGCCTCTTCATGTTTTGTTATTTAAAGAACACTTCCCCTCCGACAGAAGTGCACTCCCATAGCAGTGTCACGCTGTGCACTTTTCCGCAAGGGAGCATCCCTTGGCGCCTGGAATGCACACTGGCTGAGGGGGCAAGTGGAGAACACGGTGTTGGCATGGCTGCAGCCTGCACCGGTGTCTGCAGAACGCGTCCCTGGTGCCTGGGGGTGTGAAAACATATGTACAATATGTACACAAGTGTTTAGTGAGGAGGGACTGGTGTGATGGAGATAAGCAAGGATAATCAAGGGCAATTCACTCTGAGAAGGGAATTGGTTGTGCCGCTGGAGGTGCCTTTATTTAGGAAGTACTTTAATTTGACATAGCCTAAAAAAGGTGGTAGCTCCCTCATAAGTTCAGGGGAATATTTACTTCTTTTTTCACCCCAGGGCCTAAATTACATTCTGCAAAATGAAATCTTGTCCTTCTTGTTTTCTAGTTTCAAAGGGTATATATTCTTTAACATGTACTGGAATTTACTAGGGGATAAACCTTAAAATGCTGTAATGATTTCTTAAACTCTCCATTTGAACATGAAGAGTTAAATCCATGCATGGTTTAGCTTAACCTTCTTTGGAAATATTTGAAGCTGAACAATAGAAATGATTTCTGTACAGAATGAGGCTGTGTATGAGTCCCTCTTATTTTGTACAATAGATAGCATTTAGTTGCAGCAAGATCAGAGGAAGAAAAATAATTTGGTATTTTGATTAGTAAAATGTTTGGCAACTCGGGTTCTGAGGTTTCTAAGGCTTCAGCACTTTCAGCACTGCAAACCCTAACAGAGAGAAAGGAGCTCTGAGCCACGAGCCTTCTCCAAGGATTTCAGATTGATGGGAAAACTTTGAAATTCTGTAAACTTTTGGCTTTGTGGCCTTGACTGTATTTCATGAAGCAGTTCTCATTGAGGCCACAAATTCTAAAAAGAAATTAGGGCAAGGGAATAAGGTATGTTAGGGAAATTTAATTATAGACCAGCTTCTGTTTCTTTGGAAGCTAATAAAACCCAATGTATTTTTGCAAGACTTGCCAATATTGGCAGATTAGTGGATTTAGTGAAACCTTGAGAATAGCTGAAGGGTAAACTGGGACATAGAAGGAAAATTAATTTTAGTCTGTATTTAAGTTCACATCTTTCTATTTTAAAATACCTTCTACGGAGTGCTGACTGTAGCATAATTGTAAAGGATTCTTGAGATTTTTTAGTTTATCTTTGCAAAGTGTTTCCTGGGTATCTTTTTTGCAGATCTTGTCTAACCCAGTTCTTTTAGGCTGAGTGCATGTTAGAGATTTAACCAGTATTCCACATAAGCAATTACTGTGACATAATTTATGATCTTCTGACCTTTTAACTTTTCTGCTGCAATGAGTATAATGACTGTGTTGAATAAAGGAGGAAATTGAAGGCCAAATACACAGGGGAGTTGAATCACCCAGGACCTGGAGAAGTCTGGTATAGTCCGTGTAAAGGGAGCTGATTGCAGTCTTTTCCTGTGTAAAATGTGCAGATAACTTTCTCAGCTCTTGTTGTGTGCACAGTAGGAGAAATTTGATGATGGAGAGGGGAGGCAAGCAAGGAAATGCATAGTAGTAACTCTTAGAAAAACAGCACCAGTGGGATGCTACTCATGAATTATTTTGCATTGTTCCTGGGTAGCACTAATAGCTGTGTTAGTCCCTCCTCATGTAGGGAGGAGAGGGATAGGAGCATGTGGGACATGATACACTACTCTTGGTTTCTTCTCTGCATCCTAAGAAATATTGTAGTACCTTCTAAGTCTCCAAAGGCTGTGTAACTTTGAACTGAAGGACTTTGTGGTTACAGGAAAAAAAAAGCGTTTTTCCTGGTTGGCTTGTAATACTTGGGCTGGTTTCATGTTTGTTATTCCAAGTTAAATTTTCAAGTCTCAGATCTAAATGTAAAATTTAGTAAGAACTTTCTAAACTAAGCAAAGTTTTCCTGATGTTTATCACTGTATATAGTGTATCTATCAAAATTCAGCACCCTCTGATCTCTGTGAGATCTGGGAAGACGTAAATAGAACCTGTATCCTTTTGTTTTTTCAAACTTGTTGAAATTATTGTCTAAGGTAGTGCTTTGCTCCTGGCGTAGTGCTTGTTGTTGCACAAATTTGATTTGAAATGTGTAGGAAGAACTGATACAGCTTTAATTTCTGTAGTAATAAATCCTCTTACACTTGCTGTTCCCATTATTAAGTGAAGCTATTTGCCACCAGCTCTGTATGACCCATTGGTTGGGTAATTTGCTTTGGCTTAAACTTTGGAGTGCAGGTAGCAAAACTTTGAGAGTGACTTCTGTCCGTTGGAGGGAGGGTTCTTTATAGACTCCTCAAGATATGTGTCTCAGAACAACATTTGAACCTACCTTGGGAGGATAATGAGTTCCCCTGTAGTCTTCATTAAAAATCGACTGGTCAAGTTGCACAAGAGCTGCAGCACCATGTGCTCACACTGGTATTTTTTCTCCAAGATGTGTTTGATGGAGGGTGAACTTGATCACTACGTTGCAGAAAGGGAATGGAGATGTCATTGTCAGCTTAGGCATCCAAATGGTTTCTGTAAGAGCCTGACCCTGAAAAGTTGCTGCTCTGTTCACTGCAGTGATTTAACTGAGGACATTTTTGCTTCAGGGGAATTTCCATGCAGAATGTATTTTTCAGCAATTGGAGAAAAAGTGTGTGCTTGTTTTACTGAAAAGGGGAAGTATTATTCTGATGTGTTCTTGTATTTCAGGGGTACATCAACTCACAGGGAAATCAGTGGATCGTTCTCCTAACTACAGAAAAGTTCAATCAGTCCATGTGTGCAGACCTTGCTAATCTGCAAGTTTGCACACAAGTTCTGATTGTCTGATAGAAATCGTGTTGCCCGTGTTTCATAGCCTTTGTACGAGGTAATGTTTCACACTTTTTGTGACCTGAAATAGAAAGATGGTTGGTAGTATGCTTGAAAACCCAACAAACCACATGGGATCATGCTCTTTGTGTTTGCAGAAATTTTGGAGAAGATTTACCAGTGATTTGCAATACTTTGTCAGGTATGTGTGTGATGAAGTGAGGCTTCTGTGTGACCAGTAAAATACCTGACTGCTGCTGGAGATTAATACCTTGTGTTGACACTACAGACTTCCTCTGGACAGGAGAAAAATAAAGAATGCTTTTGATTTTAAAATAAGTTTTCTTCAGCTCCTGACTTCAGTATCTTAGGGTTAATTTGATGTTACTTATGAACTGGTGTGTATGGTATGTTTACCATGCAGCTGCATAAATGTTATTTGTGAATATCAGTGGAAATAACATTCAAGGGGAAAATTTGCATCTTGTCTTCCTAGGTTTTATGGCAGGAATTACATGAGGCTTGTCCATTCTTCCTCTGTATTCAGACTAGGCTTCAACGTGCAGCCACTGGTTTGGGTTTTTTGTTTTGTTTTTTTTTCATTCATAGTGAAGATACTGACTTTGTTCTTACTATACTAAGACTATAAACTCATTTTACGTATGCTAATGATTCACTTTTTCTGCTATAATTCTTGAACAAACTATCTTTTGTGAATTTGGGATTGGTATTTCAAAAACATCTAGGTATCAAAATCTTCTCTTTTGAATTGTGGGAATTGTTCCTGAATGTAAACAGGTACCACTGTAGAACTAGTTCACATTCCAGAAAAGTTTTCTGTGTTTTCTCTCCTTTGTCTTTTTAATAAGGGCAAATAGATTTAAATTTTTTTACAATTTCTGTTAAGGGTATTAACTTTTGGATGGGATAATACTTCTGAAGTGCCTAATTTGCATAACAAATTATTAGAATGCAGTATTGATTGCTATTCATGAGCACCAACGTTCCCTGAATAGCTTGGAAAGCTAATTAAAAATTACAGTTGACTTTATTCCTCTTTGTCCTGTTAATGTTTCTCTTTCATGTCAAATTGTGAAGTTGGTTTTTGTCTTCAGTTTTTAAAAATAACCTCTCTTCAGCACAGTCAAGAGAACTTTGCAGCCTCTTTTGAATTGTTCAGATGGAAAATATGGGTAAGTGGGCTGAAATCTCCCGGGGCTTTTTTACACCCTCTTTGTAAATTGGGTAAGTTTAAAGAAAGAGTGTTTGCATATTTCATGGCTTCTTAAGATCAGAGAGTAAAAGTTTAGTTTTAAAATTTTTGAGAACTAGAAAAGAACACACAAGTTGATTTACTAAAAACATTGTCTTTTTATGAGTCAAGATTGTAAATCTCTTTACAAATCTTGCATTGAGTAATTTACTACCTGACCAAATAATGTGGTTGCTATTGATGTGTTGAAAAGTGTCTTTATTGCATTAGTTTTGCCAGTGTTTAGCTTAACAAAACTTCTGTAATGTGAAGGAGAAGATGACAAAAATCATGATTTTGTCCCTGGTTTAAGAAGTCTTTGGGATGAATATTGTGTGAGGCAGGGGGAGTGTACGGGAAAGTTTGCTTCAAGCTTGTGGCTCAGATCTTCCCTGTGTTTCTGAAAAAGGCTGTTTAGCCCTCCTACACCTTTTGACATTTCTTTGTTCTTAAGGTGCTGAGAACCTATGCAGGTTATCTACTTAATTGCAAGTCCTTTCAGTCAATGAGATAATCCTTGAATCTGTGGAGTTTGGAGGAATTTGGCAAAGTACTTTGTGCAGGACAGCATTGTTCCTAACTCATGCCAGTGAATTTTTGATTGCATCCTAAGAGAAATATTTAATATCATGAAGCAATTGGTAAAGATATTAAAACTAAGTGGAATTTATTAAAATAGCTTTTGCAGATAGAAAAATGTGTTACTAAAAGACTAAGAAGGCAGCTGATTTGCTCAGCACTGTGAGCTTAAGATGCTACTGTTTGATTGACAGGGTTGTTTCTCAGCATGGTACTTCTGAAGAGAAGACGGATTTTAGAAAGTCTCATCACCGATACATCTGAATGCAGCTGATAACAGGATAAAATTCATTGCACGTGTTTTGTGCAATTTCTTCTGTTCTTACTCCAACTTCTCATACAAAATGTTGCACCAGCAACTGAGGGAAGTGACTTCGTCCAAAGCTAGGCTTGCTTTAGGTGTATATATTGCTGATTAGTATTTAAATTTATTTGTTAGGTAATCTGTAAAGACTCTACCCTAAAAAAGGATTTTTCATGCTGTTAGGTCTTTTTAAATGCATTTGGAGGAGTGACTCGTGAAAATGTTTGCCATTTTAAGTTGAATTCTTGAAGAAAACTGTAGTATGACTTGAATACTCAAGCAAATACTAAAAATGACTTTAAAAATATTGTGTGTCCTTGCTACATACTCTGTATAATCTGATTAAATTATTGTATATGAAGTTCAACTGTTCCATTACCCTTTTAGGAGTACATTTTATGGATTCATAGAGCAGTTGATTGGTTATCTTTAAGCCATTGTTTCTGTGAATGAGAATAGTGATTTTGTTAACTCGTTAAATATTAATTTCAAGTTTTTGCAGGCAAGACCTATAAATAGTTGAAGTGCAGAAAATCCAAATATGTCTTATGTATTTCTTAATGGCTTGGTGAAGAGACAAGCTTTTTAACTTATGTCTCTTTTTGTTATACTATACTTGTGGTTTGTTCTGTAATGAGATGGCTTCTGGGATTGATATGCATCAGATCCTAATCCCTTTAATTATGATGGCTAATGCCTTTTCCTATTTTCTTTTTCCTCATTGAAGTCAGCAGGGTAGCTTGTGAATGAAGTTGAAAGTAAAGAGATCAAAAGTTGGCTTTCAGTTGTGAGATCATAACAGTGCATATTCTGCAGATCAAGATCAGTGTCCGAGGCAGTACAAAACTATATGCTGTGGCTTTTCTAAGGAGCTTATAAACACATATTTCTCAGTAAGATGACTTTGTATTAGGATTTGCCTCAAAATGTGGCACTGGAAAGAAAGAAGTTTCTAGGTGCAGGGTTAAGACATCACTCATGAGAGACCATGGATTTGCTCTTCGTGCTTCCTTCTTGGTTCTGTGAGATTCCATGGACAGCATTTGGTTTGAAGTTTATTTTCCTTTGTTGCTTATTCTTTGTGAAAGAGATGTGATGCACTTTCTATTTTAAATGCTGTGCTTTGTTGAGAGATGAGCCACATCCTGTGACTATCAGCCTGTCACCTGTTCTGTGCTCCCAGGCCATTTTGTCAGATCTTTCCACTTTGTGTAGCTGGTGGAGCGCGGAACAAGGTGGAGTGCAGGGAAAGCAAGCAATGCATGCTTTTTGTATGGAGTCAGAACATGATTTTATCTGGCTCCTTTTGTGATTGTGAGTGGGCAAAATGATCTCCAAATTCTGTCGTAAAGCAGCTGGGTGGTGGTGCTAGAACAAATACATTGTCATTCATTCTCAGCTCTGCTGTTACAGCAAATGTGAAACAAGTACCTTGGGTTTGAGTAGTGTGCTGAAAACGTGTTTCCAACTAAAACTTAGGAAAAAAACAGCTTCCACAGCCCAAATGCCCTATCCCAAAAGGTTTAGTTAGTTTGGAGGTACTCAAACTAGCTGTTCTCTTGATTTTTGTTTTCTTTCCTCTTGCTGTCGTGCAATCTGTAGCTGTCCTTAATGGCACACAGTTACCTCCTCCTTTTGAAGTGCAGTAACTCCATTGCATTTTTACACAGGGATGTGGACACTGTAGCAGCAATACTGGTACCATGGATTTTTAAGTCTCAGGCTACAGTTCTTCTCATCCTTTCCCCAAGGGTTTTGTGCTATTACTGAGAAACAGTTTGGGATTTTTTTTTTTTTCTTTTTTTAAATTTGGTTTGGGTTTTTTGGCTTGTGGGTTTTTTGTTTTAGTTTTTTTTCCCCTTTCTTTGCTAACTCTGGTAGCTTTTAAGGAATTCTTTTCCTCTTGCATTATGTTTTATTGCAACTGATAGATATGATAACACTGATTTATTTATTTTGATCTCCTCAAGAAGAGAGTGTAGTGTGTGTAACTTGCATCCTGGTACTGGCCTGGAGCCCACGCTGGCTCTGTCCTCCAGCACCTGGGGGTTAACGGTGCCAGTTCCAGCCTTCCTGCAGTGGCCTCAAGAGTCAGAGCCTCTTCCCAGCCCCGGACAAAACTGAGGCTGAAAGGTGTGTTTGCTGCCTCTGGTAGAGGATTTGAGCAGCACCCTGGCTTGTTCTCCAGATGGTCCGCAGGATGAAGCTTCTCCTGGAGTGTGTTTTTGCAGTGTCACTGTAGCAGGACTGAGAATGCTCTTGGTCTACGTTCAACAAAGCAAAGGGCCTCTGTCAGCTGTCTCAGAGTGTCATAGCAACCAGTGGATAATGAGGTGAGGTATGTGCACTCTGTCATGAACAGAACCAGGTAGGACACAGTGATAATTAGGGCAATAAACAGGGCAGCCTTACATGTGAGCGATTTCCCAGCCTCTGATAGTGGTGCATCCTGTGGCACTTTCTCCAAGCTTCTTTCTGGTTTACAGTTTTTTAAGAAGATTACTCGTTATTCTAAGCATTCTCACACCATCTGAGAAATGTGTTGTTTCATTGCTTAGGCTCTGATACCAACAGTTGCACTTTGGTCCTTAAACTAAATTACAGTATGACTGTGTATTTCCAGGGTAATGAAAAAGTACGGTAAATACTGCTGGTCATTGTTGATCCATGAGCTGCTGCTGCAGTGTACATCAAGCTGGCATTCTTTCATGTTCGCATGTTGTCCCCTTAGGATGTCATTGAGATACACGAGCCTTTGTGGCACAGCAGGGTCCCGGTTGGTGACAGGGATGTCTGGTCATTCTGGAGGCACAGATGTGCAGGTGACCACGCAGCGATGACCCCGTGGCTGCAAACTGCCGTCCAGGGCTTTCAGAATGCTTTTATTCTTAGGGTGGTACTAGTTTTCCTATCACCCCAAGTTATGTTTAAGTTTCTCCTCTGGCGAAAGCACTAAAGGAGTGTCAGAAAACAGAAATGGGAGAAAAGGTTGCAGGCTAATTTGTTTTTTTTTTTTTTTTTCTTCCTAGGCAGAACACTTGGCCCTTATCTCTATTTTCCATTTGTGTAGGTTTTTAGTTTAGCATTTCTAGCTTCTGTAAAATATGGATGTTATTTTTAATAGGTGTGAAATTATAGATAAGAATGGTTTGAAAGGGGGAAAAAGCTACCCACCAAACTCCAACAGCAACCCTGTATTGTTGTAATGCAGATGCTATTTATATTTGCATTTGGTGTATTTATGCATAACAGCCAGAGTGTTGGCCTTGATTCTGAATGGAACATAGTTTTCTTTTACTTTATTGGCTAGGGAAAGTTAAGAATTGTTTGTTTTTATTCTTCTCAAAAATTCAATATGAATTAGATTTTTATAAAAATAGAAGTTTCACAAAAGGCTGCATAAAGCATGTAACTACTCTTATTGATTTTTCTCACTAATGGAATAATGGTCATCTCTCTTCTTAGCTGGTCTCCTGAGATTCTGTAGGTCACACAGTAACATAATAAAATCAAACACAGACACATTATTTGTTAAACTATACACCATGAATAGAAAATTAAGTTTGAAGTGACTCTTTGCTCTCTCTTTATTTTACTGCTGACTTTGTTCTTGTGGTTTTTGTGGTTTTTTTAAATATCATGAAATATTAATATAGAAAAAGCAGTAAGTGACAGAAACTACTGCTGAGATGGAAGTGCCATGTTGCTATATTAGGAGTAGCTGGCAGATAAAACATTAAATATAATCTAATTGTTTGCATTCAGGTACAAAAAAAAAGGTATCAGAATAATGTCTCCATTGTTTTTACCTCCCTTTAGGTCCTTTTGTGAAATCAAGATTGGTGGGTAACATTTCATGAGGTGAAAAAGGAGGGCCTAAGATGATGTGTGAGGCATCTAAAAAATAATTTCTTATATTAATTTTTTATTCTATAAAGTACAAGGGGGAAGAATAAAGCCATGAGTGCAACAGCAGGGATTCCTTCTTATTTGAGAAGAGGTCTCAGAACAAAATTAAGACAAAGCTCTATTTTAGTCTTCATAAGAATAAAATGAAGTCAATTCCTATTTTTAATAATTTAGAAGTTGTTCCCTATCTTGGCTGTTTATTGTTGTCAAAATGTATTATAAATTTTATTGGGAAATAAATCTTATTTAATGTGATGCCACTTTACCTTGCAGGAGAAAGCATCTCCTTGCAGCACATTCCTTTGTGTTTTGGTTTAAGTGTGTGAACAGACCATTTTTACCTTAAATTACAGCTCATATCACTGCTTACTCTCTTTGTAGATTCTTCTGTGCCGTTTAATGTGCAGGGTTTCATCGAGCATGCAGTTAGAGGAGAAAATGAAGAAGGCTGTGGTTCTTTTCAGACTTACGTAGGGAATCTCTTCTATCCTACGTACTTTAATAGCAGCATAATAGTATTTCTTTGTTCCTTTTAGGCAATTATTCTGCAGTCAGAATGTTAGTGTTGAATTTAACGTTCATTAGCTAAGAATAGATAATACTAGCAAAAAACCAAGGTAATTTTCAAGTTCCTTATGATACTGTAAATACCATCAGGATTGGCAGTGGTTTAACCAATGGGTATTATGTTTACATGAGCCTTCCTGTAGAGACTGTTATAAAATGGTTTGGATTCTGGTAAGAGCTTACTGTATTTCTGACATTTTCTATCCAGTAAATGTCATCACAGTTCAAATAACTATTCAAGTAAAAGCCTAAATTGTAACAAAAAAATCCAAAGTCAACCAACTTGAACACGGTATATAAATAAAAAGTGAAAGTTGCTGTTCCTCTTTCCTGTCATTTGCCTATAGCTTCCCATTCATTTTAGGGCCTGTAAGATGTGCTAGTTTTGATTAAACTGCCTGTGGTGTGTTTTTGTTTTGGTTTTTTTTATTGCAGTCAGCAAAGAAGTGTTACTGCTGAGCAAATTAGTCATTTGCACAAGTATGAAAAAGCAGATTCAGTTGAGAAGAAATTTACGGGTGTTAGTGCTGGGCTAGAATTAGATTCACTCTCAGACACCACCATGAGATAATGAGGCTGTGGTGATACTCAACAGCAATTGAATGTTTAATCAACAAAGCTTCCCGTCTGAGTATTGATATAAATGCAGTGAGAAGTTTGTTGCTCTTAAATGTAAAGATCTGAATCAAACATTGCATTTAATCTGTAGGAAAGATTCTCTTTCCTCTGTAAACAAATTTACTTTGCAAAAGTTCCAATTCCCTGTTTTTGCTGCTTTGTGTGTTTGTAGCTGTGGAGCAAGAAACTGGGAGGTTTCACATTGATATTGTCCATGCTAGATGTAAAACCAGTTTGTATGTCAGAGAGGAGTACGGGCCAATGTTTATTCTCTTGGCAGCCACTACAGCTATTCCTTGGAAAGATGCTGCACAGGTTTATTGTAAATAACTGTTTTGCTCTGCTGCTGTCCATGTTCCAGCACCAGTAACACAAAACCATACGCTCACACTGCATTTGGGGTTACTTTCATATGAGTTTTATGGAATGGCTTTCCTATGAATCTTCTCTTACCATTGTTCTTTTTTATCATGACAGAGATGGTTTCAGTCTTGTGGGGGCAGTTTGTGAACACTGACCTTGTGATAGTTTTCTTTGTTGGTCACAACTGGCCACAGCTTAGTGTTTGAACAGCACTAGTGTGTTTGCATAACATATTTTACAGGATATCTTTTCTGTTTATTCCTTTAGCAGTCTAAATATACTTACTATGTCTATATATACTTCCTTTTCTAGGAAGATGTCTGTTAAAAATACTGCACGGAGCTCTTTTTGCACTTGCTGAGAAAGTGTGAGTTGTTGATCTGGGTTGTTGTCAGGGTTCTGCAAGCAGCTCAGTGGAGTTCCTCATCGTGTCAGCTGGGGCCCTCTGTCAGTGTAAGGATCAAACACAGATATTTCTTCATCTGACCAGGATCTGGAAGGGAGGGGAGGATGGAAGTAATATCCCATTGATTTCTGCCTGGGCAGCTTTGTCTTTCGCATGCTGACATTGCTCATTGCCTGAGAATTTGTGGTGACACCTGGAGTTTGATGCAGATATTGATGTTAATGCAGCAGTTTCCGAGGCACAATTAGGATGATAAATGGGATAATTCTGTGGTTAGATTCTTCTGCCACACACTGTGCCATGCAGCTCTGGCTTAGCTTGTGGCCCACCAGGAGGTGAAACATTGCTGTTGACTGAATGCTGTGTGAAATGTTCAGTCAATGCTCAAATCTGAATAATGCTTTTAATAAAAGTAAATGTCTTTTGTAATCAATATCCCCGTGTAATTGTTTAGCTCTCTCCCAGGATGAATCTATGGACTTTGGGTGCTCTTTTACTTAACAAGCTGCAGTCAGTGAACCATTTCCTGCAGTATAACAGGATTTTGCTGAGGGGTGGGAGCAGAGGCAGTTGAAATTGCATTTTGATGAATAGAGGCTTTAGTAGTAAGAGCAAAGCACAAGATATCAGGTGCATCTCTCCCTAAATTGTGAAAATCTCTTAGTGCCTTAGTGAATACATACTATTTCACTTAGAAATTGAAAATTGGTGTTGATACTGTTAAGCTTTTACTGTCTTGTTGAATTTGATGGTATAATTTAAACCCACAGCTGTTGTTTGCCTCATGTCAAAGTGGAAAAGATTAATCTTCATTTGTGTCCTGCCCTGCAATTATCTAGAGGTACTGCCTACCCTATATTCTATAATCTGATGTATCAGAGGATTACTTGGACTCTTCATTCAAGCAAAACTTGCAGTTTCTGAAGGGAGAGTTTAATTTCAGGAAGGATGTTTGTTATGAATCAGAACAGAAAGCCTCTGTATGAGAAATGCTCCTCAATTTCATGCCAGTAGTTCATGCACTGCTGTAAAATAGCAACAGAATATCAGTGTCCTCTGTGTGGAGATGGGCTAAGGTGTAAATGCAAAATCTACAGGGGTGCAAAGATACTAAAGAATGTAAAAAAGAAATGAAATTTATAATTTCTTGGCAAAGCTGTGTGGCAGTGGGAGCGTGGTTTCATAGTAGGAAGGAAGAGAAGAATTTGCTCTCTCTGCTGGATGTGTTTCCGCTCTGTAGTTAGCCCAGATGCCTTGCACTTGAATAGTTTAAGTAGACTAGGCAATGTCTGAGCAGAGGCCTGTTGCATGTCTGTGGTTTCTTTGTTTTTATGCTTGTTTCTTTTGGGCTCAGGCCTTCTGGATATGCCAATCTTAGTTCAAGAAACTGTAAATTGCCTTGTTGTTTTCCATGGGATTATTTATGCTGTTGGCTGGTCCATGTGCAGCACCCAACACAGCTGGGTCTTCACTCTTCCAAAATACATTTTTCTGGCAGTAGCATTAAACAATCAATTACTCTTGTTACTTGTTCTCTGCAGCTGTGAACCAGTATTGCCAAATATTGTTGATGCAGTTGTGCTCTTGGTGCTGTTGTCTTTAAAAGCACAATTAAGGAGTTCAAGTCCTTGAAATGAACAATGAAGATAAGATTAGCTCAGTTGGTGCTAATAACAAGGTTGTGGGTTCAGTCCCTGTATGGGCCATTCATTTAAGAGTTGGACTCCATGATCCTTGCTGTTCCCTTCCATCTTGGAATATTCTGGGAAATCAGACACTGTTCTTCTGTGGAATCAGAAAGTGAAAATATTGATAACTGCATAATGATCAGTGACTAAATCAGTAAGGAAGTCTTCCAGTGAATTAAACATTTCCACTAAGTGGATATGACTTATTACAGCTTTAAAATTTTGGTGTGGATTCTGAAAGCAGGAACACGGATGCTGTTGTTGCACGTGGATACACAACCAAAGGAAAACGTATGTCTGTCTTTTGAACATCTGGAAGACTCAGAGTAAAACTCTGTTGCTGTCTGAGATTTTTGCTTGTCCTGACTTACTAATCCAAACTAGCTATCTTTTTTTTTTTTTTGTACCAAATAATTAGTTTCTTTTTATTTTAAAAAGTAATGTCAATCTGTTTCAAGGAGAGTCGGGGAACCAGAATTTAATTCTGGTGTTGAAACAGGGCCTGCAGATTTCCAATTTGCTTCTGAAAAGCTATATATACACTTCAGCTTGTAAGACATAACATAAATAGATTTCCACAGAAATACTAAGGACATTGAGGTGCTTTGCAGACTTGCAGTTTTTCATAATGTCAAACTTTATTTAGTATTGTGGGACTTTATAGAAGCTTAGGTAACAGCTGCAACTGTAGGTTACATTCTTGGTAGACATAAAGTTTATAAAGGCTTAAACTCGAGTTTGGTTATTTCAGGATTTCTCCTTGTGTGTCATTGTTCTCCTTTTCTCGTTCATGAACTTTTCTTTCCCTTCTCTGGTCAGATACTTGTTGAAAAGGGTGAATATTATTCCTAAAACCTTCCTTAAACAAAGTAGAAGGGCAACCACAAAAGACTTAAAATTTAATCATCGCCAAATAAAATGTTCATGAAATTAAATACTGTTTCTAATCAGGTGAAATAATGGAGGCCATCTGTGGTCAGCTGTAATAGGAAGAGCCCCCAGAAAGTACTGAGAAGCAATTAAATTTAAGGACTAAGTGATTTCTTTAATTTTGATCCAGCTATTCCTGCTTTATCCTCTGCTTTGTGAGTAGAACAGTGGTTCTTTCTGAGGATTAATAATAGTACATGGTAGGTCCAAATAACCCATTAATTGCAGTTCTTTTGACCTCTTGGGCAATGTATTAGTTTGAAATGACTTTGCTATGATGTGATCAAAAGGAACATAAGAATTGAAGTTAATAAAAACTCTACAAAGTAATTGTAATGGTGCTGAACAGAGCAAAACTTTTTGTCTGAAAATATCAAGGTGGGGATTTATTCCAGTAAAGAGTTGTTGTCATGTCTCTTCAAGTCTCTAAAGTTTTGTAAGTTTTTGCCCAAGAGGTTTGTTTTAATTTTATAGCATCTTCTTGGTGTGGAAGGGAAATGGAACTAGTTTAGCAGCTCTGTTATGTAATTTCTATGTCTGCTTTCAGACGTAATCTCATCCCAGTCTACTTTTATGGTATATTTTTGTACATGTGTGCGCACCGTCAGCACTTCTATTTTGAAATGAGCTGATGGTGATGTTGCTGCAGTCATCTGGGGTGGCTCACACCTCCTTTGTGGACCAGCTTTACTCTCTTGTGTTGCAGGTAGTCACCTTCCATCATGTGTTGTGTTCTTGCAGTTGCTTATATGATCCCTGAAAATGCTGAAAAACTGAAATTCTGGAAAGGGGGAGAAGTGTTCTGTCTATGTTGTAACTGGTGATTGATCTCCATAGCCCTGCGATAAGTCCTGTTGACTTTCATGAGGACGCGGCCTTAAGATATTCAGGCTTTGTCTTTATGGTTCACATCTAGGATAATGGATGGAAAATCAGCTCAAATTGTGGTGGTCAAGGCCATCAATATGAAAACTGAAACACAGGTCTCTGGGTTCTGATGTGTGGTGTATCAGAGTTACTCATTTAAATCCCTTTTCAGGTTTACCTGCCGTGCAAGTGCCGTGGTGCCTTATTTCCCTGTTCTCAGAGCTGTTGTACCACATGTGCTTGGCTGGGGATCTGGTCCGTAGTAGGAAACATTGCAGTGGCCAGGAGAGAGGATGTGCTACCTTGGGACTATGCCTAGGAATCTCAAATCCAACTCACACTAAAGCCTTTCCCTTACAGAAAGAGGAAATCAAGTGTCTGCTGTGATTTCTGATGTACAAATAAAGGGACAAATAATTTCTTTCCCCCCACCTGGAGCCCTGTGGCTCAGCCCTGGGGATCTCTCTCCATCCCAACCAGAGGTGCAGGGTGTGTGAATGCGTGGGGGAGCCAAACAGCCAAACCCACCACAGGCTGCACAAGAACCATCTCATGCCGAGACTGCATTCCTTGGCTTCCTGGTGGGAGGCAATCCTGTGCTGGAGGTGGCAGAGCTGAAGCAGGGGGTGTGAGGGACACGCTGAGGCACCTTGTGTCATTAGCATGGTTTGCTCATGTGCCTGCTTTGGGCAGCACAGCAGCCTGAGCTGGGGACATGGATCTCCTGCTTTGAGCACATTCCTGCTCTCTCGTGTGTCTTACGTGTGTGCATGTTCACATGTGGTCATGCACAGCTGTGCAAGTGAAAAGTATTGCACAGACGTTTATAGAGAATGAGTGTTTCCCTTCCTGAAGGATTATTCTTTATTGCTCTAGTGTATCGTGAGCAAATAAGTTTAAATAGGGTAAAAAGCTTTTTCATCTGTTCATCAGTGGAAGTAACTAATTTTATATGAAGTAGAAATTACCTTTTGCAGTGAAAAATAGTTATAATAGAAGAAAAGTGTAACTGTAACCCTTAGCTCCCAATTTGTGTGTAAAAGTCTATTACTTCACTAAATACAGCATATTGCTCTATATGTAATGCTACAGGATCAAATGGGTGGTTTTCTCAGCAGGTAGTTTTCTCCATGACAAAACAGTGTCCTGGAATGAGGTCAATGAGTATTTCAATTCCTTTTTTCTGAGGGTGGAGTTGAATGTGTAATAATCTAATTGGAAAGGTTTAATTTCTCGGGATTGAGCCCAAAGTGCAAGTCTGGCAGAGCAGCAGGGAATGCTCTGATTTAGCAGAGTTTAACTGCTCTGGTCCTGTGGGCTGAAACAGTCACTGCTGGCTTGGCTGGGTGCTGGGTGGTTATTGGATTTGCCCATGGAATTCCCAGTTTCTGAAGTGAGAAGGTCTGGCCAGCTGGGAACTTCAGCGTTGTTTTCAGTGCTGCTCTTCTGCCTTTGTTACTGGTTTTTGTGGCAGATCCTGGAATTACTGCCTTGCCCACTGAGCTGTTCTCAGCTCAAGCTGAGTGTGGGATGCAGTCTAAGGCAGAACACTGTGTAGCAGGAACCCATTTTATGAACTTGAGCTGTCTAGAAATTGTCTCTAAGCTATTTCTCTAATCAATATTTATAAAGAGAGGAAGGCTCATCTAGAGAAGATGGAACAAATTATTCTTTTTGACAGCTAAAGTAAAAGTGGAGTTGGATCCTGACTTAAGTTTAGATTATGAAATAGTGAGTTTGAAAAATTTTGGACTTGCCCAGTGTACTATTGCTGCAGAAACAACTGGGTAGGTTTTTGGTAATTAATTATTCAGATTGATTTTTCTCTGAGAGGGAAGGAGAACTTAGTTCACATGCACTGCTTGTTTATGATTTATAATCAAGGGCAAACAAATTGAAGTGCTCTAGGTAGAAGACTGCGTGAGAAAATACACGAATGAGAATGTGGAAATATTTTCATGTAATGTTGATAAATATTTCTTTAAACAAGGAAAATTTCAGTTTATTTCTACTTTGGTTGTGTAACATAAGAAAGTAACTTGATACAGAATATTTTTTTACCACCAGAAATGATCCTCAAGAAGAGAAGTGAATGTCAAATTTGGTAAAATGCCACTGTTTGCTATTTGTCCTACGTCTCGTATTGATGTCAGTTGTGAAACTAACTGTTTCTCATTCTTTCAGGAGAGGAAACTAAGTTTTTTGACCTTGATTTGCAATGTAAAAGAAGCGAGGGTGACCTGAGCTGAAAAGACATGGTTTTGACCTTTAGAGGCATGTGAAGAAATTTGTGACTGCAGCTTTGATAGTTGAGCTGAATAAATAAGTTCAGATTTGAGGGACTGAAGTGTTCCCTGCAAAGAAAGGGCAGAAAGAGCCTGTTCCAAGACTGGAGTGTGTGTTGGAGGTCACTCCAGCAGGAGCTGAGCTTATGGGCCAAGACCACAGTCCTGACCTCCCAGTCTATTTACAAGCAGCCCATATCGCTTGTTTTACTTTCTGTATTCCATCAACAGTTTTGTTAATAAGAGTATAATTTACAAATCTCGACTGTTATAATTACTCAGCATAACAGCAGACTGAAACAAGCCTTCAGAGTGCTTGTGGCTTTTGTGACAGAATTCAGCCGTTCAGGCAGGGTTATGGTCTCTCACTGGGAAGATACCAGTGGAAATTATTTCTGTAACTTAAGTTTGAAAATTTTAATTGAAGTTCTTTTAAATTCATTCTTGTAACTTAAGAATATTCATAAGAATCTGATTACATTTTCTATAAAGATCTGAACACAGGATATATCAGTGCTGTTAGTTTGGAATACGTCTGACCTATTATTTCCTGTCATACTGCAAGTCATGAAGGGGCTTATAACCAGGTGATGGTCAAGAAATGATGAGTATTAGTCTGAAAACTTTTATTTCAGAGTAGATACAGTTAAGTTTTTTGGAGATGGGCCAGGTGTCCTGTACCTTTCTTTTCTGGTTTTGTGGTTCCTTAAGGAAGGAGCATAAATACTGTCTTGGAAGTTGCAGGAGGGAGAAGGAGCTTTTTGGAAGATTGCTGGATTAGTCCTTACAGGCACTGTGTAACCATTACAATCCCATGCTGGGATAAAATTTTTAGTTCTGATACCTGCACTGCATCACCGACAGTTATACCACAACTTCTGTTTTATCCAGTATCTTCTTTTGTTTTTACTGGGTGATACAGTAGAAAAAACTCAAACAGCTTTCTTGAGTCAAGGAAAAAAGCACAACTATTCAGTGTCTTAATGTTACCAGGATGAGTTGTATAAAATTGGACTCAGTCTTTAATTTAGAGAGTTTTTTCTGATCATCATTAAGATGGGGATGACATTAGCAGAAGTGACCCTTCAGCTCATTTTTTGCAAGGTGGTAATTTATCAAGGGGTTTGCTGCTCAGTCAGGCACTGGGTGCCCCTCGATTTAATGAATGGTTGTCTAGCCAAGCCAGGGAAAATATCCCTCATCTTTGTACTGAGGGTTTTTTTTTTTTAGGAGAGCATTTCTTTCAGTTAGAGTTATTACCACTAAGTTTTTGGAGTTAAACTGTAATGAAGAGTTGTATCCCCAAGAACTTGGAAATAACAATTTAATACTTTTGCACATATGGTTCTTAAAAAAAAATGGTGGAAGAACATGACCCAGTCAAGATGAACAATGGCCTGAAGTGGAAGAGATTCCAAAGAACTGAACAGTGGGAAGCAGCACTGGTACCAGTGACTGTTCCTTTGAATTTGCACAAGGTGTTTAGGTGTTCACTCCTAAATGTGCTTAGATGGTGTTTGGATTTCAATTACAGGTGTTTGGGAATTGAGACTTGAAGTGATCTGAAGAAGTTGCTTTCATTTCTCAAGTGTTTGATTTCAATATTAATTGACACCTGATATGACTGGTCTTATAAGGGAGCAGGGTTATTGTGTCAGTCTTTCATAAGTGCTGGTCACTATGTGATAACAGGGATTCTTTCAAAACCTGGAACAGACCAGGGCCAGCTGGAAGTGTGATGGCAGCTGTGGAGTTTTGGTACTTCAGAGAGTCAGGCGTGTTGTGATAGACACCGCACCACATGGAGAAGTTGCCTAGATGAGGATGAGAATGCTGGGTAACCCTGTCCTGATTTATTTTACTCATCTAAAGAGATTCACAGCTCTGTTTCAGTTCAGTCAACTTAAGGTGCACATGAGGTGGAGATGAGGTCAAAACTGATTGAGTTAAACTGAATTAGATTTTCTTCCCCCTTTATATAGAGTATTGAAAGATTATCAACCTTCTCTTCCACTTCCCAAAGCAGAAATGAGCCCTTCCTCCTGCTCAAATGGCTGAAGACAGTTTTGTGTTTCAGAAAGAGGTGGTGTCATATCTTACAGTGGCAGGGATTGATGGGGGAGAAGAGGAAAAAGAAGGCTGGAAATAAATCTTGTGTGTACAAACCTTGCATTGAATACATTGGGAGTTGCATAGTCAGTGAACCTGTGACAAATCCTTGCTCACTTTTTGGTCTGTAA
Source organism: Atrichornis clamosus (assembly GCA_013400975.1). NCBI lineage: Eukaryota > Metazoa > Chordata > Aves > Passeriformes > Menuridae > Atrichornis > Atrichornis clamosus. The sequence continues at coordinate 29,017 of WBMZ01002278.1, forward strand.
GAAAACACGTGGCTTACGTATTATTAATTTTGAATGCAAGACCTGCATCTCTAAGGGGAAAAAAAGCTTTATTTAAAATAATCTGCCAGTGTTCTGTTCAATAACCTCATTTATCCCCCAAATTAAAAGTTTTCTAAATTTCTAATTAATATTTGTTTCTAACTTGATGAGTTTTGAAACAAATCAGTCTAAACTGTCTTTCTGAAAGATGTTTGTAAGTGTTCTTTGTGTTTTACTTCAGGACAGGATCTTAACTTTTAGGTGTTAATGCCTTTTATATAATGAAAGGTTTAATACAGGTGAAAGAGAAATGTTCATTGCAAGCTTTATTTTTTATTATATGATGGCAAAAAAGAAGTCTTTTCATAAGGTTATCCCTGCCTAAGGAGTTTAGTTAATGTTGAGTGTATGCTCATTAGGAATTCTTTTGAAATTTATCATAAAACCACATATTAAATATACTAATGTGCTATTCCTGCAAGAGTGCTGTGGAAAAGTATAAAGGATTTATTATAATTCACCATTATATGTGTGTTAGTTGCTAGACACCAAAACCCCTGTTCATAAGTGGCTCCCTGAATTCTTTGTTAAAGGTCTTTTTGCTGGTGTGAATTTTAGATTTTCTTAATTATTTTGATACGTGGAGTGTCTCCTTGTCTTGGGAAAATTTTTTTGACAAGCTGGGGGAAAGTACCCTGTGTAAAAGTAACAGAAATAGAAAGGAATACAGTGAATACCAGGAGATTGCTGTCACGCAGAGCTCGGCCCTGGCCTTACAGTCCCGGGTAGGAGAGGATCAGTATTTGTAGGAACTCTTTGACCGCTCAGTTATGATACAGACAGGTGCAACCGAGGCTTGCCAGGATCAGCTGGAAGCAGTGCAGAAACTCCTGTATGAAGTCAGCCTGTGGCAATTCCAGCAGTGCAGGGGTTGGATCTCTTGAACCCAATGGATAATGCTTCCCCTAGGAACATGCAACAGTTAAGAAACAAACAAAAAGGGACTCAGACCATTGAATGAAGACTGGTTTTTAAGGCTTATGCTTACCCCATAACTTGTGAGCAAAAAGAGCCTAAACCAGATTGTTCAAATTTGAGTTTAGTGAGTATTTTCTTAAAGCTAAATTGCATCCAGATGTATAACTTACAGGTACAGTAACAGAATCTAAGACATAAATACAATGTGACCATGTGTCCCTAAATCTGCTTTGAAAAGGGCAGTTCCTACTTCTAGTTTGCAACATTTTAATCAGTTTTATTTTAACCAGGTTATTTTAATCAGGCCCTATGCAGAGCATCACTTTGGGATTGGTTGTTTCCTGCAAACAAACAGTACAGTTATGGAATTTGTTTTTATTGGCATAACACATGGGTTTGACACATCACCTGACATCAGGAAGTTGGTGTACTCAAGGCTGCTTTCCCTTCCAAAATGACAACAGGCTGTGAGGACTCTGTACCATGAGAAAAAAAAATTGAGGAAAAGGTTGTGAAATGAAATCTTTGAGTAAAGTCAATTCAATTATTGGTAGAACTTACCGGTCATATATTTACCATATTTTGAAAAGTCTGCTGAGGTTTTTATTAGTAGTTTAGTTTTTCTATCCTACAAAGGTACAGTCTTAACATTTTAGTATGTTAGATTTCTCTTTCTGCTAAGGGAACACGAGACATTAATGAAAAGTGAATGTCTTGAATTCTAATTTAGATATGGAAAGAGACCTAAATGGTTAGTGAGGTTAGAGAGACTAATCAAAGGAACACAGTTAGTTCACACTTTCAAATGGTGTTCTTGTATTTGCCAAATCAATTTTAATTACATTCAAAAAGATACCTGCTTTTTCTGAAGTGCAGCTTTCAGTCTATTTAAGAGCAATGGGAGATTCAATTTGGCTGGATTTTATTTTGGTGCTATTCGGTCAAGTTATACCTTCTTCAAGAACTACATCCCTCAAGTTCATTAGGTGAACTGATGAAAGTTTATTCTGGTGTTGCCTTATATAACACTGATGTATTTTAATATCCCTTGAGACTGTAATCAAGTAGAGTACCCTTAGATAACTGAAACTGATGGAAAGATTTGTAACCAAAATGAGCATTTGTTTTAACATTCAACAGAATGAAAAAGGAGTATGAGTGGGACACGTGAAATGACTAAGAGAGGAAGTTGGCAAGGCTTTAATGGACAGGCATTTCTTTGCCTGTGGTATAGTTTGATCATGTAATTAGTAGGTTTTTATTACTGTGCCAACTGCTGCAATCCAATTATGCTGCAGCAATCAGACTTGTTCTAATTCCTCACAACATCCACAGATGCAAAGGAAGCACCTCCTTCATTCATTTGCTGCAGAAGTGAACACGGGGACAGATTCCTTTCAGGAAGCTCTTGGTGTGAGCTCTGTGTGCACGGTGGAGCTCCCAGTGTAGCTGGAGGGAAATATTGTCTTAAAGCACATCTTGGAATAGATACCAAGGATACAGATGGAGTTTTTTTTTTTTTTTTTTTTTTTTTTGCTTCCCCAGGGTTCCTGTTTTTTGATTGGTGATGAAATACCAATACCAGAGGTGTGACTTGCTCTTCATGGGGAAGATTACTTTAGCGATGCTGTTTGATGTATTCAGTCTTGCCAATTTTTTTTCTGCTCTTTTGTGTAGTTATGTAATTACTTCTTTTCCTCCACATTTTATCCCTTTTCAGTGACTATGTACATTTGAAATGCAATAGCTAGCTGTAGTAATGATTACAGCTGTTCACAGTAGTTTGACTTCCTGAGGTGTCTTATGGGTTGGGATGTTTAGCAAACTGATAAATTTTTTTTTAAATTTCCCTTTCTATAGCTGAGAGATTCTTGTCTTTTGTCAAAACGTAATAAACTGAGGTTTGAATGCCAACCTGACCATTCACTTTTCTGTGGGAAAATTCCCACCCTGATGTGGCTGCTGTCCTGCTCAAAAAACCAGCATAATGTGCCCTTTGCATTGGGTTTGGGTCCAGCTTGCTGCCTGCACTCTGCCTCTTTTCATACTTCAGTGAGAGGGGAGCTACTTCAGCCTGTCTGTAGACTGTAATAAGGGATTTATGTTATCAGATAGGATGGTTCAGAAATGCAATGTATTGAGAGTTTCCCTATCTTAAATGGAATGAGGGGTTATAGTTGCTATTGTAAAGGCTCCCTGAAAATAGATTTCACTGCTCACACCTTCTGGCAGATTAGGAAAGGAAAGGGCAGATGCTTCAAAGTGCAGCTTTTCCAGTAATTTTTGATTAGTTAATTTATTTTGCAATTATATGATTAAAGAATTATTTGTATGCTTTTGATAGTCTTTGTTTTACTTGTGATGACAATGTAATGATGCAGTTCTGTTCCAGCTGCAATTTCTGCAATCTCATGCTGAGAATGTCATCTAGAATCTCTCAAAACCAATCTGAGAGTTGCTGGTAGTGGCTGTCAGTTCCTGCATGATTTTTCCTAGTAATTTAGTTGTACTGTGATTGAACTAGTAACAACCTGAAACTGTGATGGATAAAAAGATACTCCACTAGTCTGAGAATCACATGAAGAACTGCTGAATAACAAAGTAGGTATCTGCTATGTTTTTCAGTTACAGTCTCAAACCTGCAACAACAGCAAGGGAATCAGTAAAGAAATAATTTACAGGTAACACAAATAAGGATTTCAGCTGAGTGATGACACTGCGTGAAAGGCAGAGAAGTTTGCAAGATTTATATCTTTAGCTCCTAATGGATGCTGCAGTATTTGGCTGGGTGTTTGTGTCGTATTTTAATGGTGTAGCTTCATTAAGTGCGTTTGTAATTGTCTATAATTTTGGAATTGAACTGCATTAGAGAATTAAATTCATGTCTGCTGCTGCACCTTCAATGTTAGTGTTCTATTACTTTGCTTAAAAAAATTAATAATGCTTTTAGGGGATAAGTTGTGATATAATCATGCACTCAAGGACCATTTAGCTCCTTATAATGGGGAGGGAAGAGCAGAGCTGGATCAAGGCAGGCTATGAAATAGTTGTTTGGCTGTATTTTGCTAGGATTTGCATGCAGAGGACTAGTGACTGATGGGTAATAGATCCCTCTCTTCCCTTGCACTCTGCTTTCTGACTGTGTGAGGTCACTGAGGGGTGGCAGACATCTCGAGAACAGCTCTGTGCAGAGGCACAGCTGGCCAGCTGAGTAAGGAACCCCTGGCTTTTGGGAGCAGGCAGATGCCACCTAAAAGGCCACCAGTTTATCCCAATCCCAGCCAACTGGGGATGTTACAGTGCCAGCAGCATCCCAGCAGTTGTGCTCCCCTCTGTCCTCAGTGGTCATCCTTTGACATTCTTGTTGAGCAATGGACAGTGAGGTGAGCAAAGTAGAAGTTTGTTCAGAATATCAAAACTTCTTTTTTTTTTTTTTTTCCCCCCAAGTCATGTCATTAAGGAAGGGCACTCTTATTCTGAAGCACTACCATGAGATTGCTATTAGAGTCAGGGTTAAAATAAGAAAATTAAAAGGCAGAAGTTAAGGAAAAAGAAAAAGAAAATCCTGTTTGGTTTCCTCTCTTTTAAACATAAAATCAAATTCCAAGCAACTACCCATAGAAATTCCTACCTGGCTTAAAAATAGCTAGAATTTTATGTAGAAGAGCACAGCAAATATTGATGGCTATTCTGAGGAGCTAACACTGTACTTTTGTATGTCACAAGATCTTACTCTCCTGAGGTGAGCCAGAGGCAGTTCTCCAGCAGCACATCCCAGGTGTCCAGCTGTGGGTGGGTGCTCTGCCTCTTGTGTCTGGATAACTTCAGTCTCAGTTCAAGCCCTCTGGGATCATTGCAGAAACAAGTTCTGGTCCTCAGGCCCGTCCGTTTCACTCTTTAGGTGTCTCTTCATGTGCACCACCAGTGGCTGATACAGAGGTGGTCTGTGCCTGCGTGCAGACACTGCTAAATTCGCAAGTGCTGCAGTGACATCCTTTGCTGGAGGGACATTGCTGCCTGCAGAACTTGGACACATTTTTCTGTGTACCTTTTGGTTAGTATTGAAAGAGAGGAGAGGGGAAAAAGTCCTACAGAAACTTTCAAAGTGTATTTTTTTCACGCAGTCACCCTTGTGCTATAGTAGCCTCTTGAGTTAGAGGAAACTGATTCTGTGCATACCTGAATTTTTCATGTGATTGTCTTGTGCCTCTCCCTCAAATCCTCAGGTTTAGCACATCACAAACATGGTGGTAACCCTTCTGTTAATAAACTGATTTTTTCATGCTAGAAGATGGTAAATATTAAAGCTTTCTTAGTTAAATTATTTGGGCTAATTTTTTATTCCAGCATAAGCAAAGAGGTACTCATGTTGTGTGGTCGTCCTGGTGGTTTGGGAATTTTTTAAGAGCAGCCTGGCTTTGTGTTTTGTCAAAGAACAGTCTAAAAGCACAACTGTTGACCCTTGTTTTTCAAAGACAGCAGGGGAGCTTACCTATTGATGTATAAATTATGGAAGAGGGAGTAATTCCCAGGAATATGAAAAGCTGTTGGCGTAAGGAGTCCAAGCTGACAACACCAGCTGATTTGTGCTTACCTTCCCCCCAAACCAGGTGAAAGCTGTTTCTCTTGTTCGTGTGTTTGAACTATTAAAGTTGATTGAGCTTTAGGGTTTGGGGTTTTTTCGCACATGAAAACATGTCCAAATGATTGAGTTGGTGGACTCCTGCCCTGAAGTGCTCTTCGGATGAAGGAAGATATTTTTTTTTTCTCTGACTGACTTTGCTGTTCTGATGGACATTGCTGTTGATGCCATGATTTGGAATGGGGTTGCGCTGTACTCACAGACCTGCTGCTGTGTTATGGGAAGGATGTGTGCAATCAAACTGGCTTCATGAAGGAATGGCCAGGTACAGGAATAAAGCACTGATCAGTTGGTACCTCCAGACCAGAAGTGTCTGTGCACTGTCTGTGAAAGAAAGTAACATTTTTGAGAAACGGTATTATTGGAGGAAAAGGCTGACTTCTCTGAGCTGTGCAGGGGCCATCTGTTTTCTGCACATGTCCAAGGGCCATAGGTAATTTCTGTTGCACCACACCAGTGAACTCATGTGACAATAAAGGCATCACTGGAATGTTTGGTAGCAGCACTGTTGTGAACCTTGCTGGATTGTCACAGAAGAATCCAAAGCAATTTTGCCCTTGAGGTTGTTTACCTTGAAATAAAATCATTTAAGACTGTTTTGTTAATAGTAGCATAAGATATGATCAACATATATTTGTTTTCAAATATCAATAACCAGTGGTGAAAAAAGCTTTGTTAGGTATGGGCTTTACTTCTCTTTGTTTGCTCTGTTGTAGAATTAAGAGTAAACACAAATTAAGTGCATTATTTTAGAATCAATATTACTGTGGACTAGGCATGAAAAACAAATAGTATCTGTCTGCCAGGTTTTTGAGTGGAAGACTAGAGTATGAGATGCAGGAACAAGCAGTAGGATTCGTTGTGTGTGCTCTGTGTGCATACATAATACTGAAAAGTGTTTTAGATGAAACCTGAAACTAGTGTTTTGACAAGTTAATTATGAGATTTAAAGTCCATTTTCGCAGCTGCAAACTTGTCAAAATTCTTGTAAAAATTCAGGTCAGGCTGTTGCATTCCTTGTTTTGGGAAATACCCTGTCTGGCTTAGTTCATAAGTGGTTCTGAAAAGCTTTTTGTTCTTCTAGAAAAGAAGATGTTTTGTAATGAAATCTGAGATGGGACATAATTTCAGTAGTAGATGAGAGATCCTCTACATGAAAAATTTTGGTACTTAGTACTTTTTTTTTTTTCCCTTGAATATCACTGAAGTTGTAAATAGTTCCTTTGATGAAGAAATCAGTTTTAGAGCAGGGATAAAACATGAATGATGTGGATAGGAGACACAAAAAATGAAGAACTCATGAGGGCAGAAAAGTACAGATGCAGTTTTGTAAATTATTGTGTAAGAGAATAATTTGTGTGTTAGCTGTCACATCATATTGCATTGCATTGTAGAATTAATAAGAAAAAGATATTTTGGGCAAGTTATATAATACGCTTGCAGAGTTGTTAAAGAACCAAAGAGGGTTGCACAAACTGTTGCACCTTCTCGGAGCCTGTTCAGTGTTCCTGAGCAGTAATCTAGACACAAAATTCAGCAATTAACACTTGATAGCTTTCTTGAGGCAAAACAAACTGATGTAAGAGAATGTATTAAAGAAAACTTACTTTTCACATTCCCTAACCCTATTTAAAGAATATGATGTACTTGCTAATTAGTGGTATTTTGGACTGTGAACATGAATAAGTTTGAAAAACCCCAACCCTGTGTAATGCATTACTGGATTTGCAAATGAGTGGTTAGTTAACAGTTGAGATTTGCTCTGTGATGGGATGGCTTAATTTCCTTTCTCTTGAAATATATCAAGTAATAAAGACTATACGGAGTAGCCACTTCTAGTCCTTTTGGACCTTAAAAACATGTGTATAGCCAAGGTGATTCCTGTGGAAGCTGGGAAAAGAACATCTCTTGAACTGTAGGTCCTGGCTGTGATTTGGTACCTTTTCCCCTGTAATGTTTGGGTACAGGGCACTGGCTGCAATGGACAATAATGAACCACAGAAACCTAAACCCAAACAATTAGAAAAAACAAGCCCTTTTGTTTCTTTAGACAAATTTTGAAAAGTCCTCAGTACTATTATAATTTTTGCTTAAGTGAGGTAAGACTCAGATCCTATTATCCATTATCTCCAGAAAGGGAAATCTTGCATCGTTTGGGATTTCCTCAGGTGACCAACAGTGGCAGAAATTGAATTGCAGTCGTTAAATAAAAAAAAGCTTTATATTCCATGTCCTTAGAGAGCTTAGTCATTGAGCTGGCTTTAGCTGGAACAACACAATTAGATTGCTCTTGGCTTGTCCTTGCAAATTTATCACTGTCTTTACCACATTTGCAATATTCAGCTACTAAAGTCCCCAAATACACACATGAAAAGAAGCTTTTCACACAGAATGAGAAATGTTAGCTTGGATTTTCAGAGAAAATATGCCAGCAAAGCCTTTTCTTTCCCTTAATGTGCTCTAAGTCTTTTTTTCTGCCTAATTAACTTTATTAATATTAAAGACTACAAACTGGTGTTCCCTTAATTCTGGGGATCTTAACTTTAATTCTTGTCTGGGGATCCAGAGAAAATGTATGTTATAGGCTGTCAAGGCAAAGCAAGGGACCTGAAGTACTGTATTTATCTCAGTCTTAGCGTTCTTGAAAAAACAAGTTGTAAAGCAGATGAGAAAGAAACATCTGGAACTAGATCTGCTTCTAGTGAAACATAAATGATCAGATGACGGGGAAAATGACTTCAAGTAGGTTTACCTTGTTTTTCTTTTGGCTCTCTGACATTTCTCCTGAGCAGACCACAAGCTGAACAAGTCAGCTCCCTTTGCAGGCTGGTGTGAGCGGCCCAGGAGCAGCTGATGTGAGTGGGGAAGATGCTCTTTTCTGCAGCAGCATCTGCCTTAGTGCCCCTGAGCTGTGCTGCCCGGGGGGCTCTGTGCCCCCGTTGCTGTCACCGCTGTTGCTGCAGCTCCTGCAGGACGTGTGCAGTGTCTGAGCCCTGGGACAGCTCCCAGCTCAGCACACACAGCCGCCCCAACACGGACTTGAAGCCTTAAATCCATCTTTGCAGCTGAAGTGACATCTCAGGTTTTGAACTGTGTTTAGTATCTGAAAGCTGGTTTGGGTGTTTTCGGTGACAGGACTTTGTCTCTAATGTGTTGTGAATCTCTCCCGTCCTTCTGCTGCGTTATCCCTTAAATCCATTACCCTGTTTGCAGCTCTGTGAGGCATCTTGGAATGCTGCAGGGCAGCTCTGGCAGCACTGGGTGCCTGCTGTTAAGTTGTTCCATCAAGCTGCAGGTGACGGTTCTGAAGTGAGGTTGGGAATTTCCACTTGAGCTGGAATCACTGGAGTGGTACCAGCTGCAGACATATGCTGAGATGACCCTCTGGTTCTGGTGGTTGCACTGCAGAGCGCAGTAATTTTTAATAATTATTCATGTGCTATTTAAGGGCATGTTTTCATATCACGCATTTCTGTAAGTCCGGCTGAATAACTAAAACACAGCATATGGAAGATTTATATTTCAGAATACTTTCCAAGGCACTAGATAGTAATTATTTTTTTAAAATCTCTTTTTAAACCAGAAAAATAAGAATTGAAAAGTATTATGTAGATGGCTTATAAAGGACATACAACTGTTGAATACCTAATAAATATTTTTGAAGTTTAATCTTTTGTTTACAGTTCTCAACTAAAAATTGTTTTCTTCCCTGGAAGAAGAAAGAAGGCTGCACATCTTCTTTGATGCAGCCTGGGCAAAATAAAAATGCTGGATATGAAAAGCAAGGTCACTGAAAGTCCCCTTTCTGAATTGAGAAGAGACAGTTAATGGCTTGTGTTTTGCACAGATTGTCTGACATGTTAGGACAAGAGGAAATGGCTTCAGGTTGAGCCAGGGGAGGTTTAGATTGGCTGTGAGGAAAAATTTCCTCACTGCAAGGGTTGTGAAGCATTGAAATAGTCTGCTCAGGGCAGTGGTGGAGTCTCCAGCCTTGGAGGGATTTAAAAGTCATGTGGATGTGGTGCCTGGGGACACAGGCTAGTGCTGGACGCGGCAGTGCTGGGGGAACGCTTGGTCTCTGTCTTGGAGGCCTTTTCCAACCTAAACATTTGTATGAACCTTGTTCGCTTCTCAATCACAAAAGGAAAACAGAATTCCTTTGAGAAGTCGCTCCTGCATTTTCCAGCCTGCTGTTGTTTCTCCTGTTTTCCCCTTGTCTCCCTCTCAACAAGTGTGGCATTGCTGTTGACCTGAGGCACCTGAGCTGACAGTAGAACATAAGCAGAGAAATCTTGGGTTTTTTTGTTTGGTTTTTTGTTTTGCTGCAGCTCATGGGGAAGATATGTGGGTAGGTGTGGTGCTCAGTTATTTGAATTTCTTCCCACTAATCCCAGTCCCCCTTTATTCTATTATTTTATTATTATTACACTTCTATTTATAAGGTTGTTTCATTCTCTCATAGGCAGCACTCTGTCCGCTGCTCATGTCTTCAAGGTAATGTCAAGTATGTTTGGTATCTTCTCTTTTTCTGGCTTGTAGTGTGTACCTGCTCACCTTGTCATATCCACTCCTCTAAAAGGCATTCTTTATTTTCTTACTTTTACCCAGTTTTTTCTATAATTTGTGATGCATAGCATATGAAATTGAAATGCCAAATTTTATAAAAAGGTTAATTAAGTAGAAAGGTAGACTAGAATGTTGAGTTTTGGCAAATGACCTTTCCTGAGCATGCCAGATTTCACTGAACTAGAATTCAGGTTGCTGTAATTTTGTTCTGAAACAGTGCTTAGTTTTTCCAACTTGTTTTAAATTTGTTTGTACAATGAAATCTCACACATAGGTGTGTGTAACTGTATTTGCCTCTATTAAATCTCTTAACTGTAGGGAAGTGTAATTCAGTGTATACTTCTTGTTTTTTTGCAACTCCTGAGAACTGTACCTGCTGTCACGGTCATGGCTGCATTAAACACATCCTGTCTTCCTCCCAAAACGAGTGAGTTATTTATTTATGCAAACTGCAGAGGCCAAATGAGATCTTAATGACCCAAGCACCACAGCTTGCAGTTTTCCTGTGGCTGTTCAGAGGAAGAATCATTTTTAACTGTGTAGCTACAGCAGAATCTTTGCAGCCTGAAGTAGTACAAGGCAATGTGTGCGTCCTTGTGCCCTCTAAAACAGAAGTAATGCATTTTTTCCTCATGTGGAAGTGATTTTATCCATTTGAGATGCTTATGTCCATGTCAGGATTATTTGTTTTGTGCTCTTTTTTACTTGATGAAACTTTTTCTATACATCTATTGCTAACAACATGCCTGAGCCTTTCTTAAGCTTTATGGATAATCCCTTAGCATTATTTTACTGTTTTGTGCTCTTTTTACGTCAGAAAGCAAACCAATGTCATTTTATACAGTTATTTCAACTGAAAAGTCATTTGTTATCTTGATTATTGACCTAACATTTGCCAGTCTTTTTACTGTGGTTTAATAAGGGTAGTGATTTGATAGGAGAGGCAGCCATGTCTCAACTGGCTTTCAAACTCTCATGCAGAAGGATTCAAAAATACCTCAGTGGGTCTCTGGTTGACGTGTTTTTTCAAGACACAGAGCTGGGACAAGGCTGTCACCTGTCACTGTGCTGTAGGGGTTCCACACCTCTCTCTGATGTGCAAGTATCTGCAGCTTCTGGAGACACAGATGGAGTTCTGTGGGTTTAAAGCGTAGAGAGAATTCAATAAGGACATGGATAAGGATTATGTTCCTTTGCTTTGTCCACAGCTGGGTCTAGGATTTTCACAATTTGGTCATTGCCGACTTACTGCTCAAATCAGTGGGTGCTAACTCCAGTGGAAATAAAGTTAGGGTAATGTCTGGCTCTATTGAAGGGGTCCACTGTGCTCCTTGGAAATGCTTGGGATGCTGAATGGGGGTGAATCACAGTAGTATGAGGGCTAGACAGTCCTTGTTCCCTTGGCTGCATGAGGGGTTTATGCTAATTATTTGTTATGGAGCATGATTTCATCTCCCAGGAAACATTATTTTCCATTTTTCCCTTTTGCCCTTTCTCATAATGTTTGTGCTTTAGATATTTTAAGTGATCCAGCTGCAAAATTATAAGATTTTAACTTCTGTCTTCTGTTTAAATTGAACAAGCTTTTCCTTCGGGTGATTTTCTTTAGCTGGCTTGCCCATACATTGTCTCCTCAAGATAGATTCTTTTAATTTTTCTCTCTTGCCTTTTCTTTTTAAATCAGAAGATTCTGCTGGGTGTATGATCTCTCCTGCCATCTGTGTGTAACCAGAGCACTTAATTTTTAATGTTAGCTTTATTAAATTGAAAGTAGTTAAGGTTCTTATCCTAGGGTTTAGGGTTTTTTGTTTTTTTTTTACCCAGAGGTGTTATTCTAGGAACTCCAAAGTACACTTTCAAGAATGAATGCATGTTGATGGAGATGTTTTGGTAGCCGAAGTGAGACTAGAATGAAGTGTGGCAATCTGTTTATTCTTAGCACTGTCTCTGTGTGCGCTGCTGCTCAGAGAATGAAATAAGTGAGATCAGGGGAGTCTCTTGGGTGGGGATGTCAACTAAATCACTGCATGCCTCGTGTCCTGGGTGATATCTCAGTCAAATCTTAGAAGCTTTCGCTCAAAAGCAGAATTTTTACTAATTTATCTCATCCAGAAGAGGCTTTTAGATAATTTCATATTTTGTTTATGAGCATGTGCAAGAAGCATTTTTCTTACTGTGTTTTCATTGTAAAACAAAGAAGTGCCTTTTTCATGTTGAAATTTTGTGTGGAGAGGATGGAGGAGGGACAAGTATCCAATATAGATTTCATTTTTTGTTATACTTTATGAAAAAAAAAATTCTGGAAAGAAGTTTCAGCTCACATAAAGCAACACTTTTTGCAAAGACTAATAGAATATTTTGTTCCTAATTGCATTTGAAGCCTTGTATTTACACTTTTATCACCTGGCTGTAAATGCCTTATCTCTTTTTGTAAGTATATTATTCTTCAATTTTATTCAAAATTTTATTAACCGAGGGCTCTGCAGCTGTTATTATGTAAGGAGAATTTCCTACATGGTACTCTGTATTAATAACCTGTTTTTAATATCAGTGATAGTACTGAACATAGATCAGTGTTTCTTCTATTAGCATAATTAGTCTTTTGTATTTGCCTCTGTGACTTTCTGGTGTGTTACTGAATTTCCAGACTTACCTTCAGTTGTTATTCATCTTTATCTAAAAGAACAAATAAAAATGAGTGTAGTGACTTCCAAGTCAGCCTTTTTATTATCAGTTAACTTGTCCTAAATACTCCCTAACCTGGTCTATTCCCAGACATTATGGGTGCCCTTAAACAGCAATAGGAACATTCATCACAAACCTGTTAAAGGCTGATTAATCTATTATTCTTCTGTCAACTAGACTGAGATTACTGAGCTCTGTAGGCAACTTCAGTCTTAAATTATTTTAGTATTTCTGTTGTTTCGTCTGCTGCACTTGACACATTTGTATATTGCCATTTTTATTTAACAGTCTGATTATTCTCAATTAAGTTCTCAGGGGCTTGCTTACCTTGTTATCTCTATTCCCCTTTTCCTGTGCCGTGGACTGTAAAACTGATATCTTGCTTTTGTTTTAGCTTCTTGAGTCTGACCTGCATGTTTAGGATAAAAAGTTGAGCACTCCTTTGCATTTTGTTGCTCTTTGGTTTTCTTCTGTGCCTGTTCTTTCCTCCTCTTCAGCCATATCCCACTGTTGTATTATGAGGCCTGGAGCAGATACCCATTTTGGAAGCCTTTTGAAATTTGTCACATTAATTTTGGGGAAAGAAAGAATACAATTTGCACTTCAAGTGCTTGAATGCCTTCTTGCACACTTGAAGGAGCTGAGATGAATTTCTCTGAACAGGCCTTAGAATCTGCCTGAACAACTTAAATTCCATGGGGGATAGTTGTTATGAGAAGCGTTGGATTTTGCAGCCTCCCACTCAGACATTAAACTTGTCCAGGCAGTTAAAGGAGCTCACCATGTTAATGAAGATGTGGCATAAATTCTTCTGTCCCCAAATTTAAGTTTAGTTCTCAGCTGCTCCACTGTATCTAAGAGATGTACTCCAAAATATATTTTTTTTCTTTATTCAAGAATATTGGGCCTATATATCCTAGTTGCAGGGGAAAAACATGTCATATCTTCTCAGTTCAAGAAGGAATTGTCAATAATTGTGTATTTCATCAAGACCTCTTACAAAAAGCTTCCCTGTTTGGCCCTGTGGAAGAACAAGGGCTTTTATAGACCAAGATTTTTTAAATTTCTCCTGTGGCCCACCATGGCCTCCATCTTGCTCTTGAGGGAAATCAGGTGTTCCTGTGTTGGTCAAAAGACTCCTGAACTCTTTTAGCATCTTTGTGATCTTTTCTCCTGAAATTTTTCACAATTCAGAATAATCTTTATTTCTCACTGCTACTCACATATCTATTGGCAGTTTTACCTTTGGAATTCTCTCTCAATACAGGGAGACAGAATGTTTTCAAACATCACCATTAGTATAAAACCATGGAAGGTAAAGAATAGTGCCTTTTTGGAGAACTATTTTAAAATTAATTTCTTGAGCCTGCATGGGTTTCAAAATAAAGTTTGTTCATGTGGAAATAAAAAGGCATAAATATGTATTTTTCCTTAAGTTGTCATTATGAAATCCATCATAATTTTTTGTGCTCAAATATCCTACCTTTAATTGCATTTGTGAAAATCCAGCAGAGTAAACAAAAATTTAATTTACTTGTGCAATGGGAACATGATTAATGTGTATTCTGATGGTACCTGGGGCAGAACAAAACCTAATTTTTTTCCCCTGAAATTAAATTGATTCTTGATCAAGAGGATCTGAAAAAATATGAAAAAACTGTTTCAGTACTGAAAGGAGAAAGATGTGAAGGTCCTGTTGGATAAATTGATGGGATGTTAAGTCACTTTTCAGAATGTATCTGTCTTTCTAGCATTGCTGGATGAGGAATTTGTTTTGGCTGGTGCTGCTGTCTTGCAGCTCCTTCATATCATAAAACTAAAGCCTCTACAGTGGACTCTCTCTTCTGTGATGGAACACTTGAGGAAATGGAATCTTGGGGCAATTTACACAGGTTCCATCACCTCAAAGGTGATTGAGAGGAAAACAAAAAGTTTGCCACTGCAGGCAGGACGTCTGTGACTGATCATAGTTACACAAGAGCAGATTTCTGGCTGGTTCTACTGAACAACCTGTTCACTTCAAAAGCTTGAGGTGGCTAAAAAGCCAGAAACAGCTTAATGTGTATGTTCCTATACCTTAGGAATTATATTCCTGCACATTATGGCTGATAGTTACTGGATTCTGTTAATTTTTAGCAAGAGAGCTTTGTCTGAATTGTCTGGTTTTGTATATGTTCCTTTTTATTCTAAATAGGTAGGTGCAGTTCTTTCAAACACTTTGGTAATTTGGAGGGATGGGAAAAACTATCAAAAGGTCTTTCATGAAGCATTTTCTTTACAGATGGACGTAATTTACCTCTGTTTTGCCAGAAGTTAACAAGATTAAGTGAATAAGCAGATGCATTGAATTGTTCTGCACAACTGTAAACAGCGTATTTCCAAATATCTTTTCATAAGGTATTTACAGAAATTATATTTGAAATTATAAAAGGATTTATTAGCCCAGACTAGGGTTTAGGAAGCAGTAATGCTCTTTAAAGATTAAGGTTTGGAATTCTTTTCTTTAAAATTCAGCCTTCAGCCAGTCAGGGATCTCATTCTCAATACTGCTCAAAAGACATTTGACATATAAAGGCATTGTGTGCTCAGTATAAAATATGAATTTATTGAGGGTAATCCTGATTTTGTGATTGAAGATGTGAGAACTTCCTGTTTGTAAAAACAGTTGTTCCCTGAGCTGGGTTCATTTGACTCTCAGTTCATGAAATGGTGTTCATCTGGTGCATGTGAAGATAACTTAGTGAATGTCTTGTTTTTGTTGTGGTAACCGGGGCTTGCAGTGGGGAGCCCAGGTGACTTTACTGGAGAGAACTCGTTTCCATGTGCATCCAGTGCAGTGTGTATTGTCACATAAAGTTGGTTTTCCAGGAACTCAGGATCTCTTTGGGGTAGTTGGATTTGTGATTTGGTCCCAAGAAAGAAGGTAGAGGTGGGAGAATGTTGTATAAGGTGGTTATATGAGAAAAACTGGGAGCTCCCTTGGATACAGTAGGTAGGGAAGTGCTTTTCTCCCTCTGGAAGTGTAACCTGCCCTATTGTTTCTCCCTCTTCTGATTTCCTTGTTGGAACTGGCACTTTGTGTGTCACCCTAATGATTCCTTCAGCCCTTTGTTCATCCACTTGGGATGCAATGTCCATGGTTTGCCCTTCTGCAGTGTGGGCACAATGAGCATGGACACAGATCATTGATGAATGGACAGGTAACATTTTTGCTTTGACCTTTTTGTGGGTTACCCTTTAAAATTGTGCTTTGACCTGTCCACTCCCAGCCTGTAAAAGATAAGGGGATAACAGACCTGATAGAAAAGGGACCTTAAAACAGAGATGCTCTCATATCTCTGTTATTCCTTGCTCAAGTGACTGCCAGGTCCTTCAGTTTGCTAAAATCAAGCACAAATGTCTATAGAAGATAAGGGCAGGGCCTCATTCAAGGATACCAGCTTTTTTTAAGTAGGAGGATTTATGGTGATTTGGAATAAGAAATGCTTCAGGATGTATCAGGAGGAAAACTTGTCTGTTTCTGGGAGAGAGGAGGCTGATAGATGTGTAATTGGAAGGACTGGAGGTGTAGCAGCAATGGGAAGCCAACAGGAGGGATGCAGAAAGAGCTGTTTGTAGCTGGAGAAATGCGGAAAGAAAAAATATTAGTGGAAGAGATGGACATCTGCCTTATGAAGTGCAGAGACCAAGGAATGAAGGACACAATTCCTTTTTATCAGGAGGCAGGAAATGTGCTTGGAGTCTTTCAGGTGTATGACATGAAGTCACCATTAAAGCTGTACAGAAAGAATATTTATTTGCTGTACATGTGTTGGAAAGGTGGACCTATAGCTGGTCATTTGGAAGATGCCAACATGAAGAGAAGCAACAGACTGACTTGAACTGGCTTTAATTCTAGCAGCTGTTTTTATATCTAATATGGCATATAAAAGCAGGCTGTGTAGAATTATGAGAACATTTTTTTTGCTGCTCATTAGCTGGAGAAACATAATTATGTTAATGCTTTTAAGTATCTTAATATTGATACTATTTCATTTTCACAAGGGTAGTTCAAAACCTTGTAGCAGTGGAATAGACAACAATGCTGTAAAATGCTTTAGTTTTCTGTTTAGTAGACAGAAAATTACTTTGTGAGTAAATTTTTTCATAAGATGTAACTTGTGCAAAATATATTGAGAGAGATTACATGTGAACTTTCTGGGAACATGGCTTTCTTAAGCCGATATTGATCAGAAGTATGAGACAAAAGTAGCCAAGAAACACCATGCAAAGCACTGCAATAGCAACCTTTGCATTAAAGAACTTGCAAGGCTGTTCTGCTCTGAAAACCTTTGTGACTGTAGGGGTGTGGAATTTATGGCATTCCAGAGTGAAGAGTCTGATTCGTTCCCTTTCTCATCCTGATTTGTCACATTTTCTGTCTATTAATATTGAGTTATTGTTTCTCTTGGTCTTCTTGACACTCGTCATGGCAGTGATATCTTTTGTTTTACAGCATCAGCCTTGTAGAAATAATGACTTGCACTCCTGTAATCCTAATGATCCTGAGGCAATGTGCAGTGCACTCTTCTGAAACTTGCTTATAAACTTTATAAGCTCTCCTGTTCATTCTAGCATTTAAAATGCAACTTTTATTTGGCAGAGGGACTTCTTTGCTCTGACATTCATAGCTCTCCTAGCTGTAAACAACTGCACCAACTTCCAGCCCCGAGTTAAGTCTTGTGCTAATGAAGTTTTAAAAATTGATACTATTTTACTTACATGTGAGTGACATGGGGCCCTGCACACTCAGTCCATGTATTTCTGGTATTTTCTTATATGTCTCATGACAGTCTCTAAAAGGATTTTCAAATTATTTGCTTTCTGGAGAGACACTGGACATTTAATGCTTCAGTAGAGTCTGTTTTTATTTCTCAGAACTGATGTTCTTGACCAAACAGTTATGATATTCTTCAGTACAGAACAGGATAAAATGAGTATTTGGAGTGGAATTTGTAGCATTTATTTGGTATCAGGAGTGAAGATGCTGTGGGAAGCAAAGCCTGAGCAGCCCATGAAGGGTGCCAGTGGAGCTGCAGGAGGACTCCAAGCTGCGTCCTGCGTGACTCACTCACCACGCGTGCAATCAGAGGAGATTCCTCCCCCAGTCAGCTGCACCACTCAGATGTTGGCAGGAGCTTCCTCGGGGTGGGCTGAAGACCTAGAATAGACTGAAAGGAACTTTCCTGAGTAGTTCAGCTCGTGAATATTCATAGAAGAAAACGGCTTTTCTTTTGTCACTACTGTGTTAATTCTTCAAAGTCAACGCAATGAAGTCACAAAGCCCCAAGACTGAGTTGAGTTCATTTGAAGAGAAATTTTTGAGTATGTGCTAGTATAAATTTAGTTTGTGCAGTGTTTAATTCTGTGATTTGCAGGAGTATGTGCAGAGTTGTTGCCCAGTGTTGACCTCCGAGGCTGGCCAGATAAACCCCAGCCTGTTGGATGTGTGTGCTGTGTCCTGAAGTGCCAAAGCTCTTCTCTTTCCTTGCATCTGATTGGGAGTACTGCACCTGACACTAGTTAGATTAATTGTACATTTTCCTTAATTAACTCGTGATACTCTGTGTTTATTCACAGAGAAAGGTAATTAATCAGTAGGAATTTGGGTCTCTTAATTTAAGCAGATGTCTGGTAAGACCCCCGGTGTCAGCACTGGCAGGTTCAGACCAAGAAGAGGGCTGCTGTGAGCAGCACAGAGACTGATTGCAGGGGGCTGTGCCTACTGAGAATGTCACTGAATCCTAACAAATGGTCCCTCTGGCCATCTGGATCCTGACAGAGAAATGGGGAGAGATCAGGGGTAGCCAAGGACATCAGACAAAGGTGGCCTGGTAAAGCAGCTGTTGCAAAACAGTTCTGGAAGTGCTTCTTTAGTGGTAAGTTTGCACAAGAAGAATGTATCAGTGATAAATAAAGGCTGTATAGAGAAATTAAGGGAGTATGGCCTTTTCTCGATGTTTTTTGCTACAAGACTCTTAGTCCAAACAGTCCCGCTGTGTGTACACACAGGCCCTATATGTCCTCTGCCAGAACTTCCTTTTGCTCCTCTGTTCTGCACTGTGCAGTTTCTAGATTGGAAAATACATTTCATTCAAGTGCTGTGTCTGCTTTTTATAAAGCAGCTTAGGAATCTGTGGGATGGAAAGGTGTGATCTCTCTGAATCATTGTTTTTCCTGTGTATGTTGGATTTTTGCAGTGTAATTATACTTTAAGGGTGTTGCTTTCCAGAAAATAGCTTAGTGGAAAGACAGACATACGATTTTGGCTGCTGCTGAAATGAATATGCCTTCATGTCTAATATTTAGTAGCTGGTTTTTTTTCCTGTAAATCTATGTTTTCCATTTGTAGTACATATTGCCTAATTAAATGTTGTCAGCTACTGTCTGACCTGTGGTTGTGGGAAATCCTTAGGCTGAATTTATAGAGGAAGAAACTGTGCCATAGTGTGTATGAGATTAGTGGTCTGAAAATGGCATCATTTTTTATAGCAGAAAGAGTGGAAAAACAGTGTGATGTATGTGGACCACAGGAAAAGCTTTTCTAAACCAAAATTCTAGGAATCTCTCTTGGTGACTGTCTTGGGTTTTTTTTCTTAAACAATTTCAAGTAGTTGCCTTTCTTTATTCCTGCTTGCTCATTCTCATTGACATTTGAGATGATGTTTACCTGGCTCTTCAAGTGAGCCTTGAGGGCGGTGTCACCCCCTGCCTGAGAGCAGTTTCTCAATTAGATCATGATTTGAGAGCAGCCTTTGCTAATGCACTGGGCAAGGGGCAGGATGTGAACCTGACTGAAGCCACTTGTAAACCAGCAGAGGAGGAGGGAGTGGTGTCACTGCTTGATATTATTACCAGTGAATGGGGGTTAGGTGTTAAGTTCAGTGCAGAGGCAGAAAGTGATGCACAAAATATGATTTGCCTGCTAGGAATTTACTTTTCTCTTTTGAACTAACAGGAATGTCAGTAACAACCGTGCTGTTGCATCAGATCTGATTTAGTGGGCACTTATTCTGCAATTAGTGCTCTCAATTTAGCATCTGTTTTTGAGGTAGCACAGCAGGTCCCAAGGTGATCACAATGCATATGCTTTTATGGAGTATTTTGAAGAATCAAGTTCTAAAAATCAAAGTTACGTTTGATTGTATCTATAAATGTTTCTGCTTTTCTGACTGATTATGGAAGCTACATGTTCAGCTTCAGTCAGGGAAAATATAGATGTAAATGCCTCTGTTTACATCTACTGATCACTGCTAAAATCATCCTGTGACTGACTTGGTGTAAACAGGTATCCTCGATTCCATGGAGATGATGGCTTTTGCTAAGGGCTCAGCAGCAAGGACAAAAAGTGTGTTGGTGTCTGCATCTTCTTGCTTTTGAAGCCTCCATATATGATGGAAATAATGATTCAAAGGATCACAGTACTTCAAAGAAATAGATCTGAGGGAAGTAAAAATGCAGGGTTTTTTTATAAACAGTGCAATAGTTCAATGATAATAAAAATTTAAATAGTTCTTACCTAATTGATCCGTTCTTATTGTTGGATCTTCAGCAACACCTCTGTGTGTAAGAGAAATGACTGTAGACTATGTTGTAATAAACTGCACTGTCATCCTTAAAGGAAAACTTTTTGCTTATTTGGCTCTAAGGCCAACTTTTTCATTATTTTTTCCTGTAATATAGCAAATACTTCCTAAAACAATCTGTTCTCTTATGATTGTAGTTGTTCCCTGGGTTTTTAATATGGAAATACCTCTTTATTAGAAATACAAAGTAATTTTCTGAAATATTGCTTTCCTTGGCTTTAGGAAAATTGTAGGATAGGACTGAGGGAGTATTTTTCAAGTGGTTGCTTAAATATAAATAATACATTGAGATATTCAGATTAAAATTCAGAATTGTTTGTTCAAAAATATGCAGCCATTAATCTCAGAATGAAAGTGTCATTTTGGTTTTCATATTTTCAGCTGAAAAACATGTCTAAAAGAAAAGAGAGGACTTCTTTTTTTTTTTCCAATAAGCAGAGAACAATAAAAACAAAGCTGTGATTGTCATATGAACTTTCCTGCAGCAATACAGCAGCAATCATTCTTCTGTGTTGCGCTAATACCCCTCAAATCACATAATAAAACATTGCATCATAAGTAATTACCTGGCAATTGTGTATTTTTCTTCTATGCCTGTATTTCCATATCCCAGCTGATGCTGTTCCATTCTTACAGACACAAACATTTAAGTATTTAAGCCATATTGACAATAGCTGTTCTCTAGTCGTTGAAAATGGAGGGGAAGGCTTTTTTTTTCTAGTGCTTCTAGAGAGGTTTCCTATGTTTCAAAGCTCTCAGGAGAAGTTTTGTGAACGCAAAAGGCTTCCACTGACTTCAGTGGTATTTAAAGATCAGAACCAACAGTTTATATTATCAAGTTATGTTTGCAAATAGCTGGAAAATGAACTACTGAGTGAGGTGTGAGAGCAGGGCAGGGGGCTGATGCCTGGGGGAGATCAGCACTATACGTGTGTTTCCTTTAAAAATGCGGTGTTTTATGGGTGTTAGGCTCTGTGATTCAGTGGTACACTCACAAATGGCTTGCTCTCTGTCTTTTCTAAACAAGAATTAAGTTAAAATGAGCTCTCTGGTGCAAATCTCCTTCCTGATGTTGGGCCTGCTAACCAAGTGCAGAATCCCAGCTCTGTGAGCAGCAGTGCGCTCTGATATTGCACCAAGTCACTGTCATTTGCTTATAAATTCCTGAGTATAAAATAAAACTCTTGCAGCTGATTCATATGGATGCAGTGATTCCTTGTTATGCCCTGTCCCTTTTCAAAGGACAGTTCCTTGGTTTGCTTGTCTGCTGCCTCAGACGTGCCCAACATGGATGGAAAGAGGGGTGAGGTCGTGCTGTCCCTGGTGCTGGTCGTGGCTTCCTGCCTTGGCACAGCCAGGGGGTGAGGGAAGGGCATGGCCTGGTTCCTTTGGTTACCCAGGCTGGAACGGAGCATCAGTTTCTTCTACACAGAATTTCCAAATTTCTTGTGGAGCTCATATGGAGAAATTGCCTGGCTTGGCTGTTCCCTCACCTGAAACTACCATGTTTCAACAAAAAGGTAGCATTCTGTAGAAGTCCTCGTGTAGAACTGCCTCAGCCCCCTGCTGACTTATTCCTTTCACATCAACTTCTCCAGGCCATGCTTTGTTGTTAGATTTCCCTCAGAATCCAGCCTTAAAAATATCTTTAGGGTTTTTTGGCTATCTGATTATATTTAATCACAGCACAGTAAAATTAGGAGACTTGAGGAAGGCATGGGTTAGGATGTGGCACTTCTAGGACTTTCTTTGCAGTGAATAGGATCACATCAGTCCCCATTTCTTAGGCAATAAAAAGAATATCTTTTGAGTTTTGGAATTGTTAGAATTGTGGACACTATTTCAAGAAGTTATGGAAACCATTGCAACTTGCAAACTATGTAGGAAATCTGTTCGTTTTTCAAAGGTGCTTTAATGTTGTGCTGTTGCCTTCCAGCAAATTTGTGTACTTGCTTCATTTATGAAAATTAAGTTCTTGTTATATTTAGGGTAAGATAATATCCCTAATATCAACAGGAATCCTGTGGGAAAATTTTATTATGAGCATTTGCCTTGGGTAATATCTTATTCCATATAATGATGAAATAGGTCTTTTTGTATTCTCTGGGGTAATTCCAAAACATCTGCTTCACATTAGCTCCTCCAAGTACTTTGTTTAAAAGAAATGTATTAAAGAAACCTTTCACAGCTTTTAGTAGAGCAACTGTCTCTTATTTAGTCTTGGGCTAAGTGCTTTCCACTATGAATGATTGCTCTAGCAGCAAGGACAATTAGAACACCAGCCTGCAATAAAACAGCACCCAGTCCTATTTGCAGAGTATTAATGGTCTGCTTTCCCAGCATGTTATGATCCAGATAATGCAAAATGAGCTGCTACTAAGAGTTCCTTGAATTTTATAATGCTTTATTATATCTCTTCCTCTTTTTGCAGCATCTGCCATAAGTGAACAAATTGGAGACCATTGGTGGCAGAAATTTTGCAAAGGTGTATAATGATCCTCAGATCTCTGTGATGCTTCATTCCTGAGTTAATAATAATTTTGTTGTTCATCAGTGTTGCTGTTATTGTCTCCTTTTTTTTTTCCAGTCAGAAAAGCATTTGAATTTTTATTCAATAATTTTCGTGATTTAATCTGGAACTACCTTCAGAAGATAACACTGAGAGCTATTTTTAGTAACCCTCCTGTCTGGTCTTATTCCAGACTTACCACAGTTTCATTAGTATTCAGGCCTGTTTTTCTCTCTTGTATCTGTCCTATAGTTCTTGTTTTCAGGCAGAACTAAATTTATAGCTGCCTTTTTACCCTGTGATCCCAGACTGATTTCTTCAGTACGGAATTCTCTCAGCATTACAATGGGAGAGTCTGTGCCCCCCACAGCTGCCTGTTGTTCCCTGGGGATGCACAGCCCCTGCAGACTCGCGTTTCAGCCGTTCCTACTTTGCAATGCCCAACAATAACAAATTATTCATTTGCAGGTTTACATCACTGGTTTGCTCCTGTGTCCTTTCTCTGGATGTGCAGTAATAGAACCATGCTGCACATTTCATGACTTACTTCTGGACTGATACATATGGAGTTTGAACTCTGAGATATTTGAAATTACCATTTCATTTCTGATTCCTACAAATGCTTACCATGCAAATGCACAAAACTAGGCTTTTTCTGTGTGTGTAGGTGTAATACTTACAGTTTTATATAATTTTATATTCCTATATATAAGAAAATAAGCAGGTGGTTCAGACGTATGATTTTTTTTCCCCCCACCTGTTGATTTAACTTTAGTTTCCAAGGGATTTTGTTTTTTAATTTAAAGTTGTTTGTTTGGGGGTTTTTTTCTGCTCTATTTTCATCTTTTTGATAATGCTGATGGGGCAAAATCGTGTCACAGCTGACTATGAGCAATTAAATTTGGAATGTTTATTGCACATCCAAAAGGCACCTAGTCTTTTGTGGTATGTGCCAGTACTTAATGGTGACTTGCCCAGCTTTTCTGAATTGTTGTAGAATTTTATTTCATGCACCATCCACTTCATTAAGCTTG
Organism: Atrichornis clamosus; assembly: GCA_013400975.1. Classification (NCBI taxonomy): domain Eukaryota; kingdom Metazoa; phylum Chordata; class Aves; order Passeriformes; family Menuridae; genus Atrichornis; species Atrichornis clamosus. The sequence continues at coordinate 53,056 of WBMZ01002278.1, forward strand.
ATGTGCTTTGTCTCAGTATGTAAGCACATATGTGGCATAAATACACTTATATAGCTGTCATGCCTTGTGTTTTGTGGTAGTAGTTATGGATTTAGAGAAAAATTTGCTTGTTTGCTTTAGCAACATAATTGCAAGGGAATTCATGTTGTCATTGCTGCAGGCAGGTTCTGGTTTTATCTTTTTAGCAGGTGTGCATGTTTTGGTTGGTCTCATAGCATGTTGCTGGTTGAAATGCATAATTTTTTTGTATTTATAAAGCATTTGCACTAACTTACTTCCTGCTTGTTTCACATACTACTGGAAAACCTACTGACTCACCTCAGCCTTCTAGATCACAGCAGATTGTCAAGGTACATATAAAGCAAAACAGTGCATCAAAAATGCATCAGCCTTTCACTACCTTGTTTCTCTGTAACCTCTGTCAGATCTTAATCAGAGAACAGTGCAAGGTGGGACTTTACTGTAAGTGCATCATTTCTTTCCAGAACTTGAGAGTGTTAACAGTGGCAAATATCCACGTACTGGATCTGTAGCTCTTCCATAAAATTATTCTCTAGTGCTGTTTTGTGAGTCTCCACAGCCTGCACTTAATCCACATGGACTCTGAGACATGAGGGCTCTGAATTACCAAGATACGTAATGCGTTTTCTGGACAACTGTGACAGAAAAGCCAAGTGAGTTATGCCTCTCTCATGCCGTAATTGTACTCCATCCTTCCTGTGTGTGATTCTCTTGGAGCTTCTGTCTGACACTGCTGTTGTTGAGCAGAAGTGGGAAACATTTACCAGTGTCTTCTGTGCTGCCCATGCAGTATTTGTAGCTGTTTCTAATCATAAATTCAGGAACGGTGTCTGCGTTAGTACTTTTAGAAGCCAGCCAAGTGGGCAGGAGGTGGCTGTGCAGAGAGTGTTATTTTCTTTAACCACTTGCAGTGAGCAAATAGCAAAATGTGTGTGCAGCTCCCAAACCAGTTCTGTTTCTACAAAGGCATTTGTAGCTAGCTAGCAGGATCACAGTGCCATGAATGCTCATTCTAGCTCCATCTCTCTGTATTTTGAGGTTTGCTCAAATGAAAGGTGAATTATTGGTCTTGAAGGAAAGCAAAATGTACTCCTTTTTGAGAGGTTGAAATTATTTCAGCTTCACCAGAAAATATGCTGATTTTTCAAACTCATCTCAAAGTGCAGAATGCTCACCCCTATCTTATTCCATTTTTTTGACCTTTCTGAAATTGATTTGATGGCAATTTTACATGTAAGCAACAGATAAACAACTCAGACTATAAAATGAAAATTATTAGTATTAGTGTTTTACTCCAGAGCTGAGACATTGGTACTTATGACTCGGAAATGAATAAACTGTAGTTTACAACTCTGAATTGCTAAATCTTTATTGCAACCGTGGCTGACTCAGCAATGCTTAAAACCTTCAGCTTCAACCCTTGTGGTATGTGATGTGAAAATTAAGTCATGGGCTGTTTGTCGTGCAACATTTCAAGATTTCCTGGGGATACAGCAGTAAATTCCAGAGTAAGGCAAAGGAAATTTTACTCTATTCCTGATTTCTAGCCCACTGGTGAGTCCTATAAATTTAGAAAAGTGTGGTCCAAAGAAGATGGAGAAGTTAAAGCAAAAAAAAAGTAGTTTAAAATTGAACGAATTAATATTTGGGAACATTATTTGTGTACTAAAAAGCACTCAGAAAAAGAAGCAATTTTTTTCTAAATTTCATGGCACGTGGACTCTGAAGGAATCCTAAGCGAAGCTGTTGCTCAGTATGCAGGTGTAGCAGCCTTGGTGAAATTACAAAACACTTTTTGGGGGCCGTGCCCTCAGTGCTGCCAGTGCTCCATTTACCCTTGCTGGGGTGTAGCATTGCCAGTGCCTGGCTGAAGGGAAGGAGAGAGGACAATCCCAAGTTCCTCTATCCAAGTTTCATTACTTGGATTACGTTTAGGAGAAGTGATCTTTTCATCTTAGTGGAACTGCTGCAGGAAAAATGATAGCTGGGAAAACTCTTCCACTGTAGCTGAGTAGAAAGACATTTTTTGACATCATCAGGACAAGAACTATATTTAAATCAGGAAATATGGTTGCTATCACTGCGGAAAGGATGTGTTGATGTAAACTGATTAGTTCATAGCTTTGTTACCGTTACCTCTTGCAAAATGCAAAGGGACTCTTGTTGGTAATGAAGGGTCCATTTTATGCTAATCTGCTCCAAATACGGTGAGATTCAACACGTAGAATTAGTTTATTTGTAACGAAGATGTAACTGCCATGGATATTGTGCCTGGTTTCTTCAGTGATGAAATTTCATTAACTACAACACTATAAGCAACAGTTTGGGTTTTTGCGGGGAAGGCACTAGTCTGAAGAAGGTGAAAAATTGGAGAGCACAGGGTATTAACTCCCCTTGTTTTATTGAGCCAACAAGATAAATCCTGCAGGGTTAGGGCTCTTGCTCAGGAATAAAGAAAATGCTGTCATTAATGTTAGGTCTCATGAGAATTAGGTGCTTGTTAGCTGCTGACAGGAAAGAATACTTAAATGATGGGAGGGAAACCATGGAATTTGAGGCAGCAAACAGTGTAACTGTCTATCCTCTCCAACAGGTGATGCATTCCTGAATTACTTCAGTGAGCAAATCTTGCCTCAGTGGCTTGCTTAACATTCCCACACACAGGGATCTGTCTGCTGTCTGATACAAGTTTCCCTTTGCCAGTTTCAACTTTTTATTTGGTTTTGGTACTCCCCAAAGATTGCATTTGAGCTCTGGGGAAATTTGTTCCAGCAGCTGGAGTCTTGCTTGAGAGGTGCCTTTAAGGGTTACTGCAGTATACAGCTATGGCAAATCAGTCCCTACAGATAATTAAATCTATAAAATTGGCTCATACACTGATTGTCCAATTGAAAAGGCAAATTTCTTGTATGACCTGGGCTCAGAGCAAGCGTAGGATTACAGGGACAAGATGACACATCTCATGTGGGATGCAAAACACTGTTTGCTGAAGAAAGCTTCATTCCTGAGGCTGTGTTCTGAAGTCTGAATTTTTAAGTTTTAATTTATATAAAAATATTTCTGAAAAAGTATGAAGTTGCCAGGTAAGGAAAATCCTTTGTGCCAAAATGTTCATTTAGGGTGTTGCTATAAATCATGGGGGCTTTTTGGTATCATGAAATTATATCTGCTGCATGGAGCTGATTTATTCAAAATAACCACTGGAGAATAAAATCATTGGGATTTATTTATATATTAGTGAAGATGTAAATCTCGTGGTCATCTTACCACTCTGCTTCAAAGCCAGGCCACCTTGAAATCTGCTGCTGAGCTTTCTCCTGTTATTGAGAACATTTCTATTGAGCATATTGCCCTCAGGTAGATAAGCAAAATAACCATTAATCCTGTGGTTCTCTCTGCTTTAAGGTGCCACTTAACAAGATAAAGTAGGACTAGAAGAGCATTTTTCTAGCTGCCAAAATCCCAGGCTGAGGAGAGGCTGATTAACACTCAACTGTGTTTGCTTAAGTAGAGAGACTGTCTCAGATGAGCAACTACTCTGCTTTTTCCCAGGTGGGATATTCCCTGGAACACTCCTTGCTTCATCATAGGATTTCCTAAAAGCAGCAGATGTCTTTATTGTTGTTTTCACAGTCTTTGCCTGATATGGCTGTGGACCATATTGTCCCAGTGCTTCCAGTTAGCAGCAACCTGAACCAGTGACAGAAATTCAGTTGTACTCCAAATTATTGTTTTCATAATATAGAACATTACTCTGCATTATTTTCCCCGGAAACACTAGATTTTCTCATTAGATTAAGATCTATGAATCACAGACCCATTCAGTTTGGGAAAGACCTTTAAGGTCATCCAGTCCAACTGTTAATCTAGCACTGCACATGGAAACGTGGAACATGTTTTATCAACCAGTCTGCACCTTGTATCTTAGCTCTGATAACATGTACTTTCATAGACTCACGGAGGAAGCAGAAGAAGTGTGAATCTTCAGCTCTTATCAGTAGACAAAAAGTTCATTCAGTGTTGAAGCAACTGAATATGTAATTTTTGATCATGCTCAGTGTTATTCTGTTTTTTTATGGAAAACAAAATAAATGTCTTATTCACGCAGCTGAACCTTTTTCCCATCTCTGTTCAGTAGATGTAGAAAATAAATTAGAATTCTGACCTAGGTGCTGTATTGATGGATTCTATTTCATGAGCTCAGGTTGCACATCTTCCCTATTTTTGACATGAGACTATATTGCCATAAAATATGGGTTGTGTGAGGTATTGTAATGAAGTGTCATTACAATAGTCATGTACTGGAACACAGATTTGTAGGGAAGAGTTTTGTTGTGCTGAACACACTTTAAGGAAGATCTTTTCCAGACAGAAATTATATGTTGCTGTCTAAAAGTAAAAGCCTACAGAAAAATGTGATAATACATTTTTAGGCCATTTATGTATTGCCCAGTGCATTCAGTTTTGTCTGCCTGAAAAACAGTGAGGTAAACTGATCTTAATTACAGCATCTCTTTATAACAATAATAGCAATATAACATTATCAGACAAATTAAATGCTAATGTATTTTGAAAGTGTAGATATATATTTGAAGTCTGGTGTGTTAACCTTGGTTCATTGCTGTTCAGGCTGCAGTTCCTTAAGTTCGTTTCAAAGGAGAAAGCACCCAGGTTTTACAGGGATTCAGACTTTATTTTATTCTCTGTATGTTCCCTCTCCCCAATTTCTTCTTGAGTGTATAGATGTGTGAATTCTCTGTTTCATTGTACTCTGCCTACTACTGACTTGAGCAGATTGCTACTTTCTCCATTCTGTTTCTCTTGCAGTAGAAAGGGAGTAATTCTTATTACTACAGCAGAGTAGTCTGGTGAAAAGTTCAGGAAACCTTCAAGGCTATGAAGAGATAGTGTTTTATGCTTCAGTTTTAAACTGAAGTCTGTCCACCAGGTTTGTGGGTTTTAAAGGTAATATGTTTGTAATTGGGCTCAAGTTAATCAGTGATTTAAAAAAAAAAGGTGTGCTTAGTAGAACCCAATGCTTTTAGCTGTTTACTTAAAACTTTCAAATGTGTGGCTTTTGTACCTCATTTTAAAGCCCGCACATATCCTGAATTGATTTTTGAATGATGGATAGATCATTAGAGTGCTGTGGAGTTGTGTATGGGGTGATTGCTACCAATCCTGTTGTGTTGCTTTCAGTTCAGGCAGCCTTAGACAAATAATAGCTGTTGCCCTTGTAATGCAAAAAAATCACGAGGAGGTGCTTATTTGGATGGGGAGCCTGTCTCAACAGAGGCAAATAATATTGGCTGTAAGAAACCCTTGTTGAGAGACTTCGACAGCCATTAGCACAAGTAGGACCCTGGATGTCAGTTTGTTGTGGATGCTGCTGGTCCCGGTGGTTTGTCAGGCACGTTCTTGGTGACAGCTTCCTGTGAGCTGCTTGCTGAAAGCACTCATTGAACTAATGGGAGTTGGTATGGAAGGGAAAAAATGGCAAACACCAGATTTCAGAGCAGAGGAGGAGTGTTCAGACTTCAGTATGAAGTCGAGCTTGAGATTTTAGTTAGCCTGGAATGCAAACCAAAGTCCTTTCAGAATATGATGAATTATTTCCAAAAGCTGAATTTTATATACCACTATTAAACTATTGTTAGGCAGCAATATATGTGAACCCTGAAAATGGGATAATAAATCTTTCATGTTACCTCTGTGAAATGCTCCACTGATTTATGTAGTTGGAGAGCGAGACTTCCATTCTGTATCTACCCAACATGCTGAAACAGGTGCCAGTGTGTAATTCAAATATTCAGGGCATGGCATGGCCTCTGAGAGCTGTGACAGGTAGTGGTGAGCAAAGCTGTTGCCAAGACTTACCAGTAATGATTATCAACGCTACAAGAAGTTACAGAAAAACGATCAAGTGAGGTTTGAAAGTCTTAAATGCGTTGCTAGGAATAAGATGGAAGGCTTAAATTTGGCAATGGAGCTGCATAAATTGGTGCAGAGTGGTCTTTGAGGACTCCTGCATCTTTGTAGGAATACAAACCTTGGCTTAGGGTCTATTGGATCAGAATAAGATAGAAATAATAACTAAGCCTGGTTTTGTTCCAAAGAGTGTGATGAAAAAATGGCTTTGTCACACACAATCCCTGGATCACAGACATCAGGGAATAGATGTGATAACTTCAGGCAAGGCATGAGGTGTGTGGAGGCTTGTACAGCTTCTGTTTGCTTAAGTCTGTTTGTTCTGCAAACCTGAGGGACAGCTGTTTGTGCAGCACTTCCATTGGGTCTTGTGAGTTCTCAGTAACTACACGCCATATTTCTTTGACCCATAAATGGAGTGCACACTTCTAATGTCTCCAGTGTATTTTCCAGTGCTGGGAGAAGCAGCAAAGCTGTCGTGACTAATCTGAAAAAAAAAAAAAAAAAAAAAAAAAAAAGGAATATCTAAGAACAAAATCCTAGGACTCATGGATCATGAGTATTTGCATAGTAGCATGAGTGTATTTAAATAAATGAGCCTTCAAAAATCTGTTTAAAACACTGGAATGTATTAACAGAAAAAAAATGCCTTGCAATCAGAGCAGTGAGAATAAAGTTATTTGCAGTATGTTTGTGTGTGCTGATATAGGGCTCTGTTCAGAGGTTATACTGATAAATTATTTTTCCGTGTAGGAACAAGCGAGCCTTCTCTTAACATAAGCACCCTGTGGTGAGCCACAGAGATTTAAAAAATACTGTTTGGCTCGTGGTACTAATTATATACCCTGCTCTGGAGCATTCCTGGACCATGACCCTGTCAAACCAGACAACACCACTGGAATCCTTAACTACACCCTAGTGGTTGTCCAGGACTGGGATTAGAGAGCTCCAGGGAGGCAGCCCGTGCTCAGGCCTGGATAAAACCTATTATTCTTTTTGATAATCACATGCACCTTTAGTCAGTTCCACTCTAACTGGAACTGGCCTGGTAACCTGTGATGAGGCTGCTCTGGTAAATGCTCATTAGGGGAAATGTTGGTAATAGGATGTAAAACTCTCTGCTGTAGCAAGTGTGGGATGCTTCTTTATTCCTACTGCTGTTTTCAGCTCACACATTTCTAAAACACTTTAATCGAACATTTTAAAGCTATGCTTCCAGGTCTGAATATTCTAAGTTGAGAAGAAAAAATTATTATTGATGCTTTTGGTATTGGAATTAGCCTTGAAGTCCTGATTTCAGAAGTTGCTATGTTTTTTTTTTTTTTTGTGGTTTGTCATTATTCAGCATCTCAGGTGGAGTGATTTATATGAAGGTTCATTTAGAGACCTCTAAGACCTGTGGGTATTTATTTCTGTGGTGTTAGAACATGGAGGGGAAAGTATTTAAATAACCTGTGGCTTCTGGAGGCTCCCATTTATTTTAAACTCAGTTCAGTGCAAACTGTAGTCTTGTCATGTAACTTTTGACAGCATTAAAATGTTTCCTGCTGTGTCACTGAGCATTTGAGGACTGCTACAGATGTGAACAGATGCTGTGGAAGGATGAAGAACAGGATGTCCCAGGCTACTTTACTGTAGAGTGGCCATGGTGTTTCATACAGTGTGTGGATTTAAATTTTTAGAGCAGATGTGGAACCTGTGAGGGAAAAAGCTGAGTGTGTCTTGCATCTTGACTGTCCTAAATGCAGGTTGAGCAAAATGGACTTCGAGTCCTGTAAATTTAGTAATTTGTTACTTTACTTTATTGTGAGTTCTTTTAATATGTCTCAGGAAATGTCAAATCACTGTATTTTGACTTTTCTGATAATCTGCTATCCCACTTATTGTCCAGCTACATAGAAAATTCATTTTGCAACCTCTGAGCAGCTCCAAGTGCTTGAAAGATCTATTTTTTTCCTAATGAATTCACTACTATTAACAAATGTTTTTTCCCAACTTGAGCCACAATGGCACACGTGGAAATCAGAAATTTAGAAAGCTGAAATATTTTGTGTTGTAGTTACCTGGTCTTGCTTATGCTAATTGATGCTCAGAAGCACGTGTTGATTTTGCTGTGGGGGATCAGTGTAGGTCAGTCCTGGTGCCAGCCTGTCTTGGGAATGAGGTCTGGCATACCTCAACTGTATTTATTTTTCTTGTCAATGACATCTGTTACATCTAAACATAAATCACTGAAATATCACCAAAGATGAAAAAAGCAGGACTGCAAGAAGGGTCTTACTTATTGTCATGTCATGGGCAATTTTTTTTTCTTTTTATCCTTTTTCCCACCTTAGAACTTGGTTTATCATCTGCCTCCTACCCACCACATAAACCTTAACAATCAAACCTATAACATGTGGAGTCTCATTTTAGTTACCTTCCCTTAATCCCACTTAACCCTGCAGTGAAGGGGGAAGAACACTGAAGGAAGTGGTTTGTTACTGAACACAATTCCTCACAGTATGTCCTTGTTTTAAATGACGCATCATAAAAATAGGTGATGCCAGGTGTTTGTCCAGAAACCTCCTGTAGCTTCTTGGACAGTTTAGCTGCAGGGAAGGCACAGCTTGGCAGATGTTCCATGGGAGCTATGGACAATCACCTCTTTGTTACAGTGATGGGGTCTGGAATTTTAGATTAGTGGAAAATGTAATTGGAACACCTTTTCAGGGTTAATTTGGATTTGTACAAGACTAAACATTTTAGACCTTAAACCACAGTGAAGGGCCTTGTCTATCTCTTTCTTACATAGTTTATATTTAGTTAAGACATGTATGAAACAATTTAAGACATGCAGATTTAGATCTTCTGCTTTTTTGCTCTTAATTGCAAGTTAGATTTTCTGTTTTCCCAGTCTCTTCCAAAATAATTTTTAAGCCTTTTACATTGATTATTCCCCCAGGAAACGTCAGACTACTTAGCTCCCTGATTTTAGTCTTGTCTGTACCCTCTCACAATGGGTCTGGCTGGTGCCAGTGTGTTCTTTACTCTGGACAGTTTCCTGGTGCACTCCCCAGAGCTGCCAGTCTGGCTGTTGAGCCTGTGATAGGTAAAGCTGAAGTAGCTGGATGCTCTTATTTCCTGTCTCTGACATATCCAGGCCAAGCTGCCCTGTAGAACAGGCTGTTTTCAACTGCTTCCTCTGTGAGAGCTAAGGAGGTGTCTGAAATGATCTTAAAGGGGCATTCTATTTTTTTCTTGGGATAACCTAGGAAAGGGAAGTTAAAAATAATATGGTGTACAGTAGGATCCCTGACATTATTACAGATGCTTGTTAAAAAGGTTAAAAAATACAGAGGGCTAAATCAATTTTTAGAGTTGCCCGAAAAAATTAGCTGCTGATAATTAAATTATTTGAAGAAGCAATACCTGGTTATGGGATCCTGAGGTGAATAAACTCCTAATCAAGAGTTAATTCCTTTTCCTTATTCTCAAAATTGGTGCTGATATGATTTAATCTTCTCAATGGAATCCTGAGAAAGGAGGAAGAGCCCTCATCCTAAATTTTGAAAGAAAAGTCAGCAATATATGAGAAGGTGGTGATGAATTCCTGTCTTTTCAGGTGATTATAACTTATACTTTTTATTCCTTTTCTTTTCAAATGTTTCATGGTAGGGCAGTAGTGGACAGATCTGCTTTTTATGCCAGGCCATCCAGAAGTATAATCTTGCTCAGGAAAGAACCTCCAGTACTTCATTATGCTACTTCTCTAAATTTCTCTATCATGCCATCTGTTTTTCAGGAAGACCCTCTCATCTGCTGATACCTTGCTGCTTGGTCAGCCTTTGGAACACCTTACATGTAATGTCCTTCTTGACTGTCTTCAGTCTTTGCTGCACTGTAAAATTAATCTGCTGCCAATTCAGCCGTGTGTATCATGAATGAAATATGTACTTGGTGAACAAAATCTTCTTCAAACTATTGTGCCTATAATACTGTTCCCAGGTTTGTTTTTTTCTTATGTACCATCTTGTTTTTATGGATTGGTTGCTGTCACTTTCATAGACCTCTTTCTCTGCCTTGTCACTTTTGCTTTTCCCCCATAGATGAAATAATCTTGATCCAGCTCTGGCTTAAAGATTTTTATTTTTCCATTTTTTTGCCTATGTCCAATTCAGTACAAGGTTCTTGTAACTCCCTGCTGCATTGTTATTTCATCCTTTTGCACAATTTGCATGCTTTGGATTTGCTAAGATTATACCAAGAGTTTTTCCACTTAAGATGAGAGTCAATCTGTGGCCGTGGTGGTTCTGTACTGGTACAAGCTCATACCACTGACAGAAAGTGCTTTGGGTTCTAGAGCCGTGTAGAAGGGCAAGTGTGTCCCAGTGCTTTAATTAGTGAGGAGACAATGGCATCCGATTGTATTTTTTGTCAGTGTGGTTTTAAACCATGCCAAAACATTGAAAAGGTGTTGCAGAAACCTTTCTGTGTCTTTAGAGAAAGGTTGGTGATCATCAGTGTCTCCTAGGGAGGATGTATCGGCACCTTTAATGTTATTGGGAAATGATAGAATGTGTATATACACCCTAAAAGGTTTGACATCTCTAACTAGCCTTGAGACCTCTCCTAAATCTTTACCTCAATTACTGTAAACTTCTGTTCATTAGTTTGAATGAGTCCACCAGCACTTCCTGAAATGGAAACTTAAATGCCCATAAGGGGATATTTCCACAAAGCCGGATGCAAAGAAGGCTTGCACTGACTTGTTTGCACGGTGACTACACCAGTCCATTGGGATTTGAGCATGGCTAGGCACTGGAAGCACACAAAAGTGATACTGCTCAAGAAGAGGAAGTTTCCCAATTGGTGCCACCAGCTTTTAAGATCTGCGGAGAACTTAGATCATGTTTATTTTTCAAGTTGAGTTGGAGCTGAGATTGGAGTAAAATAGTGACTCTACTGTGCTATTGGAGTTGCAGAAATAGTAATGTAATGTGGTAGTACATTGAAGCAGATGTAAATCTTCTGCACAGCAGCCAGAACAAAACTGAAATACACTTGCAGATACCTTTTTAAAAAAAAAGTCCTTCGAGTTTTTCTGAGTGCTTTTGGTTTAACTCACCAAGAAGTGTGGTTGTGTGTGGGTTGTGCAAACACTGGAGAGCGGTGGTGTGGCACTGGAGCTGAAGAGCAGTGTGAGCACCCCTGTGGTGCTGCCTGCACCTGTAGAGCAAATTCTAACAGTGCAGTGCAGTGCTGAGCTCAACTGGCTGCTTGTGCCTGGTGAAGTTTATTTACTCACCATGAGAGAGTATAAGCATTGCATGGTCAGAATTGTAGTTGTTGCTGAAAAGAATGCATAAATGCAACACAGAGAACCCAAATGTGACACACTCCAGTCTTGGACTGGATATGGAGACATGAAGGAGTCTTCACTCTTTTAAAATAACCTTTTTTACATGAAATGCCTCACATTCTCAAAATTATCCTTTGGAACCTGCATTTCTAATTAGCACAAGGAGATACAGAATTTCAGCCATGCAATGTGCATGTGGAGCTAAGCATTCAAATTCTACAGGGATTAAAGTTTTCCTCTTTATGTTGTTATTCCATGTTATTCATGAAGGGATCCCTCCAAGAAAGAAGAATCTTCAGTCTAGGAAGAAGTAGCTTTATAAAATCTTACACAAGAAAACAAGAGCCAGCAAAATTCAGGCAGGACTGTAAGATACAAGAAAGGGGAAACAATTAACACTGAATCCTCCCCTCCATTCATTGCTGCAAGGGCATACTCAAGTCAGGAGTTGGGGGATAGGATCCTGTGGTCTCTTATGATAACTTTATCACACAGTCTTCAGACTAATATTTCCAGGCACCTTCTCAATTTTTTTAAAAAACCCTCCACTCTCTCAGCTAGGTTAACTATTGCTGCCTTCTTTTTCACCACTAAAACACGTTTAGAAAAGACTCTTCTTATGCATTCAGTCCCTTCTGATTCATAATAACTTGTATCCTTTCAAGAAGGCAACAGCAGGCTTTTTTCACGTTCTTCATAGATGCATATAAATAACACTTAAATCCTATGCAATAAAAAATCTGAAGTATTTGTCCTTCAAAGTGCATTTATCAAATTGAGTTAAATTTGTCTGTTGACACAGCATATTCAGTTCTACCCATTTTTTTTTCTCACAGTCCTCTTTTTGATTAGGAACAAGCAAAGCCTACCTGCAAAACTGCCTTAAAAACAAAACAGCCACACAAATCCTCATTTTCCTGGTTGTTTCTCTTGCCTGTAACAAGTGTAACAGAAAACCTAATCCTGGACAGCCCTCTCAACCCTTGTTTTATAACAAGCTTCCTGGCTTGGTTTTGATAGATAGAAAGTGAGGACAGCAGAGGTGAAGAGCACTTGAGGCTTGCTCCTGCTGTGATTGAAGTCCTGTGATAACTGGAGCATATGTCCTGTATAAAGGACATATCCTTGCCTGTAATGCAAAGGAAACATCATTTCTATTCCACTGACATCAGACAAATACCCAATTTTTCCTGCATGTGAATGAAAGTTGCTAATAAAGATGTGTTGCTTTGAATGAAGGGCATGTTCAGGTACCAGTGGAACGTAGTGATGTAGATAAATAGTTGAAACCGAAATTGTAAGTAATAAGTATTATATTATTCATATAATTAGTTAGCTCTTTTCACTAAAAAGTGACTATTGCGGTGACTTTCAGCTGACATTCTGCTCATCCATGATGACGTTAGTGCTTTGCAGAACTACTTCTGAGGGGGATATGTGACATACAGCTGGAAAAATAAACCTGATATTCAGGTTTTTTTGAGCACCTTTTTGCAAATGTTCATTTGCCAGCTTCAATACTCTGGGCTATAGCATGTCTATTTGTGAAGCTCATAGTAAATGAAAATGATTTAGGGTTCAATTAATCCTTCAAAGAATGTCAGTCTTGTGAGAGATGATAGAGAAGATTTGATCCATAATCTATTGAAGGAAATTGGAAGAAATGTTGCTAACTGTGCTGTGCTCTGGCCCAAACACTGGGAGGAGCTTGCTGAAGAACTCCTGCTCCCTGAACTCTCCCTTTCCTCCTCAGGATAAGCCATGAACTTCAAAGGTGTCACCCTTCAAACACTCCCTGGCGCATTAGTCCTGGTAGCTCACAGAAGCCCAGGAGATGCTCAATGCCAAGCACATCCATTGCCTCCTTCCTCCTCAGAGAGCTCCTTGGGACACACCTCAAACACTGTTTCCACCTCTGCTGTGGTACAGGCACATCACAATTGCTCCACATAGCAGTGGAGTTCATAGTAAAATAGCTTAAATGCTTGACAAATTTAACAAGAATAATATATATGTATAATTCCAGGCAAAGTCGAATATCCACTAATGAAAACATCTGCCTGGTTTTATTACCTGCAGTCTCTCTTTGTGAAAGGAACAAAAATGCTACATCAAAATGCCTATAACTGTGTTTCAGTATTAGACTTATTTCTGTTTTTTCTTCTCTCATGCTTTTAAAATTATTGTTGGATTTGACTAACCATCAACAGCTCATTCAACTGAGATTAGCTAATTCTCAAGTAAATGAGGTTTTGCTGAAGAATATGAGCTGATAAATCTGAGCATTTGATGTATGTATGGTCAGGTGGTCCTGGCCTGTATGTGGTGAGCATCTGAAGAGCTTCCCTTCGTGTGTGCCAGGAGAGATGTGTGGGCTCCGCAGCAGCTTCTGGAGACAAGTGGGACAAGCAGCTCTGCAGCAATCTCCCAACAGAGAGAACAGGAGGACATGGAAAGTAACAGATTGCAGTTCTTAGGTTTTGGGTGTGGGATTTTTGTTTGTTTGGTTTTGGTTTGGGGTGGTTTTTTTGTTTTTTGTTTTTTTGTTTTTAAAGTTTTCATGATTCTTCATCATTTGCTTTGACTAGAATCTCAGAATTTTGAAGATTTCTTAAGATTTCCGATGCCTTAGTTCCAAGCCATTTCTAGTAATTAGAGGCCTGTTAAGAACTATGCTTAAGATGAGGCTTTGTGCCATCCTAAGTCAGTTGAAATCTAATCGATTTAATCTGTCACTTCTGTTTGTTCACCACAATTATCCCCATCCTGCCCTATCAAAAGTGCCTAAGCATGTGTTGGAATACGTTGACAAAATACCTTGTTTTGAAGGCTTGGTGAACAACTCCGCTGGGGACACGTTTCAGCAAAGTCAACAGCCAAGTCCAATCCTACTTTGTAATTTTTCTGTAAAATTTCAGCTTCCTCTTTTGGTGGGTGTTTCCCCCATTTGGCAGCTTTTGCATGTCGGAATCCCCAGTGACAGTTCAGTAAGATGAGCAGGTATTCAAACAAATTGCAAGCTGCTAAATCATGTTTTAAAATTACAGGTTTGTATAGAGTTTTGATTTCTCTGCTAAAGCTGCAAGAAGAACTTGTTCATTAGGATCTTACTGTAGGAAAATGCCACGTGGCATTTTCCCACCAAATTTTCTCCTTGGGAGTGTGTGAAGACAGGCTGGCAGCCAGCCTGTGGTGGGGTGTTAGTGCCGAGGAGCAGAGCCAGAGCTGGCAGCCTGGGAAGTGCTTGGAACAGTGAGCTGAGGGCTGCTCTAATTTGGCAACAGCTTCTTCTCTCTCCTTGGAGAAGCTGTGTGTGGCCTCACATGTGTAAAGGAGATGTAGGTTTTGTCACCTTTGTGTTCAGAGTGCTTATCCAATATTATTAATGCCCTTGGAATTGGAAGTTCAGTCTAATTGCTCCCTGTTCCTCTGTAATATATACACACACTTGGAACTTTTTCAAGGCTGGCTCTCTCAGCCTGTCTGCCTCCAGCTGCCTGCTCTTCAAGCCCTTTCCTCTATCAAGATACCAGATGAATTTCTGTACTTGTGACTAATGTGTAAGGTGAAGGAGGTTCCAGTAATATTTAGAGAAGTAATTAAATCCCTCGATGGGATGTAATTCTTTTGAATAATTGCCAAAAAGTCACCTTCTACTTTGAGACTCAGGCTTTCTGTTGTGGTGTGCAATCTGCAGCCGCCTGCACGAGGGAAGGGCACACGTGCTTGTCTGCTTTCTAACATTGTGTCTTTGCATGCCTGTTTCCACAGAAGGATTGTTGTGGTTGAAATATTGCAGATCTGATGAAAGGCAGGAAACTACTCAGAATTATATTCTGTACTGTGTATAAACCTATTTTCAAAGAGAAGCATTAAACAACATATTAAAAAAAATCCACAAAATGAGATTTGAATTGGGTTCTCAGATGTATTATCATAAGATGTAAATATTTTGCAGTATCACCTCTCTCCTCCTCCTCCTCCCATGTCTCTGGGCTACGTGTCATACTGTTTCATAGTTTTATAGCAGTGATATTCAGCATCTTTATTTTCACAGCTGGTGTTGATATTGGTGTGCTGCATGTCTAACCTAGAACTTTATTCATGTAGCATATTTCACATCTTCACCCTTCATCCAGCTGCTTCAGCCATAGCAAAAAAAGCACCTGAAGGAACAGGGCAAACACTAAACAAATGTTTTGCCAGAAATACTGTTCGAATTATGTGGGTTTTGTCTATTTGTATTGTGTCAGAACCTATTTCAGTGTAGATCTGTTTAAATGACAGATAAATGAGTTGTGATGTAGTCTGTAATCCTATTCTGGTCTCTGGAGAAATTTAATCAAAACTGTTTTGAAGGCACTGTTTAAAGAACTGTAGTATTTGTAACAAATTTCATTGAATGTATAAACAAGCTTTGTGTTCCCTCTGTAAAGGAGCAGCATTCTTGAGCAGTAACAGCTGCCCAGAGAAATACAGACATGTAAATTAAGAATATCTTTTCCTCGCACACACAAATCAAAATTTAATAACTAAAAAAAGAAAGTTGATATTAACTCAAGAGACTACAGGCTTATTGCTGTCATTTGTAGGCTGTTTGTTTTTTACATCTCCAAGAAGAATTGAAAAATGGGTGTTGATTTCTCAGAAAGGAAAAAAAAGCCCTTGGGGTTTGCACGCTGTCAGATACCTGCAGCTTTCTCTGGTTAAGGTCTCCATGTATCTATCAGCTGCTACGGAAAATACACAAGTTTGTCGTGAGGTGACAGATCATTTGGAAAAAGAGGAATGAGAATGAGATGCTTTTACTTGCTAAAGTGGCCACAAATCTTCTGTTTAGGCTGCAGAGGTCAGTAAATGATGATGTTGCCTTCCACATTCCTGCTTGCAGGTAAGAGATCCCTGTGTTCAGGTTGCACATTTCAGGGATAACTTCACAGTGTTTTCATTTTGTGGTTGTAATGACCACATTACTCATATTTACATTTCTTTCTTAATTGGACATTTGGAGGAAAATTTATTTGGTAGTTCTCCTGTGTTACAGTTTTCATCTTCAACAACTTATTAACCAGCACAGTCTTGGTCAGAGCGTGTTCAAAGCACCTTGCCTTCTTAAAATATTCTGTACAAGGGTAATGAAGGGTCTCATTATCATTGCAGTTACAAACTAATTCTCAAATGCAAAATATACCTCCCATATAATTACTGGGATCAAACTACATTTTTAAATCATTTATCCTGCGTAACTGGAATGCCTTCTAAAAGTAACCTGTCTTGACACTATAGGAGGAAACATTTATTCCAGTTTTATTGTTCTTTTGGCTTTACTGTGCACTGGGAATCTTTTTTTAAGGTACTCTCCGTGAGCATTAGTCTAACCCAAAAATTAGTGTTACTCCTTGAGTTTGTGCCGACATACTCCTGAAGTTTGTCTTCAGGAAAACATTGAGAGAAACAAAAAGACACAGTTGGTGAAATATTTTCTTTAGGATGCCCTAAAAATAAGTAGCTAGATAGTAATAGCTGTGTGTTTTGACTGTTGTTAGATGGGATTGGTTGGTCAAGATGTACTGGTTTATCTTAGAATTAGCAATAGGGACATCAAACTAACCTTGTTTTTCCTATTGATTTTGTTTTGGTTTTTCCCTTTCCCTGGTTTTTTATTAGCTCTTTTTTCAAGTGCCTTGATATTTTTGAGCCAAGGTCCTTATATATCTAATTATTTACTGTTTGTAGTTACAATTTCTGCTGCAGTGATGGTCTAGATCAGAGAGTAATGCTATCAGTAGACAAAATAATAGGCTTCAGATTCCTGCAGATACTTAAAAATTGTTTTTAATGTGTTAATGTTCCAGTCCTTCTCCCTTATTAATGTGTCTTGAGTCTGTACTTGGCTTGTTTGCCATTTTCTATTGACACCTCACAGGTGTCTGTCTCTTCCATATGGAACGGATTCCGCATTAAAGATATTATTCCTCTCCTCTGTTTCTTGTCTTCGAGCAATTAGTCTGTGAAATGTGAAAAGTAAACATGCTTAATCATGTTGGGGCCATCTGAGGTCAGCAAGTTCCTGCTCCACTTTGTGAGGTATGGAAATATATCACAGCTTCCTAAATTCTCTTTGAAATGAGTCAGGAATAGGAGGATACCAATGGCTGACCTTCAAATCTTAGATGGTGGGGAGGAAATTTATGTTCATATAGCCTTGATATATTGGTAATAATTTTTGGTTTAGTCTGAAATGATTCTTTTTAAAATGCAGAATAAAATTTCTGGGGTTCAGAAGTTAAATGTTTTCTGAGCTGATGCAAAATCAGTTAAACAGAGCTCCTGGTTCAATGGTCTTGTCAGGTTGTGTGTGCACCACTTAAATAGATAATCTCTTTTAGTGACTTGGGCTGAGACTTCAGTCGTATCAGAGCCTCTAAAGGCTCAGGGGAACTGACCTGGCTCCCAGGGCCAGGGATTTTTGGAAGTTGTAGCTTTACTGTGCTGTGAGCCTTCTGTCCATAGGCTGATTCTCCAGAGGAAGAGGAGTTTGCTCCCTGGTTGCAAGGTCCTCTCTGTCCAGCAGCAGCTCCCCACTGGGATGGGAACTGGGAGGCAGGCACAGCCACAGGCCTTGGCCTCACCAAGGGGACACATAGAAAGGCAAAATCAGCGAGTTTGAAATAAGTTTTGCTGCACTGCACTTTCTAAAACAAATATTTAATTATTTCTTTAAAATGGAGAATTATGAAAATGTACTGTGAAAGCCCTACTGGCAGAAAAAGTGTTTGAAGTACTTAGCAGATTCAGAATTACATGCTTAATATGTATGAGGTTTTTTTTTTTTAGTTCTTCCTGTAAATTATAATGATGTTTTTCCCTTGGAGATTATACCTCTGCTCATTTTGAGCTTAAGTTCTATGTCTAAGAATGTGCTAAGTCATTCAAAAAAATATTCAAGTTATTGTAATCTGTGCTCTCTTTTTTGAAATTTGCAAATAGCAAAATCTTTTCAATAATGCATATTTGGTGAATAGTCTATCTAAGAAAGAAATTCTACATCAAGATGAAGGGAGATTTTTTAACTATAAATGCAAATTTACTGTTGCCAATTCAAATTAAAAGTTTTATTACAGTGGGAATGTTAGTGGTGGGCAAGGTCACCCTGTTGTAGTATAATCTGCCAAATATTTATGGAAGTTTCTGTAATACCAAGATACAACTTTGTGTTAAAGACATTATGAACCTGAAAATTACTTCTGGTATTGTCGAGCTAAAACCAGTTTGGATCTTTGATTTGTAGAGAGGGTTTGGCTCTTGGCTTTGCTAAGAAGGCTTCTATGTGAGGAGTGAATTACAAGTTGGTTGGTGGAGAGGAGGAGTGAGACAGTTCAGTGTAGTTACAAATTCTCATTTTCTTTTGCTCCCAAGACTACTGGGAGCAAGGACTTCACTTGTACCACAGAAAAAGGGAAAGAAAAAATATGTGATAAAGGTGCTGTACTTGTGGGATATTGGGGGAGAAAAATCTTTCTTCCTTCCCCTGTCTTTAAGAAGAAAGTACAGGGTTGCAGAAGAACAGGCTGCCTTCCGAGACGTTTTTATCCCCTTTTTTTCCTTTAAACCTTTCTAGAAAGTGAGACTGTACCAGTGTTGAGAATTGCCCTGAACGGCTTGAAGCTCCTGTCTTTCCTTTCATGCTTTTGTCACTCCTGTGGTGCCTGTGTCATCATTCTTGAACAGGCAGCCTCCCAGAAACTGCTCCTCTTGGGAAGCTCTCCCTTTTCCATGCCAGCAGCAGCATCTGGGTGTGGGCGTGGATGTGTAACTCAGTCTGGCCATCCAAACCTGCTGGCCTGAAGGTGTGACACAGGTCTGGAGCTGTGGTTTTAATAGGAATACAGGGATCATTCTCCATGGGTAGGTTTGCAAGGCACAGATGCACCAAATAGAGCTAAATTAGGCAGTTGGAATTTTAAAGCAGGATAGTCAGGTCAGTGTGGCGTCATACAGCTCATACCCATTTTATTGCCTGACAGGACTCAGGTCCTGAGCATGTGCCACACCACACACCTCATACACGTGCAGTCCACTACTCATGGTCATTTCCTATGGGAATTCAGCCAATCTGGGAACAGCAAGGTCTCTGCATGTCTGTGAATATTGTCTAAAACAGCTGTATTGGAGTGAAGCTTCCCCCTGTTTTTACTGGGAAAACCTGCAAATGTTTGATAATACTGCACTGCTTGCTAAACCAAATTCTGACTGGAAAAGGCATTTACGTCTGTCTGTGAAGGAGTTCTGGGAGGTTGCTTATTGAAAAAAAGAAAAGCTCAGAAGACTTAAACATGCTCTTCCGAGTGGCTCTTTGCACTGCTCTTGGTTTCCAAGGTGTGCTGCACCAAACTACACAGAATGTGATTCCAAGTGATTGATTCCCTTGGACTTTGAAAACACTTTTCTGGTGTAAATGAGGAAAGGTATTTGTGCAGGGTGTTTGTCTCAGGTGGGTTCACATCAACCAGCAGCTATGTCCATCTTGTATTTGTTTCCTTTCCCCTCCCAGTGGGTCAGAGAAGAGGATGGGAAGAATAGGAGCAAGAATTATAAGTTTAATAAGCAGGCGGGGGAGTGGATAATAGAAAAACAAAACATGTGGTGCAATGGCTCACCACTTCTCACAAGTAGATTTATGCCCAGTCAGTGTCAGAACAACGGTTACCTTCCCAAAAAGCCCTCCCCTTGTTTTTCATTGCTGAGTGTGCTGTGATATGGCATGGACTGTGCCTCTGCTCAGCTGGGATCCCCTGCCCAGCCTGTGTGCCCTCCCAGCTGCTTCCCACCCCCAGCCTGGTGGCTGTGGGGGCAGAGTGGGGAAAAAGGGAAAGCCTTGGTGACGTGCAAGCACTGCCCAGCAATAGCCAAAACCCTGCTGTGTTGCCAGGCTGGTTTCGTCACAAATCGATGCCACAGCACCAAGGCCACCAGCAAGCATGACAATTAACTCCATCCCTGCCAGCTTCAGGAGGATGATAAGCTGGCATACCTGTCTCTTGTGGAAATACTGCCATCAGGCCTGAAGAGCACACATCTGCTACTCTAGGGTATGACAAAGCTCTTCAGAACTGTGTTTGTCTTCTGGAGTACTAAAATGTAGGTGATGGGTAGGTAGAATAAATAAGAGCTTGGAGGGGAAATAATAGTGCAGCAGTTAACCGATTGCTTGGGCAGTTTTAGTGCCTCAGAGTTGGAGGCTTTCAGTAATTGCATCTGCATGTAGGTGTTCTGCTTATGCACAGTCCAGCAATGGGTATTTTTAAACAATAAAATACCATCATTTTAAGCTACTTTACTCCTCCTCATACAGAAGCCAATGCCTTTAGTTCTAGTAAGTTAAATTGTGTTTTCCTCTAGAAGTTATTTAGACCTTGCATCTTTTAAAGTTCTGAAAAACACCACACAAAGCATTAGGCATGGATTAAACCAAGCCCTGCTTCTTTCACCCTGAATCTCATGCTTTCTCTTTGTACTGCTAACTTAATTCTTGGCCTTAAGAAAGCTGAAATGGGCAGTGAGGTGGCAGACCACTCTCTCCCTCCAAAGAATCACTGGTAGTGTTTTCAGTGAGATCTCTCATATAAGAGCACTAGATAAACAAGGTGAAGGGGTAACCTACAGTTACAGGAGTGCTAACAAAATAATCATAAGGTTTCTCACATCCAGGAATAGGAAGAATCCTGATGATTTCTGTTCTGTGGCAGGTCAGTGTGGCAGCCCCAACCCAGCTGTAGGATTACTTGTGTCGTTGTTGGATAGAGAAGTGCAGAAAGCCATGGAAATGCCTCTCTGCTCCCTGTACATCAGCAATCCTCTCTGATTTCTTGTTGGCTGGAGGAGTCTGTGCTACCTCAGACTCCTGCTCTCCAACATCTGCCTTGTGCTCAGCAGTTACAAAGATCAAGCTGCAGATATTGCCACCTTTTATGTGTGTATTTATCATCTTGACTGCAAAAAACCCTCAGATAATTTTCAGTTTGCAAGGGCAAATAAACTGCATTTATTACATAGCTGAAATGAATTTTAATAAGTAGTAATCAGTATTCTCTGTTTTTTCTTTTAAAATGAAAGTTTAGAGGTGAGTAAACTGACCCAGTGAGTTTTAATCCAACATTTCTCATCAGGGGAGCACTTGACAGAGTTGACAAACAAATATGGCTTGTTCTTCTAAATCTTGGCTTTTGCCAAGTAAACATCACTCCAGTAATGATGAAAAAACCCCCAGTAATAAACAATCAAATGAATGCCTGGTATTTGAATTTTTAGAAAGTTTGAATCAGTGCTGCAGATGTCACCTGCCTGTTTCCAACACTGAGTGATTCCAAAACCCATTTAAACACGTGTAAAAGGGAAAATGATCTACCTTAGACATCACCCTTTGCACTTGAAGAGTTGTGTGACTGTTCATGTTGTTGGTTTTCAAAGGCTGGAGAAATGATAACATAACAAACCCTGTTCATCAACAACTTTTTAAAGCCTTTTGTTGAAGTTGTGTGTGTTTGGTTTTGGGGTTTTTTTTTTGTTTGTTTCCTTTTTGATCTGCATCTTCATGTGCTGCCCGAAGGAAATGTTTGAAGAAGATATTTTTTTATTATGTGGGGGTTTTTTTAGCCAAACCAATCACAGTGTTTGGGATTTGGGAGTCATGAGTGATGAGACTTGCTGTTGTTCCTTGTGGATGTACGAACAGGAGTAATGTATACTTTGTGAATGAAATGACATGAAGGAAACAGCGATATAAATGTTCTTATATTTCTCTTAATTTTGCCACTGTTGACCCAAATACAAAATTTACAGAAATTAATGTATCCAACATAATGAGATTCTGATGGTCCGAGGACATTTGCACAACAAATTTCAAGTAGGCTTTGTTTCACCTTTCTACTGAATCATTCTGCTATCCTTGTCTCGACACAGAAGAGGCTATTTTGAGAGCATATGGCCTGGAAAAGTATTCCTAAGCAGGTGTAACAGAAATTCTTCTCATAATGGCTCCAAATAATTCAGATAAATATGTCATGGATGGTTGTTCCTGACATGAGGGAGTATATAATGTATAGAAATGATGACTTGTGGAAGATTGACTTTGAAGAACCTCATTCTTTGCAATAAATGAGCTCCAAATGTACGAAATCCTGGTACAACTGCATAATGAAGGTGATTCACTTACGTTTCAAGGTTTTTTCAAACTAGAAATTGCATCAGCTGAGGTAGACTTTAGTTATTTATGATCGTACCGGTCTATACGTAAACATTAGTTGAAGGACTATTTAGTTATTTTTACAGTTTGGGATTTTTTTTTTCCCTTGATTACTTAGAATTTTAAAAGTAACTCTGTGGAAAAAGACAGAAACAATTTAATGTCACCCTCTATTAATATCTGTCTGAATCCATTCATCTTGGTTCTGGTGGTGACAAAACAGAAGGAAATGGACTCTTACCTTTTTTTAATTTAAAATGGTGCATATGAAGAATTCAAGTAATTTTATGTCATCTATTTGAATGGAATGATGGTTTTACAAATTAATTTTAGGTGCTATTTGCAGTTGCTGTTTTACTGAGGAATACTTACAAAATTTGTCTGGATTTATTGCAAACAGGTGTAATGAAGGAAGCTGCTGGCTTTGCATGTAATTAATGAAAGTTTCATTGTGGTGGAAATGTGATGCAGATGCTGGAATTTTATGTATGGAGGAGAGATTTAAAAAATGTTGAGTTTGTGGTTGAATATAAAACTTCAACTGTGATCAATGAATATGTAAACTGCTGCATATAAGTTTTTAGTTTTGTATAAGCTGATCTAGATTGTTTGGAAAAGCAAAAAGGGACAAGATTTATCTCAGAACTAAAAATCTCATGGATTGTAATTGTTTTGCCATCTGTTCTTTACAAATGAGCATTTGAATTGGTATCTAATCTTAGTGTTTGTTGACACACTGATAGATATAAAATAAAATTAGTATTTGGTTCCCACCTTCCTTAGTCCAACCAAACCTGATCCAGTTATCTTGTCCTTCACCTCCAAATCAGTAAAAGGATCTGAGTGAAATTGAAAATTCCAAATGTGGAGCAGCATAGACTGACCTCATCCCCATGATTCAGATTTTGTGAGATCATACAGTGGCAAGAAAAGACAGGACATTGGAATAAAAACCAACAAACTAAAAGCATTTGAATAAGGTGATGTCAAGGGACATGGCAGAGTCAGATGGTTGTTTGGAGTTTGCCATGAAGGATGTATCTTCTATAGCATATCCTCAAGGACATAAGGTGTTTGTACTGGAGCACAGAGTACAAACCAGATTTCCTCACAGGTTTGATAAAGGGGTTGGCTATGGAGTCTAGATGGAGTGGAAGAGGAGCTGCATGCTCGGAAAACCTTTGAGAAGAGAGACCAATGTAGATCTCTTATTATTTGCTTGGAATATTTTTTACTTAGGTATCCTTCAGAAAACGGTGCAATTTCTGCATCTCAAGCTGTTACATCATCTGTACATAACTGGTTTATAGATTTTTTTAAAACAAATTTTAATGCAATTGAATTAGCAGGTGCCATAAAATTAAGTTTTGGGATATGGTAGAGATGAGGAAGGATTGCTACCTGATACAGGCTTACCTTAATCACAGTAGGGGCTTTTTTAGTTTTCAAGATTCTGTTCTCAGGCTTCTGGAATCAATAGCATCAAAATACAAGAATGTGTCTGGATTTAGTGGGTTTTAAGATCTGTTTTAGGGTTTAAAATCCATTCAGATACTTACTTCATAACCTTGTAGGTAACTTCCCTCCACACATCTATTACTGGGAGGAAATGTTCCCCTTCATGGAACTGAGAGATGACAAGATCCCAGAGCCTTCTAGAGAGAAACTCAATCTTGTCCTTCTTCAGCTAAAACACAGTGTTTTCACTGTTGGAGATGAGCAGGGCATAGTAAAGCTGTGGGCAGAATTGCACCTCTACCTGCTTTCCAGTCATCTTGGTACATTGCCTCAGTGAATAGAAACTGCTTATGAAAATCAAGTATATTTTGGAGGCAGTTTCATACATTTCATGAGTTTCCAACATACGGCTCCAGGCCAAATACCCAACTGTAATACCCAAAAATGTGTTTGTTGTGCCTTCATCAAATATAAAATTGGAAAGGAAAGCCTAAGGGATGCACATTGAGATTCCTTGAGATTCTCTCTCTCCCTACAAGAGAGATGAGGGAAAAGAGAGGGTGTGGAACCTTTATCCTTGGAGATATTCAAAACAGGGTGTATAAGGCCCTGAGCAAGTGTATTTAGCTTCAGATTTGGCCCTTATTTGAGGAGGTGGTTGCAGCAGATAGGCTCGAAGGGTTCTTTATGACTTAATTTATTCTATGACTCTATGTTCTTATGTATAAAAATACTATCAGTAGCAACTGTATTTTACTTTTAAAACTGACATAGGTGTAAAATGTTGCATTAGTAGTACCTTGCCATTTACATTAAAAACTGACAAGATCAAAGTTGTAACACTGTTTAGTGAAACCAGTATAACAATTTTAACAACTGAGTTGGTTTGATGTTTTTGAAGGAGAAAATGCTTTTGTGAACTCCCATCACTTTCTTCAGTCTGGACTGAAAATGTTAGAGTGGGAGAACAGAAAAGCCAAATGTACAGACTTCTATTCTCATTGGTATTGAATATTGAATATTTGGTATTCTCAATGTGATATTGAAGTGACAAAAGGAGCCTAAATAATTATATTGTTCGTATTTTTCCTCATAGAATTATAAAAAACGGGTGAAACTTCCTAAAATGTTGGGATGGTGAGAAAGACTTGATCATCAACATCTTGTAATTGCACCATTGCAGTTTGCTGAGGCATTTGCTAGAAAGAGCAATTGCAGTAAAACATAATCAGCCCTTCATCCCATAATTGTACAGACTGTTCCAAGCTGCTGGAATTTCTGCAGTGCCGTGTGTGCACTTTTGGCACACTGCAGATAGAGGTAATTTAACAATAAGACAGTGCTTGCAAATCACGAGCAGAAGTAGCAGCAACTGTGTGGTGCTGCTTCCTGAGCGTTAACTATTTCTTCATGGTTAAAATTTGAGATTAGAAATCCGGGCTCTGTTACTTTCTCCAGCAGAAATGCATGCCCTGCTCTAATCCAGGTGCTTCCTAGGTTGTTTTCTAGGCTGGCTGAGCATCCAAAGCATCTTTTGATAACTCTGGCTAAACTAGGGATAATGTTGGGCACTTAGACTCTGTTACTTACTGTTCCTTATTTTGTTCCAAGTGACACTTTTGTTACTTTGTTTCACTTCTTGTAAATCACAGTTGTTCCCGAATTTATCTGATTATTGGCCAATGCACATCACAGACAAAGTCCAGGACCCAGGGTTCCCAGCCTGAGCCGGGTGTCCTCACAGGAAGAGCAGCTGTGATCCTGTTTCATTTTTCACCATCTCCCTGTGCACCTCAGGGTACAGTCTCTAGTGCAGGAATATGAAACCTCAGGAGCAGCAGTGACGTATGCCCCAACCCCAGAGCGGTGGTTGGAATTACCCTGAGGAAAGGTAAGGTGGCAGAGAGGATATGGATCAATATGGATCTCCTGGAGGCAGAGGNTAAGGAAAGGTAAGGTGGTAGAGAGGATATGGATCTCCTGGAGGCAGAGGAATATCCCCATCATAGATATTACTTACTAAAAATGGTCCAAATAATATTTAGCTTAAAGTTATGCTGTTACATAGTAAAGGGTATAAAATTTAGGTTATATTCTGTCTCTTTTTCTAGAAAGTGCTGTGGTTTGTGAGTATTTGAACACAGGTAACAATGAAGCTGATGAACCAGGGATGCCTTGATACATTAAGTAGGATTTTAACGAGGATAGTATCTTGCAAAGTCTATAGTTAGCATTCATTTGCAGCTTGAAGCAGATTGAAATCTTAAAACTAAAATCTGCTTGGCAAAAGCTAACTACCTAAATATGTGTATATTTACACATGCACACTAACCTCTGTGATGGTGAGAAAGGTGGGGAGGACATGTTCACCTGAAAATGCTTGGAAGAGGTATGTGCTAGGAGGGAAAAAATGGTGTAGAATATCTGAAGAATGAGAATTCTTCAAGATTAATATTTGCTTTTTCAAGACTTGTGTCAGCCTTCACAGCAAGAGCATTGTAGTTTCCTGTTGAGACAATTTACCTCACATTCATTGCAAGTTAAAAAGTTGTGCAATTAATTTGCAAGGGTTCAGCTTATTCACAGTAACCTGTTGAGGTTTTCAGCTGGAATATAAAATACCCTTTTAATAAAACCAAGGGAGCCCGATTTGTTGAATACTTTATTTTATCCGGACAAAAAAATAATTTTCATGTGAATTTAAAAAAGAAAAAATATCGGAGTCAATGCCAGACATGAGCAAAGCACCGTACCTGACAGATCTTGATAGGTTTGACCAAGTTGTTCCTCCTGAGCTGTGCAGCAGGCTGGGTTTGAGATGGTTTTGTGGTGGGATGGTTTTGTCATTCTGCTGCTTAGATAATCCCTCTGTGTAGAGGCTGGGAAAGCAGCAGGACACCAGGCTGTGGTTGATGGTAGAGTTTTGTTTAAAACCTACCTGTAGTTGTTAGGAGTGGATTTCCAGAGCTAAAAACCGTTTCACAGATAAAATATTGCTCTTCTAGCTGAAAATAAGTAATACTTTAGAAAACCTGTTTGTGAGTACAAGAAAAGTGTATTTTGGATTCATCTGAAATACTGCATTTGTTTTTCTGTGGAGAGGCCCCACACAGACAAGCGTAATAAAGCTTCTGTTGAGAAACACAAGTGTGGAATAAACCTTGTCCCTTCCAGGAAATATTGTCGAGAAGAGACTTAACTTTCCAGTTTGTGACATTGTGTCTGCAGAATGTAGAATGCCTCTGAGGGAATGCTCTGTTATCTAGAATACATCCCTCTTTCTGGACAGGAGGGAATGTGACCAGGTAAGTACCGAGCAAACTAAGAAGGGGAGAAAAAATAGTAAAAGCAGTAGTAATCTTATTTCAGGCACAGAGATGAAGCAGTAGATGCACTAAGGGCCACTGGAAAATTACAGGTGACTTTTGTATCAGTGATGGATTTGCTGAAATCCTGTGCGTTGGTAACTGTGTGGCCGTGATGTCTGAGCGCAGTCTGGAGGCTCCTTGGTGGTAAATCCACACCGGGACTCATGTTCTTGAACCCAGAGCTACAAAATCCTGTGTGGGCAGAGAGTTCTCAGCTACAGGTCATAATTAGAATAAGAATATATGTGTTGAAGCTTGTTGCTGTAAACACTTGCTGGAAAGAATTCTGCTTGCTGCTCGCAGCGGATTCAGGGAACGGGGCAAGCGCGTACAGAGCTTTCTGAAAGCTTGGATCACAGCAAGTACAGGTGCCTAAAATTAAACACCTAAATAAGCCATCTGGATTTGAGAACTCCCTAAGCTCCCATTAAAGAAATTAATGCCAAAGGAGAGCAAGTTCCAGTAACACTTGGGAGGGGTGAAGTTATTTGAATTGCTGTTGTCAATAATTTTGATTTTGGTCGTAAAGCTCAGGCTGCTACTCTGCTGACCAGTAAATATTGTCTATTGATTCTGTCACCTGAATTAATGTCTCTGAACTGTATCCTGCTTCCCCTTAGTGCTTACTTTCTTAGTATTGGATGTAGGAGGCAGAAGCAACATGAAATTATAATTTATTTATTTATTTTAAATACCAGTTCGGGCTGCATAAGGCTTGACCAAATGTATAACCTGTGTGAATACTTAATTGTGGTAGTTAATACAGGGCAATTACATTTGTGTTGGGTAGAGGGGGAATGTTGCATGCACTTACTGCACCAAGCTGTTCTCATGATTGGAATATTTTAGTAGCCTTTTATTCTTTTTCACCCGAAGAAAACCAGGCACAAGTAAAATTGCTTTGTTAAAGTAAGAATGAGGCGAGTTTTATTTCTGAAGAAATAATGTTGTCATAAAAGCATGTCCCCCAAAGGCAATGTTTTCCATTAAGTGTGAAAGATTTAGTGAATGTCCATTAGAATGGGATATCTTCTGGTAATAGGGAGTTCCAGGAGCACTTCCACTCAAAAGATTTTTACAGAGCCAGTCCTTGAAGATCATTTGTATTTTTATACCCACACAAACTCTAGTATGTCTCTTACGACATTTTTATTGAAATCTTGCTTTTCTAATCTTGGTACTGGTTGACCTGACCCCTCTGTCTACTCAGGATATAAAATGATTTAGAGGGGGTTTTGATTAGACTTGAAAACTTCTCCAGAGGCAGTTTATTTTCAGAAATAAATATCAAGATGCAAATGCTGCTTATTCCTTGATTATGTGTGATCAAAGATTCTTGAAAGTGGAGAAGGAGGTAGTGGCTAACAGGGATGTTGTGTTTTATGAGGGTATCAGCTTCACTTCTTTAGGTGTTTTCCCCTTGCCTTCCTGCAGTAGTCTGTTCGAGATGCTCGCTTCACTTACTAGAATTTTAATTTCATGCAGAATTGCTATGTGGGTTACTTTTCCCCCCCAGTTAAGTAACACTACTGTGTTTGAGAATGGCAGCCCAGGTGATCTTCCTTCTTTATCCTCACATGACATTGGATTTCTGTGGTATGGTCCCATCTATGGACCTTGGTGGACAGAGATTATTTCCTTCATTAAGTAATTTCCATTATTGAGTGGCACAGCTCACAGTTGCCAGCTGTTGCCAGAGGAGGCCTGAGGGGCAGAAGTGGTGGATTTGAGGTGCCACGCTGTGGGTGCTGTCACACAGCAGCGTAACAACCACCGGGGCTGGTGCTTGCACAGGTGTTCCAGCTGTGGACTGGACTGAAGGGGGCTCAGTCTTTACTTTAAAAAGACTCATTGTTCAGTCAAAACTATTTTTTTGTCATAAATAGTTCATAGTGTTTTGACATGGTATGAGTTAATATCTTATATTTCTAAGTCTCTCCCACTCCCCCTGCCTCCTTATTCACCCTGTGTGTGATAGATGAGGGTAAAATAATGTAACTTTTAATTATTTTTATAAGAATTTAAAAAAAAATCTTTCTATTTGAGATCTTCAGCATAAAAAGGTCCTTTAAAAAAAAAGAAAAAAGCAAACTAAAGTTATTGCTGTATTCAGGGGGAAAAAAAGGTTTATTTGTATAAAACTAAACTTATTCTAGAATGTTTCCAGGAGATTAAAATATTTCACATCACATTTAAAGCAAAATAATTAAGTTTTTGTTTGTCTGTCTTAATTGGTTCTCTAGAATGTTAGTATTAAGTCCATGAAAGGAATTGAATATGTCACTGGAACAAACTGAAAATAGTAAAAGGAATATATCAATTAGGGGAAAAAATGGAGTGGTTGTGAAGGGGAATTCTTTAAATGCCTTGACCTGGAAATGTTTATGTGAAGGTTGAATGGGAAACTGTGGCTCCACATCCCTGAGGGAGGGTAGGGGGTCACCAGTAAGTGCAGGTTGAACTGTCCTCTGAGATGATGGATGTGCATTTCTTACTCACTGGGGTGACCTCAAAAAGGTGAGATTCTTCCCAAGAACTCCAGCTTGAGTTCTCAACATCCAGCATTGCTCCCAAACTTACGTTTGTTCCTTGAATTGGGACCATTCATGTTGGAGAGGACCGTGAGGTGTCTGCTCCAGCCACCTGCTGAGAGCGGAGTCAGCCCTGGGTTCAGAGTAGGTTCAGGGCTTTGTCCCGATGGGTCTTGAAACTCCCAAGGGAGGAGGCTCCACAGCCTTCCTGGGCCCCTGTTCCAAAGCTTGGCCATTATCCTCAAGGGTTAGAAATAGCTGGTTGGGACCTTCTCTATGTCTAAAAGTTGTCTCTTGTTGTTCTGCTACCCCTAAGGACAA
Organism: Atrichornis clamosus; assembly: GCA_013400975.1. Lineage (NCBI taxonomy): Eukaryota > Metazoa > Chordata > Aves > Passeriformes > Menuridae > Atrichornis > Atrichornis clamosus. The sequence goes on from WBMZ01002278.1 coordinate 83,269, forward strand.
GGCCTGGTTCTGCTAAGCCTGGTGTGCGGTTTGTTCTCTCAATCTCTGACATAAATGGAACAGTTCTGGGGGTGTGTGCAGGGATGGATGCACTGTGTGCTTTTACAGCTGCTTGCTCACTGGGAAACCCAAAGGTGGGGTGGCCCAAACAAAATGTGTCCGTATCTCTGAGACAGAAGAAAATGGGAACAATAAATGGTACTGTAAGGGGCTAGAGGAACCAAGACACTGGCCAGAAGAAAGTATTTCAAGAGAGGATGCTGGAAATTTTTCACAACTTAGAGCTGTTCTGCAAATGGTGATTGTATAGTTGTGTTTCTGTTCTTTTTGACCTTCTACCCTCAACTTCTTGTCAATTTGTCATTTCCCTGATAAACGTTTTAATGCCTACAACTTTCTCCTCTTAAGTAGTAACAAACTACTGTTTCTGACAAACTTCACATTCTGACTTTTTTCTTAAGCTGGAACAAGTTTTTTTCCCCTTCATTAAATTTTAACGTTTCACATTTTCAAGTATTTGGCTACTAACACAGCTTTACTTCTAATGAGAACTCACAGCTGATTTCTTGCCAGCTGTCACAGTGAAATGCTGGGCATTAAAAGCTATCAGAGAGAGAAGCTGTAAAATGACATCAGTGGCCAAATAAAACATTTGTTAGGAAATGCGTAGAAATCACATGTTTATTGTTTCAAAGATAATTAATTACAACTGGGCTATTATTTTTTTACCTCTTATTTTTCAATATGTTGAAATGCATCACAGTCAGATTAAAAAGATGATATTTCCTTTGACTTTTCTGGACCTGGGTTCCAATTCTCTTTTCCTTCCTGTAACATAGCTGACTTGCTTTGCATTATTGACTGATTCATAATTTAGGATGAATATATGATGGGTTAAACATGGAGAAATGCTGAGTTTGAAGATATGTATTTTAAGGTGTTCATTTTAGGTATCCTCTCAGTTCTTTGAAATACGATTTCCAGAGAGGATAGGTCAGCAAAAAATGCAGTTGAGCAAAATGTTTAGGAACTTTTCAGAAGATGAATTGTTTTTCCTCTTTCTGAGGGTATTGGAAGTGCTTGTCTGTTTTTTCTCTTGGAGTCCTATTACTGAAATGGGGTGGAATATAATATTTAACTGATGTAATCACGCATGTATTTTGCCAAAAAAAGATGTATATTTACTGCAAAGTAGATTAATACTCTCCAAAATTGCATTGTTTTATGTGATAGATGCGATGTTACGGGTGCAGTTTATTTTCTGATCTGAGAGAGGGAAGTTCCAGGTTGGTGGTGGATGTGGAGTTAGGACACAGCCTTTGCGTGCCTCAGAGCTCGGGGCACGGTTTGCCCTCCACATTGACTCCTGGAGAAAGCTTTATTTGTGGAGGGCTTTGGGCCACTGCCCTGTGGTGCACAGCATTTCCATGCTGTGCTCTCGTTTGTGTGGGGAGCTGCATTTCCTTTCTTGCATTGTTATGTAAGAGCATTCTTATTCCGAGCTGAATCCGAGCTTTATGCTTGCCTGCGGTGGGAGCTGGGAAGGAGCCTTCGGACCATGTCCAGCTCCACACTCCACACAGGTCACTCTGCTGGACTTAGAGCTGTGGCAGAGCCTTCCCATGGCTTGTTCAGGTATAAATCAGAGAACAAATACACATCCCTGCAGACTTCTCTGTCCCCTCCCTGCTCCAGACCCTAAGGCTCCCAGTGCAGGGAAAAAAGTGATTTTCCTTCCATCACTTAAATGCACCCAGAGCCCCGGCAGGGAGGTCAGGCTGGCACTGCCTGGTGTGGCTGCCTCAGATGTAAGCACACTCCTTTTCCTGCCAGCCTGGATTTCCAGCTTCCTGGACAGGCAGTTTTTTCGGACAGAAGTATTTTGTATCGTTTGAGCACTCCAGCTCCTCATGACCCCCCAGGCAGAATGAAATATTCATTCATCGGTGTGACAAATCATAAGACCTGCACTAGAGGCTTGCTATTCCATGGCTGATCTGACCTCTGCTTAGCTCTCTGCTGGAAATTTTTTCTTTCTCTTGTCAGACTACTTCAACATGAAATGAGCCATCTTAAAGTGCAGTCTTTTCCCTGGCAATTAATCCCTACTTCACACGAAGATCTGCATTCAAGCAGATGATGAACAGTTGTCTCATCTTCTCAAGGAATTCAGGCTTCAACAACAAAACCAAAAGCGTGCTGAAGAGCAGCATTTTAGAAGTGAGACTGGCAGAAGATATCATTCTCATCAAAATTACAGGCGGTAAAAAGTCCAAAAATGGAACAGTCAAGCCCTTTGCTTTTTTTCTTCTTTATGTGGAACTAGAGATATAACAAGATTGAACAGTATGTCTTTTCACGCTATTGGTAGAACCTTTAAAGTTTGTTCTGAAAATTAGGTAGCACCTCATCAGCAGCTCTTTTTTTCCCCACCAAAACCATTGTGGTGTAGGTGTTCTTGCACTTTTGTAATGGCATACGATGATGGGGGAATTTGGGTCCTGTGCTTCCTTTGGCACCACCAGCATATCCCGTATGTCATCTGAGCTCACAGCTTAGATAGACTTCTGTTGGGAGAGCAGGGACAGGGAAAATTATTACTCTTATGCTTCAGTAAGACCAGGATGTACTCTAAATCTTGTATGAAATGTGTAATCTCATTTATATGGATTTGATTTTACTTTGAAGTTTGCCAGTTCTGTAAAAAAGAAAAAAAAGAGTCCTTAAAGCATATTTGCTATTTCTGTTTCCTGTCCCAGAAGTTTGACAGTGCTATTCCAATATAAGTTAGAAGAGAATTTTCAGATCTCAACTATTCATTACCTAAAGTAATTTTGTTCAGAAAATTATGGGCAGAACTTCCAGCTGCTAGTGATGAAGAAAGATGTTTCTGAATGGGAAAAGGCTCTAAAAACTGAAGTTATAGCATTGTTTTAAACTCCCTTCAGACTCTGATATTTTTATATGCTTCTGTACCAGTTGTGTGTTGTAGAGGTTGTAGCAGTCCTTTGAAATTTCCAATTATTTGAGACCTTCCAATTATGTCTCTTATTGATCAGCATGCTTGAGACTAGTCTGGGCAGAATCAATGATCTGTGACCCTCTGGGAGGTCTCTCATGTGCTAATTCAAAGCTTGTGGATAATTCAGGAACAATAGCATAAGCCTTTGTGGGCTTAGGATGTTTGCAGTGGAATTAATGTACTTTCTAGTTCAAAGGCTTTGCAAGCCAAATGTCAGCTCAGTTCCCTGTTAAACAGTTTACTTGAACGTGCCACTGGAACCCTGTGAAATTACACTGGTAATCTTCATCAAATTCCAAGTACAAACCCAGCATTTATTTGTTAATAATGTAAAAAATCCTTGAACAGAAAAGCCTTTCTGTGTTGCTGCATAGATGCATATTCATAAATGGATAGAATAAATATAGCCTGGTAATTTCATGACTACTCCAGTGGTCTCAAGGCCATAATTTACTGAAATGTAATGAGTTATTCTTTGTGAGGGGGCATGACATGGCTGATTAATTTTTCCTTGAAGCTTTTTTCATTTTCTTATAGTGGTAGTGGTAGGGTTCTTTTTGTTTGGGTTTTTTTTTTTTGGTTTGGTTTGATTTTGTTTTGGTATGATTTTGTTTTGTTTTGTTTTTTACCTTGGAGAATAAATTCCCTTTTAAGAGGGAGGTGATGTGGCATTATTCCTTTTTCCAGAAACAAAAAGTCTGCAAAATGATTAGTATGTGAAGTAAACACTGAAGTGAAAACTTCTCTGCTATTATAATTTAGTCTTGATTCAGCTCTGCCACCATTGGCGTTCACCTGAGAGTGAAGGAGAGTTGGAGGGACACTTAATAACAGACAATTGGCTTGATTTTTCTAGTAGCCCCTGTGGGTAAACAGAGCGAGTTTAGAAAATTCCCAATTCTGTCTGCACAATATAAGGAAACTCAGCTTACTGTGCACCTTCCTGGGTCTGTACTTCAAAGATATTGCTGCAGGAGTCAATAAAAATGAGAATTTATAGGAGTTATAAGGATTCTGTTATACTGCTAGCTTCTGAAATTTCTTCAGGGTTTTTTTTTTTTTGTGATCATTGACAGACTGTGTATTATTAGACTTGAGCGAAATAATGGCATTTAACTTCTCTCACAGTATGAAATTTTTGGTTTTCAAAGATTACAAAAATTGATCTAAGTATTTTTCATTTTTAAATTGTGTTTTCCTAAAGTCCACATTTTAGCTGTCAGGATGTTTTAGCACATCTGGAACTGGGTGCAAGCAGTAAGATCTGTTGATGAAAAAGTCTATCAATATTTTCAAATCTTTCATCACAAAAGAATTCTGTCATTTCTGTCCAGAATTCTGTCTGTGCTGAACTGAATCCAGACGGCTCAAAACTCACTCCAGTTTCTTCAGTCATCTCTTGAATTCTGCTTTGCAAGAACTTGGACCGTGTCAGTGCAGTAGGAAGGAAGTCAGTGCAGTCCTTCTCAGTGGACTCTGGTAATGCCCATCTGCACAGTCAGCTGCAATCTTTCATCATCACAGACCCTCTGGCACAGCCACAGCCTCAGCCTGCAATATTCCTTCCGAGCCACTCTCCTGGGGGAAGGAAGAGATGCCTGGCAGCCTAGCTAGGAGTAGGAGAGTGTCCGTAGGCCTGGCTCTTTGATCCTGTCAGTCCCCAGGCGTAACTGGGATAATGCAGACAGCTGATTTAACTGAGCTCCTTGTCCTGAGAGCTGTGTTCTGGTTCACCTGGCATGTCGGTGCTGGCACCTGCTTAGCACACACGTCTCCTAGAAAATGCTTCACTCCAGAAACTGCAATTTAAGCACAATCCTGTGATAATAGTTTACATGTGCTTCTGTTTCATGGGGCTCATCAAGTGTTGGGGTAGGAATGGGGGTAATCACCTGTTATTGATGTGTCACATCTGATCAGAAGGCTCCAGCTTCCACACAGGATCATAACAAGCGTTAAGGTAGGATGGTTTGGTGATTAGGCCGTGTCATGGGCACTGAGGTTCATCTTCCTGGTCAAGCAGTCTGCAGCACATGTGCTTGCATGGATGGTACATTGCAGAGAAACAGGGACTGCCTGGTTAAAAAAAAAATTAAAAAGCTGTCAGGGCTTATTTATCTTCTCTCTTCCTCTGCTGCCATTTGATTAGTTTATAAATCAATTTACTATGCATTTAACTCAATATGTAAGAAGCTTTATGAGGAAAGTGGATGAACTGAGATGGTTGTGTTTGCTTTTGTAGGGTTCTTAATTTTTTATTAAGGACAAGTGGAGATCATATATATATATATGTGTGTGTGTGATGTATGTGTGTTCCTTCTGTGTTGGATTGTTCCCTTGGCATTTAAACGTCCTCTGCAATTGTAGGAGACACACAGGCTTTTAAAGACGATAGAAACAGTTGTACAGCATTTGTGTCAGATTATACAGAAGCACAGAAAAGGGAGAAAAGACACTGAGAAAGTAAGGGTGTGTTGCAACCAAAGACTGTGTATGTTGTCAGAATCCTGTGTCCTGTGTCTACCAGCAAGAAATTACTGTGATTCAGATTAAAGACACCTGTTAGTTAATAATTTTTCTGTTGTATCAGATGCTTGAGCTCTTCTATTTTGTTATTTGCAATTAAATTTATGGTGGCCACTTCCTTTTTATTTTCTACAAATAAAAACCCAGCCATCTTTCCTGCTGAAAGCCTGAGGACTTCTCATTTGAATGGAAAGTACTGTAAATAGTTTTTTCTATCTCAGTCCACTAAGTTACTAAATGTAGGATTCTCAGACAACCACATGCAATCTTGTCTCACTGGCATGATATGACCTTGATTCCTTTCCTCTCCAGGTGCTGTAGATGTGTTCACTAGGGGGGTTTCCTAACTTTTCTCGTGTTTCAGAAGGTGAAGCAGGAGCTGCATGGAAGCCCAGTAGTACAAGATGCTATAACATGACTTGTTTCTACCCACATTTCATTATAGCCACTGGTAATTGGATCAATCTAAATATAGAATTCTGCTTAGTAATATAGGCGTATCAAATTTGAAAAAAACCCAAACCTTTTTTGGAAGGCTTTTATATTTAAATAGTGTTCTGTCTCCTAAAAGCTATATGGAAAGTCAAGATTCAAGGCAGGGTTACTCAAAAGGTGACTTGCTCCTGTGTTAATATGGGGCTACAAAAAACCCAGCCGTGTCTGTTCATTAGGTGTGTGTTAGCTCTGTGTCCATTTCTGTGGCCTTTCTGGTGAATTATCCTGGAGTGCTAGTTACATGATAGGGTGCACAAAGACCTTTACAAGGTCACCCTGACAGGTGAAGTCTAATTTTGTGCATCACCGACTGATTAGTTCAATAGGAGGATATTTAGTGTAGAGAAAAATCTTTCTCTCCTCCCCAAAAGAGGAGATTACAGCATTTTTTGGAGGTAAGGCACTTTCCACAATTAGAAACACCTTATCAGCTTTCATGAAATATGTATTTCTCTTTGCAAATTAAGCTTTCCTCGCAATCAAGCTTTGTCTTAATTGCTCTACAGAAAATAACTGCCAATAAACGAAAAAAGAATCATATTAAAAGACTTCTGATAATAATGCTTGTTGATCTTTTTAAAAGAGTAAACAGCTCCTTACCGGGAGCCTGGTTTTGCCAGCAACTGCTCTGTGAGAAGACTAATTGTTGGTTTTTTTGGTTTTTCTTTTTTTCAAGATACCTGATAAAAGTTTCATCTAAGTAGTGCACTCTGCTGGCTGTAGAAGTTTAGTGAAGTTAAAATGGATTGTTCCCAAAAGTGCATGTCCCAAAAATTCATGTCATGAATTATTTCTTTTGGGGGGAGAAGGAAGAAAGGAAGGAAAAGGAATTGACTTAGTCTTGATGTGACCCAACAAGAAATTAATACATGTTATTCCTGATCTGTATCCATGCTTTGTTCTGCTGTTTGGAATACCCAAACTGAATGGCATCTGGGGGATTATGGAATTGAACATGGGAAAGGTTCAGAACTGTAAGAACCACTGAGATAATTGATGTGTGTGTGAGTTGCAGTCTGAAGTGCTCTTTGTGCAGGTAAGCAAATGTGTTCTTGATGCATGAACTGTCTTTCTCTGGAGACACTTCAAAGGAAAAGTGTCACTCAGATCTCTAATCCAGCCTTTTTTTTACAGCAGTGCATAGTTACTAAAGATAGGAAAATCCATCAGGATTATTTCCTGGAAGGTTACCCACAGCTCAGTTACCAAGGGCTGCTGCAGGATGGATGGTTCCAAGTGCTCTTTTGCTGTGTTACTGACAACTTTCCCGAAGCACGAGCTTTGGAGAGGTTTGTCACAGATTTCTGCTGCGAGTCTGTGACTTTGTGGCCTGGAGCTGGTTGCAGATGCCCCAAGGCAGCTCCTGAGCTGGGACAGGGATGGACGAACTCAGGAGCTGGAGTCTGCTCGGCAGCACCTCCTGCCTTGGACTTGCCTGGGAGCTGCACTCTGGGATAAAGAACATTTTTAAGATACAAAACCACTGTGCCTTTCCTTAACAGTTTATCTGAAAGGGGAAAATGGAGATAAGGTGGGGAAGAGGAACAGTGATATGTTCCAAATAGCCGAACAAGAGACCTAACTCAGCTGAGCTATCCCAATAAACAGTTCTCATGTGAAGCAGTATATACAGAAATTCATCCTTTCCATCAGGAGGAAGGTGTAGGAAAAGTCCTTTGTACTGAGACTTAAAATCACCTCAGTCTGTTCAGGTATTCTATTGTATAGAAAACTGTGGGGGTCACTTTATTATATGACTGCCAATATAGGGGAGAGAGAGATTCCTGACAGCAGCTCTCTAATCTTCCAAAAAAACCAGAAGCAGTAATGAGATTCAATTATTACAGTTTGAATTAGAAGTTGAAATGAGGGCATATTAGAACCAGTTAATAGAATTAAGTAGGCTCTTCAATGCTTTTCAGTGGGGGATGCCAGCCCAGCATTCTGTCGGGGTTTATCCATATAAAAATGGGTTTCTTCCCTGGCTGGCAGAGCTGGGGTGCCAGGGATTTTAGGTTCCTCTCTACATTCACTTTCTAACTCTGAAATTGAAATGCGTAAAACAAGCACGGATTTCTGTTCTATCTTGAACAGTTCAAGCTGAACTTTTAATTTTATGGATTTCAGAGGTTTTCGTACTCCTAAAAAGGATATTTCAGTTGTATCTATGATGGTTCCAGGACGGTAATTGTGAAAATGATGGGGGTTTAACGTGAAAAGAAGTACAATGAAATTTAAAGGAAGTAGTTCTCTTTATCTTCTTGCACAGTTTATCATTTCAATAGATCAGAAGTCATAAGATAAAAGGGTATATTAGAAAAAGACAAAAGAAAATAGTAATTCTGCAGCAGGTAAGAAAGTATTGCAAAAGGTCACTGAGTTACATGCTCATTTCTTGCAAAAGGTTGAAGAATCCCTTCAGGAAACATCTTCCCACTGTCTGGTGGATTAGTTTCGAAGTGACCAGCTGTACTTTAGCATAAAGTTACCAGTGCTCAGATACTGTGTCTGCAAGCACATTTTGCTGTTGCCTAACAAACAGCTGTGCTATGTGAAGTTGGACATGAGATTTTTTTCATATGTCATGTTTGAAAGTGAAGGTTTCTGGTCCATGTGGGATGGTTGGTACATGAAGAACTGAAGCATTTTTTGTGTATAGATTTAAATGTGCTCTTTAACACAATTTTTTCAAACCTGTCTTGTGAGACATTAATATACTTACCTAATCATGTAAATCTGTGGAAGATGCAAGTGGTTTATATGTGAAGATTTCAAATTCGTAATGCTGGTTTGTAATTAGCGTAGGGGATAGTTTAGCATAGGGACCTGGTCTGTAGGATCTGAAAGCAAAATGTGTATTTCATGATTAGCCATCTTGTAAACCATCTTCAGTGTTATAAAACATTGCAATTCCCTCAGAAAGCCCTCTGCCCCTTCAGAGCATCCCTGTTTTAGCAGCAGCAGTAAAAAAACCTCTAAGAAAAATGCAACAATACCCCAAGCTATTTATACAGTTAATGTCTCAGTTCTGGTTTTTAGGACTTGTGAAATCATTAACAGGTTTGCAAGTAGAATCTTTGTGTCCCAGCTCCTAGGCTGAAAGGTCTGCCCACCTCTTGTTGCCATTTACATAACATGAGTCAGAATAAACAACTTCTTGTGTTCACTGCAATCACAGCTGCTAAACTGTTTTTCATCAACACCTCGTTCCATGTAAGATGAAAGCTGTAGAATAGGTTACTGTGCTTCATACCTAAAACTACATTTAAGAAGTAAAATATATGCCAAAAAGACTCATTTTATTTTCCTAGTATTTAAGAATTAGTAGACTAACAACATTGTTTAGATGATATCACAGTCATACAAATCAAAACAAGATTAAAAGTGATCTTGGCATAAAAAAACCTTGCATTTTCTTGGGCTGTCCAGTACATGGTGGACAAATGGACAAGCAGGAGGACAGCTGGAACAAATTTTATTCTTGGTAATTTATACTGTATGGATTAGCAGTAGGAAAGCTCTTACTATAAAATAATAATTTTGCTGCTCTTTTATGTCTAACAGGTATTTCTAACTGAAGGGGCTTGAATGAACTCATATAAGGCTCTTGATAGTAATTTCCATGTAAAACCCTAAAAGTTAAAACCAGCTAATAGAGTGTGTGCTTTTGACAGAAGTGGGCCCCACCTTGCTTTGTAATATTTTTATATCAGTGTCTGTGCAGTGACTTTTCTTATAAAGGTTCCTCCTCCATCCACAGCTGATTTCTCAGTCAGTCTTAGGAACTGATGATTCTCCTGTGCCTTTGTTAGAGCTGAAGTTCACCCTCACAGCTTTAGGCTGGAAGGTTTGTCTTTTTTCTCCCTTGAAGTCTGCTCCCACTTCAAGCCTGCAGCTCAGGAGTCCGTGTGAAGGACAGCCTGAGCTTCCCTGTTCACAAAACACTGAAGCTCCATCTCATTCCTTAGGGAAATTTCCTGCTCTCTTCTGGAATGAGAATCTATGGGATCACTCCAAAGGCCTGTCCTGTTTCCCATGCAGTTTAGGTGGGGTATGCTTGGGAAAAAAAGTTAAAATAAAAACCGTGATTGTAAAGTGATTACTTCCTCTGCTCTATCCTTCCAGTTTCCACTGTCCTGAGAATTCTTGTTCTAATGTGTCAGTCAAAAATGAATGCAACCCAATGAGCAAGAGAAAACCCCCTCCAAATATTAGGAAAGACAGAATTACTGAAAGCACATAATTGTTTTTACTCAAATTTATATTGTAAAAATTGTTTTTGATAGTAGAAAAGTTATGTTAAAGTCATCACATTTTATTCTTAAATAAATCTGTTGCACATACATCTCAGTTCATGCCTACATTTAACTTCACAGATGATTTATAAGAACCTCCCTCCTTTCAGACAGTGCATTTGTTATCCTTTCATCTGACTGTACATTGAAGTGATGATAAATGTTGGAAAGTTTCATAGGCATTAATTATTCCATGAAAATGGAAATAATTTGCATAGTTTCTAACTAATTCTTGGTTTTGTTTTTTTTTTTTTTTTGTTGAACTCAAAGTAAATGTAAGCATTATCTACTTACTGGGTGAAAATAGTTTGCTTCTTAGGGTTGCATAACCTTACAGATTCTTTATCATGCTAAAACCTTCATAATTAGTACATTATCAAAGAATATTTGCTTGGTGCCTTGCAAAGATGAACTAAGCAACTTACCTTGGTGCTTAGAGACTAAAGAGATTGCCAAACAGAGACTAAACTGATATTGAACAAAATTGACTTCTTTTTCAACTGATCCAAACTGTAAAATCTTTATCAAAGAAAACAACTCCATGATATCTTTCTGACAACCTCTTAATCTCCCTGAGATTCTGGGAGAACTGCAATAAACCAGTTTGCCAGTAACATGGCTTTTATCTAAATATCCTGGAGGTATACTGCATGTTATCCCTTGAAGGAAATGAAACTTCCACACCTCTGTGCTTTCCTTGTGCAGCCCAGGATGCCCCTGTAAACTGGGATCCTTCCCAGCTCTCTGCCTTTGTCACTTGGGTTGTTTCAAACTGCCAACAGCAGCAGAGGACAAGTGGCTGCAAAATGTACCGTGGTTGACTTGCAAACCTCAAAGATTGATCATTCCAAAAAGACGATATTCGAAACCAGAACCATATTAGGTTGCATACCATGCTTTATTTAAGGAAAGTAGCCTGAGGCAGCTGGTGAGACTGGAGCTGGGTACCTGAGAATCCAGTTTGAAAAAAATCTTCTGAAAGAAGAGCAGGTTTTGGGTTAAATCTGAATGTTCATTCTCGTACACAAGTGGACTTCCCTTTCCAGAAAGTTTAGCAATAGGATGCTCAAACAATAGTGCAAATCCAGTGGTGCATATCCGGTTATTTCCAGCTAGTAAACATTGTCCTCCTGTGCAAGTAGAACCAAAGGTGTTGCTGCACGAGGCACTGGACTGTGAGGCCCATTTCTAATACCTGGTATTTGGGACTGTATGCAGTTAATGGATAGAAGTATTACTTTTAAGGCTACCTGCCTGACTGTGAGTATGAAAATGAGCAGCATTTCTCTGAGAGTCTTCAAAACTCCAAGTCATCTTGTATATTTTCCTTGTTATTTAATTATAGTTTTAAATTCTGAGAAAGGAGTGCTGGGGAAGGAACAGTGTTCCTTGCCTGTCCTGAGAGAGGCAGTTGGAGGGAAAACATGATTGTGTCATTTAAGTACATAATAATAACAAAACTTCCAGTTTAATATTTTTATTTTCTTGAAATTTGTGTTCTTACTTTCCAGAAAATACTATTCTGCCACTATCAATACATCTTCCAGATGATACCTTGTCACTTGCTATCTCTTACCTGCTGGGGAATTAGATGTTTATTGTTTTAGAATATTTTTTATTAAAATTTTCACAGTACAAATGCATTACCAATTAAATTGTAATGTTTCTTTTTTTATTTAAGAATGTTACAATCGTAGACAACTTCATATGTTACACTCTAGTAATTCAGGTCAATAAATCAAATTATATTATTGCAGGAATGGAAGAATATACCAGAGAAAGGAAAAGCAGAGATTTGAAGATGTAATCTCCAGTTTGTTGTTAATGTAAATGCTGAACATGGTTATATGCCCGTCATCTCTGCTGTGTAGCAGAGCACTTCAGTTTTTAAATTAAAAACCTAAATTTGGATTTGACTTTTTGATTCTGTAAAGGATTAATTGTTTTATTAGCTTTATACATCAAATCAGGGAGCCTATTCACTTACACTGAAAAGGTGTTACATCTTTACAGACTCTAAATTGGAGGCTTTAAAAATAGAAATGGGTCAAATTGACCAAGAAACCTCTTTTTGTTGTTTTGAAGTACAGTGTGGTGGTTCATACGTTCCGTAATTTTAAAGTTAGATCCTGATGAACTGAACAACAAGACCTCCACAGCAGTTGCTTGAACATCTGTTACCAAAATCTAGCAGAAGGGACTTCCCTTAAACAAATTACTGGGAGCATTGTGTTTGGTGCTTATTCACTGGTTCTACAGGTCCTTGTCCTTCAACAGAGAACACAAGAGCAGGTCCCAGAGCCCTGCCCAGCTCACAATATCCTGCTCCAAGTTCCACTTCACTGTACCCAAGAGGGCAGTGGATGTAAACATGGAAATACCTAGTCACTAGTGAATGTTTAGTGTGAGTAGGAAATATGGAATACTCTGGGCTGGGTCAGTTCTTGCAGGTTTCTTGTGTTTGCCCAAGAGCATGAATGCCCCGTGGCTCTGCTGGCTGCCCCGAGGGTTTGTGCTGGTGGGACCTTGGTGCTCACAGGGTGTAAAAATTGGCCTGGTGATTTCTCCCTGGAATACCAAGGGGTTTGTGGCTTTTGTGTGTCCAGTGACTTCAATCAGCTTCATTTGCAAGTAGATGCTTTTGCAGGACTTCTGAGGGCTGCTTTGTGACATAATTTTATTAATGAATCGTAAATACTTTTTAGCTTATATCTGTTTCCTGGCTTATTGAGTATGTGGCTGAACACTGTCACTCAGCTCACACAGCAGCAAGTTCCAGCCGAGGGAAGGGTAGGAATTCTGGAGCAGTGTCCCGGGTGTGGCACCTGCTCTCACCCCGTGCTGGCAGCTGCTCCTGTGTTGCCTCGAGCGGCTGTGAGGAGCAGAGGTGTGAAGAGCAGCCACGCAGCACTGCTCGCACTGGTGCTGTGATTTTTCTAACTCCAGCAGGGATAATCCATCAGAAAACTCCTCCCATTTAGGAAGCTCACATCCCCAGTTCTGCCCCAGTCAGAGGGGATATATTAGGTCACCAGGCACCCTGACAGCTTTTACTCTGTGATCACTTAGTCTTCAGAGAGTGGCAATTGTTTATAATTGCTTTAATTGCTGAACTAATTGAGGATGAGTCTTCTGTCTTATTAGAGTTTCTCTCTACTTCTGCTGGACAAAAGAATGGTTTTCCAGCAGCTTGTGAACAAGTAAAGTAAATCCATCGAAGGAGTAGCAATTTTAAGCTGTAAAGTCCACTTAAAACCTTCTTTGTTACAGGATTAAAGGGAAGGAGAACTTAATTGTTCCTGCACCATAAGTAAAAATAACTTTGAAAAAATTTTATCCCCTTTTCTATTGCATTGTTCTTTTCCACATTTGGAAATACATACAAACTCTCTGTTTTTTTGATTTATCTGTGTTATAGGAGTAGAAATCAAAGTTACTTGCCACTTGGGAAAATATGGTACCAAAGAGATGGAGGACAAATTTGTGGGGGGAAAAATGTTTATTGGATAAGAACAACTTGGAGGACTGAAGAGTTTCATGTGTGACTAGGTAAAACAGAAGAAAGGGGAAGGTGAGGATTTCTGAGAGAAACATTTGAGAAACCAGTAGGTGCAACACACCATGAGTTTGGAGGTGAGATTATAGGCAGTCCTGATTCCACACTGGGAATGCCACATTCAATTTCAGAATTACAGCAAAAATAAGCGAAGAATTCCAGAAAATTGAACACAGGAAGGGATACATTTTGAGGACTACAAGGACAGATTGAAAGGGAACTATGAAAAGCAGAAAATGTATAATGTCGTTAATCTAATTATCAACATATTAGTTTTATGTAAACACAGATAAATAACTTTTGTTTCATGTTCAGCATGAGGAGGGCAGTAAAGGGGTGTCATTAATACAAACACCAAGGGCAAAACAAGTTGTAAATAGATGCTTTTAGTGCTGCTGAGAAGTTTCTCAGGGGAAGTGTTATCAGCTGAAGCACTCAAACTGAAATTGGGAAAGCACTGGGAAATATGCTGTAAGAGGAGAACCTTTGTTACTGAGGGGGCAGCAGATGTCGTGGGGACCTTGAGTCCCACACTGGGATGTGGGATGTCATCTGGACAGAATGGGAAGAGGGAGAAAGGCAATGGGGGAGGCTTGTTTTAGTCTCTGAACACTCTGTGTTTATATCAAAGACTTGCATTAGCCTAAGGCAGAACAGCCTGTCCCAGGTGGTGCCCAGGGATGTGTTCCTGGGGTAGTTCCCGTGCTTTGTAAGCTGGAAGTGGAGGATGGCCACGGGAGTGTCCTGCTGTTTGTAACTTTGGAAGAACAGAGTGCTTGACGTGACAGTGTCCAACATCTGTGGAAACCAAAGGCAGCTCTGCAGGTGACAGTAAGGCTCTGAGCTTTTCTGCATCTGCTCAGAAGAACAGGCAATACTGTGCATTTCTTCCATTCCTTTTTCAACATTTGGGTAACTGCTCAGTCTGCATGTTATAAATATTTAAAGTTTTCTGTGGGATTAAGTATTTAAAGGAGAAATATGATGGCTGCAGTGCGGAATAACCAGATTATGGCAGAATTGTGTGGGAAGAAACAGGATCAGTACTGGTGTAATTGAAGTCAATGAAGAGGCTTTAATTGAATGAGAGCTTCAGTATGAGTTTGGGAATGATGAATTTCAAATTGAAAAACAAATTGGCAGAACATTCATGTGACGTTTCTGCTATGGACTGTAAATTTAGGGAAGTTAAATTCAGCTGAATGATGACAAAAATACTTGCTTTTGTAAAGAATATGGAAACAGGAATAGCATTTCATAACCAAGACATCACCTTTGGGGTATGAGGGAGAATATAGGCACAGGAGAGTTGATAGGTAGTGGTGTTTTGGGTTTTGTTTCGGTGTTGGGTTTGTTTGGTGTGTTCTTTTGGGGGGTTTTGTATGGTTTGTTTGTTTGGGTTTTTTGCTTATTTTGTTTAGGGTTGAAGAAGGGAGTTTCTTAAAAAAACAAACCCAAAACAAAACCGAAGAGACATCAAGCTATAACCTCACTTTTGATGCAGCAAGAAAGGAAGGTGGTTGAGATGGATTTGAGGGTGGAAATCGCTCAGTCTCAAACATCCCAGATTGGAAGACTGATGAATGACCCAAGCACGGGGCAGCATCACCCCTGAAATGGGCTGCAGCAAAACCTGACCCTCCTTCCAGAGCAGCCCATGGTGGTGAAGTGATGAAAGTGAGAGTGTCTTCAGGATTCCCGGGAAGCATAATCCCGTGACCTCCCATGATTTGTGTGGGTGCAGCTAGAGGGTTGTTTTGTACTGTGAGTCTTTAGTGTATTGTGAGCATTTCCTTAATTCAAATATAATGCATCGGTCAAGATTTTAGAATTTGAAGGACTATTATTTTTATAATTACAGATTTTAAGTTAAAGATTTGAAGATCATTCCAGCACAGGTCACTAAAGGGCATCCTTTCTGAGAAAAATGTTCTGGTTTTATCTGTGAATACCTGGGTTAAGTATCTTCCATGAATGCTAATAAACCAAGCTTCAGTTAGAAAAGCAGCACAGGCCGTCATCCTTTTACTTCCCTAATTGAGTCTGTAACTTGAATGCAAGTAATTTTTAAGGTCCCTTCTATATTCAGAGGTCTCAGAAAACTTCAAGCTTGTTTTACTCAAATCTATTTAATTGCAGCCAGTCCTGAGATTTTGTCTGGAGATAACTAATGTGAGTAATGTAAGGAAATTGTACCAAATCCCATCAAGAAGCTTCTTAACTACAAGTCTGTCAAAACTGTTGTGATTTGGGGCATATAATTAGCAAACCTGAGATTTAAATCAATGTGTCTGTGGAATGTAGTAGGTACCCCATATTAAGTAAAATCTATTCAGAGAGAGATCTTTTCCCCCAATTCTGAAGGTCATTAGTTCTCTGGTGTGTTCAACACTTTCCAAAGGCGTGTGACAGTCTCCTACATGATGCCCACAGCAATCAGACCATTTAAGAGCCTTGCTTTCCTTCGGTTGTGTTGCGTTGTGTGTCTTCTCACAATAAGAAACAAAGCCAGGCTTACACCAGACTCTGAAGCGTTGCTGGTAAGGAAAATAAGCCAGTCATTACATTGCATTATACTTTATAGAGAACTCCTTTCTTCCTGCTTGTAATTATTGCAAGAATACTGGCAAAATAAGAAAACCTGCAAATATTTTACCTCTGGCCTGTGTATGTGGCACTGTTTTCTCTAATTGGGTTTTTCCTGTTAATTATTTGTAATTCTTGATACAAAGGAAAGAAAAAGAGTAATATGCTAAGGAAGCTGAGGAACCTCAGACAGTGTGTAGGAGGTTCAGGAGAAAGTGCAGCACCCACTATTACTTTCTTCTTCTTTTAAAAAGATATTAACCTCTCCATGACCCTTATTAAATTATCTGAAGCTTAGAACTAATTTTGCAGCTCAAATTTAGGTACCCAATTTGCTGATATTAGGAAATCTGATGTAATACCTAGTTATAAGATAAACTAGAAGCACTGTTAATTTGACCTTGGTTTTAATTAACCCAAGTGTGTTTTGACATCCAAGCCTTCCAGGGCATCACACAATCTAAAGGACACTGCATAAAAGCTGCTTGCCTTGCATTGCAACTCATTGCAGATTTTGGAGCTGATCAGTTATTTTTACCTTAAGGCAACATTGATCTGATTTGCACAAAGTGAGCAGCAATTGCTTAGTGTGCTGAAATCTAATGATATGTAAAAGCTAATTAATGATAGGGCTTCTAAAGGCACGTGTTTCTGTTTACTGTGGTTTTGTGCGAGTAGCTGTCCTAAAACAATTTCAGAAATGCAAGATTAAAGATAAAAAATTAAATGGAAATGACATAATTATTCCATAAAGAGGAATCTGGTATTGAGATGGGTAAACTTTCCCATTCCTGTGAATAGCCATATTCCATAAATCCTTCTTCCCTCTGTACATGGAGTTATGTGCTTGAGATCCCTCAAGACGTTAGAATGCATTTTCTAATGATAACTCATTAGTGGTGATTACCCTGTACTAATAACTCTTCACAGGATTCTTTATTCTTGTTATCCTTTTAAACTCTAATCAATATAAAAGGTTCTCTGATCTTGTGGTAACTTTCATTTCTGCACACCTCCTTTTTAAATGAAGTAATCATTGCACATGCTGCTTTTTTTATTTTTGAGCTATGCCTTCTTACAAATCACAGACTAATTTTGTGACTGGCTCACTCTACATCGTTTGAATTGTAAAGGATTAGAGGTCTGGAAGTATGAATTTGGACTCCTTGGGAGTTAGAAAGACAAAAAGAGAACAGGAGAAAAACTTTAATAATCGAGACTTTGAAAAACTAAAATTTGTGTATCTTATATAAACATTAAACTCTAAACATGTGTTGATGACCTATAAATATCAGTGTCTGAAAAAAACCCAGGCATTTTCAAGGTAATAAGACTTAACTGTGACCTGTTCCACAGCAGAGCAAGGGACAAAACCTCCTTGGGCTCAGGCGAATAGGATTTGCAGTTTAACTTCCCAGTTTGCCTCAGGTTCGTTTCCATCTGGGACTGAATTTGGCGGACTTAGGCTAGCACTTTGAAACTTCAGTGCTTTGAAATCCAAACCATCTCTGTTTGGTGAATTATCACTTCCTAGGAAAGTCACGGCTGCAGAAGGTGAGTGTGGTCCCTCTGCAGTAGGTAGGATTAGCTAAAGAAAAGACCACCTGAGGAAGATAAAGCGGCTTCTGAGCGAGGGCTGTGCTTAAATCAGATGCAGCTTCAAGTGGAGCTGCTTCTCAGGAGTAAACTCGTGCCAGTTGCTGGGGAATCAATAACAGCTTGGCAGGGTGTTTCTGAGGTGATTGGCATTGCCAGGCAAAACTTTAGAGGAGGCAGAATCTTACAGGGGCTAGTTTTTCCCAGATGGTTGCAGGACATGCTAAGGCCAACATCCTTCATTTGATGAGGGTGGGATACATCCCACCTGCCTAGGTGCCCTGGGGGAAAAGGCTTCTGAAGTCACATGGCTGGGTAGGGTTTTCCCCCCTTGTTTGTTCTTAATATCATCTTCCCTTCAAAGACACTCTAAAAAAGTTAGAGGTGATTGAGAATAGATTGTTAGTGATTTACAATTGCATTTGTTTTACCTGTTTCCTCCTATGCCACATTACTCAAATTTTTCTGTATTTCTTTGCTGGTTTGGAATTACAGTTGGGGGTGAGGTTAAATAATATTGAGAGGTGATTATGCTCTTTTAGAAAACAAAGGTATTTGACGGCCTCAGTGTCTTAGTACATGATTGGTGAGGGCACACGTTATGATCAAATTGATTGTTTTTTTCCCAGAGTAGAATGGCTGCGGGTGATGCAGAATAAAAAAGGGACTGGCAAGTACAAATCCACTGTCCTCTATATGCATCCTTCTATTTTCAAGGAAAAGAAGAATTTTCCCTGAAATGCTCAGGTTTTTAAGTTGTCTTGGCATAGAATTATATACCCATGTTCTATGAGTATAACACTGCAGTACCACCCTGTAAACAGGTAATGCATTTTGAAAATTTTGCCCAGTTACCACCTGGATTCTTGTCTGATGTTTTGCCTTGTTGCTGGTGTTTTGATTAATATGATGTTCCTGCACTGATTAGCAGAGCGACAGCTCATGTAGCTCGTGTTCCATGTGACTGCTGCTCCCACACCCCTGCCTGTGAGCAGTAGGATGTGATTCCTGCAATCCATTGCCAGAGGAAGCTGTGCTGGGTTTGGAGGAAACTGTAATGAGGGAGCTCAGCAAGTGCCGGGTTATCAGCTGCAGTGGTAGTAAAGGCTCTTGTAAGTTATCATCCAAACAGAACTGATTAACAATGAAAGCTGTTCCTTTTTTTGTACCAGTCATGTTTTCATGGAAACTATATGGGTTTGGAACGTTTGAACTTGCCAGTTTGGATCAAAAGCTCAAGCTTTTAGTATAAAGCTTTTATTGTGGCTTTGTAGGCATCCTCGTAGCACAACACAGTATCAAAACCTCCTAATGTAGCTCTGTGGTGTTCTCTTTGAACTTTCTGCATATGTTAACTGTAGCAAACAATAAATAATTTACCATTAACTGTAAATGCTATAAATTTTAAAAAATATGTGAATATGCTATTTTATACTGGTACAGTACAATCTGCTAAGAAACGATGTGCAGTGAGATGATGAACACTTGCTTTTGGTATAAGTTCTTCCAGTGCTGTAGTTGACTCATCTGTACAGTTCAGCAATGGCAAGTGCTGCTCCTTGTGCCTCAGATACAGCACATCAAGGTACTTTTCCTAAATAATTCAGGCTCATATGCTGATAAAACTGATGTAGAGATAGAGAGCATTGTATTTTTATGCGTTACTAAAAGGTGACTTCTCCTATTTAAGACAATCTTTGCTTTACCTCATTAGATACTTAATTTCATGTTGAACCAAATGTTATTTTTGCTGTTAAATTTTTCCCTTGGAGAAGGCTAAGGAGAAGGCTTGAAGGAGTGTGAAGGATTTGTTGTTTTGTCATAGGGAAAATGGGGACATGAGTGGTGATGTGGAATTTGCTGGTCCGTGGGCTCTGACTCTCTACTGCATTTGCAGGAATAGCAGGCTAAGATTTTTGTATTCCTCTGTGATTTTACTTGTTGCAACCTGAAATACAACACACTTTAGAAAGATGATTTAATATAGCAAATAATACATGCAATTCCTTCCTTTTCCAGTTATTAATCATTTATGTATCTATAAAAGTGGCAGGTTTGCCCTTGGGTTTTGGTCATAGGTCATTATGATTTGCAATCCAGTATAGATTCTGTTGTGGCTTGATACAGGGCAGGAAAAGAGAGCCTGAGGTATGAATAAATC
Organism: Atrichornis clamosus; assembly: GCA_013400975.1. Taxonomy (NCBI): domain Eukaryota; kingdom Metazoa; phylum Chordata; class Aves; order Passeriformes; family Menuridae; genus Atrichornis; species Atrichornis clamosus. Next base: position 103,506 of record WBMZ01002278.1, read on the forward strand.
ATTTGGTCCACTGTGGTAATGCACAGCAGTTTGTATCACCACGGTGCTCTAAAAGGCTAATGGTCTGACTTGTCATGAGCAGAAAGTTTTAAAAGACCCAGAATCCCTGCATTTTGGTCTTGAAAATATGAGCAATGATGATTAAAGGTCTGATAGTTCTTTTTAAAGACAGTAAGAGGTCTAAAGTTTGGGGAGCCTTTCAGTAGGGGTTTAGCACATACAAATCATCAGCCTTTCAGATAATCAGTGAGAACCAGGGACTAATCAACAAACTTTGGACATTTTCTGTGATCAACCTGACAAAGGCTGTATCTAAAATGTCAAGATTGCTGTTGTGTCTCTTTTAAAGAAACAAAGGCATTTTTTAAAAGCCAGTATTTTATATTTTAAAAAGCCTTGCATTGTAAACTACATTTCTCATATTTTCTACTTTTTCTAGCAAACCTGCATAATTTATTGGACTTAAATTTTTAACAGTGGAACGGCTGTTACAGTATACCCTACTGAAAAATGCTGTTTCATACATTGCAAGGTTTTCATCTCAAATTGTCTATTTGTTTAATAGACTGCAACCCCATACAATTTCCTAACTAGCCCTTTGGGAAATGGAAGAATGTCAAAACCTGCAATTCTTTTGTTTTAGGCCTTTCAACTTGATTAGGAATGCTCATTGCCTACTGAGACTTTCTGAAATGCATCGATAGAATAGTTTTTAAGTTTCATTAAAAATCTGGCCTAGGTCTCCCAGAAAATGACTCAAGTGATGTCAGGGTAGTGATCCAGGCTACGTCTCTTTGGGCATGTTGGTCTTGGGCCCTGGAAGTGCGAGCAGAGAGTTGGGGCTGGTGCTGCTGGAGCCAGAAAGGAAAAGCCAGGAGTGGGAGGAGAGCTGGTAAGAGGTGCAGGACTGCCCAAGGCTGGCAAGGCTGTGCTGCCTTCTTTGTGATTCTAGTAATGATATTTGCAAAGCATTTTCCACTCTCCTATGGCTGCTGGGCTTTGCTTAGGCCAGGTGCTGTGTTAATTAACCTATGTACATTTTCAAAACTCAAGCTATCAATGCCAGCAAAGCAGAAGCTTAGTGTTTCAGACTCGTGGATGGAGCTGTTTCATGGTTGTTTGAAGCAGTGTGGAAGCATCTTCTGTGGTATTTTTCCATTCTCTCCAATATGCTGTTTCTGATCTTATTATTCTGTAAAATGCATGGGAAATATGATTAGTTTTAGTTCAAATACAAAGAAGTAGGTCATGAGCAGACTGTGAAATGTGGATAAAATCCTTTAAATTAAATTGTTTTATTGAAGAAAATTATCTCAATGCCTCTAAGATGGAAAGGCTGAACATGAAAGAGATGTTTACAGAAAAAATGTATTGATAGCAACTTAGTATTCTGCTAATGAAAATTATTTCAGTATGTTCTATATCGGCTATTGAAATCACAGTATTAATTTTATTTACACAGCAAAACTGATATGACTTAGGCCTGTATCCTGAAATCTTTGAAATTACATCTGCTTTAAAATTAGATGAATTTTTTCTTAATCACCATCCTGTCATTTTTATTCCAATTAATCTCTTTTGTTCTAGATCTTGTCCTTAAAAACGGGGAAAACAAACTGTATAAGCAAAATTATCCATTTACTGTATCTCAAAATCTTATCTTGATAACGTCAGAGGTAAACACTTTATCCTTCTTGTGATCAGGTCTTTCAAAATATGCTCACTTGGTTGTTCAGTGTGCTGTGGGGAAGGCTCATACCCACTGCACATTAGGCAGTTTAGTTTAGCAGAAAAGGACATTGCTGCTGTTTGATAAATGGGAATCAAAAGACATTTACATGAGGGACTGAAATGGGGGTTTTCAAAGTATGATAAAGGAAATAGCAATATATCACTGTATACAGCTAGTCCTGAATGATAGATTTTGTATCCCGTTGAGTTAGGCTGCAGACTTCTTCCAGCGTGCACACATGAAGCCTTGGCTTATCTGTAACTTTTATTTAGGCTTCAAACACCATACAAAGTAAGAAGAGAAAATTCAAAATAAGGCTGGAGCACAAAGTCATGCTGTCTCTGGAACAGATGTCCTATCTCAAAGCCTGCTGTGCTGATCTGCTGCTTGCCCACAGCTGTGTGTGTCATCTCGGACATGCAGGGCTGCACTGAAAACCAGGAAACCTAAACTTCACCCTCAGCATAGTCCTGAACACCCCAGCTCAAACAGTCAGGTGCACCAGAACAACTTTGTGTCACCAGAGCCCGCTCCTAATTCACATGGCTCCTGAATCTGTACTTAACAGTGTTGACCTTTAATAGGTACACTCATCACATTTTCTCCGGGTTTAAAATAGCACAATAAATCTTGCTTAATTTTTTAATATAATAAGAAGATTAAAGGGTCTGGTCTCATCATTGCTGGGATTCTGTGCAAAAATGTTTTTTTCGGTGGGCAGTAGCAGGACTGTGAGACAGAATTCAATTTTTATCATCTTTCCTGTATTTGATTCAACAGTGACCTGGTTACTGGGCAACCCTCTATTGCACCTGTGTGACATATTGAGATTCTGTTGTCTGTTAAAGTAATGTTTTGAGTTACCATTAAGAGCATTTTGCAGCAAATTTGAACTTTTTAATTGCAAAACTACAGTTGAGTAGTTTTCATATATGATGGTGAAATTCTTGTGCAGTTGAACCTGAGAAACATATATTACTTATTTTTAAGTTATATTTTTATGCTACTGAATGATGAAAGCCATTACAAGATCCTTGTAACTGTTGACTTTGACATATAGAAAAAGTCATGCTAAAAAACAAAAAGGGTGTGAGAATGAAATGTTTAGGTGTATCATTATTGGAAAATACAGTACCTGAGTATTTGCTGCCTGTGCTAACCTTGGTATTAAAACTGACTCTTTCTGAGCTCTTGGTTGAATGTGAACTGGTAAATCCCGTGAACATCCCAGTGCTGTATTCTGCAACTACTGAGTAAAGGGGCTGTTTGAGAGAAACGCGTCTGTCTGTCTGCAAACCCTCCTCGTGCTGGGAGGCAATGTCCTGATGTATCAAAACAAGTTATTTGCACTAGGAATAGAGTGGTGTGACCCTTATGATTGAAGCTGTGCTTCGAATCCTGAAAGGTAGGGTGTGGCCTTGGTGAGGAAAAGGCAGGGAACATGAAGCTGGGTGGGATACAGGCTTTTCAGGTGGGCTGGCAGAAAGCTGTGCTCCTGTTGCTGAGGAGGATGTAGATGGACTGAGAGCTGCTGAATGGTTTCCTGGGCAGCAGTAAATGTGGCTGGAGCAATGGCTGAGTGGATGGTGATTGCCTAATTTTGAATGACAATCAGTGCACATTTAAAGTGATTTTTTTTTCCTCCCTTATCTTTACAAAATAACTCCTTGAGCTGTTTCTGTTTTCTCCAGACAGGGAGATGAGGTATAGCTGCTTGGTTGATCTAAAGAGCTTTGTTGTCCCCTTGCTCTCCCTTCTTCCTCTGCAAGGCACTTTGCTGGGGCATTTTTGGATACACCTCCAAGGTTAGGGTTGAAATCATCATGCTGTCCAGAGGGAGCAAGGTAGAAGGCCTAACCTGTGTTCTATTGAAGTCAACAGAAAAGCTATTTCGGCTGCAGTGAACTTTAAATCAGACCCAAGAAAGGGGAAGCATTTCAACACCTTTCCCGTCTACCTTATTGAAATTGGGTTTTGACTGAGTGGAAAACAGTGTTCTGCCTGTTATTTTCAAACAATGAAGAAAGTCCAAGATTAACATCCAGGTCTTCCTACAGCAGGTAAGTTAAGCTGGCATTCCTTTGTAGGAACATAGAACAGGAAGAAACTACTTGTCTAGGCTGAATTCAAAGAATCAAATGTCATCTGTGTGACTTTTTTTTTTTTCAAAAGTAAAAATAAGTATTTGCAGAAAATTTAGTCAATTTGCTTGCAGTCTCTCCTCTCAGTGTATTACCTTAAATCTGCCCAGTGATTTTGGTAGTGGCCCAACTTCTCAGCTGTTCGATTTGTCTTTTCCTACTGAGGTCTTGAGAGGTCCTCTAGGTGTGAAAGTGTGCTGCCAGAATTGATGGTGAATGAATTTGTGTGATCATTGTAGGATCTTTTCCGTGTGAACTTTTTCCCCAAACTGATTTGACTGCTTAGAGAGCATGAAAATAGCCATTAAGTGAATAAATACTGTAGCATTTCTAACAAAAATTATGCTGAAATTCCCTGTCCTATGAAAAATCACGAATACAGTAGTCAGTGCATAGTATGCAGAGTAGTGGCCTCTAAACAGTTAAAGGTTTTTCATTATGAATATTATTACTACTGTTCATTTTTAAATTCAGCTCTATTGAGGGAACAAGCAATTACCCACCACTCAAGGTATTCCCTCTTGAGTTTTCATAAGTACATTTTGTAGAGTGATTCACCTCAGAGTTGTGAATCTCGTGTGTCTCTGTCACCAGTAGTCTTTAGATGCATATGTGATATGTGTGTATATGGAGAGACATTATATAGAGTAACATTTTTAATTGATGACTATAAATATTTTTTTTAAGTGTGAGGGGAATTTACTATTCATAAACTAAGATATTACTAACTGGGATTAGGCCTACTGCAGACAAATGCTTTGCAAGCTCTTTGTGTAGTTCCAGCAGTTCTTGATGATCTTACCTGCATAATTTCTTGCTCCACCTATTTTTCATCTTGCTGCTCTCATCTATATAAAAGTGATTTTCACTTGTGCACTACAAGATGCTTTGCATCGTGTTGTGGCTTAGTGATAAAGAGTTGAAGAAAGGCCACAGAGTTCTGCCAGTTCTTTGGAGTTAACAGAATGATTACCCAAGCTATTGGATTCCTGTGATAGATCTTGTCATGCTAAAGTGTTACTGGCATTGGCTTGATTATAGTCTAATATCTGTCTGTATAAAATGTTCTACATATAAAATAGCTTTAAAATGCCAACAGAAATGTCATTATTGGTAGCAATTCTCCACATTAATGCAGAGCATTTGGAATTGCTTTTTGTGAGGGCATTGTTCCACTGAGAGTTCTCAGGCATTTCTTTCCATTGTGTCCTCTTCAGGATGCAACTTTCTTATGGCCTTGGAGTGTCAGCATGGTACAAATGCTGAATTTATATTTGCATCATCCCACTGATATTAAGAAACACACATTTTCTGATGTGTAGATTCATGTTGAGGGGGTGATTAGGGTACCAGTCCAGGGAGTCACAGGGTCTAGAAACTGGTGTCAAAAGTATGTTTTGGATCTGAGAATGGTTCTTTTCTGAGAAAAAAAATGTGCTTTGGCATAACTTGAGAGACATGGATGTTGTTAGAAATTTGTTGACCCATGCGAGGAGAAAGAAGCTGTAATGTGCTGTGTCCAAGGCATCCCTAATAAGCAGGAGAAACTTCCCTGCTGTGGTCTGAGCACCCAACAGTGCAGGCTCCTTGCCTCATCCTTTTTCTGGGGATGGGAGCAGGGCTCCTTTAGGGCCAGCTCCCTTCCCAAGTGAGTGCCTGGACTTCCTAACAGTTGATAAATTTACAAATCTTGCAAAATTGCTGTGCCACTTATCAGAGGACACGTGTTTACTTAAATTCATAATGACATGTGGGCTGGTCAGGTAACTGGTCTGCCTTGGTCTGGCAACTCACAGATTTATTGTTAAATTAATTACATGTTTCTGAAAAGCACTACTTGCACAGGTTTTGGTGTTTCATGTTTTTAATGTGTTTTTGAAAAACATGGCTCGTTGTTCTACTCAAATGGAATCCACTCTTTTTTCATTACACTAATACAATACATCTGTGACCCAGAGACCAACCTGATACAGACAACACTGCCTTATCAGGAAACTGGTATTATCCTTCCCTACTGCTGCCTTTGATAGCTGTCTCCACTGATACTGACGAAACTCTCGGGAGAAAAAAGAAAATAAAGGAAAAGGAAAGAATAGTTCTATACTAGGTGCAAGCATATTGAATTGCATCTGAAAGAGGAGAACGCTGCAGGAGAGATGAGCACCAAGTGCCTCTTTATGAAGAGGTGGAGGTTTGTCCTCTGGAGCTGTGTGCACCATCTGTATTATTCACCTTTCTGACTGGAAATTGAATGTCTGCATCTGACTGGATGTGCCTGAAATGACAGCATTTTAATAGACCCAGGTACTTTAAATTTGCAATGGAACTGCTGTGCTGCCAAGGGTGGGGTGGATTCCATTCCTCCAGACAGACTAATTATGGGCTGCAGTAGTTTGAAACCATCTTCTGCTTTGCAAGTCTCAGATCAGCTCTTTTTTTCCTCCTCCTGCTTTATTTTATTGTTAGCCAGCAAAAGCTTTAATCATCCCTTTCTATCCTTATCTGCCCTGCAAGAGAACAGTTGTGAAAATGACTCTATGCTTCTAAACTGGTTTCTCATTCAAAGGGACCTAATAGTGGACAGATGGCCAAACCCTGGAAAATAGAAAATGACAGGAAGGAAAAAATTCCCTCTGCCAAATACCTCTGCAGTTCATTGGGTGAAGGGAGCAGGGGGGAATATTTTATTCCCATCTCTTAACTTGAACGAATCTGCCAGATTTTCATTTCGTTTGGGTCAGATTCTCTGCTCAGTGTAAGATTTGGAGCATTATCTTCTTTATCTCTTTCATCTCTTGGATTGCTTAGCCAGGCATTTTGATGAAAATGTGCCCTAGGTGTTCTTTGAGTTCAAGCTGCAGCCTCACGAATGAGAAATGACAGATGGGGCCATTTGAGTGAAATCCATCTGCTATGATAAGATTCCTAAGGGCAGTCTTTGAAGGCTTGTTGGAAGCACCCAAGCAGTGCAGAATTCCAGTGGGTTAATGCCTGCACCATTTTCCTGTTAATTCATTTGAGATTTAGAAAACTTCTGGAAGGAAGTGCCCTAAGCTGACACTCTTGCAACTCCGTGAGAATGAGACATCCCTGCTATTTTGTGACTTGAACGCACCCAGAAACATTTCTTGAGAGGACTTTTTCTCATTTTCCTAGAGAAGTATTTAAAAATGTACTGTATTAAAACTTAACCCATTCACATTTATAGAAATTTACCAAAAATATTTGTCAAAATTTTCATTCATGAACAACTTTGATATCATGTGACATTATTATGCATGCACCTTGATTTGGATGTCATTTTGATATATGCTTATGAGATCAACAGAGAGGGGTTTTTCCCCCACTCTGTCTGTTGTTAAAAGAGAGAGGGAGGGATGGGAAAAGGGCTCCCATCAGGATTGTGAAAAAAAAGCTCCACACAGGTTATAGGTGAGGATGCACCACTGCACTGTTATTAAAGTGTTTAATATTTGTACCTTTATAGTACTGAATGCCTGAGCTCAAGTGAAATGTAGTTGCTGCTGTTTCTTCTATACCCCTTTCTTGTTTCTGCTTGAAGTTCAAATGGGAAGAAATCTCCAGAACGTATTCATTTGAATATTGATGTGTCATTATCTAGGTTCAAGCATTTCTGTCAGCATTTTGATCCCAGATGACTGATACCTACAAGTAGAACAATTTGTTTCTTAGTGTGGTGATGAATAATGTCTGGGAGTCAAATGAACTTTCTTGTTCTTGTTTGTCTAATGCTTTGATAATTTATATATATGTGGATGAAACTGGTGGAAAAATGGGTGACTGGGATGTGAAGATAATGTCAAATCATTGTAGGGATGATGATAAGAATTTATTTGGCACTTGTGCATGATCCACAGCATGAGTTTACCTGCACCTGCCTTACTGAAGGAGAGCAACACAATTCTTGCATAAGAAATTCTCCTCAAAGTATTTAGCAATGAAATTAACATAAAGTGAGCTGGTTAAAGAGCTATAATTTCGCTTGCAGTTACTCATTACTCTGGTAAATCTTAATTTGGCTCTATAAGAAATATTTTTTGCGTTTTAGTGTATTCATTTAGGAAAATCAAGGAGTTACTTAATATGCAGTTTTTATATATTGAAACATTCTTTGCATTCCTCTTTGTTCCTTCAACACTTGGTGAAGTGTGTTTCAGCATAATCAGCCTCCCAGTGGATTTTAGCATGAAAACAAATCTCACTTTAATTTCACAAACTTCAGTTTACAAAGCAGTGCAGGGAAATTAAATTACCTGTTTGCAAACACAGCTTCCTTTCTTAAGAAACATTTTTACTATCACTTGCAATTTTCGTGTAGCTCTTTCCATTGTCAGTTTTTAACGGTTGTGGTTGTGCCATTAATCAGGAGTGCAGGCAGTGGGGCAATAACTCCGACAGGTTTTACTGCTTTGGGACTTGGTGGTGCCTGTTGTGGACTGTGGGCTCAGGGAAGGGTGGGGATGGTGTCAAACCACAGCTCAGTCATGGCAAGGTACATCTGCCAGAGGGCAGTGGTGACAGTGGGGGGCTGTCCACTTCATTTGTGCTTTGTTGTGGGCCTGGAAAACAATATTATCTCTACCTGCTGCATACTCAAATAATTTCATATGTATTTTAGTTTGAATACTTAATATTTTGAATGCATTGTTTTTCAGTTCGTGACTTCAGCTGCTTTTGTGTTATGCCAGTGGTGGGCACAACTCCTTATAGCTTTTTAGCACCTTCCAGCACTGATCAAAACAAAGTTTTAATAAAACTATTCATCCTTACAGTGGAAGCCTATTACTGTAGAAACAAGTTATCCTTTAGAAGGAAGCACAAAAATTGTATATAAGAGAAGATTATAATTTTTTTCAGCTTTATCAGAAACATTGATTTGTTGACTCTGAGATTTTACAAGGAAATATGCCAGCTTTGATGAGCCTTTTGTAGAGTGTTTCCTCAGCTCTCTGATGAAAGTGATAACTTGAAAGAGAAATCCCCATCAAATTAGAGATTAATGTCTTAGCCTCATCTGTGGGAACTGGAGTCTCATGTGAGTTGTTCTTATCCCAACTGATTATTTTGGAACTGCCTTCATGCTAAAGTTGTCTTCCTGTTGTCATCTGCTCTTTTGGTTTTTGTTTGGGTTTTTTTGTTTGTTTTAAAAGTCTTGAAATGCTTTGCTTTTCTAGTGATATAAAACAGAAAATATTTTTGAATATTTTCCTCAATCAGGAAACAATTTCTTTGCCATGTTTCTATGGCTCTTCTATCATATGCTGTTCTTGCAATGCCTGGTTCCCCTTGTCCTCCGACAGCTGTGGGGAGAAGAAGGGTTTCTCTTCCCCTGCTCCGTGTGCTCAGGGCTGCCTGGATTGTCACCCTGCCACCAAAGGAAGGGGTTTGTCTCACACTCCCATCCCCACACGAGGAACAGTAAAGGAGGATGCAAGCATGGTAAACATGGTAAGCAGTGCCTCAAACACGAGGAGAGTAAATCTCTATCCCCTCAGATGAAGTGCTTTTCTGAATGACAGTTCCTTATGGATTTTCCATGGGGATGATGTACAGCATCCATTATTTTGAAGGACTGCTCTTAGATACAGGTAATCCCAGAGCACTGGATGTTTGTGGCTTTGGCATGTAGGCATTAAGTCTTAGCAATATGAATACAGGAACAGAATTTTATGGGCTGTAGAGGTGTCTGAGATGGCAAATTACATCTCAGCAAGGGAAAGCATCAGAGTTGGTATTTTATAGGAAATTATGCACTACAATAAAGGAGAGGGCATTTGAGAGGGAAGTGTTTCCCCTCAGATTGATCAATGAAAGGCATTTTCATTAAAGGTAGCTCTTGTAAATAGGTGCCTGTACAAGGTGTTTATGTGGTGTGGGAATCTCTGATTACAGAGTTGTATCTCTGGCTCCTTTGAGGAAAAACATCACTGGCATTAAATTAGTTATGAAATTGTAACTGATCAAGTTTGTTATTACCTCAAACTAATACACAGGGTGTCTGTTGAAATTACTAATTGCATTAATCTCTTTTGGTTGTCTCTGCTGGAGTTTATAGATCTACTTTATGGTAACAAATATTTTCATTCTTTCTTTTTGAAGAAAGAGAGGCATCATGTCAGCAGCTCTCAGGAGGGTACTGACACAGGACTGAAAGAAGGGGAAGGGTTCTCTGCCTGAGTGAGTGCAGGAGCCGTGGTCCAGGCTGGGCTGTGAGGGGGTGACCTGGGGACTGAAGCCCCTGTGGCACAAAGTCTCTCCAGTGAGTGTGAGGTTAAAAAGCCTGCAGCTTCAGCCTGTAGCAATCTGTTATTCTCAGACTGAATATAGATGAGGGGAAAGGGCACTGCAGACACTCACAAGAAATAATTCTGTAACGTATTTTTATCAGTAGTGAAGCTTAAGAACGTTTTTTGTTGTGAGCAAGTACTTCCTGCTTCTGCATTTCATTCCTGTACTGTCCTTGTTTTGCTGTGGGGTCATTGTAACAGTGCTGGACTGGTTTTGAACTTTTTCAGCTTTACTTAAGTGAATAGCCATTTTTCTTGAGCTATCTAGATTGTGTTTCACAAATCCCACACATGAAATTGTACTCTCCCTGTGACTCCAAAGTACTGCGTGTAAAAAATAACACTTTTTCTCTCTGTTTTCTTTTATTTTCTTTTTTTTAAATGAAGAATTATTTTGGTCCTGAGGAAATTTGTGTGATCGTATTACAGTGTGATCTCACAGCATGATGCAGTGATGGTTCCCTGTAGGCAAGCAGTGAGTGCCATATGTACCCAGTTCTGTCCCTGTGGAAAATATGTGTGAATGTGGGGTTGATTTAGTCAAAGTTAACAGCCCTCTGCTTGAGGAAAAATAGTAAAGTGTGACTGTGACTAACTGAATAATTGAATGGATAATTGAATTCATTTCTAAAGGTGATTGCTATGAGAGTGGTAGTTTGTTAATGAAGAGAAAATAACTTCTTAAAATTAAGTCTTTTCTGTAAACCTACTCAGGTATTAGTACATAGAAGTGGATTTTATTGTGGCTATGGTCATCTTTTGCATTGGTACATCACCAAAATCACATCTAGTATGTCAAGATCAGAGCAGTTACTCTGATGCACTGGAAGGAGCTGAAGTAACCAATGCATAGATTGCATAGTGAGTATTAACTTCTGGCAGTTTTTTTTTTTATGTGCTATTTGGCCAGCTGCAGGTGTGTAGTGTCCATAACTTAGCAGATAAAGAAAAATTACTGAATTATTTTGATTTTTACAGGATACTGCCTGCAGCTTACATATACATGGTCACTACATCCGGAGATGCACATCTCTTCTCTAATTGAGAAGTTATCCCAGCCTACTCCATGCAGACTTTTGGATAGAAACAAACCAAAAACCCATTTGGCCAAAATGGTAGCCAGTATGAAGGGCTCATTACAAATGACACTTCTGTATCCACTCTTGATGCAAGAAGAGCTGCTTCTGACAGGCTTATCTTCTGCATTTGGCAGTTTGGCACTTGACATGGCAGATAATCTATGCAGATACTGATCCAGCAGATTCATCTGTCTTAATATGCTGAAAATATACAGGTGTGTACCCATAAGTCAATTAACTCATCTTAAGGACTTCAGACTGGAACATTCACTGCTGAGTGTGTTCTGCACCCTTTGGCCAGCACTGTTTAAAGATGCATCCCTTTTATTAACTGTATGTAATGCATACTGGATGAAATCTAGGTAGGATTTTATATTCTCTCTGTTTTATCACTAAGTACTACTATTTTGTCAGTTCAGTTGGGAATGTGTACCAGGGATGGGGCTTGTCCTATTGTCTTACTATTACTCCACTTGGTGTGGAGCTAATTTTCAAAGTATTAGTTTTAAGCTAAAAAAACCTCCTAAATAATTAAAATGTCATTGCTGATAATAACTTAAAAGTGATTGGGACTGTTACATAAGTTTCAGAAAATAGTAGATGCTGTGGTCATCTTTTCCTCCAGCTGAATTGTTTCTTCTGTTATAAGAGGGATGTCAGATCTTTTTGTCAGTTCAACATTTCATTCTACTTCAGTTATATTTCCTAAAGATGTAGCTTAGAGGCTGACAAGACCTAACACTGACAGACTGCTATCCTTGCCTCTTCAGTTCAATTTCAAAGTTCCTGCAAATGCAAGTTACTGCTTTTATTTATTTGTCATTCACACACCTCAAAAATGCTGTTATAGTGAGACTAATAGAGATAATAGTATTTGTACACTTGTGTGTTGCATAATCTTGTTGGTTTTGACAGCAGAGACTCTTACTGTGAGTACATTCATGAGACTCTTACTTTGCATATGAAAAACAGTTTAATTCCTCTACCTCAAAACCAAGCAGAAAGGAAGGCCCTGTATTGTCAGCCAGAAATGATTATACGTAAGTCTTCAGAATGATTATACATAAACCTTTCAGTATGTGGTGCTATCTTCCAACGTTTTCTTCTTCCATGGGGAATGTGTCTGGACTTGTTTAGGAGCAAATGTCTGGTGCCTGTCTGGTTCCTCTGTGTTCACCTGCTACAGAAGGAGTGAAAATAACACCATCTTTAGTAGCAAGTGGCCTGAGAAGCCCAAAGGCAAGTCTTTGTCCGTGGCAAAACATCAGCAGGCAGGTTCTTCATCTGTTGGCAAAGCAGTGGTTACGGAATGGTCCGTGTCTGTTTCTGCCTGTTGTGCACGTGTAGTATCTGTCTGTATATATATATATATCTCCATGTTCTTCTATCCCATGCTAATTGCTATTCTGTATTTCACTTCTGTGACACCTCTGTGTTATCTGTCACTTTTGGAGCTTGCAGTTGTTACACATTATTAAGGCAAATTATATCGTAACTGACAACTGAATAGATATTTTCCTCACTACTGACACAACTCTATTCTTTCATGTCGGTAAAAAAAAATGCAAGTGGACAAGTCTCTGTACTTTTTAAACTTCCCACATCTCAGAAAATGTATGCCACTGTTATAAGAAATAGTAATAGAATTTGTTTTTCCTAATGTTTAACATGCCAAAGAATAAAAGAAAATTTATAAACACCATATATTTACATAGAATTAAGACTTACAGATCCTATGCACCTGACTGGAATTGTATTCCTAACTTTTAAAAACCTTATTTGTTAACACCTGCAGGGAAATCAAGGATATGATACTGCTTAAAAAACTGAATTATGACTACAAATAAAAGCTATAAAAAATATGCTGTCTGAATAAAGTAATTTTAAAGGAGTATTTGAGGGCTACTCAGTGCACACCTTGCCATATTGCTCAGAACTCTGTTTTATAAGAGGTTTGCAGTGTAATATTAAATTATAGAGAGGTGGGAAGATCTGCAAATTATTGTGGAGAATGGCAGGAACTACAAACAGCCACAAAACTGTTCATGCTGTCTTCAAACAAAAGAATAAGGACAATATGTTTGTATTGAAATAGGGTAGCTATGCAGATAAAGAATAATAAAAAATGGATTTATAGTCTCAATTTGCTTATTTAAAACTGTTTTAAACAGACAAAGCTGTTACTATGTCCAGCCCAGGGCAGCCCCACTGCCCCACACCCCCCAAACCTACTGGTACCTACCTTTTTTCATTTATTGTTAATAAAAAAAGAATATTCGGCTTCCTTGGGGATTAGAATGGATGCACCTGCAAGTTATGTTTGGAAAAACAGGAGTCTAAACTGAGAGAGAGAAAAGGAGGAAGAGCCTTTCCTCTGGGGCCTGTTCAATGCTCTGTGGAAAGGGGAGAGGTGCATTCCCAGCAGCAAGTCCACTGCCACTGCCTATGGAGGGTTTTGCCACAATTCACTTTATGAAGAAAATGAAGTAGTAATGAATTGCTATGGATTAATTTCAATTTCTTTTTTTTTTAAATTATACATTAAATTACTGCTGTGGGAGGTATTTCTTTATAGCTTAAATGTCAGCTGGAGCCTTGAAAGTGAAGCATGTGGGGCAAGCAAATAGGTCGGGAGGAATGGGTTGGTTCTTTGATGTTTACTTCGTAAATGGAAATTCTGAAGTTTAAGCCCCAGTCACTGTTCAGCCATAATATCTGTATCATGCAACTTAAATATAATTCATACATTTTTCATGCTGCTTTGGAATTTGGAAAGATGTAGTCAAGGGCTTTGAGAACACCTGTGAGTGTTTAAATGTTTTTAAAAACAAGACCAAACCAAAGGCAGGAGGTTGGGTACCTGTGTGGAGTGTGACAGCCACCTTGGGCTATCTTCAGCTGAGGGCTCTGAGCCACTTCACGTTTGCTTTTCTTGCAGATTTGTTTTCTCTTGTCCAGATCTTGCCCATTTGAACACAGAAGTAGCTGAAGTCTGAGGCCTCGTTAAGAATTATACTCCTGTGTCAGGGATAGGGTTGGGCTGCCAAAGTGTTCTGTGGTCAGATCCCCACGTGACACAGAAGCATTTCATGTGTGCTGAGTTTAGAGATATCGCCTTGTTCTGGAGCTTTTTTCTGGGCTGGTTCTATCAGCTGCCAGAACTGGGCCTCTGAAAGCTCAGAGACTTCTGCCTTTCACTTGTGGTTGCTGCTTTCCTGCTGAGGCCCAAGTGACCTCATGAGTACTCATGATTTCATGAAGCTTTGGCTTTGCACTGGAATGGCTTGGAGCATTCATAAATTCACATCCATAAATCACAGCTCAAGTGATTTCTTAGAAATCTTGAGAATTGTGTATTGTGGTCTGAAGATTGCAATATACTCTTAATTATCATAATTTAGAGGATTAATTATTAATAAACACTTTGTTCACTTCAGCATTGCCATGAGACTGCTGACAGTGTTAGATCTGCAGTGCAAGTTTGATGCAATACAGTTATGGTTCTATACCTGTGATCTGAGAAATGTCCTGAAGGAAATTTTGAGGAAAGGACCTTGGAAAAGGTCTGTTCTGTCTGCATATGGCCCCTTTTAGTAACTGCTGTTTCAGAGGAAGATTCATAAAAGGCTTTTTTAAAGCTTAAAAATGTACTCGTAACTACTGCCCATCCATTTTCTTTTTCAGTGTAGCCCTGTATATGCTTCAGCTTGATCCTTCTGAATGTGCACCTTTCCACGGAAAGGAGAAATTTGTATTGATATATTGTGGCCATTATATAAAATGATGCTTAAACTGATACAAAAAAAGAAATATCTGAAAATATTGTTGTAAAAAGTAAGAAAGAAGAAGGTAAATACACTGTGATCGATATCAGAAAGAGGCAAGGATAAGTGAGCACAAACACTGGCAGATGTACAGGAGTAAAGTTCACTGTATTTACCATCTAAAAGTTGAAAGCAACAGAAAAGAAACCCAAACGAAAAAGCCCCCCAAGCTGTGAAGCCTCCTAGGTTTTTAACTTGCGGTGGAGTTGCTCGATGTGAACAGTGATGAGGAGCAGAGGTGACTGTGGCTCTGCCCTGCACACCCAGTCCTGCAGACTCTGTCCTGGTCAGGTTTTCCTGTGTCCCGGTCTCTCTGCTGTGGATGACAATGTGAGCACTTCTGATGTTCTTGGAGCTGAGCACTGTCTCAGCCCTCTGCCATCACTCATAATCTCTTCTGTATAAAGGACTTTCATTCTAACCTCGTTTGGTTCGGAAAGAAGCCCAGGTGCTCCTTTTGGTTAATGCTGATGCTTAGGCTGTCAGAGGGGGTGACTTTCAAACCACTGCATTTAAAATTGGTGATTAGAATTTTTATTTTTCATAATGATCTTTCTATTGCAAACAGTGTAAAATGACCATAGAGTAAAAACAGAAGTAGTATCAGAAGCAGGAAGAATCCACTTTGAAAAATTAATTTATTTATGGTCTTTGGGTCTTACTGGGATTAATTCGCCAAAGATTCTTCAGTCCTGTCTCTTAGCTGTGTGCAAACATGACCAAGGCAGGTATATTGGCCTAAAACTGGAATAATCTCATTGACATCTGTGATACTATTTCAGTTTGCTCGACAGGTTACTGTTGAGATGTGGAATTTTGTGGCACGGTTTGTTGCACAAAAGCTTTTTGAATCTGCACAATTCTCCAGATGTTTGTTACATCCTCCAAATGAAACTGACTTCCCAGCATGCCTTTGCAAGGGGAGGGTGTGGGAGTGTGGGAGGATTTCATGTTCTTGTGCATGGTTTTGGTTATCTTTGTCTGGGGGTGATGCTGGTATGAGGTAGTGGTTACAGAAACACAGTATCCCGTGAAACTCTTGGCAGTAGGGCTGGCTTACATTGATTTCAAGTGTCCATCAAATGATGACTTGCACTGGCTTAGTCTTCCTACTTCTAATAAAAAAAATAAAAGGTTTAGTAATGAACCAGGCCACAGCATTTGTCTATAGAATATGACTGACTTAAAAAAACCCCAAAACACAAAACAACTGCTATGAGTAATTTTTACAGACAAATACTTGCCCCCCTTGTTAAATTCAATGATTATGATTGATTTGATGTGACATCAGTTTTCTTTCTTTAAACTCATTTTTTTGACAGTGTCCTTCATTCAGTGGCAGCAAAGACTAGAAGCTGCTAGTGCAGAGATGACCTGCCTTTTCCCTCAGTCCTTTGCTCTCAGATTTCACAGGTATCTGGCAGATCTGTCCCCCAGAAAGGCGGGACCTCTGCACTGTGCTGCCTGCACATGATACACATGCTGGCATCACATTGTACTGTTGCAAAAGAAGAAAACTTTCCTCTGGCAATGCTTTCCCTGCAAGTGTACCAGGCATGGCTGAAAGACCGGAGGCTGCTCAGTGCTTCCGCTCTGTTAAGCTCTCTGAACAGGCTCTGTTCCTGAGAGCAGTGCTTAACAAACCAGCAAACAAACCCAACCACTACCGTTTTGATCCATGGAGAAGGAGGAAAAAAATCTTAACCACCTCCTTCCTCCTTCACCCCAGTCCTAGACTGCAAAGTGTTGGTGCACTCTTAATTGTAGTGATGGGTTGTGGTGTAGGGGAGGACTGTGGGAGGCAGCTGAGATGTGACTTTGTAGGGAGACTTGGTGAACCTGAGGTACCTAGCTGAAAGTCTGATGTAGTTCAGCAGCTGGTTCCCAATGGGGTGGCAAGTCCCAGCTTTGGGGGAACAAAGTTATCTGTCAAAAACATGGGAAAAAAGGCAGGGCATGAGGACTTTCAGCCATGCAATTCAAATTTATCCCTGCAAGTGTGGCAGACCTTAGAGCTCATAGTGGGTATAGATTTGTCACCTTTAAGTCAGTTGCTTAAACTCTTGGGATTTGACTTACTGTTACACCAGTGGCAAGGTGATTCACATGATTATCTTAGCATTTTCTTTTTTATTCAGTTTTACTTTTAGCAAAGAATAGTGAAAGGAAGAATTATTGGTGGTGTGAGGTAGGAGAGAGCAGATAAATTATTTTGTTAGCACGGCTCTAACTTGTGGTAGTGCTTAATGCCAAGGGCCATACCAAGCAGATTTAGTGACTTTTTGTCTGTGTTCCCCCTCACAATGAAATCAGCACGAGGCCTGTGCGTTTTTACACTTTGTTATGCAAATGTGCAGTGTAGTATCAATGGTAAGAGTGATGAAAATATGTGCAGCATTTGTTAGGGCAGCTTGCTTGCCATTTCCCTCTGTCATCTGCATCTTGTTAAAATGTACGAACACATTAAATACATTTGAGTAGTCGTGTCTGATGCGTGTCTGTGAGAGGCAGTGGCTCCCACAGCTGTGTTGCAGCGGAGCCTTTCAGCTCTCACCTGTGTGGGCCCTGCAGTTTGCCCTCTGTGGTCCGCACACGCCGCTATCCAGGCTGGGATCAAACCCGGGAGAGGAGGGACTGGGAACGCTGAACTGCTGCCACTGGGGGTAGATTCGAGTTGGCATCCTTGATGTAAAGGCACTCAAAGTATTGCTTTGAAAAGGAAGATACTTTTGAAGGGTTGCCAAGCCCTTCTCGGTTACATGTCCCTTCTGACAGCGGGTTTTTTCCTCCTTTGTGTTTGGGGACTACCAATATGTGAGAGTAGTCAAACAGAAGTGGCCCCCTTTTGCCTGTTCTTGCTGAACCATAGCAGTCCTCTGACCCTTGCCAGGCAGGTGGCTTCAGTTAATTTAAACATGAAGTGAATTGAGCTTGTATTACTGACACAAATAACATAAAATATATTTTTTTTCTAAAGGCAAGTTAGTCTGGAATTTTAGGTGTGGGGTTTTTTTTTTTCCCTGCCTCTTTTAATCTCTGCTATAACAGTAAAGGTTGATGAGGAGTGTTGAAGATGTGCTGATATAAACACAGCCAATTGCTAGATCCCTGCGTCAGCCTTGTTAAATTCATGTTTACATGATTATGGGGTGTCATTTCTGCATTTATGTAGCTGCAGGCACTTTCCTGGGCTCCCAAGCGTGATCCAAACGTTGAAGTAACTCCACTGTTTCTTGTTGCAGTTTAATATATAACAATTTTAGTGTTTTTAAGTGTCACTGTCCATTTACTGTGTGTGGATCTTGAATGAATGAAGGTTCAGAATCATGAGAAACCTGGAGTTTAGTATGGTCTTTTGTTTGAGGTTTTTTATTTCTTTTTTTTTTTAATCCACAAGAGAGTCTGGACAGTTATAAGTGTGCTTTTAATTCAGATAAAACTTGTAAGTGTTGTACAGTTCAGTTGAGGACATGTTCATTTCTGCCATTGCACAGGGGGTAATACATGCAGGGTGAGGTCTTCAGGATTTTTATTTATTTGGAAAATGCAAATGAATAAATAAAACCTATAACTGTGATTTGCCTCATTCCTTCTTTTGTCCTTTCAAGCAGTGGCCTTTCCAAATCAGGTAATAAACAACCATCACTGTTGGCCCCGGCAAAATACATATTTTTTGCCTTACCATTTATGATATGGTGTCATTTTTGCACTTAAGTAGCTGCAGGTAGTTTCTTCTGCACGGTGGCTGATTTGTTGTGTGTGTAGAGATCTTGTCTCCTGCCAGGAAACCCGGAGTGATGTGATGTGTGCCCACTGTTTTGGTTTTGCCATCGCCTGCCTGTGCTGCACACAGGGAGAGAGAAGGTTCTCAGGAGGCTGGGGGGTGAACAGATGGTCTTGTCTTAGTCCCATTTAGTGTCACCCAGCCTATGTGCTCAGTCATTGATGTGGGTCAGCTGTGGTTATCACAAAGCTTAATTTTATCCTCCGTTGGCTTGTATTGAAGTATATTTTCTGGTTTGGCTCTTTATGTGTGCTTGCCTTTGAACTGTACTCATTTGTTCCATATATTTTCTATTTAAGTGCCATATTTCTTATATTATAACCTCCTATTTTGGAGCCAGAACCTCTTTTTTGGGATGTTAACAAGCAGACCAGACCAATTTTCTATTAGCAACTCAAATTTCGTGAGGGCAGAGTGTCCTTTGAATATGCCATTGAACGTGCAATCAATGGATGAAAAGATTCTGATTATCAGCAATTATTTCTGACGAAAGGAGCCTCAAAAGAAGAATATCCAGAGAGCTCTTAGTTGAAATTGATACATAGAAATTATCTGGGGGAGTTGCTTTTGGAAGCACAGGAAAAAAGTTCTCCTTTATATTACCCACATTTTCAAGTAATCATTGGCTATCACCAGGGTGCCTTTATGAAATCCAAAAAAAGAATGATTTCTTTGTAAGATCTGAAATATTTGGAAAAATTGAAGTACAGGTTCATTTCTTGAAAACATGTGCAGGAGCTTTAACCTTTTCTTCAGATTTCACAGGAATGATTTATATAGTTGTATATTTTTATGCCTGAACCTAGTTTTTTAACCAGGTCTTAAAAAATATCAGAAATGTTATTTTAGTCAGCTGTTCCTTTGACAGAGCCCCTAAAGTTAATGTCAAGATAAGCTGGCAGAACTTTTTTGAATTTTGGTTGGTTTTTTTTTTTTTTTTTAATGGAAACTTGGTTGCAATTGCCTTTCAAAATTCTGTTGCTTGCTCAAATGCAGATATTATGTGCATAATGAGGGGTAAAACTGACGGGACTTGTCTGTCACTGGAGTAATGAATATGAAATGATCAGTTTGAAATGAATGAACTGTAAAATATATAATTATCATTCAGTGTTCCATATCTTTCACAATAAAAAGCATGAAATGAAATTTGTAATAAAATGTGTCCCATCTGCAGTACTGTAGGACAAAAGCTGATATTTCACGGGTCAAAATCATTCATATTAGCAATTCATAGAGGTTGTTGATAATGAGGGACCAAGTGGTGAGGCTGGGGAAAATAGTGTTTGCTACTGAGTTATGAGACTTAACCAATTAACTGAAAAACTCCCCAGATGAGCAGAAGATACAATTTCATTTTTCTTCCATCAGTTTGGCTTTTGTTTGACAAACAAGTTTTTCTGTACTGGCCGGAGCCCTGCAAACTGCTTTTACAGCAGACAGCAATAATTAGGAAATTATCTGTGTAATTATCAGGGAATAATAACAAGTAATGAATGGAAGGTTAGCTGTTTTTAAGATCAGACAGACAGAAATGAATGAATTTATAGACATAAAGAATGTATCTTATGCAAGTACTTTATCAAGCTCTTGTAAGTGATTAATTATTCTAGCAATATATAGTACCTTTTTTGGAGGGAAAAAGTACTGATTGCATCTAGTCTTTCAGAGTTTCTCAAAATTAGACGTTTTCTCCAAGACGTGTATTTTCATTTTTGGAGAGGAAATGTAGCTAAGTTGTCAACTCCTACCCAGTGAGCATTCCCAGGGATTGTGCTGCCCGAGGGTGGGAGCTCCTGTCTGGATAACCACTGATTATTTCACTCGTTTGTCTGCTTGGTAGCCTGCAACACAATATGATGTTTCACGCCGAGATTCAAACCAGCAGTTTTCCGTCACCCTTTGATTTTCCTCCGCTTGCTTTAGCGCTGCCAGCAGCCCCAGTGGCTGCCCGTAACCCGTGAGCCACGTGTGACTTTGGTGGGGCTCCCGTGGCCCGCAGGCTGTGTGTGTCACCCGCCAGGCAGCAGGGCCGTGCTGGAAGGGAGGAGGTGGTTTCACTCAGCGCCTGTTGTTGGGAAGAACTGCCGAGTAGGAATCACTGCAGCACATGTCACTCGGTTGCCATGCAAGTGAGTGACATATTGCATCCCACAGCTGAGGAGAGGAACCTGCTGCCTTGGCATCTCCCACGTGTAACCCACTTGCAGACCTGATGTGGTTTTTAACGAGGAGGAGGCTTTACCATGTGGTTTTATATGGTCAGGAAGATCGGTCGGCCTTGACATAGTTTTGCATTTCCTGTGAGGTCCCCTGTACAGTGTGCCCCAAATCTAAAAGCATTTTGGTGTTGCCCGAGTAGGGCAGAAATGCAGGCAGGAGGAACTAAAAATTTTTGAAGAAGGGAAAACCTCAAAAGAAACCCTGGAGTAATACTTATGTTGGCACCTGATGAAAGGCTGTGCAGAGCCCAGAAGGCTGGCCTCAGTTCTGATTAACAGCAGAGGGAGGGACAAAGGTAACCCATACACTGAAGTGATCTCTGGGTTTACTTTCCTGAACCTGGGTATCTCCTTCCTCACTTGTTTATATGATCAGGCTAGAGTGAGAGGGAGAGTTGTGTAGGGAGCTTTCTTGGAGTCAAGATTCAGATTCAGAGTCAAGACTGTGGGATTTGGTAGTTTGCTCTCATTTCTAAAGAGGCCAAAATCTGAAAAGCATCTTGGTGCTGTCATTGGAGCTGTGTGGGGACAAGGATGTGTCACTTGTTGGTGCAATGTCATGGGCCAGCTGTGGCTGGAACAGGGCCTCGTGCTTGGTAATTCTGACTCCTGATACAGGCAAATTCTGCCACACTTTCATTCTGAGAACCTGTACTCAATGTTCATTGTTTAAATACATAAATGTGGATATGAGGAAGGAGTATTTGCTAATGTATGAGTTGCATTTTAAAACTTGGCTGTTGGCAATATAATTTCTATGTAAATAGACTGATATGTTTCCAAACACACCGCAATTAGGAGACACTTGAGGATGTTGAGGGGAGAGGAAAATAAGAGGCCGTTTCCAGGTTGAAATGCAAAAGAGAGGTGAGAGAGATTTGAGGAAAGAATAAATTGTTCCAATAGGATCAGTGATAACTTCAGGTTTAAATCTGTAGAAAACGTACTGAGAGAAGAGATTGCCTTGGAAAAAATAAAGGCATTGATAATGAGGAGGAGCATAAAAGACAATTAAACATTGTGTTATAAAGTCAGAGCTGCCTATAATCAGAAACAGCATCAGAGCTTAAAAACGTATTTATATCAGGCAGTTCCTAGGTCTAGACTAAGCTGTTAAAAGAAAATAAATGAGCTAGAAAAAATTAAGTGTAGCTAGAATATGGCTGGAGAATGCATATACTAATGAAAAGCAGGATGTCAGTATGTTCTCCATATGGATTATATAGCCCATGTAATTAAATGCATTCTCTGCCTTGGAGGGCTGAAACACAGAGGTCTTGACTATTAGAATTTCTGGAACACCCACATTCCTATTGATTTTTTGAGGAGTAGACAGATCATTACTTGCTTTGGGGTGTGCAGAAGCCTCAGTCAGGACCACAAACTAATAAAAGAAGCATTGTATAAAAGTGAAAAGACACTGGACTCTGTCCCAAAGAAATGTTGTTCTTTAGGAGACAGTAGAGAGTCTGTAGCAAATGACCAACATGACACAACTCCACTGAATTGTACCAAAGCAGAAGAACTCCAGTGTTATCTTTATCCTCCCTGTGTGTTATTTACTGCAGTCCTGCTTTCTGCTGTGACTGAGAAAGGCAACACCATCAACTGGCATCTGCATTGTGCATTGATGGTAGTAAAACTTAGGTAATCATTTATTACTGTATGGGATCATGTAATAAATGTCAATATTTAAAGGCATATTCTGAGAGGTTTGGAGTCAGATGGAAAGTCAGTTAATATATTTATTTCGAGGTATATTTCAATTTCCGAGACATCTGAACACAGAATAGGTAAATACTTGCAAATGGACTTTATTTTGTGTTCCTCTACTGCATGTCTGCCTACACTACTGGTAGTTATTTTTGCACTTCCTGGTTTAATCTGTGGGTTTGGTCTGTGATTATTGGGCAGGTTGTGCTAAACTGAACCTGGGACTTGTATGGAACAGAGAGGTACCACCCTCCCTGTGTGCAGCTTGCAGTGGAACAACAGTGCTTGTCACACTGCAGTCCACCTGTGGTTCGCCCATAGCCCTGAACTGGCACCAGGCAGCCACAGGATGTGTGCTCTGAAGGGTTCCTGTGCTCCCAGCCCCTGTATTTCTGTGCATGGTCACATCTCTCCCTTAACCTTTCAGCTTCACCAGCCTTTGCCCACATAAACGTGCCTGGAAATTATCAGGATCTCTCACTTTCTTGCACTCTTCCTATATTCCCGCTTAAAGGATTTGAGTTTCTTGGTTTTCCTCAGGGAATAAAGCATCTCTTTGGTAATGCAGTTGCTATTTCAAAATGAACATGATTAATTTGGAAAGAGTGGTGGCCATAGTCAAGAAATTGATGAGTGGCTTCTTTCAAGATGTCCTGGCTCCCCATCTCTGGATTAAGTAAAGGACAGGAAGTTTGAAGCAATACCTGTCCTTTACATGATCAGGTTCTCTCTACTGGAATATTCTTCAGCCCCTGCTCAATGGAGATGTGTAAGTTTGAACAAATTATGAAAAGATGAACATCAATACTTCTATTTAAAAAAGAAACTACTTACTCCTTTAAAACCCAGGACATTAGGATTTATCTCATTTCCCAAGGTTTCCAAATGTGTAGGCTTATATGTAGGAGCATAGGATTTCAGTGAGATTAAATTTTGGTAGCACTTGAGTCTGTGCAATCAAAATAGTGTGGCATGAAATTTTATAAAGGCTACAGTTTAAGATTTTTTTTCATTTATTTTAGCCTCATAATGTAATAGGGGTTCTAACTTTGAATTTTTCAAAGTACTGTTCTCAACTACAGAGTATTGCTGAAGTTCTTGAGACATAATTGCATAAAACCTGTTACTTTAATACCCTTTTTTAAAAACTTCAACTGAAGTACTGTTTACAAAGAAAAACCTACTAACCTGAATGATAAGGTGCTGAAGGATTTGTACCTTTGACAATCTGCTCAGCCAGTGTTAAAATGTCTAATGTCCTGTAGTAGCTGCAATGTTCATTTTAGAGGTGTCATAATTGAGAGCATTCACAGGAAGAAATAGCAGCAATTGGAATTACCTGGTTTTAGTTTTTCAGGCAATAAGAGAGGTATTATACATGCAAATTTGTTCTTTAGTTAGACTGGGCATCCTGCAGGTCTGTAGCTCCTCAGTGAGGTCTACCTTTGGTGTTGTTAGGGGATTGCTCTTGCTTTTCTGCATAATCGTTGAATTTGTTTTGTTTTGCTTCCTATGAAAACACGCTGTTTTGGTAGAAATGTTTACTGGTGATCAGCATTGCTTGAAATATCTGTATTCTTTGCAAGACATGGGTATCCAGTCAGTGAAATAACTGTGCTGGAAGCCCTGTTCAGATCTGTTAAAACTCCTCAGAGGACACTCCATTCTTGTTTATTTAGGGAATAAAGATTAGAGTCAGGTTAATTTAAAATGCATGTTGTTAATGCTCGTAATGGAAAAATAAATCCATGTTCTGAACTTTCAGTCCAAACAAAAGAGGGAAAGTGTGTAAGGCTGGGACAGTTTCATTTAGTGAGCATGGAGTTATTAAATATTGAAGAAAGTTAAATTAAATTATAAAAGGGATAAATATTGGGAATCTCAAGTTTTTATGTATTTTTAAATGAGAATGAGGCTGTTCATAAGAAATTTGTGTGGAATTAAAAATCAGCAATGATAAACAACAAAAGTGAAGTGGTTTTTGAGTACAGCTAAATACATAGGAAAACACAACCTTGTTCGTGACCTTTTTGTGCCCTTGTGACATGAATGAGAACATTTTTATACCATTAGATACTTTCCCCAAGATTTTTAACTGTACAGACTTCCATGTCTGAGGACATAATCAGACGAGTGCTGTTGAAGTTCCTGTGATAGTTGTGGGACAGACTCATCCCCTAATTCCAATTTAGTTCCTTAGATATGGTACACGTGCAGCTTCCTGGTCTTAATGTGGAGACATATAAACTGTGGTAGCTCAGAATTTTGGTTTGCATTCTCTGTAGTCTGCTTGTTATGACAATTATCAATAGATAATTTAAAAGAACATCTTGATGAAGGAGTTGAAATCTCTTTTGTGTTAATAAAAATAACTAGTGAGCTTAAAGACACTTTATGAGACCACAACTGTGTGGTCCATTACTTAAAAGAGGACAATAAGACCTGGTGTAAAGGCAAATTCTTGTGTGCATCTGAAATTCAAAATGTGCTTTTCAGAAATAAGGGTCAAAAGTAAAAATGCTGCTGAAAGTTCTATATATCAGTATTGTAAGTGGAGTTTTACAAAATTTGTAGCTAGACTGTTTTTCCTGGACAGCACAGGTCTGGGTTGAGCAAAGCATTTGTGAAGTTCCTGTTAAATGTTTAGTATGAGTTTGGTTAGTTTTAAGAAGGATCCCTTTCCTACTCACCCAAAAAGAAAAAAAATTTACAAGAGAATTAAGTGTATTTATAGCTGCATAAACACCTAAACATGTCAGAATAAGTACAGAGTATATTATTTTACTTTAGAAATAGCCAACAAGTGACTAATTACCATTATTATCAAGCTTATTAGACAAGGCACTTGATGCTTTTTGTCAAATTAGCTTGTAATAAGAATGAGCTACTGACAAAAGAGTCTTCCATTTCAAATGTTCCCCTTTTTTAATGTAAGAATTAATTCTGTTAATGGGAATTGTCCTTATTGCAAGACCTTCTCTTGGGGGCCAGAAAATGTGCAGAAGACTCTTTTGTACAGTGTGTTTGGTGCAGAATGGGTTTTTTTGTGCAGCACGATCAAACCAATGCCAAGTTATCGCAGGAACTCCACCAAGTAATTTAATGTTGCTGAGATGCACTGCCCATAATGTATTGCTTAGTTAAAATGTTCTCCAAAGAGTTCACATCTCATAATCACATGTCATAAATCATATAAATTCTGCTTTAACTGAACTTAGTGTCAAAACTCACATTGCCTTAATTGGGGCAGGAGTTCCACATCATTATTTTATGTAAAGGCACATAAAGCGATATGGTTTAAAGTTGTCTATCTAAAAATAAAGCCAGAGCATAACTACTGGTATTTCAGTCATTCAGGCAATGGCATCATATGAGGAACAAAGTGTGTGGGACAGAATAAATTTCTTCTTTGCTATTTGTCTTTGAAAAAGTATATAAAATGTATTTTACGTGTGAAAGTTTCTGGGAAGTTTTCAAGGTTTTTTGTAGACAGGGAAGCACAGTATTCCTGTTTTTTGCTGATAGAACTACTCAGTGTTGGTTTTTTCCTAATGCTGAGAAAGATTTAACCCTGTAAAATGCAAATATTTATCTACTTCTCCTATGTCGCAGCCATTTTCACTTTCCACTTCTTGCTTAGTTTCTTTTTTCTCAAAAATGCATTTATCCATGTTCTTGTTTTCTCTCTTCCAGAGGAAGCCTTAAATTCTTTATCAAGCTCCAGTCCTCATTTCTTTAGTGACTTAAGCGCCCAGATCTGCCCGTCTTCTGAACATTTTTGTTCTTAGTTGCTACTTTATGAGATTTTGGATTTTGCTGCTGTCTTTGATTTCTATTCCCGGCTCATTCTGGAATCCAGGTTCCTCTCTCAGGACATATCTTGGAGGAATTAAGGTCTACTCTGTTATAAAGTTAGCACGTGGACAATACAGTCACGTGTATGAACTATGTGATGAGGACTTGCTTAGTAAAAACACAATCTTTGAAATATTTCAGCTTCCAGAAACGAGAGTTACTGGAGACTCCAGCAAATTTCTCTTAAGGATATGAGTTTTCAGCACTTCCAGCTTGGTCATCTAAGACTGAACGTGGCACAAGCCACACTTGTGAGTCCAAATTGTCTTCTGACCTCCCTCTCTTCCCGTTCAAGTTTCTCCTCCTTGGTACAGAGCCCAGGGCTGTTAAAACTTCCAGGGGACGGGTCACAGGAATTCAACAATGGACAAATTTTTTTTTTAGTAACAATTTTCTTTGAAATACATGAAAAATGAGCCAGAGCTCTGGCCTTTGCTGACCCCAGAAGCTTTACTGTGGCATTTACGCAGGAAAGTCCCAGCCCAGAGGAGGAGTGGGCTGCCAAATCAATGGTGTCTGGGTCCGGCGAGGAGGCTTTTCCAGCCATAGGGATTGTGCCTTGCAGCTGTCACTGTGGGAGCTGCATCCTTTGGATATTTGCTGTGCAGCATCCCCCTAACAGGGCTCTAGAAGCATCTCTTTGCTGTGTAGTGAGGGCTTGCTGCTCGCAGTGCAGGAAGTTCAGTCTCTTGTGCTCTACAGAAGTTACTGGGATTTCCTGTGACTCTTTAAAAGGCTTCCTGAGCATCCTCAGTTTGGCTGGTTTTGAGGGGAAGGCCTTGGACACTTAGACAGGATTCCAACAGGCTGAGCTGAAGATCATTGAAGTTAGCAGATGAAAAGACTTAGACCTTAAATGAGTGGTAAGAAAGCCTAAATTTTCTGCCAATTTTTCTGGAATCGACAACCTTTTTAACCTAGAGATGAGAACACATATTATCAGAACAACTAAATGCTAAATAAATCCGTTATGCTATATTGGAGAAAAAGAAGAAGAAAGAAAACTTTTGCATTCATTAAGCAATTTTTAACCATTGTAGTTTGCTACCTGAGGTTTTAGCTGCCTAAAGTTTAGAAACCAGCAGTTAAATCAACTAGACAATATTGAATCTGCCCTAGTGTCAGAAGTTAAACTTCCTAATACTCACTTCTTTTCTTTCATAATTTTTTTATAATGTGTTATTTTTGGATCAGCGACATTTTCTAAATGATTTGAGTCAGAAACCATCTGAATTTTGCAAATACCATTGTACTGTATCCCTTGTACACGTGCTGCTTTCCACCCACGCCCCCTCTCCCCCCGCCCAAACAAGAGCCTCTCTTACGGAGGTGCTGCTGCCTTTCCTCATGAGATGATGTCCTCATACATTTTGGCTGTATTGTAGTCCTGTTGCAATAATGCTTCTGCACTGACAAATTGCAGCTCTGTTGTTCACAGGCGCTGAGACTTGGAAGATTTAATGTGCAGGCTGTGATTGCCTTGGGAAAGTGCTGTGCATGTCTTGCAGTCTCAAATACAACGTGGGAGGTCAGCACATTTGTGGGGTTCTAAACATGAACTGGCCTTTTTTCTTTCTGTTTGATTTTGGGGCCTGTCCTTAAACTGACTTTCAAGACAGCTTTCCTGGGGGCATGGGATTTCCTGCAGACTCTACAGAATTGGTTTGGTTTCCTTTTGCCGTGTTCTGCTCGGTTGCTTTGCGTGCCAAGTGCATTTGCAGATGGAACACAGAGTGGCAGTTTTCTAGCATGATGCTTTAATTGCATCCAAAGGCTTGTAATCATGAGCTTTGGTGGGACAGACTAGGAAAATGCAGTGTAAATGGTGTAGACAAATCTTAATGAATTGACCTAGAACTGTAATAAAGGAAGAAGATTGATTGCCTTATCCTAGGAGTTATAAATTATTTGTAGTATGGTTTTACATGAATGACTAATAAATTATAGGAAGGGAGGCAAGTTTAAAAAGGACAAACAACCCACAGCATGGGTATATTTCACGGGTTTATGGGTTTATGTCTTAACTAGGTATGTTTGAATTCATGAAAGCCTTGTACTGATTCCAGCTTCCACCCAGCTAGGCCAATGCAAAGAAGAGATACCCAATAAATGCTTTCAGAGAAGATTTTTGCAGAAAAGATACAACCTTATTTTTATTTTTTTAAAAAGTTTTAGAGTTAATATAAGTGTGCTACAACTTAATATGCCTTAGGAGGGAAAAGTTTTTTTTTTTTATAGCTCTTATCTGCAGATTATCCAGCTTGTGTGCTCTTTTGAGCATAGCTTGCTGTGTAGTGCTCTGCTTTTCTAGTTCCTGAAACTTCACGTGCAAATCTGTGCATAGATTTCTTCCATCATCTTTAGCAAATGCAAACCAAAAAAATATAGTTTGCCTATCACTTAATTTTATAGAATGCTGTTAATTTGTAAGCACTGTTGAAAAGCATTAAAATATTTTTTAACCAGTCCTGCCTTTTCCATTTTAAAAATAAAATTAAAAGTTCCCATCTTATTTAAAATGTAATAAAAATTCCAAAAAGGTACATGTTAATTTTTAAGATATTCTAATAAGCACTGTATAAAATCAGAATTATGTAGCTTTTTAAATAATTTGAATTTTGGTTTTCTTTTCTAATTAAACATACAGTTTCATATAACCTGAAATAGACAGCATGGTAGAACCTTTTTGTTCTGGTGTTTAAATAAATGCAGTGTGGCATTACTGTGTTTTTGGAAAGCTGACCTAAAATCTGACTCAAATATCCTGAAGTGGAATCAGTAGCTCAAATGAGGCAGGACAAAACACTTTTGAATTAATATTTAAAATTCTCTTTCTTTTGAGGATGCTGCATAGGGGTAGGATAATTGAGAGATGTGCTACCCTGGGGATAAATACAAATTTGAACCAGTCTAACATTTTATAGTTGTCCTTTTATCTCAGAGTGAGAAACCTAAAGTATTCATTGATCATGTTATATTTGAAGGGGTTTTTTTTAGAATCTAGTATCTTATCAAAGCCTTTACAGTAGTTTATGCAATTAGTTCTATGTTAACATTTTATCAACCTTTAGCAGAGAAAATATAAACACCCCCCTAATCAGAACACCAGCCATTCATCTCAGTATTATAGATTTCTTATTTTAAAACAAGCGTCTGAAACTGTAAAAGGATCAATAATTGTAATGATGTGAAAATATTTCAAATTTATGGACCATCTGATGCAAAAGAATTGCTTTGCACCCCCAAAGAATGGTGATGTTTTCCATTATTTGTAAAATTTCCACAGCATGAGTTACTTGAAGCTTATATAGTAATTTTTTTTTTCATTTGGAGATGTATCTCATAAGAGCTTGCAAATAATTTGACACTTTATTGTGTTTTGCTTTATTGTTTTCTTCTTCCTTATACCAATCTCTAAGGTCTAGGTCTAAACTGTAGAATTGGTTTGTAATGTACTTTCTTTTCTTCCCACCCCAATATAATTGAAGGAATTATGTTGCTGTCACTCATTTGACTGTTGTTATTGCTCATTGGACACCAATTGAAAAAGGCTAAGGCTGGCAGAATTGCAGTCACTGCATCCTGAGACTGTTTCTTAAGTAAAAGTGCCATCAAAACTATACTGTAGCAATCCACAGAAGGAAAGATTTGGGAAGATTTAGTTTCCTTGTTTGGTTTTGGTTGGGGGATTTTTGTTTGTTTAAGAGCTCAGACAATTAACAGAATCAGGAGCAATGAACAGCATTTGGTACTTTAAATTTTGGTTGCGTAAGGAGTTCCCTTTTCAAGTGCGTTCCTGTTTACTGTTTCATTATTGTTAAATTTTATCAGCCTTCAATCAAGAGATCCCCTTTGGCTCAGTACAGCCTGTGTCAGTGAAAGCCTTTGAGTCATATCAGAGCACCAGTGGAGCACATTTATGTGTCTGGATGTTCAGGCAATTCACGTATTCAAATAACAAATACAGAACGCTTCAACTGCCCTGCAAACTGGAATCCCAAATGCCATACAAAGCTCTGAAATTGCATCCATCACTTCTCATTTTTCAACATCGACAAGACTTTTGGCCTTCATCTATTACATAAACTCACCAATCTCTCCTCTGGCTATACAGTCATTACAAGATAAAGACATTTGAGATCCCTATTTTCCATTTCACCTTACCCTGACACATCCCCAGTTTAATCTTCTTGTTGCTTAGTTATTGCAAAAATGGGCAAAACCAACTACTGTGAAGATAAGTATGCTTTCTTCTGAAAGAAGATATATTGCAACATAGAAATGAACTCAAAGCTCCCAGATTAGTGCTAGAATATAAAATAATTCAGCTTTAAAAGGATCAGTCTTCCTGAGCCCACAATTTCCTAATGATTAAACACAGAGGCAAGAAAGGAAAAGAATTAACTTCAATTTGCCATAAATATATTTGTTTGCTTTTTCCAAATAGCCAGTGAAAGCAATAATTTGTTAATTGCCC
Organism: Atrichornis clamosus; assembly: GCA_013400975.1. Classification (NCBI taxonomy): domain Eukaryota; kingdom Metazoa; phylum Chordata; class Aves; order Passeriformes; family Menuridae; genus Atrichornis; species Atrichornis clamosus. The sequence continues at coordinate 134,641 of WBMZ01002278.1, forward strand.
AGCTGTCCCTGTGGCCGGTGCCCTCCCTACTTTCCTGGTGGGTTTGCTGCTTTCTTCACAGAGAAGAAACTGTGGGAGAAAGCTGAATCTCGTTGATGTCCAGGGGTTTTACAGAAGACAAGGGAGGAAAGAGTTTAGGGTTATATCTGTGGATTTTATTTGCTTTTGTAATTTTAATTTTTTTTTTTAAAGAATCGTATCTGGTTAAATTTGGTTTTGCTTCAAGTGTCAACTCTTCATCTTTGAGGTGCTTTTTGTAAACTCACCAGATATTTTCCTCAGCATCTGGAACACACAACGAAGTAATAGGTATAGAAATTACCTTGCATCTGAGTTTGCTGCAAATGTGGCAGATATTCCTCAGTGCAGTGCTCCCTCTTGCCTGGGGGAGTACATTCCTCAAATTGTAACTCGTTTAGCTATCACCATTGTATTACTTATGTGGGAGTTCCAGTGACATAACATTCAGATTGTGCCTGCAGGAAGAAAACACAATTTATAGGCATAGCAAAGCTAAGCCTCTTATATTTTCCCCTTCCTTTTTTATTTTGTGTCTTCATAGTTTCCAATAAATAGGAGATGGATGGTGAGAGGAATGTAATTGGAAAGGGTGCAGGAATAAGACAATCTGATAAGTGGTGTATCCTCTTCTCAAGGTGTCCTTTTATGTGATCTTCCTATGTGCTTCAAGGAATATCCAAATCCAGATATCCAAATGTTCAAGAGCTGGATTTGAAGGATAGATTTTTCCAGAAAAACTTCAGATCCCATTTAAGCATAACTAAAACTGGTTAAATTCAAAAGAGGTGGAGACTTTGATAAAAGTGATTAAAGTGTAGAAGTTTGTTTTTTGTGTACCATGTGAAAGACACAAAAATAATTTTAGGTATTGTTCCAAAACCGTAAAGTGGGAATTTGACTAAAAGTCAAGTGTTCTCACCCACTCTTCTGCTTGCCTTTGTGTCTTGTGTTTCTCTGGATGTCCTTTCTCTTGCAACAGAGCTTTGCAACGAAAGCAATTCCTTCAAAAGTTGTGACCCTAATTATGCTGACAGTTGAGAACACATTGGAATATTTTGCAAATTGCCTTTTTATTTTGGTGTCTTAATTGGAGGGATGTCTGTGAGTGCTGGATTCCTCATCAATGCAGTACAATGTGCATGTCATTTTTCATTGAAATTTGAAAGTTTATGAAGTGCTATGGGATTTTGTTAGCGGCTTTTGAGTAATAACATTAATATTGGAAGAATGTTGAATAATTTCTCTTCACAGATAAAACGAGCTAAATGGATATAAAACACAAACCAAATTAATTAGGCATGCTTTTTTCTTTTCTAGTGAACAAACACAAACCCTGGATTGAGACCTCGTACCATGGAATCATAACTGAAAACAACGACACCGTAATTTTGGATCCTCCCCTTGTTGCTTTGGATAAAGATGCACCTGTTCCCTTTGCAGGTAGGAACATACGTTAGCATGGATTGCATTCTGAATTTATTAGCGTTTGTAAGGAAGGAATTTCCTGTGTAGAGATAATATAGTTTGAAGGATGTGTAAAGGCTGTGTCTAAGTACTCAGGACTTGACTCTTGACTCACAGATCTTGAAATTCAGTGTCTCCCACACTGAATGTATCTTCTTATTTGTTGTGGAGCAGAAGACATTCCAAACAGAGTAATAAAATAGACACCCACTACCAACATGTTTTTAAAGAAAACACAATAATTATATAATTAAAATTGAATTTGCTTTTATAGAAATGAATAATTACAATTGCCTAAAGTAGTAATACTTCCGTATTTGCTCAGTAATAACAGCCTCTACTTTCTCTCTTCCCATTCTGCTCCCTGGCTGTAGACAAAACTGTGTGACAAATATTTAAAGTTGCTCAAATCATATGCTACTGTGTGAGTACTTTATGACTGTCAAGACTTGGACAGAAAATTTAATGGAGATTTTGAAAATTTTTGCTCAGATTGCTGTATGATAGATGTACGTCATGTAGAAGTTTTCAGTTCTGTTAAGTCTGTTTTTCCTGACACTTATTCTGTCCCATTATAAGTCCCTTAAGCAGAATATAGTACTTCTGCATGTCAAGCAAGTTTTCTCTTAAAATCCTTGTTTCATTAAAAATACTTTTTGAAGAAAAGGGAGAATAATAAAACTTGTTAGCTGTTCTAAGATCGTAAAAACATGCAGTTGTTGAAAAGATGATATTGCTTAAGAATGTTCATCTTTTATAAGGAAAGAAACTAGTAAAGGTGAGTATCCTTGTTCTTGTGGAGTAGTCATCTTCAGTAGGCACTAAATCCAAGTGCTTGTCCCAAACAAGATTGTACAGCATCATGAAAAGATTGTTATTAGCCACTTTCCAAAAGCAGATACTGGCATCAACTCATACCCTGCCAAACGAATTCACGAATGTTTTTTATATATTGAACTCCATTTTAATATCAAGGTTTGTTTGTTGCTCATGGTGCCCAGTGGTTTTTGGTTGCATGAAGATCAATTCCTAGTGAAAAGATGCCCTTTTCATTTTTTTTCTTTTTTAATGTTTTCTTTTACTATGGATGTTCCATCTTATATCTGATTCTTTTGCTTGCATTCCCTCAAGATCCTTTCAGGGATGTTAATCACGTGCTGTTTTCACTGACACTTTGCAAACTCTGCTGACTGGGAATTTGCTAGTCTAATTATTTTCTTCAGCTTTTACATTGGGAGAATCAACACGTTTTTCATTAAATAGTGATTTACTTTTCATGTAGAAAATCATCCTTTGAAAACCTGAATTTACACAGACAGACTGACTTTTGTGATAAAGGTTACATTAGACAGTAGTTTTAATTTAGCTTTTCTGTTTATTGATTTGAATTATTTATATTGTAAGAAGTATCTAGGATGAAAAATACTATCTGTGTATTCCCTGATATTAATAGTTCATTTCCAAATAATATTTGGATCATGATCTGCAATCCAGCCTTAATATTATAGTACTGATAACACTTAATTACCTTGAAGGGTCTGGATTCCCTACGTGTTTGAAAATACCTCTATGCATTTTTTTAAAAGACTCTTGACCTTTTGAATTGATGGAGGAACTTACTGTTTCTGTTGTAATTTTTGCTTTAATATCATGTACTTTTATTTGGTTTCATATTGTTAATTTTATTGAAGGTTTTTATGGAAAATTCAATTTGCGTAACATATTTAGTAGGAGAAAACTGAAATAGATACAGCTACAATATTAACAATATTCAGTAGCTGTACATTTAGTGTGATAATGTGGAGTATCTTCTATGGCTGTATTTTGTTTAAATGTGGAAAAGTTATTGTACAGTATATCAGTTTTCAATTGTAACAGAGAATCAGAGCTCCAAAGTTCCTTTACCATCACCCTGTTAATATTTTCAGTATTTTGTGCAACTGTTCTAGAAGAAAATCGTTATGCTGTTTGGCAGGTTTTCCACGTTTGGTTGGTTGGTTTTTTTAAAGGGCCCAGATTGAAGAATATATCAGGGCAGTTTCTGATCTGTGCTGACATGTCTACTCAGATCTCCTTAAATAAACTGTATTAAGACTAAATGTATGTGATTTCTTCCTCTGGAAATACAACCACTGCACTAGTTTACAAGCGGTTTGCTGACTGTTCCATCAGTAGTTGTGTTAGCTTATAGAAATAGACTTTTTTTATTTTAGTAGTACCAGTGTCTATTTGACTTTAAAAAACACACACAAAACCTATTGACAAAAGAGCCCCTCCAACAATCCAAAACAAAGCCCAACTCTTGAACCAAACAAATAAAAGGACAACAACCCAGTTGTTCTATATTCATTCACTCTGCCTATGAGCTTAAGTTCTACAGGATCAAAACAGAACTAAGAACAGAAAGCACACTGTCAAGTTAACCACTGGGCTGGTGTTCCCAGGGATGCCTGTGCAGATACACAGCTAGATGTTATGTGAACAGTGTCATCTTTCTACTTTTCTTAATTTCTTCCTTTTTAAGTGCTCGTCTTCCATCAGTGACAGGTTCAGGGAAATGTACAGGATTTATCATTGAAAGATGGGACAGGTCATGGTAGGGGAAATGCATATATATGTTTAATGCATTTATTGACTAATTTTTACTTATTTATTCTGTATTTATATCTTGCTAGTGAGGGTGAAGTCCATTTGGACACGTGCTTAACTTATGGAAGGAAGGGTAGGTAGTCCTTGTGTTTATGGCCAGGGCAGGGAGATCTCCAGCAAGGAGGTGCAATAGTCTCAAGCCAGAAAGTCATGACAAAGTGAGTGCACTGAAGAGTGTCAACCTCCCTTAGGTCGGGTCTCCAAATCTCTGCATTCTGCTTTATAAAACAAAGTGAGGGATATCTGCAGAGAGGCTGCACTGTGCTCTCTGGGATTGCAGTAATGACAAGATGTGCAGTGCCAGGGAGCAGGAGATAATGGGACTGCACTGTTCTTTCCATGCAGGAAAGCACAGCTCAGCTGTAGAGCCCTGGCTTACGGGGACCAGGAAGGGCTGTTCCACTCTCTGTGAAAGCTCTGAGTCCAGCAGGAGGAGCCTGGAAGTGGTGCAAGTTTTCTGCCCTTGAGCTGTGTATTGTCAGGATGGTTTGAGCAATGCACAGAGCACCTTGCTCCTGTTGCTTGGTGCACAGATGGTTTATGCATTTCATAGTTTTCACCTGAGCAAATAATCTTTCACCAAATAACTGCTTTGTTACTAAGCACAACAGCAGAACTAAGCTATAAAGATGCATTTGCTATTCAGGGATTCTTATCTGCCCTTAATGTTTGGGTTTGTTTTCCGTACCCATTCTCAAGTTCCTATATTTTTAGTTTAAATGTTGCTTGTGGCATAGGCCTACTCTAAACTGTAAATGGTATTTTTGTTTTCACTTATGGAAACTTTAACATTTTTCCTAGTACCTGTACGTTTTTCATCACCATGGCCACTAAGGTGAGTCTGTCAACCCCTTCTAGTAGTACACATGTTATGGTGCATGTCAAACCTGAGTGGTCACAGGAGAAAATTACTGTAATCTGCAGTTTTTTTCACCTCTGTCTAATGTTTAACATCAAGGGTGATGACAGGAGAAAAAGGAATCTTCTCCCTCTCAACAGGTCTGTGTTTCCAGGAAGGACTAAGGAGAGACTAACAGGACTAAATGTGCCTGTGAAAATGCTGACTGTCAAATGTGATCAGCATCTTTCATAACTGGAGCATGAAGACTTTCACAAGATTGCAATGAATGGCTTTTGGTGTCTTTTTATCTTATGAATTTATTGTGAATAATTGAATTATATGTAACATCCTGGTTCTTAAAATTATCATGGTACAAACATACCTCACTTTCTCTTTTTTATACAGTTATATATTTTGTCTCCTAGTTTTGAAGGAAAAGCTTGAAAATACCACTATAAGCTTGTAAGTGTGAGAAGTAATATTGGTAGTTTTCCATATTTCAGTTCTTCAAGTCCTGACCTGAAAAGGATTTTCACACACTGGTGTTGAGTTACAACTGATCTGTATAATAGCTAAACTCACCACAACAGCCTGGAGCCTTTTGCAGGGTATCACACACATTCCCTGACCCTCCTTCCCTCCCCTTGGCCAAGAAAAACCCCAAACAAATAAACTCCTGCAGAAAACCTGAAAGAAATTGCAAGCACTGTGTAGGTGCCTTATGGACTTAATTCTTTTAGGGAAATCCATGGGATCAATCTGTCTTAAAAAAATAGAACAAAATCCAACCAAAAGAAGGAATGTAACTTTAATTCTATGGCACGGTCAGCCATGCAACAGTCATCTCCCATTCTGGTGGGGAGTAACCGCTCCAGGGGTTTGACTTTCAGGCTTAGGGGGAGTTTGGCTAGAAGCAAGGTGAGATCTACCGAATGAGTTTACAGGATTCTGTCCCTCACAAAATGCTGTGAGATTATGGAAGGCTTTTGGAGAAGACATCTATCTACATTCCTATAACAGCAGCTATGTTTCATCAGCAATGCTGTGCAAAACTAGATCTGAAAGGAACTTGAGGATGTCTCCAGTCCATCCTCCTGCCCAAGGCAGGACCCGTTATACCTGTGTCATTCCTGATTAATAGTTTTCTCTCCTAATCTTAGAGATCTGTAGTGACAGAGATGCAACAGCTTCCCTGGGTGATCTATTGCACACTTCACCATACTCCTGGTTTTTCATGGAGCTTAGTCTGAACTTTCTGTACAGCAATTTTAGCCCATTAGTTTTAGTCCTTCCCACAATGGCTAGGCAGAGCAGATTATTTCCGTGCTTTTTTTGCAGAAGCAGCTTTTACCTTACTCCCTAAAAAGCACTTTGAGCGTCTTAAACAGCCCAGGGGTGGAGGGGGCTTGTGCTGTGGTGTTACTGATAAAGACCTGAAGCAGAGAAACTGGAGCTAACTCTGAGAGCAGTGATATGATGGATGCCCTTTCTCACCTGGGAAGTGAAGAGCCTAACTTGTCCCTGCGTCACCATGGCTGGTGCACCTGCGTTTGGGTGCAAGGCTAAACTGGATAATTATACCACAGTGAGTTGGGCCCATTACATCTTTAGCTACTTTTATGCTCTTGATAAATTTATAGAGAGCCTTTCTTAGCAAGGTCAGAGGTCTGGCTCCACACAGACAAGTAATCTGTGTCTCAGAAGCAGTTGCAGATCACACTTCCTTGGCAGATGGAGTCCCAGTCCCTGACTTTATTTCCTGTGTGATAAAAACACTGTAAAGAATAAGGAGACAATAAAACCAGCCAAGAAGGATGTCTGAATATTCACTAAACTACAAGCTGCTACAGCAAACTCCCCCAAATCGTCTTTGTTATTTTAGCAGTTCAGGGGAGTGTGTATTCTAAGCTGCACCACAGCAAATCCAGTAGTTGTCAGTCCACTTACACCCAGGGGCTGAACACAAAATCCCATTTCTCTGCTTCAAACTGTGAAGCTGTCTAGCCTTCTTGTTTGGTTTTTTGTATTGATATGCAGTGGCATTAATAACAATAGCTATCTTTTTGGTACAGCATTAAAAGTACCGAAGTTATTTTAAAATTGACATTCTGAATATTTTCATTTCTACTCATTGTCAGCCAGACTTAAAACATGAGTCAGTTTATGATGCCCAGAATTTATTGGTGTTAAATATTTCTCTGTGAAAATGATGCATGATCAAAAAATATGAACTGCAGGCGAAGCCATGGAGTGTTGCAGTTGTTTATAACAATAATTTAAAATTTCTATCTTTGAAGTTTACATTTATTACTGTAGCTTAATTGGTTAAGACTTTAGCCTTCAATGGCAAAACACCAATCTCTTCATGGTCATCCTAATCTAAGGTTAAATAAAAGATTGGTGATAACACAATTAAGTCCAGAGATGCTGTTTTTGACTCAAGGGATTCTGCTTATTGTCCATTAGAGTGATACATGCTCAGGTTTCAGATTTAGAATGCACCAAAAACCCAATTACTCTGACAGTGACCTCTGTTAGTCCCTGAAGCTCAGGGATGGCGGGATTGAGGGCTTTGGTTATTTTTTGTTCTTGAAGTTTTTGCCAATTGAGTTTAATTGCCTTTCTTAGACATTTTTACAGTTGTGGAGTAATAGCAGGCACCATCAGTGTCTCCAAAGAAGACTCAAGGTTCAAGGATTCAGGCTGTTCTAATGGAGCTTTTAAAAGCTGCTGAGTGGTGTCATTGCTGGAGGAAGGGGTTAGGAAGAAAATGAGACTTAAATGCATGAGAGTGAATGTAAGTTGCTCCTGACAGATGAAACCAATAATGAATGGAACGTTGAGATAAACTTCATTACACCTAAATATGCTAAATTACTTGAAGCTAGAAAGAGGCAAGGAAAATATCCAACTAATTTTAGTCTGATGATATTCACTGGGACTTTTAAAACTACTTGTGGAAAATATGTATATTATATATATTTGAACTGGTTTTGAGTAGTTTTCTTTATAAACGAGACTTGATCTTTGGAAAAATAGGGCAGGATATTACTGTGGATATGCAAACCTACACAATAGGACAGGGACAGAATCTGGCATTTTATAATCCTGAAGTATACTACATAAATATTTAAGTTAAAAACTGTTTAGTTAAAACAGGTTCTCACTGAAGTTGCCAGGAAAGTAATGCAAGTTGTTAAACTTTTGGGCACTGCAGAACACAGGAGATAAACCTGAGTGGGAAGTACTGGAATTGCTAAGCCCATAGGTCCAAAAATTGGAGCTGCTAATATGCTCTGAGGATGGAGGTAGATTTTGTGTCCCACTGCTTTAAAACTAATGAAGCCTTGCTCTGTGAGTGCCATTGCTCTTAATTAAAAAATACACTGTGAACAATGTGCCTGAATCTGCAGTTGAAATATGAAGTAAATTTTTTTTTCAATGAACTATGCCCATTACCTTTTTGTTTTCAACAAGATATTTCAAAATCTGCAGAAAGTAATTTATTTTGTTCAGGCACTATTTTAACAACTTATTTTTCTGCAATGAAATGTTTTAGTATGAGTTAAGTCTGTAACTTATGAGATGTAATTTTTGCTATGCAGTTAGGCGTGGATTCTACACTTTTTAGTCATTCTCCAAAATCAGACATATTTCCCCAATGACTTTAAATTCTGAATGTTACAGGAAGGACAGCATAGGAAACACATCTGTTTGGGGATAAAAAGGATGAGGAATAGTTCTCTTATTATGGTTTGAGTGATACATTGAGGGTTGCCTTAAGTTTGAACACTCATACATTAAAATGAATGCTCACCAAATAGGTGTGAGCAGGTGAAAAATATAAAACTGCTGTAGTTAGCCCTGGTCATTAAGATTGCAGTGGATATCATAACTGCTTAAGTTTTTACAATTTCAGGTAGAAATAAACATTTTCCAACAGTTATTGATGTAAATTAAATTATTTTTTAAATTATGCTAGCGAGCATAACTCCAAGGCAGGAAGATTTACAGTGAACCAGTTGAAGCAAAATTATATCCCTGGGACAATTTTTCTTGTTGCATAGTTTGATTCTCTTCATTATTTGATATTCAAGAAGTAGTAAACTTGATCTGCTCATGTTTGCTCTCAGGGGTATGTCAGCCTCAGAATCCAAACTCCGCACCCATCTTTACTCCCAGTGCTACAATAATAGCAGGGACTCTCGGAGGGAGGGCTGAAGGAAGTAGTGTGAGACTCAAGGGAAGGAATAAACAACTGTGTCAAATAATGTGAATTCCACTCTAACATCTCTCTTCACAGTTTCGTTCCCTCTGTGGTCTGTCCATTAATTCAGTTACATCTATCTCCTTTACATAAATATTTCCTTCTGTGTGTGTGTTCCTGTGTTGTCATGTTCTTAGGTGAATGGTGATGAATATAACAAAATATTACTTGTAAAGGCACGAAGCATTATTTATGCAGACTTAGAAAAATAATTTATAATACTGTGAAGTGTTAGTAATGTAACAAATGGGCTTGAAATTCTCACCACTTAAAAGTTTTCTACAACAAAATTGGCACTGCAGGATTCCAGCTTGCTTTAGAAATAAAATCAAAAGGTTTTAAAATGTATTCCTCAGACTGGAACTGCTTGAGTTAGTTTAGGCAGCAGGAGCCGGTCACTTGCTTGTAATGGTTTCTAAATATTAAAAGCATTTTAAAAGAACAGCCTAAATAGGTAATTATTTAATCTTTAGAATTCCTTGTGCTTATTGGCCAACAATTCTTTTGTGGAAGGAATAGATAAGAATCCCCATTTTTCTTTAAACCTGCTTCTTCACACTCACAGCTGAAAAAAAATTATTTTTCTGGACTAGAACAAACACTCCAAATAGCCTGAAAGTGCTGTTGATCCCTTTGCTTGCCAGGACCAACCACCTAAAAAATGCATGTGATGCTACTTTTATGAAGTAAAAACAGGAAGGAGAATATGAAGAATTCAAACTCTGGACAGGTGGTTTGGGTCATTGATTTTCTGCTCAATTCTCCTGTTTCTGGCTGTGTGAAATGGATCAATCCAATTTGTTCTCCTGGCCTGTGGTTTCCTTCACTGTCCTTTTTTTCTTTGTGTTTACTCTATTAAAAAAACCCAAACAAAACTCCCAAGTGCTTTTATCTCAGTGACTGTGGAGCACTGAGCAGTCTCTCAGTGCAGCAGCAGCACAAGGAGGATTTGCTGTTCTCAGCTGTGGCTGTTTTCTGTTCCGTAACCATTTATGACAGAGGTACATGTTTATAGGAGATGTAACAGTGGGGTTGGTGTGGATGTTGAACCTGAGCTAACAATCCTGCTGGAGAGACACATCAACGTGGTTCACATCTCTGTCTCTGGCTGTCACTGTGGACATGAAGATAAAGTATTGGCAAACAGTGGAGTGGAGAAAAGAGGGGGAACCTTTATTCTGACAGAAAGGTTGAAGGCTCTTGAGACAGGATGCATTGTCTAGACATGTTTAAGGTTGTTAGTTCTCAAAACTAAAAAATAATTTCTCAAGGGTTTAGTCATGGGTTTATGTTTTGTGAAGAAGAAACAATATGGAATGTGGAATAAACTACATAAGCTTACCATTGAATAGGTCTGTATTTGGTTTTGGCCATTATAGATTTAATATCAAGAAATAAAATACCCAGTTATTTGTGATGAAAACTCAACACATGGTGTAAAGAGCCAAGTTTTTTCTTACTCATGTTATGTGTGTAGAGAAATGTCACAGGGATGTTGTGAGTGGCACTGACCCCACTGAGGTACAGTGAGGCTACAAGGAGAAGTTGAGGGAAATGCTGTAAGAATTGGCTGGGTTTTCTGAGGACACATATTGTGGAAAACAGGGCTAATACAATATATAGGTTTTGCTTGGCTTTCATTTCACTGGAATTTTGTTAAAGCAGGCTGTAAGGAAATTTTAAAAATTGCCTCAATTTTCAGATATCTGCAAATCGAGAGAGGCTGGATGGCTTTGATGTAGCTACACCTGTGGAAATACCAGACCTAGCCAAGTACATCTGAGATGTTTAGTTGTCAGGGTCTGCACTTCTACTCTTACACAGGCACCTTTACCTGCACTGGGCATGAGAACCATGAAATGGTTTGGGGTGGAAGGACCTTAAAGCTCATCCAGTCCCACCCCCTGCCATGGGCAGGGACACCTTCCACTATCCCAGATTGCTCCAAGCCCCATCCAGCCTGGCCTTGGACACTTCCAGGGATGGGGCATTCATAGCTGCTCTGGGCAACCTGTGCCAGGGCCTCACCACCCTCACGGGGAACAATTTCTTCCTAATATCCAACCTAAACCTACCCCCTTCAGTTTGAAACCCTTGGCAGAACGGGAGATGTAAGTTACTTTTATTCCTAAGTGATTGGCATATCTTATTTTTTATGGTGGTGTGTCTTGCCTGTACTGTCTTTATAAAAAAACACTTCAAATTGGTTTAAGAAGCAAAATAAATTCTCTTATTAGGTATTCTGCTCTATAAAATATATATCAATTTCATTCAGGGAATTAGCCTTTGCAGGTAAAATATAGTAGCTAACAAGACTCTTGAGGTGAGATTTGCTTTTCTCTTTTAATGATTTTGTATTTTGAGGCTTTGTTTATTTGTGGATTGTGTATTCCGCCTCTCCTGAATGAAATACCATCTCTAACTGCACTGTGCAAATTTAGTACAACGTGAAATCCAAGGAACAGAGACAAAATGGAAGTCAACTCATGGCCATAGTGATCACAATTTAGCCATAATTTGCAAAGCAAAACTTAAAATATTAATTCATAGAAATAAATGGCCTTCTTTCTTGTGTAAAAGTCATCATAGGGAGATTGTTCAGGGGCTGTAGCACATGACCATGAGGAGAAGCTGAGGGAACTGGACTAGTTCCACCTGGAAAACAGACAATTTTCACCAGTACAGTCAAAGACCGGACCAGGATGCTTAGGTAGACTGAGCCACCCCCATCCTTAGAGGTTGTCAAGAACTCAACTGGAGAGAGCCTTGAGTAACATGAGCTCGTAGCTGCCTTTGCTTGGAGCAGGACACTGGCCCAGAGAACTTCTGAGTTCCCCTCCAGCCTGAATTTTCTTGATCTTGTGATTTTTATGATATTTGGATGTTTCTTTCAGAAATTAAATTGCTAAGGAGGTGCTGGGTGGGGAGAACACATGGGCTTGTAATGCTGTATCAGAAAGATAATGTGCTTTTGTGTGGCAATGACAAGGCCACTTGATCAGGAAAAGGAAATAGGATCTGTGTGGTAGTGACCTGGCTGAAGTCAGGTCTCAGTGTTTATCTGCATTCTCAACTGAGCCAGAGAGAACAGGCTTCACTGTTTTGTGTAAGCCTTGCTTTTTGTATTGGAGTGGTGGTACTTTTATTTCAAAATAAATTACTTTTGAAAATTATCCTTTATTATTTATATAAGCTATCTTTTCACTCTCAACTACTATGGCTATGTGCAACACAAAAATGGAGACCTACAAAACATTGGTTAGAAATAAAAATTCTTAATAGTAGTGGTTTAACTTCACATGACTGCTAGGCCATAAATGTTCTTTATGTGTTTTATGCTCATATAAAAATCAGAAGAAAGTACATTCGCGATAGTTGACAGCAGACCGAGTCTGCTCTGATGGCGCCCTAATGGCAAAATGACCCCATTGTGTTGAGGGAACACCCTGGCAGGGGTCATATCCCCACTGCATTATCTTGTGCAGCAGCTCTGCTGTGACTGTAATCACACAACAGCCATGAAAGGCCTTGTGTCTCCTGTGGACCTTGACAGCACATATCAAGTAAGCACTCTTTTAGCTGTCATTATCCCAGTGGTTTTTTAGAGTATTAAAAAGAAGTTGACACTAATATCAGACCTCTCAGTAATTTTAGATATGGCAGCTTATGATATATGCAATTAATACAATTAAACATGCTAAAATATTTAAAACGCACTCTTTAATAAATAGTTGAATACCACTTTAAGAAGACTATGTATTATCTGGACTTGATTCGTTTGGGGACTTCGTCTGTCAGTGGGACTTAATTTTCTAGTTATCTGTGGTTGTGAGCAAATTTTTGGAGGAGAGGTTGTGAGACTGCTGGGGACTCTAACTTGTCATGCTGTTGGACATCTGTCTTTGTTTCAGGTTAATTGCACTATATTAATTTACTCTTGATTATAAAGAGCTTTTTAAAAGAAAGATTTTATTACGAGATATAATACAATCTTTACTGCACATAATATCCCTTCTGGCCTTTTTATATTCTATTGATCTTGTTGTGGTTTAACCAGCAGGCAGCTAAACACCACACAGCTTTTCATTCACTCCCTCACCTCAGTGGGTTTGGGGAGGGAATCAGGAAAAAAATGTAGAATTTGTGGGCTGAGATAAAGTTTAAAAGAACAGAGAAGGAAGGAAAAATAATGACAATCTACAAGTGATGCACAGTGCAATTGCTCACCACTCACTGACTAATGAGCACTGCTTATGAGCAGCAGCCCTGGCCATCTTTCCCCCAGTTTATCCTGTGAGCCTGTCATCATGCTCTGTGGAATATCCCTCTGGCCAGTTTGGCTCAGCTGTGCTGGCTGTGTCCCCTCCCAGCTCCTTTCTGTGCCCAGTGATGCACTTCTCCGAGGAAAGGTGAGATCCTTTTGTTCTTGGTCCCGTGTTCGACAGTATAAACCTTCCTTTTGAAAGGGGTTGTACTGCAGTGACACCCAAATGTCCTCTGGGTGCCCTTTGGTCTGGATTATTGGTTCAAAATGTCACCTAAACTTGTACAAGTAAAATTGCACCATAACACTTAAGATGAGTTCTTAGTGCCAAAGTTCCGAAGGATGTGAATCTGCACGCTGGCTAGGAGTACCAAACCTAAATTATTTTTAATTGAAAAAAACCAATCCCAAGCCAAAAGAATAGTGCAATTAGAACTGTCTAAGCTTATTCCAGCTATGTGGAGAATCTCTTAGCACCTTCACCAGTTGGGTTCTTTGCCAGTGACACCAGACTAGCATACAGCAATTTTGTTCAGTGATTTGGAAACAATTTCTCCATTTTTTTAATGAAGTCCAATGCTTCTCTATTAAATGGATGAAGTCTTTATTTTAGGTGTTGTCTGATGCCAGGATGACTCTTGTTTCTCAGACTAAAAGGCAGTGTAGAAAGGACAATGGAGACAATATTAGGGGTTTTTTTTGGTTTGTTGCCTCCTTCGTCATGGGTGGGGGCAAAGAGAAACATAGTGGAATTCAGAATTTTTTGAGAAAACGATATGTGATTTGTGTAGTCTTTTGCAGTATTACACACTGCCACTCAGAGGCTCGACAGAGCCCTCCTTATCATCTGCTCCTGCCACTAGAATTGCCCAATTAATCGGCTCAGGCGAGTTTAATTGAGGAGGACAGGCTGGTGTGTTTAAATGACGTAAATTAGGATGGTCCACCAGGACCATCCACACAGCTTCAGTCATCTTCTGGATGCCTTAATCCTTTTCCTTGGATAGTTGTGTGGTTTCACTCTCTTGGATTCTTGCTCTCTCCCCCTCCCCTCATTGTCTTGTTTCAGTCTAATGGATTGTCAATTGATTTGTTTGTCACGCCCTTCCCTGACCCTGGACTTGAGACATTCTGTGCTTACTGAAAACCCAGGAAGGCATGAACAGATAAAATACAAGCTGGTATGGAGTACAGTAGGTATGTCACAGGCATTTATGATGCACAGCATTTTAAAACTTCTCTGGTGTCTTTTGGACAAGATTAGCCAGCAAATGCATTTTGTATACACACAAGCACTTGCATTACAGTATTTCTGTAATAAAGTATTTCACATCACAGGTCAGTTTCACTCGCTTAGAGCATTGTCTCTTATGTGAAGTTTAGAAAATAATACAAAGATTGAGAGAAAAAGAGCTATTCTTCAAAGTTATTATTTTTTAATTACTTTGTTGACTGTGACTCCACTTAGTTGGTATGCAATTAGCATGGTGGTATAAATAGACTTCAAAACAGACTTATATTACCTTTCAAGATATAAACAAGTTGAATTTTTAAATTTCTGACTTTTTTTCTTGATTTTTAAAAATCATAATTTACTTGTCTTTTATGTTAGTTTTAGAACAACAGGAAAATAGTTTGGATTAATAAATGGAAGGAATTGACAACATATTATGGAAATTCATCTTCATAAGAAAACTCAGTTCAAATTGAACTCATTTTTAAATGATTTAATCAATTAAATTTAAATTTAATTCATGCATTTAAAATTAACTTATTCCTGTTATATGGCAAAGAAGTTTAAGTAACTGTTATTCTGCAGCAGTGGGTATAATAAACACAAAATGTCAGGCTTGGTGTGTTTTGTTGCTGAAAAGTTTTCAAGTCAGGTGGGTCCCTTTTTAACGAGCTGCTCAAAAAGTTTCTGAAAGGCTCGTTGGTACTCAATTGATTTGTTGGTGCATGTGACAGATTTAATGGATATTTCTGACAAGACTTCAGCTCCTTACTGATGCCTGCCTTGGACAGCTTCCAGGTGTGCTAATGAAAAAAGTCCTGAATGAAGGCAGGAACAGCCAATGCTGTATTTGAGGTGGAATCCAGAGAAGAGAAATTAAATTCAATATAACACTATAATTAATAGGCGTGCTAGAATTGAAAGGATGACAGCAATTTAACATCAGCCTTTAGATGCTTTTGGACTAGAATACATTATTTAGGACAGCAGAGCTTCTCCATTCCAACTGGCACCTTCACTGGAGCCAAGAGCTGTTCCTGTATGGCCTCATCTCCCAGTGCTCCACTCCTGCAGCGTTTCACTACAGCTGTGGATAGGCCAAAGGGCAAAATTCGGCAGCTCTGTTGACTCAAAGGGATGTTTGCCCATTTCTGCTACCTCAGTGCTGTCCTTATTTGTGGAAAGTGGCTGTTGTGTGGGAGCTGCCTGCTAGAGCAGCATCATGAAAGGCAATGGAAATCATGTGCAATGAACGGGAAATCATGTGCAATGAAAAGCCCCATACGCTTTGTATAAAATTTTTGATTAAAAGTCCTTCCTTGAGACGAATTTGACCCAGCTGTTGCCATCTGTCAGCTTTTCAGTGTTCCTTACAAAACACAACAGTGTTGATCTGGGTCCAATCTCTCTGGGGGTGTGCTGCTATAGGATGTGCCACATATGGCAGATTATCAGTGTCACTGGAGGAGCCAAGGACTGCTGGGTGTGGGGCTGAACATGCAGCTGATGTACTGAAAACAAAACAGTCTTATGCTTTAATCTGCAAGATGTGAGTTGAAGGCAGTGCCTGCTGTTTACTGCAAAGTGCTTTTATATGCTGCATGTGAAAGCACAGCAGAAAAATTACAGCTTGCTCCAGAGTCCCCGTGTAATTTGCTTGCTCTGGTTTTATGTACAGGTAAAAGTTAATCTGGTTAGAACTTTTCTTGCCAATGACTGTGGCTTTGTTGAGCCAACTTAGATACAGAAGTAACCCCCCTTGTGCTGATTTATGTCTAAATTTTTATTTCAATATCATGTTATCTTCATTGAAGAGAGGGAGTGAACTGCTCAGGGTTCCATATGTGTCTCTCCTAATGCTGTAACTGTGCAGGTATAGAGGTGTGGCCTAATTTCCTAAGAGCTGGAAACCAAAACCAGGACAGTTTCTGAGAACAAGAGAACTTTTAGAGTAAAAAATCCAGAATAACTCTGAAAATGTCTTTAAAGATTCTGAATAAACTCTTAACAAGACAGAAAGCTATAGACCGTCTTAAAATATGGTGTTGTTTTAATTCTTTTGATGCATCTTAAGCTGCCTCACCACAAGAAGATCTGCTAAGGTTTGAAATAACAATGGAGAAGGGGCATTAGATAAACAGGTGAAACATCTGGAGCCACAGGCTGTGTACATTTTGGGGTTTTTAGCAATCACCTTCTAGAAGGACAACACTGCCATGATGCAGCTAAGGTAGTGGTGAAGTTTGTGTTGTTATTTAACTTAATCTGAATTTTCAGTAATATTTTGCCCACAGTGCAATTTCTGTATGAATTGGTCTGTGATCCAGAATAAGGGACTGATGTAGAGCTACGTTGTTTAAAATAACAAACATGTTTAAAATAGCATACATTGTTTAAAATAACATGCATTGTTTAACATAAAACTTCCTAGGCCAGTTTTTGTAATTGCTCTACTGAAGATGAAGTTAGTTCTTATGTTCAGCCTTGAAAAAAGACTCTTAATCATGACTCTTAGAAGACACTGACTTATCTTCAGATTGCAAGTTTAAACCATACATAAATAGTACCTACTTTTTATTAATTCATTCTGGGACACTTTTATTATGAAAATGTGAGGTTTTGAACTCCGTTCCTATGATAAAGATGCAAAAATCCAAACATCAGAGGAGAAGTGAAAGTAGATTTAAAAAATTAAGGTTCAGCTTTGAATAAAAGAGGAGAAAGCTGAGTCATTGTGTTGCCTGAAACTAATGGGAAATAATTGAAGGTGCTGAAATAAGCTGTACTGATGTGGTCTAATAATATGTTTTTGAGATTGACAAGTCAGTAGATAAACTCTAGGAAACAGAAGCCTGAATACACAGAAGAAGAGACATGATGTGCATTTCAGGTAGTTTTGTGAATGCTATAGTCATAATATTTATTCCAAGTTTGTCTTCATCTCATGAAATGTTCAGACTTAATAATACTTTGCATATAAAGAATGAGCTGATGTAATTCACTTTAATTTATTGAAAACTCCGTTGCGTTCGTGATATTGCACTGTGTTTTTGTGCTTTCTGAATGTACCAAAGCTGCGTTGCTGTGCTGGCTTTTTAAGTTTACACGTGAGTAAAACCAGGCTTTTGAAGAGGTTTGCACTGGTCAGAATTGATCAATTTTTTATCAGGCAACCAAAATAAGTAACTTATCACATTTCAGGAGGGTGCACAGAGCACAAAACTAGGGCATAGGAATTAATATTTCAGTATTCTGCACTTAAGCCATTATGTGCTGTTTTGCTGTTGACAATGGAAACAACTTAGAAAAGGAGTGAAAGAGAGGAGTCTTCCCTTTCTTCCATTAGTTGTCAACAAATACTTGAATTGACCAAGAAAGGCTGTGATCTGATAGCTTGTGTTTCCACCTCACCTGTCAGCCTGTTTTCTCATACACTCAGTTTATTTTGTTCTTATTTAAGAATTATAAATTACAGTTTCTTCTTGGAGCCAGGGTGTGTATGTGTAATTGTTCTTAAAAGGAATTAGAGCCTGGACGACTTGAGAAATCAAAATTTATTTCTTTCATCTGACACAGATTTTGGGCAGTCATTTAAGTGTCCAGGTTGTGATTACCATTTGGTGACCATCAACATCAATGAACCTCAGTGTAAGAATCTGTTGACATAAATGACTGTTACTAAAATAATTGCTGCTGTTCATGTTCCTTGTACAAACCTGATGACTGTTAAATATGCAATCCTTCCCCTTTCATATTCCATCTGATTTTTTTCTGCCTTGCATTTCCTTTTGGTTTTGGAAGGTGGCTTCTACCACTTTCAAAAGTGTGCTGGCTTCAGTTTCAGGGCCCTGTCCAAACTGGTCAAAGTACAAAGGCATTGACATCAACTTCCTATCAGTGTGTATACAAGCGATATAGGTCTGTATATATTTATGTCCTTAAACATAAAGAAAAAATTCTTAGCAGTTTAAAACCATCAGAGTGTTTCATTTTATTTACTGTCAGCATTCCAAGGAGGTAGGACAGTCCTCAAATGGAGCTGCTTGCCTCGCATGGCTTATTGCAAATTTTTCAATTGTCTCACTAGAGAAGCATTTAATTTTAGATTTCTTGCCATTTTGTTTATCCTAGTCTGCACTTGAAATAGAACTTAAAGACACAATTCTCATGCACAGTTTTCTATCAAATTATTCCAGGTAATCAGTCCATTAGTCCAAGAAAATGTAACTGCAGTGCTTCGTGTCCTGGCCTGTGCTGGGTCTGAGCCCTTCATGCAGGGGCAGAGTGGTCTCAGCTCTTCATTTTTCGTGCACTACAACAGAGATGTCTGAGAGGTTATGCACAAAGGCTTCTTCTGTTTTTCTGTGTTTTATAAGTATAGTGGTCTTAATCATAGGTAATGGAAGTTTAGTTTTAATTTAATTTGGTAGGCTTTTAAAATGAAATGGAAGTTGCCTTTTCTCTTACACAACAAATAACTCTGTGTGTGTTTATGGTCTGGCTCCTGTCTTTTTTTTTTTTTTTTTTGCCACACAGTACTGTAGCTGTCACAGCATTTCTGATCTAATACTGATCTCATCACTAACATCAGAACCTTGTGCCAGTACGACCCCTCGGACTTGCACTGACACACATCTAAAGAGGATTACTCGTGTCAGGGTTGCACCTATTGGCAGTTACTGCTGTCTGCTGCTTCTCAGAAAAGAAAAATAAAAAAGCTCTTCATGAAGACACACCGTTCATTCTTGGCATTGGAACAGTCTAGAGGCCACTTGTGCACTTAAAAGATTAACTCTGGTTTATTAAGAAAATGGACATGATCAGTGTCAGATTTTTCTCTAGAATGAGTTATCATTGCCCTACCGAAAAAACTGAAGGCTCTAAAAGTCTGGTCTAATAAGACACACATGGATCTGGCCCAGTAATTTTTTCTAGCTTACTCTCCCTTCTAATCAGGAAAATAGCTTTGTTTCAAAAAGTCCTTTTGAAGGTATTTCTGATAGTCAGAAAATTAATTTATTTAATGGTTTAATATATATATATATAATTGACAAAAATAAAAGGACACATGCTGTGACTGCAGTGAATCCTTTTTTTCAGAGACAAGAGTAGGAAATGTGTATTTTTAAATTTATTTTCATTAGTAGATCTGATTGCTTGGAAGAGTGGACAGCTGCAATAGCTCAGTTCTGTGGCTGATTTGAATAACGTGTCTCTTGGTTTCCAAGGGGAAGCAATTCCTTCAGTGATAAATAAAACAGTTGCAGTGTTTTAGAACACTAATGAGGAAAAACAAATAATGATAAAATATATCAGTGTTCATTTTTGATCTGTCTAAAGTGTGTGACACCAAGTAGTGCTGTTTGGGGTAAACTGACCATCCCAACTGCTCTTGAGAAATAGAAACAGCTGAAAATTTCATCTGAGCCAAAATTCCCAACCACCTCCCCTCTCTCTCTAGTTTTCTTGGAATAGCACTGCATCTTTTATTTCATGATCGTGGCCATGTTATCACAGCAAATAAATGACTGTTAAATCTGCAAATATCAAAAGTGTAATGGGTTTAAAATTATACATACAGAATTAAATATTAAAGAGCTGTTTGAACCCACTGCTCTGCTAATGATGACTCAAGTCATGGATCTAGTTTTCGTTTCTTCTAGTGAAATGCTGACAGCAGTTCCTTGGCTTTTTTCCCAGTCTGCTCTGTAAAAATGGTATATTTCTAATGTATAACCTTCTTCCTGTGCTCAGCAAATAGGGACTAACTTTCCTGATGGACTTTATCTTCCTTGTTTCTAGCCCTTGAAGAATTGAAAAATTGACTATCAAACAAAATCCAATTACCTATAAAGCAAAATGAATCAACTGCTGCAGAAAAGCAGCTAATCTTTATCTTTTGGATCTTCAGTGTGGCTGAAAATGAGCAAAAGTAATAGTAAAAGAGAAACAAACTTTTTTTTTCTTTTCCCCCACTCTGTGTTATTTTCTTCTCTGTTAACACCATGACTAATTACTAATTTGAAATGTGCAGCCATCTGCTGAGACGAGTAGTAATATCCAAGAAATTCTGGGTTGGGATTTGCCTCAGGATGAGCGGCAACTACATGGCATGGAAAACTTGGACACTATTAATTCAAGTAGCTGTCCTGGTTTGGAAGTTTGTTGTTTACTACAAACCAGTAGTTAAGTGCTTACCTCAGCACTCTCATCTTCAGGCTGGTCTGGGTGACACGGGGACACAGTTCCCAGCTCTTCCCAAAAACATAATGAGTAGAAAAATTTCGTTTGCACAGCAGAGACCTCAAAAATACCTGGGCCAGAAAGCTGGAGGAGAAGGGGTAGATGCCTTTCCCTGCTGCTAAAGATTCATCTGATATCTTGAGGAATTGCTTTGGGTATAAGTTCAAGACTGTAGTACAAAAGTGCCTAAGGAAATGAGAACAAATATTTATTCCAAGCTATTAAAATTGAAGAGGAATGAGAGAAGAAAGAGTACAGATGCACAAGTATAATAAATGTGTCCTGTAGAGCAGGCGTATTTTGAAGGCTCTGAGGTAGAGAAACAACTTTTTTTGTTTCTTTTTTTCCTTTCCTTTTCTTTTTATCTTTTTTTCCTTTTTTTTTTTTTCAACAAATATCTTCTTGTTGACCTATTGAGCCAAACTGTGTGGGATTACTCAAGAATTGAATAGCCCTTTACAGATATCCTAGGATGGTTCTGTGGTAGCTTGACTGATGTTACAGAATCAATAGCTGTAAATTTAAGAGCATCTTTATTACTAGAGAAACAGTGTGTTTTCACAGAGTGAATGAAATCCCAGTCCTGGTTGTTTCTGTTGGATTCTTCCTTGGTGCTGACACCAACTGTAGTGATTGTTGTTTGATGGCTTTTTTTGTTGTTGGTGGTGATCCTTCCACCAATCCTAAAGGCAGTTGTTTTGGAAGTGCTGTCCCTTACAGCTCTCAGTCTGAGAACCCCCTTGGTCCTTGGGTGTGAGACAGGCAGTGCCTTACTGGAGACCAGTGGTTTGTGGAGGGGCAGCAACATCCTGTGTGCAGGGAGGGTGGGGTCCTGAGGAAGGGCTCTGAAGAGCACTGGAGCAAAGTGCAGCAGTGTCTGGGGATGGGCAGCTGCCTCCTTCAGCTTGTCCTCTCTTTAAAGTCTTCATGCGTTCACTATTCCCTTTTACGATTAAAAGTTTCCAGAATTCTTCATACCATACTAATTTCCTTCAACAGTGCTGTGAAGTTGGATGTGAATCTGTAACATCCAGGGTGCTTCCTATTCCTCTCAGTGCTTCAAATAACTTGTTTCTATTAGCTGTTGTATCATTTCTGCCTGAACATAAACCCAGTTATTTGGTTGGTAATGTTCTCTATCTCCCTTAGTTTTCATAAGTATAAAATATTTCCCCAAGCATTATGGAAAGATTAAAATTCAATTTGAGTGCTGAATTATGCATGGTTTTCAATTTGGCAATACTCTAAGAATTTTTTGTTTCCCAGCTTTTTAGTGATATGAGAAAATATCTACTATCAAATGTATTTTTAATAGATATTTCCTGGTATTAGATGACACAGTTGACATTTAATCCATTCTACTAAGATGTCTAAATATTTAATTTTACAATTCATAGTGGCCAATCGTTTTGATAAATGGAATGCTTCCATTTATGGCTACGATTTGGGGGGAGCAAGCACACAAACAAAATTACTTCCAGAGGGGAGAAAAATCAGTTCAGTTAATTATTTTACTTAAATGTGCATGGTAATATCTATCAAGCTGCCAACACAAGAAAATAACAATCAGCAGAGTGAAGCCTGAAAAGCATTAATCAAAATTCAATATGATTAGCATTCTTAGTTTAAATAAGGAGTAGGATTCTGAAGATATTCAGTGCTGCTGGAAATAAGTGAATAATGTATAATAATAAAAGTCTTAAAATGGAGTAGAAGCTTTAAACATCCAGAGTTTTTATCTACCTTTTTTTTCTTTTAATATCTGAGCTGAAATTACAGACATCTTATATCTCAACTTTGTTGTAGGCTGGTCTCTCTGGTTGTTTTAATATTCATGTAGGTATATAAATAAATGTTCAGAACAGATTGGAATCACTTTGCTGGAATTAAAAAATATCAAAGCTTAAGATGCTGATTTCTTCACTTTAATACTTAGACTTAATAGTTCTGTACTTGGAGACCTTTCAGGGGTTTGGCAAGGTGAGGTTCCTTAGTTCTTGAAATGTACTGAAGAGAATTCTTCAAACATAGATGGTACAGCTTTGCTTTTCTTTAATGTGACATATTCACACAGCCAATAAACTTTGTACCTTTGTATAATCTTATCTTGACCTTCTCAGGCCTGCAGGGAATTAAATGAATTCCACTTATTTGAACTTGGTTCTCTAGGTGCTCTCAGCATTAGCTCTTTATATACCTATTTGCTTAAAATGCTTGTGGAAATTATTAGTGTTTAAATGTGTGCATTCATTCTTGCTATAAATCTGATAAAGTAAATGTTATTGACTGTATTGGTTCATAATTTTAACTTATTTATTGAATGTGCAAAGCAATGCAGATGGATTTACAACTAAACACATTCATCCTCATGAAATGAAGTATAGATGAGGTCCTCAACTCTGGGATATTTCTGAACATTCACATAAATGGTTTCATTAAGTAATCAATATCATTGAGTATTTGTACATAAACCATATGGATGAGATATGTCAAAAAGTAATAGGGATTATAAATCCATTTCATCAGTTCTCAGAGTATTAAGTGCCTCGGTACAGAATAGAGGTATATAACTGTGCATCCTTTTAAGAAATGGTAGCTGTAATAGAAGCACACTCTAGACATGTTGTTGTAATGCAGAAATAATTTTTTGGTTACTGAGTTTAGTTAGAAACCTGCAGGTTTTGACCTACTATTGGTGAATTTATATCATACTTAATAAAAATACTTCTAATCAACTATTTGATATTTATACAAAAGTAATTTTCCCCTTTCATATTAAATAAAGATTTGCTTTTTAAATTGTTTTGTTGCCTAAATGTCTAAAACATTGAATTAAAATGTCTAGGGTTGTGTGATAGCCGTCAAAAATACACCGGTTGCAAAGGATTACAGAGCTGGGCACAAATGAGCAGGTTATAAAATAATCAGTTACACTAATCTGTGAAAATGGTACATTGTTGTTACTGGAAAATAAAATCCAATTCCCATTTTTATACAGTTCTTTCAGAGTTAATGTTTTTCCAACAGTTACACAAATAAGGAATTGCCCAGCTCTTAAGTTATGAGCAAACACCAATGCATAAAATCCTCCTTTAAACTTGTCTCTGAAATGAATTTGTGGGAGTGGAAAAGTAATGAAGTCAAAAGCAGGTGAGAGGATTATCATCACTGTAAGGTGTTATTGATGAACACATCTTCACAGAAATAGTCCTTTCAGTGTGGTGAATTGTTCACAGAATAAAATGCTCACTAGAAATGGCAAAGGTTCTACATAGTGTTGCATCTCTTTTGTAGCACTAGGCTGAAATACCAACATACCAGAACAAACAAATTAACTCATGCTCTTATTTGTAATCAGGGAAATCTCTTCTCTTTTTAAAGACAAACAAATATGACCCATCAAGCATTCTTGATTCCATCAACCTTGTTTATTTACCAGGAATTTCCTTGAGAGGAGTGTACAGAACGTGACCTGAAGGTGCAAGCATTCTGTTGAAATTCACATTGGGCTTGAATCCCAGGGATAATGTTGCTCATTCTTGCCATACAACTCTTGTCTAGCTTATATGTGCTTGAAAATTAACTCTGATTTCAAGATCAAAAATTACCTAATGCCTTTGCTGCTCCTCCTGTAAGCCACTGATCCACTGGCTGAACCTTCCTTGCTACCATCCTTGCTTGTTATTAGATGATCTTAGGCCAGAAAAAAATCACTTTGCTGCTGTTCAAAGGGTCTTTTAATGAATTAAATGTGGTTTGACTTGTAGGATCAAATCCTCTCACTTTTGACTTTCTCCAAATAATTTTCACAGAGAAGGCAAAACATGAAAAGACTACATTTAATAATTGGATTTTAAGCTATTTTACCTTTCCTTCTATGTGTAAACACAGGGATTCCTGACTTCTTGCTCTGTCCATTATTTATTAGCAGCTCTTTTCTGTTTACACACACACACACACACACACACAGAGTCATCCAATACTGTAAGAAGCATGGGCTGAGATCCCAAGAAATCTGATCTTAGAAGGAATGTGGGTTATTTTATCTCTTGAAGAGAGCACTAATGGAACAAAGGAGTTTTCAAATACATGAAAAGATTGATGAGAGAAAGGTTGGAATACACTTCTCTGCTTACCAGGACTAGAACAAAGGGCACTACTTTGAAATTACAGCAAGAGAACTTCTGATCTCTTACTATTTTTATTTTAGAAAATCCTGTGATGTACTAAAGATGATTAACTATTAGACTAGATGAGTTAGGGACTTGTGGCATTTCTGTTACTGGAAGCTTTTAAGTAGATGTTGAAAAAGGTATGGTTAGAAATATATTTGCTTAGAGACACAGTTGGAGTAAATAGTTGCTTATGACCCCTTCCAGCCTGCTTCTGGTTATTTTGTGAAGGATTTGAAACCCATCCTAGTAAAGGGCAAAAAGCATATGGCAGGGAGTCTCTGGTGTGGTGTCAAGCAATGCAATTTCCATGATAAGAATAGAAATAGCAGGTTGAAGTCTCACTGTCTTAACAAGACTTTTTCATGGAAAACTGTTGTCAGCACATTACAAGAAATGAAAAAAAATTATAAATACTACATCCTTCTCTCAGTTTTGTTTCCAGTTTCCCAGACAACACACAGTCAAAAATGTAAAGCATTAAAAAAAAGACTGTTTGGATATTTTAGCACTTAATTTATTGTCCTTAAGATGGATACTATTCTTGTGTTTAAAAAGTTTTCAAATGAGTTAAGAAGACATTTTTACACAATTTACTTTATAAAAATCTGTTTATAAAATGTTATGCATATCTCTGTCTACACTGTTTTCCTTTGGTGTTAATCTAATTTTAATGTAACTCTCTTTTGTTTTGTTTGTTGTGTTTGTCCTGTTTTGTCATTCTGTAAGATGAGCTGTTAACCTGTCTTTTTGAAGAGCCCGTGTTTTGAAGACAAACTGCCCAGAATACTTTAATCAAGTAGAAATGTAAAGGGGGAAAAAAGCCACATCAGTCTTTTTCTTTGAAACCTAAAAGTTACAATCTCTTTTCTTACCAAGCATAAGCATATTCAGTAACACAGCACATACCTTGACCATTAAGTCTTGTCTAGGTTTTCCAAAAGCAAATGTTGTGCTTACAGGTGTCTCGCTATTAATTCCCTGATATTAAAACTGTGGCTGTTGGGTGCTCTGTGCTCTACGTGCAAGGTGTGTGCCCAGATTCTGGACTGTTGGCTGAAATACAGTTTTCTCTGGTAGCTTTGGGTCATTCTCAGGTATATTCAGTTAAATCTATTGAGGTCTTTAAAGATGAGAAAGGTCTTGAATTATCAACATTCAGAGAGAGACTTCTGGCAACAGAAACCTTTGGCATGGTGTGCTCTTAGTGCTCTGTGTAACCGAGCACATCAACTTCATTGGGCTTATTTTTCAAGTGTCAGAATCTTTAAATGTCTTTATTTTTAGGCCTGTCAGCTGTGAGAACAGCTTGGTATCTGATTTGAAAGGTGTTGTATTTGCTGCTTGGTCCACTGGGTCTCCCCACATTGTTTAGGATGGTTTTCTTCTGAGGGGTGGAATGATACAGTTCTTTGCCAGAGGAGGCACTGGGTGATAGCATTGAATGTGAGCACTTCAGGCTGACAAGTCAGTTCATGATTGGCATTTATTCTGCAAAGATACACCAGTACCTTTTTTTCCTTTCATTTCTGTGCAGCAAAGGATGATGCTCCATGTACATGCAAGAATTTCTGCCAATACCAAAGAACACAGCCTGGCACTAAGGCTAGCTGAATCCTGATTTACACTCACATTTTGTCTCTTCATTTGAGCAGGGATTGGAGTATAGATATCTCTTGCCCTGGTCACGAAAGTGTCCATCATCTGACGACAAAATGGATTGCATTTGCAACTCCTGCTCTGAGAAGCAGAATTTTTCAGGAAATAAGCTAGCGGGCAGAAAAATGCAGGAAATATCCAGCCACATGAACATAGTAATTTTGATCTTTCTCACAGTATCAGTTTTCATTTCAATCAGCTCTTTTGAAAACGGGTAGTTGTTGAGAGTTGAGATTTTTATTTTTCAAGACACAAATGAAACTTCTGTGTGTTGTTGGAAATCTCTGTGCTACAGGTGGAGGAGGCTGATTTCTGTTGAGCAAGGGCTGAGACCTGGTGAGGAACAGAGCAAGGTTCAAACTGATCCTGCCAGAATCACAAGTAGCATGGCATGTAATGAGACAGTGGACTGCAGGCGCTCTAACAGGGATGTCGTCCTTTAGATAGCAATTAGTACCTGGCAATTCTTGAAACTCTTGCCTTTATGTGGACTTTAGGGAATGGGGTTTGCATTACTGCATTTGATTAGAAGAACCTCCTGAATGATACGTTTACCTTAGGTATGTGTTTCCTCAAGAGCCAGAACACGTGTGAGTGGTGGTGGCTGAAAGAGGAGGAGAAATACACAGGTGGAGTGATGAAAAAGGGTGGCTCGATGTTGCACTGAGCTGCTTTTGGCAGGAAAATACTGAGCATTAAAGATCTAATGCGGTGTGGTAAAAACCTGAGACATTTTAAGAACAGAGCTCAGAGTAAGGCATGCAGAGTGAGGACAGCAGTGAATTCCTTGGTGCCATGAGAAAGCCCTGTTAACCACTCCGTGGGGCACAGACTTTCAGATTCAGACCAAACTGAGGTCCAGATTCAGAACCCACTGAGGATACTGTGGCTGTTTTCTGTCCTTTTCTCCAGCTGTATCTGAATAAAGCTGTATCTAAAGCTTTGCTAACATGACTTTAATAGGTGTGCTTTACTCAGACATGTAATTATCTCTTAACTGTAACTAGAGTAATTTCTTATGAATAGACTTAAATAACACCATTCTCTATGATCTTTATGTTGTCTTACCCTTTAGATTTTTTTTTTTTTTGGCTAACCTTTACAATTTTTCTTAACTCTTCCTGAAATTAATTGATACTAGTAGGGGAGTTGATTAGATTTTCATTATGATTATGCAACTGTCTAATCTTTCTGACAGCTGCTAGTCAATCTCCAGTTGCTTATAAATTATAATGCATTATAAATCCCTGGCTCAGAAACGTTTACATGTTAAATGTAAGTTAAAAAACAGAACAGCATTTCTTCTGTATATAGTAAATAGCAAGGATCCTTTCCCCCGAGGGCTCCCACTTACATGATAGTGGTTCACTGAATACTCATATCTGATTTAGTAAATTGTTGGATGATAGCAATCAGGATGCTGACTGGTTGAGTAATGAGATTCTGATGACTACCAGCTCCCTGATGAGAAGTGCTTCAGAACCATTAAGTGCTGTAGGATTCATAACATGGCAAGAGTGTAGAGATCCCTTAGTATTTAAAAATTGTAGTAATTGGGTTTTTTTATTCCAATAAATAAAGCTTATTTGCTTTGTCTGTAGTTTTGCATTTTTTAAACTCTGGAGTTTAAGGACTGCCTTTTTATTTGTTTTCTTCTCATCATGGATTTAAAAAAAAGCTATAGGGTTTCTGTCTGGATGCAGAGGGATCATGGAAAGTGGTGTTTGGCCTTGGCAAGCATTACAGCAGATACACAGGCAGCCCACACATCACAACAGTATCAGCAGTCCCATGGATTCTCTCAGATTTTTGTTTCTCCCAAGGACCTTTCTGCAGAGAGTGGGTACATTAATACAAACATTTCCATATAGGCATATTTTACAGTGTTACCAAAATTAAATATTTGATCCTGTGCAGTCAGCCCTAGTGCTTGATTTAGCTGTTCCTTTTTCATCAAAGCTGTTTATTCAATGAATACACACTTTAAAAATATCTTTTTAAAGAATAAATGGCAGAGATTGTGATTGTTATATATTCTGTTTATCTATAATTCATTTTATCATTGGAATGCCATATTGTAACAACTATTGAGATCTAATTCTCTGTAATCTATTTTTTAGGTTTGTCACTGAATTTTTCACTACGTTGATCTCCTTTGCTAAGCCAAGTATTTTAATACCACATCTCTTGAATGTCAGGATCCTCCTTAATTTGCTGTAAGAACAGAAACAAGCTAAATGAGAGAGTCCATTGGTAGGGAAAGTGCTGGCATGATAATTCTGTTTAAATATTAACTTTTGTCATTAAAATATTTCATGCTTCTTAATTTGCTGGAATAGAGAGCTTAATGTGGTCTTATGAGGAACAGCTATTGTTTACAAGGACTGTCAGCTGCTTTTATGAATTTTTGAAGACTTGCTGATGTGGCAGCAGATGAGTTCAGTGGGGTTTAATTAATTTGGAAAAAGAATTTAATTCCCTTTTATGAGATCATTAAATTAATATGAGTATTTAATTTATTTTAAATTCAAAAATTCATTAAAATACAAGTGAGAAGATTGATGGGTTTTGCCATTATTTTAGACTTCATGACTTTACTGCTGGGCAGTGAGCACTGAATGATAGAATAACAATACTTGAAATGAAAGTAGCAAAAAGAATGAACTACTGTTCTTTAGAAAAATTAGCCATATCAGCCTTTCTTTATTGAGTGGAGACATTTTAGAGTCCCAGAAATAAGTTGCATCACTTATGTTTCTGGGTTGTATAATATTCAATTTTATGTTAATTATTTTTAAGGTAACTGCAAATTAAATCAGTTATTGTGTAACTGCCCCCATCTGTTCTGTTTTCAGAGCACCATTAACTAAGGGTTGTTTCCTTTTCTCTGAAAAAATATTTCATAGAGTTCATCCAGGTTCCCTTTCCATGAGGAGTTCATTTATGTCATGTTATAGAGATCGAAGCTGGAGAAAAAAATTGAAGTCAGAGGTTCTCTTAGATCATTTATGTACCTGTGTCGAGGATGATGGTGTTAAACTAAACATTGCCATCCTTTGGACGTTATCCTACTTGTGTGTCATGAAAAAGACACTGGAGTGCTGACAGCTTTTAGGGCTCCTGCACTGGCATCTTGTTGTTTAGGAGAGAGATTTCTGTGTGACCTTAGCAAAATATTCTTCTATGCTGCAGAAGGAGGAAGGCAAACACTTCCTCTGTTCTTTTCCCAGGGCTCTGATAAATGTCACAGTGGGTAAAGCTCTGAGTCTGGTCATAGCCTGGTGTTAGAGAGATGAGCTGGAGTTATTAACATGGTGCTTTTGAGCCTTTAAGATGTTCCTCTACACAACCAAACTTTGTAGAACTATTAGTGTGTGCTTCAGAGAAATGGAGGAACACATGACATCTTTCATGTAGATGGCAATAACTCTGCCTGGATGCCCTGTTCCTCCTTTTTGTGGAGACAAAATTATCTTTAAATACAGCTGCTGAAAAACTCCCCAGCTGCTCACACATTCAATGTTCATTTAGCTAGGTTTACAGAATGGATAAACCTTTATTAGGAATTACCAGAATAATCAAGGGATGAAGGCCAAACACCTGCAAGGTGATATTCAGGGAAAAAAAGTTTTCTGTATCCCACTTAAAGTCTATTGCAGGAGACTTGGAGATATTGGCTGGTTCAGCTCTGAAGCATTACAAGAGCTCTTCCCTCACAGGAACACCTTTCAGAAAGGCTCCTGCTGGCAGGTCTCTGTATCATTGGATAGAGAAAACACTTCACACTTTAGTCTAACTTGTATGTTTTTCCTGCCCTATTTTGTGTTGAATACAGAGGATAGAGTTAAAAAAAGTAATAACTCTAGCAATAAAGAAAATTTGACTTCCTGACTGTGAGTCTCAAGTAGCTCAGGTTATTTTCTGTCTGAATCCTGGGTTTTGGTGTGTAACCTTTAAAGGATACTGTCATCCTATTCCCAGTTAGCTTTATCACCATACTAATATTGTCAATTATCACCTGTCATAATTTTTCTAATGTAACATTTGGGGCTCACTAAAACATAGAGAGTGTTTCATACATTTTCTTACTGGTTTTGACATGGCCTCTCAGCCTATAATCTTCATGATAAATCGTCTGCCTGATATTGTCATTAAAATCCTTCCCCTTTTCTTATGATTTCTAATACTAAACCTGCCAGAAAAGAATAGAGAAAGACAAAGAAATTGTGCTTCTGGAATGAAAGATTGTAAATTATAGATGTAACTGAAAGATAAAACAGAAAATAAATTTAATTAGGAGAAAAAATCAAGCAGAAAATAGAAAGATGCTATAAAATGGTGAAGTGAAAATTATAGAGAGAAGAGATAAAACATTGATACTGTTCTAATTAGAGTTGTGAAAACCACCATCTTCCTTTTTGTTTTGTTGTTGAGATGAAGTGAAGGATTTTTTCTTTTGTTTTTATTGTTATAGGTCTCATTGAGTATTACACTGCTGTGCTCTTGTTCAGGCTGACATTTACAAGAGGACATTAATTGAGACCAAAGAATAATGAGAGAAAATATTATAAGAACTCCAGCAGCAAGGAAATTTAAGAGGTATTAATACTCTGACAAGTTTTTAGGCCTTCAAGTAGACCATGAATTAGGACTTACAATGAATCTAAATTCTCTTTTGCTTTTATGCAGTGGCAGCTTTCATTGGAGTAGTGGAGGAGCTGGAGGTGTTGTGAAGCAGTTTTAAATTGGCACTAGTACTTGCTTAATATTTGACATGGAACAGATTCTTAGGATAAGAATCCCACATCCCAGTGAACGTACTTGAAATATACTGTCTGAAACTGGCTGAAGTACCACCCCCCCACTCCAAAATAACAATAAGTCCTTTAATAGAATAACAAGGAGATGGAATGAGAAAGGTTTTTATAAAATTTGATAAGACCAACTGTTCCCCTCCCCCCTTTTTCACATGTAAAATGTCTTTGAACATAATATCATAAAGATACTTGGATAACAGAACACTGTCCACATGGTCCTACACCCCTCTCACTGACAAATGGCAGTGTATTTTAAAAATAGTGGATTTAGAAGACTTAGAGATATTTTCTCAAGTTTTGGCTATATTACTTCTCTTCTAAGACAAACCACAGGAACGTCATAATTTCCAGACTGCATCACTGTTTCCCAGGTAACAACACGGGAAATCACAACATCAGTCACTAAGCCCTCCCTGGAGCCTGTGACAAACAGCCCAATCACCTGAAACACCATCGTTTTCAAAATACAGCACAATTGATGCAAAGGTACAAACCAAGCAGAATCAACGGATGATAAAACAGAAGTCTACATATCCAGGTCTATCAAACATCTGCTTCCTGGAGCATTTTCTTATCATTCCTGAAGAGATTCATTTCTAAGTGTCTTTACCCCCTCATTCTGTACTTTCTCTACAGAATCATCTTTAGCAGTTTTATATTTGCTTTTATAAAGGTAAAGGCCTGGGAAGAAACCAGTTTGCCTTAAATAGGCAGTTCAATTAACCAAATTATGGTTAATCTGCCTTTATTTAAGGTACCACTTTGTTAATATTTTGATTGTTATTTGTGTCTTCTAGCAGACCCTTTTGAATTAATTGTGCACTGACAGGCAGAACTGAAATGCACATTAGTGTCATTAAAAATGCAGATACCTGCTTTCATTTCCTGAAACTTTTTACTAGAAATAGTAACATGAAATATGTATGACATTTAATGGATAATAAAAAGGTCTATTAACCTACTCAATATAAATAGGACTTCTAAAGGTTTTTAATGTTTGTGCCATCGTAGGTTATGTTTCTTGTCATGATTTGTACACTGACCACAGAAAAATCAAGTCATTGTCAGTATGACCATCTTAGTCATACCTTAGGCCAAAAATCACAAAGTCTTATGGGTTTAAATCAAATTTCACCATTTTAATTTGAAGGAGTAGTAACATAGCCAGAAGCATTTAAGTGCATTAAAACTCTTGTTGGGTTCCTAACAGAATTTTATCCTGAGGGACAATAAGTAGCTTTGAAAAACTCAGTTCAGGTTTCTGTATGGCTTTGGAAATTTCAGCCTTTGTGTTTACAGTGATGTTTCTACCAGCACCATGTTTGACGGGCATCAAACTGGAAAATTCCTCTAACTTGGAGTAAATCCAAATTTAACAAATGCTACGAAAGATGGGCTGGACCTTTTGAAGTGAGCTTGTAATGTCTCTACCATCTCTTTTGGAAACAGATTTGAAGAATGTTTTTGGGGTTTTTTTTCCATCCCTTTTTCATTTTAAAGGTATGAGTTTGGTTGCTTCAACCAAATTAAAATAATGAGAATGTCTGAGTTGCAAATGCATGGAAAGGCGGGAATCTTTAGGTACAGCAGAATCCTATTTCACATAGTACCCCACAATACCTGTGTCATTCCTCAGCAAAACACAGAAGGGAGAAAGCCCTTAAGGAGAGGGCTGTGAAAAATCATAAATGGATGAAGTGTATTTGTATGGTCTGCTCTACACTGTGTAGCTGCCACAGTTCCCAGGACGGTGATTCAGACAGGTAGAACATAGAAAGGCAAAGTTTGGGGCATGTGTTCATTAATCCTCACTAAATGAGTTGGAGCGAGGGTTAAAACAAAATCAATATTTTCTCCTATCAGCTTTTCCACTTTCATTGGGAGCATGTGTAAGCTCATGTTTATTAGACCAAGGTAAGGACACAAACCTGATTCAGAGTTGGACTGAGAGATCTGGTCGGGAAAGCACTGTGTTAACAGCTCAGGGTTGATGAATTGCTGTCAGATCATACTGGTGATTTTCTGGTTGGGAGTTCTGTCAGAACCCTGCCCCAGCCACACTCTGGCTTATTCTCCAAATGCAAATGTGCCTCAGGGAAGCAAAGCTTCTGTGTGAAGGAGGGCACAGCACCTGGAATGCTGCCAAGAGGCCAGAAAAATTCAGGAAGAGTAGGAGCAATTATTTATTCCAACTAAGAATTGGAGCATTCTGTATCTCCCACGACATATGGAAATAACGATTGTCAACAAAGAATTGCCTAACTTTTAATGTTAGATGGCCAGGTTAAACTCCAGCAGTCAAGTTCTGCTTGAGCACGCTCATATTTGAAGGCAGGTGCCAAGGAATGTGGGAGGAAAGCTGTTCATCTTGCCCTAACCCTGAACACCTGACAATCACTGATGAGATCACTGATGTAATAAGTAATATTTTAAAGAGACTGTTAACAGTCTTGTCAGCTATTCTGTGGTTTCTGTGATTCCATGTCTGAATTAAAACAGGTGCAAAAGTGAGAAGTTTTTCTATCTTGTGAAAAGGCCTTTTTCTTGCTACATATGAAAGAGTTATCTAGTCTTTACAAAAAGAGTTGTGAGAAAGGATTATCTGTATAGATGAGGTATTCTGGTGTTTTCAGATGCCAAAAGGCATGGGTTTTTTCCCCAATAGAACATTTCTGGGTGTGGGATAAATCATTCCCATGAAATTGACTTATCAGTAAGCAAAAGCAAATTAAGCTCCATCAGAGACTGAGGTTTGTTCCCTCATACATGCTAGAACTGTCTGCTTTATAGGCAATTTATTGAAAATTGCTGCCTTTCTACGCTGTCTTATTTGTCATCTCAAGGACACCATGTATATTTTAGAGGTCCTTTTTTCACTTGGTGTTCAAGCTAAATTGATTTAGTCAGTGTACGCAATGAATGCAAAGGCAAGCATTTACCCACCTTTCTTCAAAACATCATTAAAGGCAGAGCTGCAGTGGGAGGTAGACATTGTATCTGTACAAAATTGCTCTCTGTGTAAAACCACAGATTTGTAAAGCAAGAGTGGATATTTTCTAGGGCTGTGCTAAAAAAAAAAAAAAGGTTAAGAGAATTCTCTTTCCTGATTTTTTCCTTTGGCTACATTCAGACTACCACAGTAAGGAGGGGTGTGCATGTGAGAACAAACCTGTAGGTATTGTTTTATGCACTACAAAGTCTTTCTTACAAACCCAACTTTGTTGCCTACAGATAACCCTATATACATCTTTGAGATTCCCTTCAGCCTGCTCACAGAGGTGATTATAACTGTGTTGGAGCTGGGGAGCCTGGGAGGCATTTGCTGTGGATGCACTGCAGAATGTATTCTGTGTCCAAACATCAGTAACAAAATAGTCTGTGTGCAAAAGGGCAAGCGCCTAGGAAGAATAAATAAAAAAGAATGACATCTACACCTTTATGATCATTTGTACAGCTATAGCACAGCCAGCCCTCTGATCCCCCCTTAAAAGTGCCCAACTGCTCCCCTGTCTCACTTGCATTCAGCAAAGTGTTGCTGTGACAATGTGAAGTGATTCCAGCTGCAACCAACTTGTGAGGTTTTTATATCTCACACAACAAATTTCCCTGAGGTGTAAAAATGTAAAAATATTAAATCCACAAAGACTATTTAGAATATTCAGGCTTCTTTTCAAAGAAGCCTGAATAAGCTAATTTATGTTTGTTCACTGCAGTTCTAAAAATGAAGTAAATATCCCAGTGTATTTCCCTTCTGGAAGCTGTAAGTTATACTTGGCTCTTTTCAGACTAGACCAAAGGCATGTGACACATGGGTGTTTGAGGAGTAAGAAATTAATTTAATCTTCCAGGTAGCTGTTGAGTAATTATAGCAATATATAAACTCTTTCTGACTTAAGAGTTGGAGAACCTCAACAATCACGAATTACATTGGCCTCTATATTGCAACATCACTTTGTTTCAGAGGGCTCAGTGCATATACTCAGTTCTGGTTTAATTTTGAAGGAAATGGAGCTGTTGGTTCATCCAAGCAGAAATATAAACCAGTTAAAGAATCTTTATCTTATATTCCCATGACAGCACCTGTGATCTTTTCAGAAGCTGGTGCAGCCCAGAGTGCCCACAGCAGGTTGGTTGTGGGGACAGAGTCAGCACGGTGCTGGTGGAATTGGACACGTACTGCATCCTTGACATCATGCACAGCCCAGAGCAGTTGCAGAAGGCTGTTCAAGCTTCCCATTTCATGCTATCAAAGATGATGGATATTGCAGAATGTACATGCTGAATTCTTATTTCTATTAATTTGGGGGGGAAAAAAAGATGTTTAACCCCCTACCCACTTGGAAATGACAAAGTTCATCTCTGTTATCTGAAGAACCATCACAGTGGCTTTGCAAGCAAACAGAATGTTCATACTAATTAAATTGACTGGCTTTCTCAATATTTCTTCTTACCTATCTTCTGGGACTGACTGTTACTGGGTGTTGTGCTATTCACACCTGTTTGCAATGGAAATAAGTGTGCCAGGCAGTGGCACAGGTGTGAATGGGCAGTGCCAGCTGGTGGCAATTACCCACAGATGGGGCTTCGTCCTTGTGGGGGGCAGAAGGTCCTTCCAAAGCCAGGTGTACCTGCTCGGGGGAGGCTCTCTGTCTCACAAAGTGTGGGGAACCTCGTGAACCTGGACTTCTCTGCAGCGTCTTGGGTGCAGGTCAGTCCTTATGGTTTTTTTCCTGTATTTTTCTTCCTTGGGGAGTGTTGGGGTGTGTGTCGGAGGAGAGTAGGGAGGAGGGGCAGGTGCAGCCCCACGGCTCTCAGTGTGGGGTGAGTGTTGGCCACACCACAGTGCCCAGGGGCTCAGCGGCTCCATCTGCCCAGCCCAGAGCTGAGTGTTTCACCCTTCACCTTTGTGCCAGCAGCCCCCCGGTTCCGCCAGGCTGGGAGAATGCTGGGGGGCAAGGGCAGGTCAGCTGTGCCTCTGTGTGGGGCACCCCCAGACTTCATCAGTTTTGTGTGAAGGTCAAGCTCAGGGTGAGTGTTTGTCCTCAGCATTTCCCCTGAACCTTTCTTTTAATCTGCTCTCTTAGCAGATTGTTTTCCCCTTGAAATCAAGAGAAAACCAGATCTGCCACATTATTTAAGTAGTACTACAAATGTATAAGAAAAAACTATCATTGCATTTTGGGGAGCTTTAAATTTAATATAATTATTACATGGTCATTTAAAGGACAAGAGAACATCTCCTTAGATGAGAAAGTAGTCAGGAGTAATATGTTAAGTACAAAGGGAATCAAAGGGGTAAAAGTGAGGGGAATTTAATGTGTGTTAGTTTTTAGCATTTTCTTTTTTGTCCCTATTTTTGTTTTTATTTAGGTTGTTGAAAAGTGGGGAAGGGAGTGGTTCTTGGAAAAAGCAGCACAGCTGCATCACAGTAATGTTTTGTAGGTTATGAGAGAGTTCAATTTTAAAAGTTGCGCAGGGTTTTTTTACTTTTGCTTCAATTTCCTAAAGCTGTTATTAAAATGGATGAAGTGCTATATTTGAACCTCCAAATTGCTTCACAGGGAAATGTGTCATAACTTTGCACTTTCTGTAGGCTTTTCTTCATTTTACCAGCCCTAGGTTATGGATGAACATAGCTTAAGGAGAAGAGCTGTGTGGTAGATTTTAAATACTTTTGTCTTTAATGGAAGGAGGAGGGAGAACTGTTTAAAATGATCATAAAATTTTGAATGTAATTTGCAGACCATTTAGAATGTTGATTTAAGCTACAACAGATGCAGAGTTTCAGCTTTGTAGTGGTGCGAAGTGACTGGAGTTTCCACCCTGGGATATTGAACCAGGGGACTGTTATGAATGCTGGGAAATTTGGCTTTTACATCTACCAGGAGAAATTCCTTTTGTAGTTTCAAGTGACCCTAATTTTGGTGCTCTTGTGATACTAATAATGTGTAACAACATTAATGTTGAAGTAATTATATTGCAGTAGATGAGAAGGTACCGTGGAGTGCGCTGTGATAATTCTTGTGCTTACAGAGGATGCATGTGTTGGCTTCGTGGGATGCTGTGTTTGTGATGAACTGATTGACAGCTTTGGACCTTCTTTGTGCTTTCTTCACCAACCAAATTCAAGCTGGGAAGCTCGTGTGTGTCAGACATTCTTTGTGTAAAGCATTCTTTGATCAACACTTAACCAAAGTCCAGGCAAATACAGTCTGGATGCTTAAATGTGTGTTCATGGTGGTGTTTTTTGTTGCTTTTTTATTCAGAATAAACCCATAACCACCTGCAGTGATAAGCATGAGTAAATACCAACATTTGATGTAAAAGTAGAGAGAAACTTAATATTTAAGTTAGCAGTCTTTGTGTCTCTGCTGACTGCAGCTTTTGTTGGTGTAGTTGGCCATCTTAGATTCCCAGATCCATACCTTGCAGTTCTTGGTTTGCACGACTGCATCTGGCATTTCCTCTTCTGTCTCTCATCTCTGTGCTTCAGTAATGAAAACTGATAACTTCAGAAGAGCAGGCTCTTGCTACTTTGCACTTTGTTCCTTTTGACTATTTGTTTCAATCCTGTTTGTACTGAGATATTTTTGCTGGAATGTGATGGCCTGCTATGTGTGTGGAGGTTTATGCAGAATAAATATAAAAGACACGCTCCGCTACATCCCCTGAATAATCTGACAACTGGTTATAGGTTTTTTTGAATATTAGGAATTTTGCAGCCTGTGGTGTTGAGCAGAAAAATGTACATGTACATGTTAATTTAAATTGAGTGTATCCAGTCCAGTGTTTCCCTTTAGAATCTGCGGATGAGCAGTACAACAGCAGCTCACTAGTTTTTTTCAAGATGCAGCATGGCAGAAGTTAGAGCCATCCCAGGATCCTTCAAAAATTTCACAAAATTGAATTTTGTGGCCTTCTGAGGAGATTCCTTATCCAAGAAAATAGAAGGAGCCAAGTGTCAGGAACATGGGAGAATTTGTCATGGTGGTGTGCCACTGCCCAGGACGGGGTGGTCAGTGTCTGTAGCCTGAGGTGCTGTATCCCATCTCCTTGTGCAGCCTCACTCCTCTTCCAGCCGAGAACCTGAGATCTGTGAACTCTGGCATGGGCTGAGCAAGCTCTGCTCAGTGAGGCTTTGTTTTACCTGTGGCATAAGTTTTCTCTGGTTAAAATCAGCACAGTGTGCTTTAGAAACTTTTGTAAACATGAGTAAACCTGGCAGAAATCACCTTGGGCTCACTCTGCTGCTCCCTGGGAGAGTCCCGTCTGTGTGGGAATTTGTGAGACATGCTAGAGGAGGACTTGGAAGAGAGTAGGCTCCCTTCTCCCCCAGTCACAGCAGCAATAATGCTGGTGAATGAAAACAGGAAGACAATATTTGCATGTTGTCAGATAGCAATTAGGGAGGTTTACAGCTTTAGCAGCGCTTCCAGGGAGGCGTATTTCAAACACAACCCAAAGGCTTTCTCTAAAAAACCTGAGTACAAACAGCAAGCAGTGCAAACAGCTCAGCATGTGGCTTATCAAGTGACTAATTGCCAAAAAACCCCTCCAGGTGCTTGGCTGTGGGGAGCAGGTGGGC
Organism: Atrichornis clamosus; assembly: GCA_013400975.1. Lineage (NCBI taxonomy): Eukaryota > Metazoa > Chordata > Aves > Passeriformes > Menuridae > Atrichornis > Atrichornis clamosus. Next base: position 173,857 of record WBMZ01002278.1, read on the forward strand.
TGCTTTGCTTCTCTGCCATTAGCTGGGTGTCGGGGCGGACAGAATATCCCAATGAGAGAGGAATGGCAGGAACTGTTCCGGTGCCGCAACAAAGACAGCAAATGTTCTGTCCTGAAGAGGTGGCGGCCTGGAGTGTGAGGTAAAACTCAATAAAAGAAAGTGAAATGAAAACAGACTCAGATTGCTATAAGTAAACACATCATTTGAGCTGGGGAAGAATAAAAGGTGGAAGAGAAGAAGAAAACCAACAAAATATATGAACTTGCCAAGTTTTTAAAGCATGTACTTATTGGCAGTTTTTTATTTTTATAATGTGCAAAAGTGGTAATTATGGTTGTGGTCACAGGAGTTGTGGAGAATTTGTGAACAACAGGTGTGGCAGCAAATATTTGGGGTTTTTTAGGGGGTATTTTTGAGTCCTGTTCTTTAACCCTGACACCACTCTAAGAAAAAACTCACCTTGAAAAATAGGAAGGTTAACACAGAAAGGAGTTTAAGGTTTAATTCAGCTGTACATAAACGTGCTTTATGGAGTCCTAAAGGAATATGTAACTGAACAATTAAAATTATTCATTTTAATTATTTTATTTGTAAACTCCCTTTTTTACTATATCTCTCTGCTAAAAGTACAGTGCTAGTATCAGGAGGCAGTGTAAGAGGCATTATTTACCTATACATTTTTAATTGTATTGATGTTAGTGCTTTACTATTAATCTCACAGAAAGTAAATCTTGGACATGAAAATTAAGGTGCTCCTACAGTACTTCAGAAAATACTTCATTAAAAAGAAAATACACCTGTATGAGCAAATTATATATATCTTATACACTTTAGGTTATTTTCCAAATAATGGATAATCAATTATTAATTTTGTAATTGTGAGAGCCGTTACAAATGTTAAATATATAACAAGGTAATTAACAAGGATCCCAGAAATGTAATCGTTTGTCTATTGTATGTTTAAATTAGGTGCCAAGGCAGTTCCTTAATAGTAAAAGTAGCTTCCCTGAAGTCTCTTTATGTCTTTATGGGTTTAGTTATTTTTCAAGCCTTATTGATCTGAACAGAATTATGTAAACATATTGTCTCTTCTCCTTGAGCTATATTACAGATTTACCCATATAATTCACAGTACTGCTGTGTGGTGTTCTAAAATTAGGGAGGAACATTTACAAACTATCTTGCAATTTGCATTCATTGAATTGCTGATAAAGTTTTATATAAATACCATGGTGGTGTGCCATGAGTTGGGTGCTGGTGGCTTCCCAGTGTAGCAGAGGGAATGTGGTCACACAGGCCACCTTTGGGGTTCTTGCTTGCTTTTAGGGTCATAATCCCCGCTTCCAACCCTAGAATTTCTGCACATGTCTCTACACTTCTGTGTGTGCTTCAGCTATCTGATAGAGACATTTTTAGATTGATTCTGGTTTGAAGTCCTGGGGCAAAGGCAAACTATCCATTCCCTGCTAATCTTATCACCCCCTTGTTGGGTGTAACTGAGTTGGGACACACGGACAGCTGGAGGTACCTAGCGGGTTTCAGTCCTGTCTGGTTTCAGAAATGGTCATGTCCACGTGTTTTATGATGAAGCCACAACTGAACCTCACCACTTTGTTAGTTTCTGCCATCCCAGGAAGATGCCCTATGAACACAAAATTCAGACTTCTGTGGCACCAAATCAGTGCTGAGTTTTGCAAGGATGTAGATGGTCAGACAAGTAAGCTTGGTTTGCTGCTGTCACTGCAATTTTGGAAGCTTCTTTTAACTACTTTGGGGAGTATGCACTGTTCAAATTGATGTTTGTGTTTATCCAGAGGTGGCTGCATTTCAGTGAAATGTAGCATGATGCTGACGTGGTCTTTAATGATCTCTTAGAAGTACTTTGCTGCAGTCTTTACTTGTTTAAGATGATGTGAAAGATGCCCCAGGTTAAAGCATCCCATTGTCCCAAGTAGTATTTACTTATTGCATCCTCCTGTGTCTTAGTTTTACTGTTTTAAATTCTAAAACTTAGTTGGGGAAAAAAAAAAAAAGAAACATGTAAGCTTGAATTTTTGTATTCCTTTTGAAAATGTGTTACTGTTTTCTTCCAGTATGCTTTACTGCATGCACTTCATATTGTGACTTTACAGTAGTTGTGTCTGTGTGTTGTCAAAATTGCTGGGAAATCATAAAATGTTAATGTCAGGTACAATAAGCGAGTAATATGGACATATCTGACTTCTAAAGTACAAAGTAAGTGAATGCTATCCATCCTTATGGATGGAGAGACACCTGCAAATATAATGAATCAGCGGGGTGTTTTTAAATTCTTTGCACTATTTCTCGTAGATCACTTCAAGTGTAGACTTACTTGTGGGTCAAGTGCTAGTAAACAACATTGAAATGACAATTAGTACTGTGCTGAATTTAGAAATTCAACAGAAATCATAAAGTAAAAAGCAGTGGTTTATGACTGTGTTGTAAATCTTACGAAGGATGTTTATGCAGAAGAGCAGCTTTTGAAATGTCAGTATCTCTAGTGATTTTTCTAGTGACATGGATGCTGCATATTTCAATCCATGGAACAAAAGATGTGGCCTCTTCTGTCCAGCTTGCTTGCCATGTAGCACTTGGAAAATCAGTCTGATGTTGGCACTTTATGCATCAGCCCATTTTTTTTGGGCCCTTCTTTTCTTTTTTGATAACATCAGTGCTTTGCGTGAAGTTTTCTTATTTTTGCCAAACTGCAGTCCTTGAGGACCTCCCTGCCAAATGCAGAAAGAGGGGCATAAGCATTTTCCTGTGTGTGCAGTGGCATACCTAGAAATGGTTCCAAGGTTTATACTGATTTCAAGGAGATTCTGTAGAATTGAATATATTTCCACACACACATCAAATGGAATGCATCTGTTTAAAATACTTCTAGGTCATGAAAAAATGTTGATATTGTTTTCAGTGGCAGCATCTTTTCTGGTTTTATTCTGTTTTTCCTGTTTTGTTTTGTTTCCCTGGTCTCACATGAATTTGAAATTCACATTATTATTTTATTTTTAATTGGAAATTAATTCCAGGTTGACCATATTTGAAAATTATGAAATCAAATGAATGGAAGCATCTGGAAACTGAAACTGCAGTTATGGTGGAACTGCTGGTGAATGTTAGTTAAACCTTAAAAAGAATATCATCACTGTGGATGTAGTTCCACTGTGGAATGCTTTAACAAATACATTTTTCAGCTAAGGAAGTAGCTGAAGTAGGAAGGAAGTAAGGAAGTACCTTAAAGTAGGACCAATCAGAGAAAAAAAGGCTCAGAGGGGCTTTGAGAGGTTATTTTCAGCTAAACCTAAAGAGGCAAGACACGTATTCTACACTTCCATTATACTGGATGCAGAAAAGTAGATTTTATAATGCACAAAAGAACAGGGAAAATGCTCTGATGTTCAAAACATTAGGAGATTAAGATGTTGTTCTTAGTATTCTCTGTTAGTATTTGATTTTTATGTTTCTAAATAGATGTAAACTTGTGTGTCTTCTTTCTACTGGGCTCATAGCTGTGATCCTCATTTGTTTACTATTTTCAAGTTCTTCATGAATAAATAAATCTGTCTTCTGGGATGAGGAAAACATGAAAAGGCAGTGCACACTTAGGTTCATGTTGCCTCTCCTTTGTGTGACAAAAAACATCACTTTTAACTATTTCTGATAGTATTTGCTAATAAGCCCTATGACAGAATTGACAGACTTCCTTCAAGGAGATGGATCTTTTTCTTGCAGTAACTGGTGGAATAAAGGTTTTATTTTTTCTGTCAATTGTATCAATGTGACCCTGATCCTGCAGACAGCCTGAATAGCTGGGTTAGAAGAACGTTTAGGCCAATTTCTCAGAATCTGAAAGTGACAGGTATGAAAGGGAAGGTCAGTGGCCTTGTTTGAAGCTGAAATGGTGATGTTATTGTACACCCTGAGCATACTTTCAGTATTTTGGGCTTAGTTATATTCTATATCAGAGGAAAGCATTCAGCTAAATGCTTCATCCTACAAAAGACTTCCATTTTGCTCATATCTCTGCAGATGGGAATACAATTATAAGTTCACAGAATGGTTTTCTGAGTTGAAATAATTCTGCAGCACTAAAACAATTACTTTGGCGGTTTTTTTAATGTTCATGACCCTAAAGTAAGCACAATCATAAACCTTCAAAAATCAAAATTACCAAACTCATTTAAAATTTGAATCAAGCATTAAAAACATAAGTGTGTCCTGTTTTTCCTTGCACATTTGATATAGGCTAAGGACAGAAGGCCACGAAATGGTAAAACCTTTTTCAAGGTCATGTGTTCTCTAAAAGGCTCCATCCTGTGAGTATCTTCTAGGACTCATCCCAGTGTACATAGCGCATATATTGGAAGATGAAGCTTTGTAGTTCAGGGATGTTGATAATAGACTTTGGATTAAGAGAGAATATCAGAACAGAACATTGCAGCGGGGTAATGTCCTCCCCCTGCTAGATGAATGTCTTAGCATCCCCTTGGCACTCATAGGAAATAAACATTGAGGTGAAGCAGAGACACATTTATTTCCAAAATGGGAGTAATTTATCCTTCTAGAGCATTGTATCTCAGGGACTCTGTTTCCATTATAACAAACAGTTGATGATGGAAGATGTTGTCATTTGATGGATGTTGATATTGTAAAATGACAGGTAATCTCCATGTGACTTTTATGCAAAATGCACAGAGGTAGTTAGAATAAGAGAAATGTTGTTTCCTAATTGTCTTGGATGACAGATTTGCATTTTGCTTTTAGCCATTCAAAATGACTTCATCATAATGCAGTAAATGTAAAATTTTATATATTTGTCACATTGATTGGAACATAGTTACAAGCATCAAAGTTTGTCATTTAATAGCTAACAAAAATATTTAATATAACTGTAGCATGTAATAGAGGTGTTCTGTCACTTAGTGCAGTAGCAGCTATCAGTAGTTCACAAATGGCTTGAGCACTCACTTGATCCAAAATTGAACTTCAGCTTGTGTGAGTTTTGAATCTGATTTCAGGGCTGGACAGGCTACGTTCAGCAGTATAATATACACATTGTATACAATATGTATTAAATATTAAATGATCTCCTAGCCAGAGTGTGTGGTCTAAGTGCTGATGTCCAAAGGTATCAGAAGGTAACTTGCTGAAGGTTTTCTCCCAAATCAGATCATAAGCTGAGTCCTCTAGGAACAGCATTTCTGGGCCCTTGAAGAGAAGAGGTGATTGATTGCAAACAGCCAGCCTGGGTTTACCAAGAGTAAAGCGTGCCTCCCCAGCTTCCATGGCGATCTAACTCGATTTTTGGGTAAGGGGAGAGCGGTGGCTGTCATTTACCCCGGCTTTGGCAGGTGTGTCCCAGCCTTTCTCACAGTACCCCTGTATCCAGGGTAGTGCTGCAGTCTGGGTGAGTGGGCAGTAAGTGGGTATGGCCAGGCTCTCCACACTGGCTTTAGAGAGACTGCTTTTCAGCATTGTGTGATATACTGAGGGCAAGACAACGTCAAAAACTAATTTTTCACTGAAAGCATATGGTACTGCTTACCTTATAATGTTCTCCTAATTAACATGACCGTAAAAAGATGACTGTTGAAATTTAGATAGCAACTCTGATTGTTAAAATCCTAATTACAGCACTGTTAACAACTGTAGTGTGGGTAATACTCTTTATTATTAGTTCCACATCTGAGAATCTGTTCATTCACTTTGAAGGCATTTCCACATTAATTTCCATGCACTTTTTTGGAAGTGAATGTATGTATTGACTAATGAGCCTGCTAAAGCATTTGTGTAAGATAACTTGATATTGCAGTATCCATTTCCAGTTTCAGTCTGTGGAATACAGTCAGAGTAGGAAAATAAACTGGGTTACCTGGTTTAAATGTGTAGATGTTGAAAATTAATTTACACAGCATTTTATTATAGAAACAGCATTGTCTTGAAGGGAGAAACACTGAGTACAAATACAAATATAGCTCAAGACAGTTGCAGGTAGCCTATGACACTGGCCAGCTCAGCATGGCTTGCAGTTTGAAGTGTACAGACTTTTGGCCAGTTTAATTCCAAGGGTAGTACATGATTGCAGATATTTTAAATGACTTCTAAAGATATAGGGGGGAAAAAGGAATTGCAGTTTGTAAACAACAACTGGCACAATATACTTTGAGATCATAAAAAAATGTTCCTTGCAGGGATGGTTGGCTGAGGGAGAGTTAATAGAGACAGTTATTTGAGAAGGGCTGGAGCTGGTACTGGAATCAAGCCTCCTTCCTTTATGTGAAAAGAAGACAAATGCAGGGAAGAGGAGAAGAAACCAATAAGAGAAGTGAAAAAAAAATTCTTTTTGTTTGTTTTTCATTCAGCATTTTACTGTAGTACTACTGCTGCAGAAACATGGGCTCAGCTCAAAGTGTTACCAGGAATTTTGTGACCTGACAAACTTGAATTGACGTTGAACTGTTTAGGTCAATGCTCTTGACTGCCTCATTGGTCACAGGCTCAGTGAAAAATGGTCTTGTCTGGATAAACCTGATACTTGCTAAACAAAAGGCAACCAAAGGATAAAAGGAAAGAGAATAGGTAGGGAAAGAAAATGAACAAAAGAGGGAAGGTAAACCAAACTGATATTTTTAGGTCTGACTGACTTAAACTCATGATGAATATCTCATATATTCACACTAGCTGTTTTGACCAGGAAAATACAAATTCATGGGTGTTACAAAGATTCTAGCAAGACTAAGGGATTGGCAACTATGCTGATAAGGCTTTCCAAATGATTCAAAAAAGAATTAATGTGTAAGTTGCTATATGCCATCTTTGCACATTGTGGTCCAATGTCAGACCTAAATCACAGATGCCAATTTCAGATTTCATGCTCTTCTGTTTACCATTGCTCCTGTGGTTTTGTCTGTGGCAGTACCTTGGTTGCTTCCCTTTGATATAGTAACTGATGTGAATTTTGAAAATTTTGGATATTTTTCTGTGGTAATTATTGAGATAAAGAACTGTAGGATAAGAAACCAGAAGGAAACAGATGACTGAATTGGTTGAAATGAAAATATCAGTTTGTTTTGGGGTTTTCTAATTTAAAATTAAGGTACAGGTACAGAATAATGATAGTGGAGAACAGCTGGAGCAAATATTAATTTTGTTTTGGAATTTTTGGTCATAAGTTCCTATATTGTATAAGAATTTGTGTCACTGGGATAGCAGCTGGGTACTCAGTGGGTATAATCAGTAATATGTGATTAATAAAGAGGATGTACCTTTTGTAAATCTATATAGTGCCTTCTCCCTAGCAGAAACCCTTCCTTTGTCTTCCCAAACTCAGTGATTGTTGTTTTGAAAGATCTTTTTTTTCTGGGCTCCAGTTCTAGTGAAAGCAGACAGTATTTAATGACGTTCTGCATCAGTAGTTTCATCTCCTGAAAAATTAGAATTGATTTGTTTTGTCTTTGATATTGAAAATCTAAAGCAGACTTTTCTTCCTAACTTGTGTAATAGCAGCTGCTGTATTCAGGAAAGACTGGGGAACAGGACAAAAGCTCACAAAAGGTACATTGCAGAATTAAAACTACTTTAAAATAAACTCTGTTAACTAACATGGCAAAAAAACCCCCCACCAGCTTGTCACTAGACAGTTTAAAATGTGTCCTTGGAAAGAATGAACTCTTTACATTATGTCTCTATTATTACAGGGGTTCTGTCTGTGTAAAGAAGAAAAAAAATTGGTTTAATATGACTAATTGTTTCCCTGAGTATTTCAAAGGACTTAATTTCTGTTTATTCTTATCATCCTATCTTGAAAAGCTGATAGCTTAACCTATACGTGGTATGAGAAACATTATGGTCTCCTTTAAAGGGTAAATTAGTGTTTGACCTCAAACACTTTCCTATTTTCTGTGATAGACTGCAACTTTTAGTTTATTATTTTAACAGATCAATAGGTACATTAATTCTGAGAGGAAGCTCAGACTCTCCGCCTGAAGTTAAATTTGCCGCGTTTTTTAATTAGTTTTATTCTCCCACAAGGTTGAAATTTCTTTAGGAGAATCGAAGACAGGAAAATAATTCACTGGAGAAAAAGCAAATGATGCAGAAAATGCCAATATCAATTTCCTAAACAAGTCATAACTGGAATGCCAAGAATCTTGTTTCCGGCTCTAACTCTAATCATATGAGTAATCTAAGGCCCTGATCGGAAGGCACATTTTACAAACTCGTAATTTAACTTAAAAAGATGACTGAGATAAATTAAACCTTCCTGAGCTTGTGTGAGATAATGTCTTGAAGAGAACCCTAGGGGAACTAATGTTTGTTGTAGCACGATTCATATTTTAAAGGCATTATCAACAATGTAGATGGCCAAGTGCTGAAAATTTGTTTAGGGACATTCCCAGTTGTATTTCTGTACTGTGCAGTATATTTGAAATGGGATGGAATCTGAAAGCAGCCCTTTAAAGTGAAGAAACCAGGTAAAACAAAATAAAAAGTCCTTTGTGTCTTTGACCTCAACCACTTCTTACATTTTTCACGTTAGAAGCACAGGCCATCACATTTTGTGGATTTAGGTGGAAATTGGGCTGCTGAAATAACTCGTGGCTCAGTGGTGGAAGGAGTGTAAAAATACTGAGGCTCTTGTTGATTTCTTCGAAGACAGATGGGGACAGGACATGAAGACAAATGTAAGGTTTCAGGTTAGCCTAAACCAATCTTTTTGTCTGCCTGTCTTCCACACCCTTCACTTCCCTGTACCTTAGGAAACATGGGAAATTAAACTTGTGCTGGTGGGTAATCTTGTGGAAAAGTGTATCTGCAGTCCTTAGCCTGGACTGACTTCTGCTCAGAATGAGCAGTGCCATCTTCTGAGGCTGCTGGTGAGACTGGGATGTGAACCAGGTACCAGAGTATTTTGCTGCTGCTCCTAAAAGGGGTGAAATAGCTTTGAGGAAAATTAATATATCAATGGAAATAAATTAATGATGTAATTAATGAAAAGGAGGAATTTCTGGATGTCAAAAGCAGTGGGGGAAAAGTGATTTTCTACCTGTGTGTTGATATTTTGAAGCTTTAGTGTATTCCCAGGCACGGATAAAACTTCCAACAACACAACTCATTTGTGGTGCCTGCCTTCCCCCCACCCTGAATTGCTGCACTGTTCAGGCCTATCAATGGCTTCAGAGGCTTTGGCTGAAATCCAGAACATGAGAAACATGGCAAAGTAAAAGGTTGTTTCTCATTTTAATTTTTCGATCACCACCTTCCGCAAAGTGCAGTTTTATTGCTCGTGCGTGAACAATCTCTAAGGGGAGAACAGTTGTCCCTGAAAGTCAGATGATCCTGATGCAGTAGTCCAGTTCTGATCCATACTGGTATTAGGAACTATGCTAAAACCAGAGAGATACCTACTGAGTAAGAAATAAATTCTAAGCTTTTTTTGGTTGCTGGAATGCATTTTTCACAAGGTGCAGTGTCCTCGTCTGCTGCTTAAGTTTGGGCTGCATTTTGGCCAGAGCAGCTGCCTGGCTCCCTACCAGTCCTTAGTCTAGAGCAGCCTACACCAGCTATTGGAGAAATAAACCCTGATTTCTTGACATCTGGACATTGTGCAATGCAAATGGTTCATATTAGCAAAGCTTGTGGAGACCTTGGAGTGAGATGTGCTGAAGAATGGCAGATAATACTTTTTGTCCTTCATATTTTAAGAGCGCACGAGAGACACAGTAGAATGTGCAGAACAGCCTTTTCTGGATTAATCATCCAGAGCACTGTCTTCGTGTCTCATTCAAAACACTCAGTGCAGAATTTAGCAGACTTTGTGCTTGCATTTGTAATAATTCAGACTCAAAGGATTCTTCTGTGTTCTAGAAATGTAGGCTTGCTGTTTACATAATATTTTTCTAAGGCTGCTATCCAGTTTTTATTTTCAATTCCTTCTTGATAGTTTTTCCCTCTTTAGCAGAGGGCCATAGTATTCTGTAACAGAAACAGATGTGTAAAGTCTTCTAGTTTCAGAATTCTTTTGTATTTCTGTGCAGAAGATCTTTATTCTCTGAAAAAGGTGGAGAAGTCCTTTTTTAGGTGGTGTTAATTCTTATGAATGAGAGAAACAGACCTTTGCTAAGAGAATCTATTACTGTTTTATTTTTCAGTCATGCCCTCCTCTGGGCTCATTCGTACAGTTTTTTTGCCCTTGTGTATTGAGGCTCCCAAAACTGCTCACAGCACTTGGGGTGTGGCCGCCCCAGTGCAGAGTGTGACAGTCGTGTCCCTTGACTGGCTGACAGTGCAGAGCTTGATGTTCTGCTTTTGCCAGTGTGTCAGGGCACACTGGTGACTCGTGTTCAACAGATTTCTTTGCGTGGCACTGCTCTCCAACCTCCTGACCCCCAGTTTGTATCTATAATTAGGATTATCCTGTCCCCAGTGGGGAATCCTGCACTTGCTCTTGCTAAATTCCCTACGGTTGGTGATTGTCCAGCTCTGATCTATCCAGATCTCTGTGTCCATCATTAATTTTCAAATTAATATTCTCCCCCTCTTTTATTTGCCACAATTCTAATGGCACTGAATCAGTGCAATTACAGATGACAGTTGCTGTATGTTGAGAAATATTCAATGCTATGTCTAGAAGTACCCAGCAGCACTTTTAGGCATTTATCATAACTTTGTGAGGCACTGGATGCAGGCTGGTCATGGTTTATTGTTGGAGACCTGAGATGCAGGGCTCACAGCTGACTTCCACCCAGTGAACTTCCTCGTTTCTCTCTGGAAGGTGTAGTCTCACATGCTGCTTGTTTTCTTTTCAAATCTTTCACTTAATTTTGAAGCATCTCATAATGTTTTGTTTATCAGAAGGAAACCTAAGTTAATTATTACTCTTTTTTTTTTTCCCTTCAAGTTTGTCAATGCTTCTCCTGTCCACTCTCAGCTCAGTGTACAAATAGAGTAGCACCTGAAGTGCATCTCTTTCTTTTTCTTGATCAAATATGGGCATTGCTACACTTTTCTGTCCATGCAAATACCATGCACAGGTAAATCTCCTGGAGTCTGGTTCAGCTGTGCATGCACGAGGCAATATTTAACATGGTATTGCAGTGAACCCATCTAGCATTAGCAAAACTAATGTCCAGTGAAGTAGCCTAGCAAATGCTTCTCCAGTGTTTTCACCCATTCTTTTATACTTTCTTTTCTGCTGCAAAAAAATGCTTTTGATATGCTTGCTGTCCCTTCAGTGAATCCTACCTTTTTCAGTAACATTCCATAAAAGATGTCTTCTACTCAGAAGGATCCATAGCTAAAGCCAGGAAACGGAAGAAGGAAACAGATCCAGTGTGTTTGTATTTACAGGCAAAGATATTTTACAAATGATTTTGTCTGTCTTGTGTTATTGCAAGGTCTAATATGTGGGAAAAAATTATCTGAGAAATGTAAAACCAAAACCTGACTTTTTTTCTTACCAGTTTATAAATTTTGCCTTCAGAATTCTGGATGATGGCATTAAGGAAAAGTGAAACTGGTTTTTTTCTGTTTGCAGTTTTGGACTGTCTTAAAATGTAATCATATTTCAATTTTAAAATATACTGTCTTCATATATTATTTTGAAGAGTCTATATGTTGGATCTTTACTTTGAACAGGAAAACTTTTTGTAGATAGTTTCATTATTTTACCATCCAAGCAAAATGCCTGTAGGTATCTAATGATAACTATTTATTTTTTGTTACATTCTAATTATTGCAAATTAAGTTTTATTACAAAATGGTGTTCAAGATACTAATTGCTTAACATTATAAGGGCAACCAGCCTAGTAGAAATAGATTAAATGTGATTTATAAAAAGAAAACATAAATAGGCTTTTGGAAAATAATCCTGGTTATATATGTGCAGCAGCAAAAAAAGTTCAGGACTGTAAGTATTCATCCCACAGGAATAAATCAGGACAAAAGGCAGCTAATGGGAACAATTTCTAAGGTGTGCTAGTGAAAATGAATTTTTATTGCTTTATAGCTGAAATTCAAATACTGTTGACAGAAACTTCAGTTATTGACTTGCAGCTAATTAGCAGTTAGCAGGCTAGACAACTAATTGGAATAGAATGGAGTTTGAGAAACGAAATTTAAAACTTTGTAGCACTCATTAAAAACAAGTTTCAGTTTCTAGAAATACACCAGCTTAATTGCCAGCATGATGGGAGTGCTCTATGCATCTGGTCTTAAGTATGTTTTGTGTACATGTATAGAAGTATATATGTATCCATATGCCTATTTAAAGAGAGATCTTCAATGAGAAAGTGTTTGTTGGTTATTCATTTTATTTTAATTTTGGGATTATTTCCTGACCCTTCTTCCTCTTTCCCCCAATGACTACAGCTTTCATTGGAAATTAAAGTCTTGGATCAGGAAATTTAAAAACATAAAGTCAGGGCAATGGATAGAGGTTTTTCTCATTTTAAAAGCCAGGGAAAGTTGAAGGCAAGTAATAAGGGCAGTTTGGGAGGCTGCCCTGAAGCATAAAGGTGCCCAGGGCAGCTCCTTGATCTTCAGGGATGTCCCTCCCGAAGCAGCAGAGTGGTGCCTGGTGCAGGAGGCCAAGGGAAGCGAAGGCTTGGTTTTGCTGATCAGAAAAGTGAATGAACTTTAATTAGTATTGCAGCAAAATTTCCCCTACTAATTTGGGATTTCCTGGACTGAGCAAACCAGTCACCCCCACCAGTGTGGGATCCAGGAGGAGCACTGCTAGGTCAGCTGGTCCTGGGTCTGCAGGAGAACACTGGCACAGACGGGTTGGGTCTGGCCTGTTCAGGGACCTTCTCTTCCAAAAGACACCACCTGTCCTGCAGGAGCTAAAACCTAATGAGCTTGGCATTCGAGGCCTGACATGACTTGCAAAACAAGTAAGCACCCCTGTGGACATTTGGTGGATGCAGGCTGCATTCAGATGGATGAAATGAATTAATGCATTTAATTAGAGACAGTGACAGTGATAACAAAGTTTCAGTCTGCTGCAAGTAACATACAACCTACCTTGTGTATTTGAACTCCACCAGAGGCAGCCACAAGTGGCCAGAGGGCACAGCCTTTAAACGTAACAAACAGAGTGTAAGGCAAAACCTGGTAAAATCCCTAACAGCACTCCAGTTGTACAAAAATCTGCTGCTAAAGGGAGTGCAATTAACAATGGCATCCATGTCCCATATGGCACCAGAAAAACAAGGGGGAAGAAAATGTAAATAGATGTAAACCCTTCCTGATTTATGCAATGAAGCTCTTCCGTGAAAATATCTGTAAGAACAGCAAAAAAAAAAAAGAGTAGGAAATAATAATTACACTCTGTGAAAATGAGCCTTTACTTGCACGTTGATGGGAAAATGGAAAAATTGCAGAAAACAAAGATGGTTGGACTTTAAGATCTTAGAGGCCCTTTCCAACCTAAATGATTCCATGATAACATTTATATCTAGAACTTTGCAGGAAAACAGCAGAAATAGGTAGTAAGAACTACTGATCCATAAATAAATCTACATGCACTCAGAATACTTTTGTTGTTTTTTAACTCCTCTGTGTGAGCTGTGATAGGGTTTAGCTGCAATTACCAAGAGGGCCTTGTGCCATGAAATCCATGCCTATGTCAGCTTAGGAAGATGTGGAAACATGGTAATTGAATTCTCTATCAAGGAACTAAATGTGTGGCTGTTGAATACTTTCAGCCATAGGGGAAGCTAAATGGTTCCTCAATCTTATGGAAGGACCAAAGGAATTAAGTTCAGATCCATAATGAAATTTGTATATATTCTTGATGATGATATCACATTTTTTAACATCTGCCAGTGGATTCATGAAAGCTTGGTGGAGGTCCCAGCTGGCAGCATATTATGGAATGAGCTAATGCTCATTTTAAAAAGGTTTGGCATAGTATGAAAAATGGACTTTTTTTGCAGAATCATAAAAATTTAATAGGAATGCCCAGACCCCCAGGAATATAAAGAAAAAAGAAATTTCCTAGCAGCCTTTATTCTTTCTTATCAGCTTTGAAAACAAACTTTTGGGGAGGAAAAGTACTGATCTTGCGATGCACATGATTCAAATATAACCTCATTGACACAGTTCCGCCTTTTTTCACCCTAAAGCTAAAAATATACTAACTTCAAGTAATTCTGAAGGTGTACAATTAATTTGCAATTATATTAAAATTGAAGCTAGAAGGAAAGTATTGACTGTCCAACACAAAGTTTCTGATGGGATCTGTGTGCCTCCCTGCATATTTGTCATGAGCAGAAGCTGTCTTGGAATTGATACCAAACAATTTGCTATAATATTACTGTGAATGTTCTTTTCACTGGCAATGTACAAAGTTCCAGGAGTCAATCCTTCCTGAAAGTCATGCTGTGTGTGCATGACAGCTACAGAAGTTAATTGAGGAGAATGAAGACAACTTTCTCACGGAATGAACTGATGGAAAAAGTGTTTTTGCTGCACGAAATTTTGTCATTTCTTCTTGCCCCTCAGAACAACAGAGTTAAAGTGGTGGTGGTAGTAGTTTTTTAATGTGTTTGCTTCAAGTGATTCCAAAACGACGTGGTGTGTGTGGATTAAGTGAGCATTCATCTCTGTATCAAGTTAGCACTTGCATAGTGGTGCCTTCTGTGTCAGTTCTGTGGATAGCACTCTGGAAGTGCTGGTGGTGCTGCCTCAGGGACAGGCCAGTCTTTCTCGGGAGATTCAGTTCTGCCAAGGAGGTCATGGAGCCACATCAAACCAGACTCTGCAGTTTCTCTTAGTTTTCGCTGTATCCAGATCATTTTTAGTCTCAGCTGAAATGGAAGTTACAGCCGAATGACTTTGTTCTTCACTGACTTGCACTTCATGTTTCCACTTGGGTAACTCCCTAGTCAGAATTCTGCATTAAACAGCAGTCATGTTTTACATTTAGTTTGTACAGATAGAAGTGATTATAGCAGAGATGAAGTTGCTTGCCATACCTATCACTGCCTAGAAAATAACACTAATTACTTGCTATCACACTGATTTTCTCACTTCTGTGTATTTGGTGATGTCAGCATAGTATTTAAGTGTATCTTTTCTCCTCCATTATTCCACAGGGCACCTTCCCTCTCTTTGTATTGTTAGCAGTAAAAAATGAACTTGAGAAGTAAGCATTGCCTAAGAAATGTATTTCTTTTGATTCCTCAGACTGTTACTTTCAGGCTAGAAGCTGTGTATGATCACAGGAACTCTGATGTCATGCTGTTCTTTTCCTGAGTAGATCACAAGCTGGATCTGCAATGGTACTTGTTTGCCATTTGCTTAATTTCAAGGTGTTATTTGATGATGGTTTATTTTTTCCTTGTATTTAAACCTGCGAGGCAGCTAGCACTTAAAATGCTTGCAACATTCCTTTTATACAGGCAGCAGAAAAATGTAGAAGTAACAGAAGTATTCTTTGGGTGTCAAGAAAGCAGGGAGTGTCAGAAAGGATTATCCTGGTTAGAACAGATTTGGTAGCTCTTAATTAGGCCAAAGCCAATTAGTAATGTTTTTCTAAGGAGGTTGTGATTCTATCCAGTGTGTGTAATGTCATGAAATGTTACGAAATGTTACAGATTACGAGATAACTTTTTTGTCATATTTCTTAACATGAAGCGCAATTTACAGTAAAGTTCAAAACCTACTGTATTGACATGTATATTTTAAAAGTTATGCCATTACAAAAGATCTGAGTTCTGATAAAGTCTACGAGTCTGCCTGCTTGCAGTGAGAAACAGTTTTTTTCCGGTTTTATTATACTTGGATGCAAAACATGTTGTTTTGTTACATTTATAGCTTCCTGGAGTTACAAAACAAACATTTTAAAGACTACATTTCTCAGAGAGCTGCTACCAGAACTGTGCATTAATAAGCATCTAAATTACATCTCTTACCATGTAGAACAAATTAGATTTCTTTTCATTAATATCAAGGAAGCAGAAAACAAGCTGAATCCCAAGTGAATTAAATGAACATAATTATTTGCCATTCCTTTTTCTACTGTAAACCAGTCTTTATTCAATTAAACAACTTGTAATCATGTACCCGCTATTTCAGTGGAGTTCAAAACAGCTGGCGTCAAAATTAAACAGTTTCCTTATACATTGTGTAGAGTAGTTTCACCTCTCTGTTACCCTTCTCATGACAGGTGTTCTGGTACCTTTCTTTAAGCCTAAACAAACCAACAAACTGCTGGTGGCTCTGCAGAATTTTTTTTCCTACACAGGTCTTTGAAATGCTGTGGTTAAAATCTTTAAAACATGAGCATTTCTATGTTTTGTTAAATTCGATTCCAGTTCTAGATTAGGCTGCTAGGAAGTAATCTTAAATTATTTTTCCCTGTAAGGAATGCGGAAAATGTTTTTTGTTCTAGGAGCTTGAAGGAGAGAAAAAAAAAAAACCTCATAATCCCCCAGTCCTTAATTACTAACTGTGCCACTGTTTCATTCAGAGCATTAGTACTGCTATGGTGTCTTTATTGGTCCAATCAGTGCTGAAATGGTGAGATATTTTATAAAATGCAGAGCAGAAACACTAATATTTAATCCTCAGGGGTGTTTTTTCCCTCTAGTTCCAATGATATGTTTCTAAATGGGGCAAGTTCTGTTTTATGGGTGACCAGAGAAAAACCTCTCATTGCTGCTTCAATCAATATAAATGGATTTGTTAACTTTTTTGAGACTGTTCTACCTGAACTTCTCATTTCTGTCTCATACCTAAATGTTTCTAGCTGGTAGTTAATTGTTCCTTGCAGTATCACTCTAGAGGCCCTCCATGGATTAGAACTTCAGTGCAAAGCATTAACATAATAAGATAATTCTCATAATGATACAAGAGAAAGTGCCCTGAAGTGATGAAAGTAGTTTTCCCTTAATGTCGTTATATGCAGGGACAATTTGTGTTACAGCTTTTCAAAAACATATTCTGCTACCTGTGCTGCAGAATCAGAGTTAATTTAGAAAGAGCAGACGCAGCATTAGATGAGAGTGAAAGCCACAAGTGCAAGAGATGAGAAATCTCTCCACAACTTGGAGCCCTCCTGGACAGCTGGGGCTGCAGTACAGCTGTGCCTTGGAAAACTTAGTGAGATACAAGAAATATTGCCACCTCTGGAGGGGTAAGTGGAAGACTTCTCATTCTGATTGCCCTGAAGGGAGAGAGAAAAAGTGGCTCAATCCTCTTAAATCAGATCAAATCCCTGGACATTGCAGCATTTGGATGAAATATAATTTCTTTTTCTTTACACAGACAATTGGTATAAAATAATATTGCTGTTGAGATGTTGTTCATTGCTCTTCCAACCTAGGTTATTGCCTCCATAACTAAATTCATGGAATAATTCAAAAAGTTTGTTTGGATATCCTTAGGCTCCTGTGCAGATCAGTGGTTGGTTGGTTTGGGGGGTTTTTTCCTTTCTTTTCTTTTGAAACTGTTTTTATTTAAAAATTGCTGTGTGTCAAAAACTATGGGCAAATATACTTCAGTGATGGTGACCTGGAAAAGACACTTGGAACAATATGAATTATGTCTGTACATGTATATATATCTATGTCTCTATCTATATATCTCAGTTCATTAAAATCCAAACTTGAGCAAGTTTAGATTCCATAGTAAAGCCAAAAATTGATCTAGATTTTAACTTTTCAGTTCATATAATCTACTTTATTGTCATCTATTCTATGTCTTCCTTACATTCTTAAAATATATACTTTTTTTCATTATCTTTTTTTCTACTGCTCTGGCTTCCCTTAGGTTCAGAAGCAAAACATCATCCTGGGGCGTGTTCCATCATCAATTTTTACCATCTACTATAAATTACCTCTTTTTGAGATTTAGTGGGGTGTCATATAATGAAGATTCTTTTTATGTGTGAAAGGGTGATTAATTCTTGACTTGAGCTGTTTTCTCACCTGGGCAGAAATAGAATACAAAAGCCATCACTGCAGACCAGTCTGCTTTTGAGTTCTGCGTTTTCCATAGGGGAAATGCGTATTATTTTTTAGGATGAAAGACACAATAACCTGAATGTGAGTGTGCAGCATTATAGCATTTGATGCTTGTTGCAGGCAAGTGTTCTGGGATACACTTGTTTAATTTACAAGTAAAGCACTTCAGGATTTCTTGTTATTGTTGTTTTCTCAGTGCTACAAGCTCAGCTTGAGATGTAAATCAAGCTGTGTTCATTCTGGTTCATGCACCATTGCCAATAATTGTTTTTGGAACTGAAACTTACCTGGCATATCCTGGTTATTTGGAGATGGAATCCAGCTTCCATTTCCATAACAGTCCTGATTCTTCAGAGACATTGCAATAAATAGTAAAGATACTTTTTTGCTGTTTGTGCTGTTTTGTGAACTCTGGGAGGACTCTTGGGCTGACTGTCTCCAATCAAGGTTTTCAAGGTCACAAACAGCAAACCTGCAAACACATGAAACCACACAACACTGGGGGTTTTAATAAAAGACTAATTTTATTCAGTAAAAATACTAATTGAGTTAAAATAATAAATTTAATAAAACTAATAGATTATTTTGTGAAAGTATTTTCTCAGTAGCTTGTCAAGTATATTTTTCATTAGCCAGAATAAAGTAGTTTCTCATTCCAATGCCTGTGCAAAGTTCTCAGGTGATCACAGTGTGCAGGATCCTCAGCATTAAACAGCCTTTTGAGTTTTGCTTTTTAAAATGCCCATAATTATATCTTTTATGATTGTTCGTAAATTCAAAACTGTTTTAAAATCAGTTTAAGTACTTGTATAAAGCTAACACCATGTTTCTTGTAAGCTTATATCTCATTTGGATGAAAGAATATGGCACTGTACTGTTTTTCCATGCTTGGGAATAATTTTCTTCTATTTAAATTTGCTCCAGTGGCACCCTAGAATTTTCTTTATTGTATAAAATTAAAGTGCCACTCAACCATCATCTCAGAGTACCTTTTCATTATGTGATGCTGTAAATCAACATCATCAATGTTTTATAATATCAGGAAAGCTGAACCATACTTATCTGTAGGCCGTTAATTTATATGTAATACATAGACATTGGATTGAAATACTCAGATGAAAACTGAATAAAGATAACAGGGAGGGGGAGTGGAAACTTTTTACTCCTCTAAATAGAACTTAAAAAGAGTAATTGAAGCCTTGAATATTACTGCTCAACTTTTTCTTATATTCTCATGCTCAAAAGGCATAGAAAGCAACAAGTCAGTCCCTCTCATGGGACAGAAATCATGTTCTCTACAAATAAGAATGAATTCTTTCAGCTCTCAAGATATAAAGAGTATTGTGTAGTGGGACATGATCTTTTGTGTAATAGATGGATGTCAGTAGTATTTCATCAGCTGATGTGCTTACTTTAATTGATAGGGGTGACTACAGTGTTTTGGGATATCTGACTGGGCGTTTCTTCCTTCAGTAGCACACTGTGACCAGCAGCAGCCCCAGGTTATCCTGACTGGAGCCTGTTGGACCCGTGGACTTTGATCCTCCAAGCACACAAACAGTTGCAGTCATTTGACTCTGCTGAACTACACTAATTTGATGTCCATGAAGTCAAGGGCATCCCTGAAGGGAGTGAAACTTTGCAGGGCTGTTCCATTGGTTGTCCTAAGCTGTCCCTGCCTCTGTTCACATGCCAGACAAGCTGATAAATGCCCTCTCCATCCAAACTGCAGCTGTATCCAGACATGGTTCACTTATGGTTGCAGAATCAAACTGCTAAATAATAGCCTGTCAGGAGAGGTTAATTTTCAGATCTGATACTCATGACTAGACTGTATAGCATCAATTTAAATGTCCAAACATGTAAAATAGTTTGCCCTAGAAATTAAAATTAGCATGTAAACTGACAGAATGTGTGCTGACATCTAATTATGTTGCATAATAGGGTTTTGTTCTACTGTACTAACACCTCTCTTATTTATTTTTTTTAAATCTTATTAATCTGGACATATAAGCTTTTTTCTTTTGGGCTCTATTTGCTAAGGTTTTAATTCTGCTTCAAAATCCTGTTATGGTTGATTAGCAATTTTTACTGAAAACAGTTTTCTAGTAGGCTAAGAATGTTATCTAGATTGTCTTGTCTTCATTTAAACATCAAAGCCTAAGAAGAATTTTGAAGTCAAGTCTCTTTGACGTATCCTGTACCGTGCCTCTTTAGCTGCTTTACTCTCTGTTAATGTGCTTTCAATAATAAGAGCCTTAGAGTATCATCTTTTGGTTCTGTTCCTTTCTCTACTCCTGATTGATGGCATTTGTAGGAGCGCTGATTTCATTTAGCAAGGCATCTGCCCTGCTGCTGCTCTGCTGGGGCTGTGGGAGTGTGGTGTGCAGTCTCATTTTCACCTGGGGAGTGTCTGAGCCTTGGTGACACAGGCGAGAAGAGCCTGAGCTCCCCACCGCGTACCTGCTGCCAAACAGGGAGCTGCTTTTGATGAGAGAGATGGGTTGCTGTGAACTCAAGGGTACCATAAGGGATAGTACCAACCGAGTTGTTTGCTTTTCACCACCCTTGGCTCAAAGAAACACTGTTAGATACGGCAAAGGACCACGCCCATCATAATTCTGAGGAATTCGATTTAGCATTAGAGCAGGCACACATCAGAGTGGTGGAAGATGAACACCAGCTTCTGCTGAAATCTTTAAGGACTTAGTGACTTCAAAGGAAGCAGAGTTGAATGCCTGGTGGGAGGCATCACTTGGTGTGCGTGGCTTGAACACCTAAAGAGCTTGGACAGAGAGACGAGCAACACTTACAGTTTGGGAATAAAAGCTCTGGGAAACAGTCTGGACAGGAAAGTATCTGATAGTTGCATTTCACAAATTAAACAACAACAAACAAAAAAAATACCAAACAAAAAAGAAAGTAAGAGAAAGGCCAATTCAGATATGAAAAATTAAATTGATGGTTTGAAGGTACTCCAAGGAAGTTAACTGGAGTTGGGTAGTACTGACCAATGGGGACAGGTTGTATTTGACTTGTACTTTGAAATGGACACGAGTTTCAGGTGTGATTTGCTCTGTGTTCAAAGATGAGTGAAGATGTTTCCAAGTGTAGTTCAGGAGTTGTAATGTCTGTGATTACTGAGAGAAATGCAGTTTTACCTGCAAACTGGTTTGAGCATCAATATTTAGATAGAATGACAACATTTACTTATGAAATTCATAGACATTATAGTGTAGAATTAATGTTTTTACTGTGGTCTGTGATAGTGAATTGAGTTTCCACACTTTCTGTTGATTTTAAACAAAAGTGGGCTCACTTGTCATCGTGTTGGCTGAAACACTTGCCGTAATTATATGCCATGCTGTTATACAGTGCCTGGGGCAAAATAAGTTAGAAAATAGTAAAGAAAAAAAACTCAACCAGCACTTCAAAGACTGTTCAGTTAGTGTAGAAGGAACTTCTTATTCTTCTACATATTATCCATGAAAAAGCATATGTTGATATAGGGCAATATTTTTGAACATGTCTCCTAAAGCTTATGAACTTGCATAGTCCGAAATGCTTCTACGAGAGATGTTTCCATTGTTTTGGATATTTCTAGGCTGTATTGAACACCAGCCAGTCAGTAGCTGATCCCTTGTAAGGTAATTCAAGGTTTTCAATGTTTCTAAGGAACTGCACCCAATTACTTTCTGTAGGAATTGATGCTAGTTATTTGATGGTTGAAGTGAATCCTCTGCAGCCACTGGCTTCCAAATGACTGTTTATGGCTTTCATTTTTTGTTGGGATATAATCCAGCCAACTCCTGTGCAACACTATGAGCTGAAAAAATCCACGTGTTCTTCAGCATGACACTGTGACTTATCAACACAGCTTCCTTATGCTGGGTCTGTAAAATTGCATTCATTGAACCACAAGTTTTATTTTGACCTCAGCCATTCTTTTATTTCTGCTTTTGTTCAGTTCCTCCTATGAAAATGTTATTAACAGCTCATCCTTGTTTTTGTATCTGTTGTTTCCCAAGGTTGTCTCTTAAAAACAGAGTAGATGACAATATTTACAGTGTCTGATGAGGGTTGTAAAGGGAAAAATATAGAAAAAGAAAACCTTCTTCTCATAATCCCACTTGGGGTCTCAGAATTCAGTTTCCCTTACGCTATTTTTAGCTGCTAACATTTACACTTTTAACTCACTTGAAAAACATTTTTTTTCTCATGAGTTTCTAGACCACTGACTTGATACAGAAAAAAGGTCTGTCTTTTGTAGAAAGATTGTTATTAGGTTTACATGGGTTTCTTACATGGTTCTGTTAAGAAAAAGTGATAGGGAGACTAATGGTGGTCCAGTTCTTTTTGTTGATACAGAATTTTCTCATGATCCTTAGGAAAATGAATTTATAGACCAGACTGTATATTGAAAATGAATATACATAGCCACATATTCTTTTATATATCCGTATTTTCTCTTATTTTCTTGATTTAATTGGCTTAGATGTTTTTCTGTGTTTTATATAATACTTGCAATTTTTCCTCTAATCTGTTGCCTTTACAAAGGAAGTGCAGCATGGATGTGATCTGGAGGTAACTAAAAGAGGATTTAGAAGTTGGCAAAATAAATGAATGCTACCTTCTCTTTTTAGAAATGCCTGGAAAGGAGGTTCAGTACAAGCAACTATGCTATGGCAAAGTTCTGCTGTAATTATTCTTAATTTTCACTGTGTGGCCTTTCCTATTCAGAACTGTTCCCTGACAGATCTGGGGATTCTGATTTTTATTACGTATCTTTTGTTTTCTTTGTTTTGGGTAATTTATGTTCTCAAGGCATTTTGCCAGTTGTTTACCAAATGCTTAATGTTCATTAACATTATTTTACCACATGCTAATGAAATTGACAAAACCATAATTTTTTAAAAATTATCCTGTTCTGCCTATTTCTAGAAACAGTTTGGAGTAAACAATCTGGGAGCTGGCTGTTGTAATTCAGTACTTAGACATAAATTGAGGATAGATGATGGTGTATATCCTGTATTTAGAATTTTTACACATGGCAAAAACAACAACAGAATCGGTAGAAATACAATATTTTTGTATTACAGTATTTTTGCACCTGTGAGAGCATGTGCATTCTGTACTATGAATGAAAGATGGTCTGTAGCTCTCTTATCAAACAGATTTAGATTGATATAGTTGATGTAGAAGCAAATCAATGTAGTTTATTGAGTTCTACAGAGTTTTCCAGACTATGGGATGAGTTCAAAGTCTAATCCATATGTATCTAATTATTCAGCAGCTCTAGATATTTTATGCAGATTCATTCTGTAATGGCAATTTTCTACTTTAAATGGAACAGTTCCATCAATCTTGAGTTGTCCTTCCTGGGCACAAGAGGACAAAGCTGTAGCATGAAAGACAGTGCAGGGATGAGTCCGTGGTGTGGGCAGGCTGGAGGCTCGGGATCAGGAGACTTGTGGGGAGGACTCAGGTGAGGTCTTCAGCATCCCAAACAAGCACACTGCCCGTGAAGGTGTTTATCACTTGATTCCCTTGCTATATTTTGTTGAAATGTTGAAATAGTTGTTGGAGTGGGAAATTGAACCTTCTCTTCCTCTGTCCCAAGCAAGTGTCCTCACTGGTGGAGTGTAGAGAGTGTTTATCTTTCTCTTTCTCCTCAGAATTAACCAAATAAAACCATCTTTAGCAGAAGAATTTATAACAAAAAGGGAATTACTTTGGGCCCAGTGCTGAGAGATTTCACCTGGAGTGCAGGAAACAGAGTTCAAAGTTTCTCATCTGAATCAGAGATGAAACTTGAGATTGAATGATTTATGCCCACAATTAATATGATGGTTCTTTTCTTCTTTCCCCATCTCTGTCTTTTTATTTTTTCCCCCCTTTTTTCCCCTAAAGCAGCTTTCTGGTCCCCATTTCATCCCTTTACAAGATAAGAAAATGTTTGTAATATCCAAGACTCCTTCCTCCTATAGCACTCTCACAGTGTAATTGTTATTTTAATAGGCAGCACACAGTAAAACAACAGGTAGGTTTAGGCATACATGGGTTTTCCAGATGAGAAGTTAAAAGATGGGAAGTAGTTTTACAGCATCAGCTTGCTAAAATTTTAGTTGCACCTGATCAAATATGGTCATTTTTAGATTTAGGTGTTGGTCATATATGATGATTATTTGTGTCTTCATAGGATCTTTGAATTCCTGAGAACCTCAGCCGCTGGGAAAGTGGAAACTGGAGTACAGTTAATACTCCTTGTCATTATATACATTTGGAAATAGAGGGCTATGAGATAACATATCCTGTGTATATGATGTCATGGTTCAGATCTCATAATAGTGTGAGAATATTCTTCTATTTCTAGAACAAACACAACAGTTCATAGGATCTATATTCAAAATTTTCAGTCTGATTTGAAGGCTTAAATAAAAGATTATAAGAAAGAAAGTTAATGGTTAAAAAAGTAGTTGTTTTCTAGAGAAGTTTTTTTCATTTCTAGGTGGAATTTAATGGCTATTTCATAGCGCTTCACTTGAGGACAACCTCTGTGCCATGTTCCTTGATTTTAATTATTTTTTATGGTCACTTTGCAAAAGGGAAATTTTCATTTTGAGCCTCTAAAACCTAGGGAGTGCTACTTTGATGGCAAAAATGGTAATAAAGACCTGAAAAATTTGAACTGAGGTCTCATTTGTTTACAAATATGATTTTTTTAGGGATGAGGCTTATGTCAAACTAGAATGCACAGCCTCTAGAAATAACCATTTTCTCTATTCTCAAAGAACCCCTTGAAGAGATCATCCACAAGGAATTTACTGTAAGACTGTGATCTCCATCTATTACTCATGGATACAACCACCTTACTTTTCTACTGTGATATCAAAGCTCTGACACTGAACAGGAAGAGTATCCTAGAACCATATTTCCAGGCTCTATTCTTGCAGTTGGCTTTGAATTGAGTAAAAAGATGCTACATTTCTTTGGAAATGAATGCTTAGCCTAGCCAACTTTTTAACTAGATGTGATCACAAATGTCCCAGGAAATTAATAATTCCAGTAGTAAAGAGAATCGTTATATTATTGTGGAAAATCCTTGTGCTGTGTAATAGTTTGTTTATTAAGCCATCTGCTCTTTCTTTGATATGAGCATATTTTGGATAGGGACACTTTACTAGTCATTCCAGCATCCCTCACTGTGCAAAGTTTACTATACTAATTAAAGATCAGCTTTATAGAATAAATATATCTAACGTACAATTCTGGATCTCAGCTCTCCCTTTGGCATGGAGGACCAAATGACAGGAAATTTTTTCATGGATTTCAGTGCAGATTTTCCTTCCCACTTGTTCTTTGATGTGAGGGTGATTTAAGGAAATAGCACATGCAGCACTGTAAGCAATCTGTTCTCTGATTGTTTGATGCAGGCCAGGGCACGCACAGTTTGTGTGCAGCAACACCTTGTGTTGCAATCTGTGCTTCTCCATGGGTGAGCTGGGAGCTGTGGGCGCTTGGGAATGTGGCCTTCCTACCTACAGAACCCTCCTGAGCTGGGAGCTGTAGGCGCTTGGGAATGTGGCCTTCCTACCTACAGAACCCTCCTGAGCTGGGAGCTGTAGGCGCTTGGGAATGTGGCCTTCCTACCTACAGAACCCTCCTGAGCTGGGAGCTGTAGGCGCTTGGGAATGTGGCCTTCCTACCTACAGAACCCTCCTCTGGACAGTGGCTGAGCTTGGCCTCCATCAGAGCCACACCTGGAGACCTGATGTGTCACTTGTACCACAGCAGCTCCTAACACTGGTTTAAAGATTTGATGAGTTTCATTCCCATTTTGGAGGTGTTTGAATGATTGAACTCGTTTGTGCAGTGACTTCAGGTGCCCAAGCATTTGGGGAGTTTGAACTGCTGGGGAGGACTTACATCCTTAAGAAAGGAGGGGAGGCCCTTTTTTAGTGGAGATGGGAAGGAATCCTTCAGGACCACCTTTTCCCATCCAACAAAGCCGATTCTCACTGGGGTCCCCCTTTCTGCTTCAGGAGCTTCCAGCTCTTCTGCCCTTGGGACTGTGCAGTGCTGCTCTTTTCTTCCCTGGCATGCCCTGCACACGGGTGCTGTGGTGAACTCCCTTTAGGTGTCTTTCCTGTTCTGAACTGTTTTCCTCGCCAAACACATCCGTGCTGGATTCCTTTTCCTCTCCTGCAGTGGTGTCACTGGTTTTGGTGTTCTGTCCTCACTTTATGTGGTGGCCTTAAAGAGATTGGGAGGGGAAGGACTGCAAACATTCACCAGAGCAGGTGCCAGTTAGCTCTACAAGGATAATCATTTCCCTGTGTTGTAGAAGTGCACTGATTTGGATGGTATTAAGTTTTGGAATATGAGAAGAACCTTGTGCAGGTTGATAGTTGGAAAGTTGGGCATCTCATAAGTGTATGACATATTTTTATGCTGTTAAATCACCGGGCTTGTAAAGCAAGTTTTAGCAGTTTTTGCATACACAGGGATTAGATGATGTTAATTCCTTTTGTCTCCTCACCCCTGCACTGTGATTGAGGGATCTCTGCTCCACTGCAGAAGTGGAACCCCTGGTACAGCATACCATGTGTGCACTTTAGGGAAATGTACATGATGAAATGTTTTCCTGAATCAGAACCTTACTGAAATAATTACAAATTTTGCTTTACTCAAGGATAAATGATTTCCTATTATCTCTTCTTTTTCCCCTTCAGACATTCCTCTTATCTCTAAATCTTGCCATCTGCCTTGGGTGTTTTGCTGCATTATGGTCACATCATCATCTTTGATTTGCTCTTTGGGGCTAAACAAAGCAAAGTAGGGCAAATTGTCTTGCTGCCTGTGTGCTTTAATCAATGTTTTTCTTCACATCCCCTAGCTCGTGAGCCACTGCAGTGGCTACAGATGGGCAGAGAAGGGACCATTTTCTGTGATACACATTTTGTGTTCAAAATATTGAGCCAGCACATGCCATCCCTGGGATGTGCTGTGTAGGATGAGATCTTTAGCACAGAACTACCTAGAAAATGCTAAGCCTTCCTCATCAGACTACACATTTTAGGATTAAAGGGTGAGTGCTCTGACATTCAGATAAAGACCAGCTTTTCTTTTGAAGCAATGTGTCTTTAAAACTCACCATGTTTTAGTAGTAGACTAGTATTTGCAGTGATTTTATACTTTCTCATTCCCCCTGGTTCCTCTCATTAAAATAAATTAATAAATTAGAAAAAGTAGATTGTAATGAAAAGAAGAAATGGCTTTAAAATGAAGATCATTCTTCTTGGAATGACAGTTTAGCTTTATATCCTTTGAGATTACACTGGTGGAAAATGGGTCACCTGAGCTATCCCTGTTCTGCAGCTTTCTGGAACTAGAAGTTGTTCTGGACCTCGTGCTGTGCATATTTGTAGGGCAGGCCTGAGTCTCCGTCACTGCAGTTGTTTGGTTGCTGAAAAAGGAAACAAACTGTAAAAGAATTAATGTGAGAAAAGACACAGAGGAAATGACAACGTGATTTTGGGGGGTTGTAAGTGGCAGGATGGAACACAACTTGCTTTTGGCACTGGGTTTGAAATCACTCTGTGATGGGAACTGGAGCATAGGAAGATGGGGCATTGAGAAGTTCCTGTATAACACAGGATCCTGATGTGAAATGAAATGCTAATATGAAAGTAAAGTGTACATTAAAAAAAATTCCTGTAACATAGCAAATATTTCTCTTTCTGGAATATGCCAGAAAATTTATTAAAGAATTTTGTTTTAGCACTTTTCTCTCCCTTAGGGTCCATTTCTACCAGTAAACTTCTCAGATACAATAGACTAATTGATACTAAATCTTGCTGAAAGCCAAGATTTATCCTTATTTCCTTCTAATTTCAAGATAGTTGAAAACAGGCAGCTAAGTAGCTAAAGATGACAAACACCTTTTTCTCCTCCAGTATTCTGTGAAAATGACATGATAAACCCAAGCTTTTTATTGTTCGGGAGCTCTTCATATGGTGTGTTTGAGATAGATATTTTTTTCTTTTAAATCTCAAACAAAATTAATTAACTTCATTCAAGGACTTTGCAAATAAATACCTGATTTTATACCAGCAAAATTATTTGGAAGTATTGTAAAAAAACCTAAAATCAAAATGTTCATCGCATTTAAGAAAATTGTTCAAGTATAGTGTGAATCCCATCTTTTAGCAGCTGTTATATTTTATTGGATGAATGACTGAAGAATGGTCATTCCTTAGGTACTCTTTTGCTGCCACTCTTGTCCCTTACGTTATCCTTCCACATTGCTGGGGAAGGAAAACTCACAGAACTCGGAGTGTTATCATCACTGTGCAGCAAAGACAGTTTCATGGCAGTAGTGAAAAGAATTCCAGTGCTATTAATGAACAGTATTTAAACCATTTTACATAGTAGTCATTAGGGCTCACAGTTACGTATCTGTCAAGTGTGGCAAAGCTGGACAGGGGCTCATTGTTAAATGTAAGAAGTGCGATGTACCACACATAAAAACAGGTAAAGGCTTGTGCAGGGAACTTGCAGGGATGTCGTGCCGTTTCCACTGGATCTTGCCTGGCAGAATTTTAAAGTGCAATGGAGAGGTTTCAGGTGTGAAATTCAAGGATGATGTGCTGCTTGGTGTCGTTCAGTGCTTACGAGAGTTCCTGCTGGGAGAGAAGAGTTGGCTTTGAGCAAAGGTGTTCAGGGGGAGCACTGTTCAGGTGGTGATGATGTTCCATGTCCCCCTGGACGCTGAGACAAAGAGTTACCGCAAGACTTCGCAGCACGAGGACAAACATCCAGTGACACAGAGCTTTGTAGAACTTTGTCAACTTTTGAACTTGGACTCAACGGAAGCAGAGCACTGACTACAAAGAAATTTTTTCTCCCAACGCCTTGCTCTGATTCCATCCAGGACTGCAGAGTGCTATAGACAAAGGCAGTTTTCCTTTTTCTGAACATGACAAACAACATACTGTGTTCTCACCTTTCCTTCCTGGCCTAGGAGTGTTCAGTGATGCAAAAGTACCCTCTAGTACAACCTTGGCCATTAGTAGTCATGGGACCTAAGCACTAAAGAGGGCCCAGTAGTTGGGTATTCAAAAGGTTCTGCTCAGCTGTCATTGCACTACCACAAAACCAGTTTAATTAATGAGGAGAATACAAGAAACTCAAATGAGGAGGCAGAGCTAAGTGCAATACAGAGCAGCTGTAAATCAATAGCAGTCAGGTTGCATTATCAAGGAATTGTGAGGTGCTGTTGTTCAAGGTCTGTCAAAGTTTCTTTGGTAAACTTCTGTTTTCAAGCATTTAAAACTAAGTGTAATATCAGCTTTGAGTCTTGCCACTTGAATATGGGTATTTAATGTACCATATTTGGGAATATACAAGGATATTCAGGGCAGCAAGCATTTTTTGTGATCTCATTTTATTCTGAGCTGCTTCATTGTCTCTAGCCTTGATTTCTTAGGGAGTGTAAGTCAACTGAGATGTACATCTGAAAAAATATACTTCATACTTTAGGAAGTAACTGATTTTCAGAATCAGATTTTGCAGCTGACATGCATTATACAACTCTGTAAGAATTTGCCTTTGCCTAAATGGGAGTATATAATCTTTAGTTAAGGAGCAAATAATTTTTTATACTTTATTGCTGACTTTTAAATGTCAAGTTTTATAAGACCCTACAGGTGTAAGGGCATATACTCAGATACTTCTAGAGCTGGATGGCAGATATCTTCTATATAAACTTGAAATTGTATGGAAAAACTTAAATTCAAAGTTTTTTGCTTTTATATTAATAAAATTAAGAGTTTTTCCTGACATATATTTCTAATTCTGTCTTCATGCCCGAGTGTTCCCTGTCTCCTCCTTGGCTGTGTGAACTGTCAGCAGCAGTTTCAATGTGCAAGATGAAGTTCCTCAGCTGCAATCATCACCTTTTTGACTGGAGTTTATGTAGGCAGCACAGACATCTCTGCTGGGGAAGTCGGGCCCAGGGGGCTGCCTACACAGGTTTCAGTCAGAGTTTGGGATTGGTCCCGAGGTAGGGATCACCTCCATGATCGGAGTGTGCAGGCTGTGAGGAGTGAACATTCCTCTTGCCCTGAGCAGTCTGTGCCCTGTGTGTCTGCACGTGGGTGTGCCTGAATATGCTGCCAGCACAGTGCTAAATGGTTTCCAAATGCTCTTCTCCTTACACAGTTTTATTTTAATTTTTGGTGAGGTGATAACACTTTTGTTGATATTGAATGATTTTTTTTGCGCTTTATTTCTTGACCAAAATGAAATGGCTTGGCTAACATTAATTTGAAATATTGAATCAATAAATCAGAGCACTTATTTTTAAAAATATGGGGAAACAAAAGCAACCCACCTATTTTCAGTGGTGATGTTTGGGGGGTTGTGTAGTTCGGGGTTTTTTTAAGAAAAAAGAGCATAATTTTTCAGTTCAACTACTTATGTTTAGATTTGGACTCCAAATCAACAGAGGTATAATAATTGCCTTAGCATAAAACACTCACTGGCACAAGATTTGCAGTGCTGCCTGTGTCACTCAGGAAATGTGGGCACATTAAGGTTATCTGAAAGTGAGTGATTGGAAGTGCTGTTCTGATGAAATACATAATGCTATTTCAGTAGTAATGTAACAATTGGAGGATCACCTTAGCAGGTTAAGTTCCTGATGATCTGGACAAGTGCTGATGTGTTCTGTATTCCCAACTTTTGCCTTTATGGTAAGGGAGAGCTAAAAGTAATTAGCAAGCAGTAATATTAAAGTCAAGTTTAAAGATTAGATTCCTTCATGCCCTCTGTTTTACTACAGTAAACCCTGTTTTACCTCTTGGCTGCCTATTCGTCAAGGTATTTACTTTAATAACACTAAATAAAAAATGTCAAAGGATTATTTGTTCTATAAACACTGATAGAACTTCTAAAGTGTATCTGTGCTGTGAAAGAGCATGTTCCTGGCAGCAATGGCTACATTGCTGCTGCTTCCTGGACTTCATGAGTGACTTCAAACAGATCCCGTGCTGCAGAGGCTGGGAGGGCAGATCTATTCTGTGTGGAGAAGGGAATCATATGAAACATAAAGTGGCTTTTGTGATTTGCTTGAGCAAACCACATGAGTCAGTCTTTTGATTCACAGAGGAAATTAAAAGTTCATTCCTGTTTGCCCATCTGAGAGGAGGTAATTGGGACAGAACATCTCCTGTCTTCTGCTTTCTTTGAGAAGCCTTTCCCACTTCCTGGAAACCAGTGTCATTGTTTCCCTTTGGAAAGGCACATTGGAATACACTGACATAGTGGGATGTTCATAAAGGAATGTAAAGTTCTGACCTTAGTAGATGTCTCTAATCACATATCTTTTTCAAATAGTAATACTAAAAAATGAAGAGGAAAAAGTATGTGTTTCTTTGGGGACTTACTAGGAACTTTGTGACTTGCTGGGCTAGGGAACAGCTCCCTAACTCCGCATCATATCTGTCTATCCGTAGTCTTCTGTCAGCCTGAAATCTGAAGGTCATGTGTACGTGTTTCCATAGCCTCCCACTAGCCAGTAGACTGGCAAGAATAATTCAGAGGGTTTGTTTCAAGATTACTGCTTCAGGGTATAGACAAATGGTATTAATCTGTCAAAACATTTCTGCTTATATAATTGCCTTTTTTTTTTCCCCCTCCTTCTGAACTTGTCCCAGTAGAGAGCATGTGCCTCTGTCCCCTCTTGATTTTTCTTTTTCTAGAAACAAATGTCAGCAGGACACCATTTGCAATTCCCCTTGGTGGCAGAGACAACTTCTGGGCATCAAAGTCATTTTCTTACACATGGATTAACATGACATTGTGTTTCTGATGCATTTGCAATAGATTTTAATGTGTGGTGGCTCTTTGTGTTGAGATGGTTGTCTCTTCACATTTGTGTGTCTAACTGTGACCTCAGTGACAGCTTCTGGGGCTCCTGCTGTGATAAATACTGGATCACAGAATGGACACAGCTTCCAATTTCCTGCATTCCGGATATTACCCTTGAAATTTCTAACAACTTTCAAATAAACAATGAATTAATTATTACACTGATCTAGTTCTCTGCTCTCAAGTATAACACATCCATCTGAATACTCCCATGAACTTGAAAGGCAGCCAGCAATTCTGTTTCTGCCTCAGCTCATTAGTGACCTTGCTTGTTTATAGTTGCAGTTTAATTCCCCCAGAACTCACTTAGGGTGCAGCCTGCTGTTAGTGCCTCTCTAGTTACTGGAGTTTAAAGAGTGTGTGAGATGTGGCATTTAAGATTTAACACCATGGTATATAAATATATAGGATACATTTCCTTAAGGCGAATGATTGGAAGTCTGCCCCTGCTACACTGACAAGGACTGGTAAAATGCTGATTGGCTTCTAACAGAGCAAAATTAAATGTTTCAAACAGTGAGAGGTCTCTGTCCATGCTACGGAGCCTTGAGTGTTTGAGATCTGTTAGAACAAGTCGAGGATTACA
Organism: Atrichornis clamosus; assembly: GCA_013400975.1. Lineage (NCBI taxonomy): Eukaryota > Metazoa > Chordata > Aves > Passeriformes > Menuridae > Atrichornis > Atrichornis clamosus. The sequence continues at coordinate 206,368 of WBMZ01002278.1, forward strand.
ATCTTTGTACCTCTACAAATTGACGGGGCCTGGATAACCTAGTCAAGATGTTTACCTTTCAATTTGGCTGAAAGGGATGATTTAGTTGGCATTTCTAGCTCCAGATTTTAAATCTGTATCTCTTTATTGATATAATACAGAAGAATAAAGCAAACATATTTCTAATGGACCACATCCATAAGCTGCTTACTGCTCCATGCTAGAGAGACAAGCAAACGGCAGTGAACGGCTGCGAGATGATATTACATGAGAAATAATCCCAGTACACTTCATTCTTGCATGCTGTGGAATGGATGGAGCAAATACATGTCAGTTTGGTTAAGTGTGGTGAATTCCACCTGTACGCTGAAGTGCCTAAGGAAAAGCAGACCTAACATTTATTAATGGCAAATGGGTTTTTTTATAAACTTTCTAAATTTCTGTGAGCCTTGTTGTGAAATTAAAGTTCTCTGCAAGCAGCATGTATAAGCAGAGCAAGACAGAAACATCATGGAAGCTGCTAAACTACCTTTTCTATCTTGTATCAATGAGTGCTCTCCTGTACATGAGTACTCTTTTTATTGTAGTAATGGCTTGCTGAACAAAACCCCTTTTTTCACATGATCCCTTCTTTCTGCTTTTTTCTGAATTTTTTAATTTGTGAGGCACAGCTTTGGAAAGAAATGGTACCCATCAGTTGGATTTTCTCAAAATTTAAAACTGAAAAGTACAGATAAATCCTTAGAATTACAAAGAAGAAAAATCCTTAATTTTTCCCTGCCATAAATGGCAGACTCTAACAATTGCTTTAAGAGTAAGAATACACGATATTTTCTCTAGCAGAGGTTGGTTATTCTGTTTTCTTCAATTCTGGGAAGTTGCCTTTCAGATAAAAAAATAAAGTAATAAACTGAGACTCTGAGGATTAGCTTCTGGATGCCAAAGCTCCATGTATGATAGCAGGAAAAGAGAGTGGTTGAAGAAAAAGAGAAATGCAAAATTTTTACAAAGAGGTATATAACTAGTGGAACTTCTATTTGTGAGTCTTTATAATCAGCACTGCTTCATGACTCCATATATTTTTCAGAACAGCAAAAATATAAAAAAGAAACACCCAAACTAAATAGTACTTTGTTAACAGCATTGTGATTTTTTGTCTCTGTGAAGTCTCAAAAAATAACAGAATAAATGGATTTCAGATAACTCACGTAGCCTGCAGCATCCCAGGACAGTGGGCTCATTGGTTCTTGTGGGAGAACCCAAAATGACCAGACAAAAATGTTTGTGGCTCTTTCCTTATCATACCTGTGCTATGTTTTGCAATCTGACTGATCACAGTACTGGTGAATTCCAGTTCCACTCAGGAAAGGTGTTTCTACTTTTGTCCTTAAGCAGAGAAATCTCCAATCTCTAAACATTCCAGAACCTGATGGCGTTTCAGTTGGGTGTAAGAAGGGGATGATGAGAGAGAGGCTGACAGGAGAAATATGTAGAGCATTCAGTTGTACAACACTTAATGGCAGGATGCATAAACAACAGACGAGAGAGGTTGGGGAGAGTAAAATTCCCCAAAAGGTTCTGTTTGGAACATATTGCCTCATTTCCAGCTTTCTTAGGGTTTTTTTTTTTTTTGTTTCCAAATTCATGTGCAAGATGTCTGAAGCTCAGCTTCTGTTCTTTGTGCCCTGGTCTTAGCATGTGCCATATGCTACAGCGAGGAGCGAGCTGGGGAACAGCAACAGCACGTGTTCCATGAGGAAAGGGAGACACATCTCATTGTCCTGGGCTCAGTCAGGTGTGAGAGTAACTTCTGCTCTCGCCCATCGTCACAGGAAGCCCAGGTACATTGGCCATGGATGCACTGTGGGATGTCCAGAAAGCAGAATTGGGAATAATGTTGCCATTGTATTTTTAATTTCTGAAATGAATCATTAAACTTAGGAATTTCACAAAATTGCAGGGGGATACAAGGTTGATAGGAGCTGTCTGTTCCTGGGTTGCATTAGTATCTTCAGGTGAATGGCACTGATAAGTAGGAAGCAGATGACAAACTAATGGTGGACACTTTTGTAAGCACTGGGGGCTTCAAGGGAATTGCCTTTTTCTATGATACCACGTGTTGAGTGCTGAACTGCTGCTGAGGCTGTGTCTGACTGGATAGGAGGGGAAAATTCCCCTCTAGACTCTCCTTTTCAGCTGCAGTAGCTGTTAGAATTCTGGTGGGGCTGGAACAAATGAGTTAATTTGGGTGTTCAGATGCCAGTATATCAGTTTTTGCACTATATTGTCAGTGATAGCAAATTGTTGGGCAGCATTTGTGACTATATCAGTATCTTCAATATTTGCAATAGCAAATAAAATTAACCCCAGAAGAGTTTAGGTTCATAAAATCAAGGAGCAAAATTTTCTTGAATTTGATGAGAAGGAGAAAGCACCTTCTCTTTCTTAGAGAGCAATAAATACACTCTGGAATCTTTAGGGCTCCTCTGTTAGTGTGCGTTTGTATTATCTGGTCTATGTTTCGTCTGCTCTATGACAAACTGCTTAGTGCTCGTGAGAAAGAGAGAACGGGAGAAACTCCTAATACAAAAGTTTACATCCTTCCATTTCTGGACCTCTGTGTTCTGTGCAGCTGATGTCTTTGCTCTGGAAAATCCCTTTGTCAACATTGTAGAGCATCTTCTGAGAAACGTTCAGTCTTCTGCAGCTCCTTAAATGCTTTGCTCTATAAGAACCCCAGCCTGGTCCAGATAACAAAAATGTGACTGAATTGAGTTTGTAATCCAGATACATTCCTTGAATTACTGATAAACAGAACCCCAAGTACAGATAATTTGCATTAAAAATTTGGTTTTATGCTTCTGTAGCAATGGTACCCATCTAGCAGGATTTTCCTGCATAAATTAGGACAGAAAAGGAACTGTGAAATATTTAATAAAGAATTTACATTTGGGGGGGAAAAAAAAAAGAAATTAATACACTTATAGCTGAGTGAGTTGCTGTTATACCTTGATACAGAAGTCAGGAGATGAAATATGCTTGAATCTCCCTAGTTTGTAGAAAATATCTGGCTTTATTTAAGAACTTCTCTAAATTGTTGCTGCTTCTAATCTGCAGTATTGGACCCTCTAATAGCTCATCACCCTCCATCTGTCAGGTGGGATTCTGGCAGTATTAGCTCCAGATACAACCTGTGAATTTTCTATACACTGAATTCCTATGCCTGAAGGAATACAAATATTATCTTGCCATTTTCAGACCTGTTGCTGCCTTTTTTATTATTTGTTTTTCACATTAAAAACTTGCTCTTGTAAAATGTAATTTGCAAACTGCCTTGTTTGCTTCTAGGTGGGTTTATGTGACCTCTACTGTGCCCGAAGGCTTGGAGGGCTTGGGATTCTTTTCATGTAATTTTTGAAAATAAAAAGGCTTCAGTCTTTATTCAATTAACACAGATTGACTGAGAAAGTTAAACTATTTTTTTACTGAAAAACTCATTTTTTGGAAGAGTTTAAAAATAAATTTGTTGTGTTTGGTGTGGTTTACAGTAAGTTTATTCAGGCTGTAAGACATGCCTTCCTATTCCCTCTTTTGCTGATGCTTTTTCTTCCCCTTAATGCAAGATAAAAATTCTATTACTTTTCTCCATGCTTATAAAATTCGTAATTTGTGTAACCTTGTTTTTTTGCCATGTCACTCATGGCTTTTTCCCTTGTTTTGTTGTGGTTTGTTTTTAGTAAAGGAAATGTCCTTTCAAAAATGGCCCTGGATTAAAACTAGGCTTCAGTCATGCTAAAATATAAAAGAAGAGATGGTTTTTATTCCCAGGAGCTTTTCAGCAGACTGGTACTTCTGCATTGCATGACATTAATGACTGAAAAAAAATCTCCTTTGGAATAAAAGGTCATCTGTTCTTTTCAGAATGTTGCCAGAATTTCCAAATGGTCAAAAGATTACAAGGAAGCTATAGCTGAGCATGACTCTGTCAAAGTGTTTTCTATAAGTATCTTGCAGTCAAAGGCACTAGATACCTCTTAAGTCTCCAAATTTTCTGTTATTATCCTAGTTTTCTTTTTTCCTGAAATGCTGTCACCTTCTGTTTTGCATTTTTGGGGGTGGGTGTGTGAATAAATCAGACAAAATCCTTCACTATCTCGGGACATTACTGAAAAGCAAAAATCTAAATGAACACCTGCCCAAATATAACCTTAATTTTCTCCATTTGAATTCCATTTATCCAGCTTGACAGGATTAGAATGGAAGAACCTTTTAGCATGTGGAAATTTCAAATGTTGATGTTGGCTTTTCTTCAGTATATAATGAATTAAGGAGTTGCATTTTGACAGCTTTCTTCCAAAGCATACATCTGTAGTCTGAATTAAAAGAAAAAAATATTCCAGAAGTGAATGACAGGGAAAATACTGAAGGCTTTATCTTTGGTACCCAGGCATGAATGAGTGACATCTAAAGTTCTGCCTTTGAGGGAGTACAGGTGGATGCTGTGAGGACCTTTTTAATGCTGATAATAACATGTTTTAGCATTTATTTATTTTATTGTCTTGATACAAATTGTAATTTACATGTTTTTCCTTTACTGGTTTGAGATTTGTTCCAACCTCCTCCTGCTCTGCACCTTAAAGCCTTTGCAGTCCAGTCTCGTGCACTCTGAGCTTGCTTTCTTTCACTTTTTCTCTTCATTCTTAATCACATCTGTCCCATATCAAAAGAAGCATTATCACACAGCTCCATTGTTTGTATTGCAGACTATCAGATTATGTTGTATTTTTCTAGATTCCCCTTTCTATTAAAATAGCTTTTGTTTACTTTGTGTGAATTTGCACATTTTATTTGGTCATGTTCAGAGAGGCTGTTCCTGATGATCCTCCTTAGGAAGGATTAATTTAGGATACAATAAGATCCCTGTGTCAGGTACCAGTGACAAACCAGAAGTAAATCCTTGAAGATGCTTTGTAAAAGTTAAGAAAATTAAAAAAAAATTAGTTCTAGAAACACTTTTCTATCACTTAAAATCCGAATGTCTGAATTTGCTTCAGAGGGGTAAAAAATGTAATTCTTTGCTTACACAGCAGATGGAAACGTAATGGAAATATGTGTACAATTGTCACAGCTTTGTGTGAATTGCAAGTGCAGCTCCTGGGTCATTAATGAATTCCTGCAGCAAGCAGTGGGCTCATGTGCCTGGAGTCACAAGTCAAGAACAAATATATTCCTGATTCAGTAAAACTGATTTTGATGGAGATATTTAAGATGGTTTATGAGCTTTAAAAAATTTTTTTAAAAATAACTGTCATCTCTGCAAGTTTGATTTCTATATATAAAACAATATATTACAGTGGTACTATTCAGACAATTTAGTTAAGCTTTTCAAGGAAACATCACTGCACACTTAAAAACTGAAGGTTCTTTCTAGGATAGCTTTTATTACACAAGATCTGTGGATTTTAATCTTCACAACAATTTAAATATAATGTAACAGTTTTCATCTGTAGTAAAAAAAACCCCAAACCAATGAAACAAACTACTGCCAGTTCTTCCTCTTGGCCACCTGCAACCCTGCCTATGAAACACCATCCTTTCAGACCTAAAAACTGCAAATAAATGCCCCCAAGGCTGTGAGAAAGGGAAATGTACCTGTGATAACTTCTCCATTCTTTACCCAGGTTTCAATGCAAGTGAGCAAAAGTCTTGTCCAGCATAAACACATCAGGTTCACTCCCAGGGGAGGTGATTAATGAGCTTCATGGGATGGTTTGGTGGCTTGTGTCACACGCTGGGGCTGGATTTAAATTTAGTGGTAGATTGCTGCGTTTGGTGCTCCATGGATGGTGTGTGTAAACACACAACTATTTGTAGGAAAGTCATGGGATTTGGTGAAGGAACAGAATTGGTGAGCTTTGACTGGAACGAGAAAGAACAGAAGGATTGAAATTGCTGGAATACAAACTCATAGAGTCAGGACCCCTCTTTAATTCATCTTCATTTGGAAGGTTATAAGAGACACTGGTCTCAGGCAGGCAAGGAGAAGATGAAGTGTGTTCTCTTTGTGACCTGGGGGCAAAGCAGGGCACATGGCCATGCATCTTCCCTTCTCTGGTGCACAGCTCCCCATGGGACTCTAACTTGCTTTATTAGTGCTTTTCAAAAGGATATCTTGTTGTCGCTTTATTTTTGTCTCTTCCTGACAATTGTCTCTCTCTTTAGGGAAGAGAAGGAAGTATTCTTTTAGCCCGAAACAAACCTCTGGACTTAGTTTTCTTGCCTCAATTTACTAATTATAACAAATGACTACAATTATTCTTCTGGTCAGTCTTGCCCTAGCCAGTTCATGCTAGAAAGCAGAATAAATTCTATTCATTCCTATCAGGGTAATAGAACAAATAAATTGTACAAATTGCTATTATATCACCTCTTGGGCTCAATTTTCACCAGACTACTTAAAAATCTGCCTAACTTGGTTTTTATTAGGCTTGTAGCTGTTGTATGTCCTGGTTTTTTGGTGGGTTTTTTTTTTTCAAATATGTAGGAGTTAAAAGCTTGATGAAAAGGCAGTTTGTGTGAATTCACATTACCTACAGTATCATTACTACCTACACAAAGCTTAAATATTTGGCTTTTGAAACTGATTTTTGCAGACAAAGCAATAGCTGCAGGAGAAAGTTTGGGTCTGGGATAGGCTGCACACTGAAATGCCATGCATTGCTGTGGCCTGAATCTTTGCCTGCAGGAAAGCTGAGCAGTTCCCTCGCTGGATGCTGCTAGAGCTGCCCAAGAGGGTGATAGCAGATTTCCTGGGATGGGAGCTCTGAGCTGCCCAGCTGTCGGCACAACTGATCCCCATCCATCAAGCTCCTTCAGAGCCTTCACAGAGTGTAAGGAGTCTCTGAGGTTGCTCTTGATTAGAGCAGAATCTTGAAAAGAAATAGCTGTAGGAGAAAAAAAAGTCATAAAATTAATTCGCAGTCCTAACTAGCCAGTCAACCCTCCCATCTTCTGGTATCCACATGAAAAAGATGAAGGGGGAGTTTTGTGCCAAGGATCCAAGAAGTTTATAGCCTGTACATGTAGTAAGCTGGAAGAGCATTCCCAGCAGCATGGCACGTTGGTTTTAATGCTGTTATGCAGATTTATTTTTTTTTTCCAATAAGATTTTGTGAAAAATGCTGTGCTCCGATGAGACATTTTAGAACAAAAATCAGAGTTTGCTCAGATTTGCTTTCAGGCCATGTTTATGAATTCCATGCCACTCAAGAGCTCCACATCTCTGGTGACTTTTGGCAGTGGGTAGAAATTGCCACATTATTACCTCACAGGTTTCCTAACTCCAGCTGGGGCCTGAGGCATCAGAAATGGAAAAAGAATCTAATATGTGAGGTTTATCTTGTCTGAAGAAAAAAAATAATCAAAAGCAGAGAGCTTTTTTAATGGCATGATGTGAAGCAATAGTGTCAATCTTTTCCATGAATTTCTTTACATTTAGGATTTCAATCTAAAGTGTAATGTTATTAAAATCAGTTAGTTTTGTGTTCTCTTTCTTTTATCTTGTTCCCTTTATCAATTTATTTTTTCGTTATCAGACACACTTTAGCGGGTACACATACATAGACTTTATAAAATAAATGTTTCACTGTGGGAATACAGCTTAAGGTCACTTCTCTGATAGTTTAAATAATTGAAGAGTTTCAGGGTCTTTGTGAATTGGCCTGTAAAAATCCATTCTCTTGTAAGAGTGGTTACAGTGAGGATGTATAAAAATAACATGAAGGCAGTAGTGATGGAGTAGTACAGTCCAGTTTCTGTCCATATAAACATCTAGGAAGAAAGAAAAGTACTTGCAGAGTGGTTTTTATCAAATGCTGTACCAGCAGACAATGGAAGAGCTAGTATATTTATAGGTAGGATTATATTCATAACTTCTAAGCCTTTGTGCACCCCCACTTTTGCTGAAGATCATTTTCTGTTTGCCCCGTGTGGTGCACATCACGTTTGGCAGCCTTTGCTGTCATTCATTTCTCATCCCAGGTCACGAGCTTTGTGTACATTATGTGCAGTGTGTACGCACTTGTGGGTGCCTGAGAGGTGATTATTTGCCGGGTACTGCTGTTCTCTGGAATGTGTGGTAGCAGCAGGGCGCCCTGTCCAAGGCAGAACGCCCATAACGTTGAGCCCAGAGAAGGTGGCTGTGTGTTCACTCCTGTGCAGGGCAGAACGGTCTCGTGTCCTAAGGAGCAGCCACCAGCCAGGGAGCTGGATGCTATCGACTGTACCCCCCCGAGTGTGTTTGACTCACCTCCCCACATCCTGTGCAAGTATAGATTTGCCATAAGTTTATCTTCAAAAGTTAATACAAAGTAATTACTCTCCTCCTGGACGCATTTAGCTTTGTGTTCCTCAGCACAAAGGCGTCACAGTCGCTGGGGATTCTGCTCCTTAACTCCTGCACTGACATTTGGATGCACTGTTTTCTTTAATTGGGAAGTGTGAGGGGGTCAATTAAACTGTCTAAAGTTGGCTTAATTGGTCCTTTGACACTGATGGAAGCATTTGACCACCTGAATTACTGATGAGCTGAAGTGTAACATAAACATAACAGCACTCAGTTATGTTTGCATCATCTTGGACATAATACATCATTTGGGTGAGGGTAATCTATTTAGAGTAGGTCACTCTGTGTATTTCTTAGATTCAGAAGTACTTGCAGGTTAATTCTCATAGAAAGGGACTTTCATTCTGTATAGGTATAACTAAAGTGTTAACAATGTTTCTCAAAGATTCTTTGTTTTACAATTTTTTTCAAAGATTCAATTATTATCTCCTAGTAATTATAGAATTAGAAATTCACAGAATGCAAGTTACTATTTTAGCCTTAATTAGAAAGTTTAAATAAGAAAACACAACTTACTTCACTAAGTGCCCTAATCAGTCTACTGATTTCTTGCTCATTTGAGTCTTTTGCTTATTGCAGGGTATTTACATATCTGATTAGTTTTTCTTCAAATATATGTGGTTATTTTCATTTACATTAGAAACTTGCTTTATTTTCAAACCTAGTTTTTAGCATTGCATAAGGTACAATATCCAAGATCTCAAAGCTTAACTTTTTTTAATAAGTTTATCTGATTTACTAAGGGGATTAGTGGTTTGACTTCAAATAGCACATGAGAAATAGCAGGAAATTATATTTATATATTCTTGAAAATTATGTCAGTGTAACTTTGTGGAGAGAAATAGGATGAGATTTGGTTTCGTTTAAGTCTTTAATATATTTATTAGGAAAGAAAATCTAATACTATTTGCATTCTCTTTTCAAATAAATCACAATGGGATTACTTACATGAGCTAAAACTTGTATAAAGCACTTTGTTTGATCAGAGTCTAAAATGTAGCTTTTATGTACCTGTACCCTTGCAGGATAAATTGTGCAATATGATAGATACTAAGCTTTGTAAGCTTGTCTCCCCAGCAGTCAGTATTCACAACAAAACCACTTTCCAGGTATTGTATTCATTTCAGTCTGCCTGGCCTTAAATGCAGCTGGTACTGCCATTCCAGTGTGAAGAACTACTTTTGTTATCTTCTGAATCTGAATTTGTAACCTTCTGAGTAACCCTGAATACAGCTTTCATCCTCAGGTTTAGGAATAAATGTTGTGCTGCAATTGTGTACAGGAGACCTGCTTTTGACTGGAGTTTTTGAGGTCTTTAAAACTCTTGAAATACCAAAAGAATCCCTGTGTGTGCTTATCCTAATAGCTTTTGATATATTTCTCTCTGTGGAATTTGTCTTGTTCAGACTATATTTTATTTGCAATGTCTGTCTTCTGAGTTTTAGCTTTCAAAGTACTAATCTAGAGTCCTTCCATGCTGTTTTTAACCAAGGGCCACAGGTGCTGTTCCCCCAGTAGCTCAGCTGCTGATGTCAGTCCCTCTAAAGGTGTGTATGTTGGTCTGTCTGGTGCTTTCCCCTGCACAAGTGCAGGAAGGTGGTTAAACACACCACAGTCCTAAAGCATGAGCTTGCCAGTGCTCCTCTCTTGCTTCCATTGTTTCCTCTCTGGTTTGGCCTTGTGTCCCCCCTTTATTTTACTGGCAAGAGGACTCTGTCCCAACGGAACCATCCACTTCAGGATGTCAGGGAAAAATACTCGGAATAAAGTGAGTGTGGAGTAACAGCAGAGTTTCTTGTGTGTGTTGTTACCTCCGGGCTTATTCTGTGCTCAGGCTGTACCTGCACTATCCCTGAGCAAGATCAAGGAGCCCTGTCTGCTGAGCACAGTCTGCTGCACTTACAGGAAAATATTGCACGAGGGGGAAACATGTCTAAAATTGTGAAATATTATCTAAAGCCATGGTGGACATGAAAGAAGCTGTGTTTGTAAACTGTTCATCTTTTAGCTTGTTTGCCACTGCTGTCAGAAAAAAAAAAAAAGTCCCTCTTCACGTCTCTTCTGAAGCTGTGAAGAGCACTTTAATGATAGTTGGACTGTTCAGAAAATAACCACAGCATGGTGATGGTACCACAGCTGGATTCATATTGTTTTGTCCCTTCAGACTCTCCACTGTTTTGCTAACATAGTTTTTACTCATTACCCTATTGAGCATCTGAGGTCAGATAGCAGTGCATGCCTTTCTCCCCTTTCATTCCTTCATCTGTCCTGGAACATCCTGCTTCCTGCTGTGTGAGAGTGTTATCTTCCCACTCTGGTTTCCAGTAGGATCTGTTCAAGTGTGTCAAAGCAAGATGCTGCTCTTTCTCAATTGCTGCACTCTGTCTTTACATTTTATGCTCCTCATTCAGAAAGATTGTATGCTCATCACTTGTTTGGATATACTTTTACTTGAGATAAAAATTTTGTAAGTCTATTAATGCAGATAGCTGACAGATTTTACCAGAGTTAATAAAGGCATACCAAAGGGTTTATTTGGCACTGGGCATTTGTGGTAACGTGGATCCAAGCATTTAAAGTGGTGTTTGTCTAAAGGAATAGATCTGTTCTTAGACCTGGAAAATGCAAGATGTAACACTTGGACATTGATGGGAGGAAGTTCTTACTCCTCCTTTAGTGTTGCACCAGGCTTGCAAGGCTCACACCACCTTTCCTCCATGCCATTATGAGTTGGACGAGGAATTGGAATTGTGACCACGTTAAACATTATGGAGAAGGAACTTGACTTTAAACTCTGTACTGCTAATAGAAGCCCTGGGAACAAAAGATTACATCCTGCCTCCAATCAGTGTTTCAGATACAGGATTTATAGTTCCCTTTGTTTTTTGGTAAATTAAGTCAGGGACTTGTTTGCTTTATTTGCTCAATGGTAAACTTGCTTACTCCCTTCTCAGTTTTTATTGCTGTCATTTATTGTGGATGGTTCTCCAGTGCTAAATGAAGTGTAAGCGTAGGAAGTCTTCACAAAATGTAGTTTATATTCTGCATCTACCAAACACAAGTGTCTAGAAGTGCTTTTGTTGCTGCTAGATATGCTTTTTTCTTCATTAGATAATTATTTACATTCAAGTAGGCTTTTGTTTTTCCTTTGATAGTGTAATTTCCTCTTTTGGCTTAGAGAGGCCATTAAAAAGGTAATTAAGTTAAATAATGAGTGAACATGCAGAATACAGTGATTGACTGCAGGTGATAGTGAGCAGAGATGTACTTCAGATATTTATGTGCTGAAACAGCGTCCAAAATGCCATGTTTATGTAAGAATGTACTGGAACAGAGGAGAGGAGGAAAGATCCTGAGTTATAGATTCTCATTAACAGTTATTTGTAACTTTAATCTTGTTAACTGCAAAACGGTTTTCTTCTGTATGATTATCTACTACGGGATTGTCTTCTCTGCAATATATGCTCAAGGTAACTCTTGATGAATCAGCCTTACTTGGTTGAAAACTGTCATGTCTAATAAAATGTTACTTGAGTAGCAGGATGGTAGGATTGCAACACAAGGTGTTTTGCTGGCAGCAGATGTGAGAGGACACCTCTCCCTGAGAGTGCAAAGTTTAATCTGAATAACGCTTGATCCATGTTCCAGACAGGTCAAGCTGAACACAGAGACTTTTTTCGTGCATGAGAAAGGCAGAGGCACCTTGTGTTCACACTGCACTGGAAAGGAGTAATAAGGGCACAGTTGGACCCCCCACTTGGCAGAAAAACTGATCCAGGAAGCAGACCAGCATTCCTCAGAGTTAGTTACTTCTGGTTCTGGAGCTGAGTATGTCTTCTCAAGAGCAGTAAGAAAAAAAAAAACCCCAAAACTCTGGAAGCAACTGAAGAACATTTATCAAGTTATTTACGAGCACGAGGGAAAGCTGCCTTTTTGCTGCTGCCTCCCCCTTTTCCAGTGTCATTTTTGGAAGCACTCTAGGCCTTTGCAGCTCTCTGGCTCAGAAGTGTGTACACAGATGGAAGAGAAGCACTACATGGAGGGGCTCTCCCCATGTGTGAGAAGCTGCACCTCTTTGAAATACATTGCTCATTTCAATGCAATAAAGTGTTGGATTACATTTGCAGAGTGTTCACTGCCCTGCATATGCTGATTACCCATTACAAAACAGCATTTCAGCTTGCAAACTTACAGCCTAACAAACATACTCATGTTTAAGAGCAGACAGAAATGAGACACCTGAAAGCATGGAGGCTGTTCTCCACGTCCAGGCTTTCTAGAGAGGAGAAGAGTGAGCCCATGTGTACACACCCGTGACATAAAAAGAGTTCGTGGCTGGCTCTGTGCCTTGTAGCGTAGAAGATTAAAAATGTATCAGCATCACTGTTTTACTGTAGATAGTGTGCAATAAAAGGTCATAGAGAATAAAACCGGGAGCTTCCAGCAGCCAGTTGATTTTCCGGCACCCTAAAGTATTTGCATACTGTCAAATAATATATGAAGTGACATAGCTTGCCAGCAAGGTGAAGGAATTATTAAAATGTACGTTGCACTAGAGTAGAAAGCTGTGTAATCTTTTTATAGTAGTTTTCACGGTATATGTTAATTATTTAGCAGGATGAGTTCCCTGTCTAACAGAAATACTTGAATAAAGAGATGCCAAAGACAAAGAAAGAAGGAACAAAGGCAGACATTTTCAAGAAAGAAAAAGTGTGTTAAAGTACACACTTTACATATAGGAAAGCAGTGATAGAGCTGAAGTAGATTTACATTCTAATTTCAAGTCTAATAGTAAACGTTTTTAACAAGACTGTAACTTTAGTGGTATAGGCTGTGCTTTTAAAATGTCATCCAGCACTGTCCTCAAAATATACTCTTGCAAAATGTGTTCTAAGCATATTTTTGACGGAAAAAAGTGAAAGCAGGCCCCAGGTTTTTCCTTAAAGCATGTTTGAAAAAAACCTCCTAACCTATATTTTAGCCTCTCTGTAGAGATCCAGGAGAGACAATTGCCAAATTGCTGTAGACAATATCTTGTTCCATACACACGGTTGTTCACCACTACTGCACAAAGCACTTTGAAATACATCATTAGACGGGTGCCTCTCTTGCTCCTCAGTCTGATATCTTCCTTGTTTCACACATGCTTTTTCAGTGTCATTCTAAATGACTTCTGACTCCCCAAAGCAGGATCTCTAATACCCCTCCTCCTAGTAAATGAGTGTTCTCCTTCCTCAGAGAGCAGTAACAAAGAGACAATATGAGCTTTCATCCGGATTTTTGATAACTCAGTTCTGTAGTGTCTGCCTTCATTTTCTTTCATTATGGTATTCATCAGCGCTGTGTGAAACTACTCAAAATGTTTCTTTGAAGTTTTTTCCCCCCACAAAACTGTTTGCTATTTCATGCAATTTTGCCTCCCCTCAGATCCACTTTTTCATAAGATTTGACAAAATTGCCTTCTTATTTTTTATATCAAAAATACAAAAATGGCAAAATCAAATGCTTTCTCTTGGTTTGGAATGAATGGATGTTGGTCTAAATCTACTGGAAAGGAACCATTCTACTGGCAACATACCAATTTAAATATATAAAACCCCAAAATTTTTTTTAATAACATGGAGATCCTTTGTCTTCTCACACGTCCTTTAAAATAGTAAATATTTTTTTCCTTCATAGGAAAATATTTTCTTATTTTATGAGATGTTGAGGTCACACTTTTTGCTCAGTTTCAGAATATCTAGTTCTACACATTTTGTAAAGGATATTAAATTGTAATACAGCCTGGTATTTTCACGTCCAAGAAGGCATGTTGCCTATTTCCTTCTAAAATGCCTTTCCAAGAAATTATGCTGTTAAATAATGAACATGCACACATCACACATTGCTGAGAATCTCTGCAATATTTGTTTTCTCTTAATCCTTTGCTCAGCTCCGCGTTATTCTCTCCCAGTTTCCTGTTAATTATTTTATTTCTACCCTGATAGTGAGATGACTCTTGTCAACATACCTGAAAAATTCATTCTCTTCTCTCTGTTCTCACTGGCTGTAAAGTGTCTTAATATTCTTCCTCTAGGTTCAGATATCTCCTCTCAGTGATGTAAAATGCCAGCCAAATGTGTGTGTAAGGTGAATCCCAGGTTTAAAGTGACCACTTCAAGTATTTGTATATCAGGTGCTCCAATCCTAAGTTTTCATACATCTCATTGTCTACTTACCTGGCCCAAAGTGCCTCTTTGTGTCAATGTGGATGTCACGGGAGACAGTGTGGAAAGCCTTTCTGAAGTCAAGGTGAACGTCTGCTGCTCTCCCCTTGCCTGCACTTAGGAAATGGGCTGTGGGGCAGGGGTGCCCTTGCAGGGAAATACCAAGTGCCTTCTGTGACCTAGGAAATACCTCAAATCTTCAATGTCGACTGGAATATTCATCAGTAGTTCCTTTTTTCCTTGAATGAATTTCATCTGGCTAATGAATGGTGGTGGTGTTTGTTTGTTTATTGAAATTGATTCATTTCCCCCATGCAATGTTAATTTTTAAACCGAGGACTGACACTTAAAAGTCTGGCTTTAAGCCAGCCCTAAATATTTTTATAGTGTAACCACTGTGTGTACAATCTGTGTGCAAACTTGAGGCATTTTTAAAGAAATTGAGAAAAGGGGTTAAGAGAGCCACGTTCAGTTAATAATTTAAGTAAAATTCTGTGTAGTAAGGATGAAAAGCCAGCTGAAAGTCAAATGGCTGCTTTCAATACTGTAAAAGCACACTTATGTGCCAAACTTGTGTCTGCACCTCTGTTAGATTTTCCTTTTTCTCTCCATCTGTATTTTTTGTTCGGTAGCACACGAGTGCAGTGACTGCAGCAGTCTTAGATTTCTGTTTCACTTAGCCCTGCACGATCAGCAGGGGCAAGTTTTCTGCCCCACAGTTGCGGTACATCCCAGCATTAAATTTTGTGTCTTGCCGGGGTTGCCATTACTGCATCTCCTGGTGTACACACCGCACGTGTGTCTCTCGGGAAAGGATGAGGCTGTGTTTTAAACAGGGAACCTGCCCCGGCTCGGAGCTGCCCCGCTGGTCCCGCCGTGCCTCCGGCAGGGTCGGGGGAGCGGCGGCAGCAGCAGCGGTGTGGTTGGCACAGCCCTGCAACTTCGCCCAGGGGCCGCAGGTACATTCAAAGGCTTAGGAAGTCTCACCTGTTCACAGGCTGCCTCCAGAGTAGGCTAAGAATTGAGCTGTCTTGCTTTTTCCCCCAAAAACGCTCCTTCGATTTATAAGTGTGGTGGTGGTCACCAAAGGGGAAGAAACACAAGGTGCAGGGATGAAGAATGTGCTGAAGGCGCTGGGAGTCCACTTGTGCCGTGGAGCTGGAAGGCTGTCTGTGACAACGTAGTGTGTGTGACAAGCCCCAGTAATGTGCAACCACTTCAATTTGAGTCCCTTCGTAATTTCACAGTACTTGCCTCAAAAAAGTAGAGTTTAATTTTCAGCTGCAGCAGAAAGATTTTGCAGCCTTCAGACACGACATGAAAATAATGCCATGTACGTGTTTTTGCAAGGTCAGGAAAAATAAATTTCGTAAGAAATTAAGCAAAACTGAAAAGAATTTAATAAGGCACTTCACAAATATTGTCTCCCTTAATTGTATCTCAGGCCCTGCTGCACCAAACCTAACAGTGTTTGTTATTCATTGAAAATTTGGCTTCTGTTGTTTCGTCCTTAGTCTCACAGAGCAATCAGCATAGTATGATGAAATATATACCTTAAACTCTGCTGAGACCAAAAAACCCCATAATCCATTTGTATTTAACTCTTGGGTGTGCAAAAACAGAATTAATATGTTCATCACTTTTTGCATTGTATAAAATGTAGTTGAGATTACTGATAACTATTTTAATGTTCCTTAATGCATTATTAAAATTAAATAACATTTCAGATCATATTTTGTATTGTTTAATGCCAAGTCAGATGCTTATCTGAAGTTTTTTGGTCAGCTGTAAAAAATAGGTAGTAGGGGAGTAATGTCTCAAACTCAGGAAATGTTATAAGTTTTAGAAACCTGAATGTGTGTTGTAGTGTAAATTCTGGAATGGTCCTTATAGTTGAAAGCTTGAGGAATCTTAAACGTGCATTGCATGAGGACTTGCAAACCAAAGCCTTCCACATTTTAAATGGACACTGGCTTTGGGACATCTCAGCAAGTGCTGGGAGTAGATGGGGTGGAATTTTTTAAAAGGCTTTCGGTGTTAAGAAACAGCACATTGAATCATCAGGGCCACCAAGGAGCAGGGGAAATGTTTGGATAGGCAAGTGATGGAAAGGATGTGCATTGGTTTCGTTGGGTTGGTTTCTTTATGAGGCAAGGAAAAGTAATATGTCCTTACCATGCAAAAGGAAAGATGGAGACTCCTCAGGCTGGGCAAGCAATTTGCATCAAAGGACATGATGGGATGTGTTACCCAGGCTGATAAAAGGAGTAGATAAGTAACATGTCTCTGCTTTCTGATCTGTGATGAGAGAGGACAAGGAGAGAAGAATAGCGGGGTAAAAAGCCTGTGAGATTCTCCTGATAATATGGGAGATGGAAGGAAAATGTTGTTAGGCATTGTCAGGGTGTCAGAGGTGAATCGCAGAATTGGGGCATTTGTCACAGAATTAACTGGTGTGAAAAATGAGAATGGCACAAAGTACTTTTCTAAATGGAGCAGTACATGCCCATTTTGCTTGTCGAATTGAGAAGACTTGCTGTTGATTCCCTCTATCACATATTGGGCAGCAAATACATTATTATTGGATGCTAAGTATTAAAGGTTAGAAAGACAATGCAAGACCAAGTGATTCTAAGATGAGTTCCATTACGAAGACACAACAGGAAAAAATATTTTTACAAATAACAAAATGTCCCTGCCTCAAAATACTGCTGAAGTTTTTCACTAAGGAAATATTGGACAACTTAACATTTAAAATCAAAACTTGCCTTTAGGGCCCCTGTTGCTTATTTAGTCCCCAAATTACCCATGACTGACACAAACCTGGCACGCAGTTCAAAATTGCAGGTTCTGGAAATAGGGCTATTTGCACAGAGGAAGTGGATTGCCCATAATTTTGCAATTTCCTGCTTGGATATTACGAGCTTTATCCCAGATTGTGTCCCATATCTATGCCTTGGCAGGTAGGAGTGTGAGGCTGGAATAACTCTGGTTGCTAGGAGCTGCTGTTATAAAAGTGGTTGAAAGGACTTCTTATTCCATCATCACAACCTTTTCACAAACTTAGAAGTTTAATACTTCTAAGAAATCATCCTTGGTTTCTTTGTAAATCAAATAAATCTCTGGCCCTTAGACAAGTCCTGCTTTTGATTGCAGAATCACTAGGATTAATTGTTGCTTTTACCTATGAGAGACAGACACCTGCACACAGATACATTTTTGCATCTACTTGACATTGCTTTTCTGTGGAGTCCGTTGCTCTCTTAAATACTCTTTGTCTCTACAAACATACAAAAAAAAAGAATGAAAAAATAACGGAGGCTGTGTTTTGGGTTGATTGGCGTTTGCAAAGCTAGAGGGAAGTGCTGGAGCCCTGCAGAGCTGGCACAGGTACCAAACACTGAGTTAGAAAGGCTCCCAAGCCACACAGGTGAGCATGAGCAAGGGCTTAACACCAGCTCTCTTTAACAATGCACACAAGGTGCCTTGTAGCATTATTCTCTTCCTCTTTACCCATCCCCTGTTGTTCCTGATGAAATAGTTCGACTTAGAACTTGTGGATGCTTTCAATCTAAGGGCAGTTAGAAAATAGCAAAAACCAACTCAAAATACTAAAGCTTTGTGTCTGCGCTGTTACTATTTCCTGTTTTGTTTCATTTTTAGTGATTCTGTGTTTCATTGAATGTTTTTAATGTTCTGAACATGAACAACAGAACAAATTCTTGCCTAGCAGTACAGCTTGTGTGATGGAAGTATTGCATTATTGTAAGTCTTATGAGGAGCAGCTGAGGGAGCTGGGGTGCTTTAACCTGGATGCAGGCAAGAAAAATGAGTGTGGTTTGACAATAGCAATACTTCCTGAGTTAGGTTTCATCCACCCATCTAATTTCTGTGCGTGAATCCAAGTCATGCTGTACTATACTAACTGCCTGCTCTAAATAATACTTTTCCTTTGTAGATGATACTTCAGCATGTCCTTTCCCACTGGAATGGAGTGTACAACTTCTTGCTCTCCTCGCCTGACTCCACTCCCTAAAGAAGGGCTACATGATATTCTCCCTTTGCCTTTAGACCACAATTGTAGGAAAAGGAGGAAAAAAACCTCCCATCATCCCTTCAGCAAGAGGGAGAAAGGGAGAAGATAAATTTTCTGGCTGATGAAATGATGTGACCATTCAGCTGAAATATCCAGTTTTTCTCTTATGGGGAATAGCATTTAAGCCTGGGTTTTTTTCTGACGAAAGGAGCAGTATTCCACTGGCACCAACAGAAAACCTCAATTCATACCAAAATAACGAGGAAACTCTGCCTTCCAAATAAATGACATAAAAAACTCCCTAAAGTTTTCTATGTAGGCCTGGGAACTGAAAGTCAGTCTAGGTTAGCTCCTGAGACATGTCACTAATGATTTACTGCCTTTAGTTAGATTTAATCTCAGAGTCTTCAATGAGATTACAAACCTAAATTATATTTCTTTGTCTGTGAAAACACAGATGAGTGTCAGAATAACAGGCAAATCCCAGACAGTATTGACTTTTGCATGAGTGGGTTGGTTATGGATGCAAAAACAGCATTAAAGAGGCTTTTCCAAGCCCCTGAGGGTTATGTCAAAATGTGAAGACTTGGCATTAGTTTTAAGAGTTATTTTTAACCTGACTCAGTTCACAATCCATTTCACAAAACATTCCCATGAGTATTTTTCTGTGAACAACTGAGGAAGAACCATGTTTAGCATGGGATGAGAATGATCTGTAGGAATAGGGGCCTTGCCTGTGTGTTGGTGTCATCTCAGGGCCTTTCCACCTCACCAGGGCGCTTCAGAGATAAATTCTGGCTCTTAAAAATTTATTTGTGACAAATAAGGTGGTGAAATGAGAGGGCTGGCTTTGCTGACTTGATTGTGCTTTCAAATCTGGTCAGATGAGCTATAGCAAGAGATGCAGTCACATTAAAGAAATGCCAGTATATTTGCATATTGATTTAGATGCAGGAGAGGGAAAGGCAAAAACCAATAAAGGTTCTTCAGTCAGATAATCCTGCATATATGGAACACATTTGATAGGTAAATAAATAATGGTATTGATAATTTTACATTTGTTTTCACCTAGTGTTCTGTGAGACTGTTTTACAGATCTTTCTGACTGGTTCAAAAGATTTCTTTTATTCTTTCTTTTAATTAAGTAAAAGAATGGCTGCTTTGATTCTCTGCTGTAATAAAATGATGGAAAACCTTTCTGGGCAAGGGAAGATTGCTACCAATGCTGGTTTTTGCTTACAGATTTGACTGACTGTATAATGAAAGAAGAGAATACTTATTCCTTATCTGTCCCTTTTTGTCATCAGAAAATAGGAACTAAAATATGAACTCCATCTCAGAATATTGTTTATTATTTTCTGGTACTTAAACAAAAGCATAATATTACTATGCTAGTAAAATGTAAGTTGCCCGTGTACTATATGCTTTTGAGTAGTAAACAGAAAAATATTTCAGGAGGTTTTTGTGAAATCCATATATCATAAATTTCAAATAATTATTTCAGCTTCTAGTTCTGCATTTTAAAAGGCATTTGCAGGAAAGCACTGCAGGTCCAAAATGATCAACTTAGTGGCATTAAATAATTTTTCCCATTTACTTTTCATGTTCAATCTCAGCCAGCAACACAAAAGCCAATTAAAGTATTCATGGTTTATTTCTGCAGATTCTACTTTAAGTAACTGGAGAGAGATGTAAATTATTACACGAGTAGTGTGTGTCAGGAGCTAATGATTTCCAGATGAAAAATATTTCTCCATAATGTGAGGTTCTATCTTAATATTTCTTTTCCAACAATCATGCACTTTTTATTTCGGGCAATGGGCACTCTCTTTTTGTTTACTGATTTTCAGAGATTGCAGCAATATTAAAATAATCTTTATTTCCCACACAATTTTATTCAAGACAAATGACCTCTTGATGTATTTAAACATAGAGGGAATATATCAGATTTGTCAGGGTTTAAAAACAAATTGTATTTCAGTATGATTTATGATGTATACCTACTGGAAAGAAAACTCTTTTACTGTGACTAGCAGGTAGATGCTTTTAGTCTTTATGCAGACACCAGCAGTCCTCCCAATAAGGTTAACGTATGCACGTACTCTGTTATGAAATTATAGGGCTGATTTGTAAGATCAACTCCTATCAGTGATTAACTTGTTTGTAATGGCAGTTGAAAAAGGGTGGCAACTTGATTCTGTGTATTTCCATACCTGAGGAATTTTGGTGGAATATTTGTGGACCTGCCTTGTGTCTTAGTCGCTCAGTTCTTTGTGATTTTGGCCTAAAATCACACCAGTGAACTAAAGAAGTCTGAGCAAACAGAAGCTGTTTTGCATTTCCTTCCACCAGGAACAGAGTGTGTGGACGAGGTCTTGCTACTCACCTCAGCTAATTTTTCTTTGGAACTTCTTTTGTGCTGCAGGGAACTGCACCCTGGAGCCAAATACTGCCCATGGCATTGCTCATGGATCAAATCAGCTTCCTGCTTGGGACTTGTTCACAGGCTATGCTGGAATTCTTAACCTGTGCATAGGGACATCAAATCACTGCAGCAGAAACCTCCATGAAGCAAGAAGCCACCAGGGTGATTGGGTTTTGGAGTTGTTTTTTTTTTCTTGTCTGTGGAAGTCTGAATCCGGGAATTCTAACATATTTTTTGAGAGAGCAGTGACTCTAGTCTGAGTTTATAAAAGGTGAAGAGTGAAACCCAGACTCTGATAGACTAATTAAAATTAATGGATGATTTCTATACTTTCAAACTACTTTTTCAGTAGTACAACAGTTAGAAATGGATTTTATTAATAAATGAATATTCCATTTATGAATACTTAATTCACAAATGAAATATCTTTCTTTCTGGCATTTGAAGTTAGTGTTCTCACGTGGAAAAGGAGCTGGCTTCATCTCTTGAAATGCAGCCATGTTCTATTGCCTTTCTCCATGCAAACAAAAGCATTGACATCGTGGTTGGGGAAGTTGCATCAGGTTGGGTTTTCTCTTTTGCTGTTTCTTCTTGCCCTTGGCTGACTGGACCCTCTAGCCAAGTGACTTTGCTGCAGGGAGTTGTGACTGACCCTCCTCCTTTTCCCAGGCCAGGTCTCCAAGGTCCAGGATAGACTGAATATTTTCTGTATGTTCACAGATTCTGAGAAACTGTGCTGTTTTAGATGAGTCCCTGTTTACAGAGCTGTCATTCCAGGTGTCTGGTTGGTGGATGGGAGAAATAAATGGTGATCCTAAATTTAGTGGAATTAAATCTCTAAATCTGGTTATTTGCATTTCTATTTCGTAGGTGGGACTTGGCCGTAGCCAGAAGAGTTTGAACTGTGCTTTTAGAGCCTTTAGAACTCTGCCCCCAAAGTGACAAAGTGGCTGTGTTTGAAATCCAGTGGGATATTGGGCAGTATAAAATCTTACAGAGTGTCTTTTACAAAAACTGTTGAAAAGATTTTTCAGTGTTGGTAAAATGCAGTGAATTTTTCCCAGATGCCTTCCACCAAGACACAATTGTGGTAGAACTGTGGAGTAGAGTTATCAGCAAAACCAGTAGTTTGCAAATACTGACTGATTTTCTGCAAAGTAATTTAGTTTTAAACATCCATGTGCTGCTTAACCTTTTCTGCCTAATGAAAAGCACCTCAAAATCAGTGGCCATATACTAAAGAACAACCTGTCATGTAAATGAATAAATTAATGGCAACAAAAGCAGGGCTTGTCAATTACTAGGAGCATTAATTATTACATTAACAATGACTTAGTTTAAATCTTGTTTTAAAGGCATATTGGACATTGCAATTCATTAGTTTCATTTGAGGTTTCAGCCATGTGTACTAATTGAATTATATATGTTTTGGCACAGCAGAATTCCCATTATGTTTCCATTCCATCTAGTTCTCATCTGTCTTTCCTGAAAAAAACTGAAATGCTGCCATTAAGGACACTCCTTTGAAGCTGAATATGTATTACTGTGCAGACTGAACTGCACAGAGGTGGGAAAAAAATCTAATTTTTCCAAACTGTAATTTTGAAACTGTGCATGGTTTTCTCCTAATGCACTGCATATTTAATCTCATTTTTTCCCATTATGGAGTATCTAAGTGAATGATAAAATACATGATTGTTTCTCTTTTCCTTTTTTCTCTTCATACTTTTAATTTTCATAAGTTCCTCTGCTTCCTTTTTAAAGCAATTCCTTTTAAACAGCACCTTTAAGTGTGTAATATATTGTCCACATACACAAAAGAGGCCACTGACATTACAGAAATTTTGTGTTATGTATTGAGCCTGTAAATACTTTTTCCCTTCAGTTAATGAAATAGACAATGGGGAAAAGAGATTTAGAATGCATTTTAAGTGTCGATAAAACAACTCCTAAGCTCAAAAAAGTACTTTTTTTTTGCATCTAATATTCTGTTTGACAAACAATTTTTTACCATCCTTATTTCATATTTTATGTAAATACATCTTAAACAGCTAGGGGCATTTAAAAGTTAAACCACCTGCTAGACCAGATTTCTTTCTTTGCAACCAACATCCCATGAGGGGTCTAAGGAAATATTGGTCAGTAGGAAATATTGTATTATTGTATCTTTCTCAGCTGCTTTCTCTGACCAGAGATTTCCATAGCACAGAAGGTGAGACCAAGGTTTAAAAAAAAAAAAAAAAAGGCACATATGTTCTGAAATAGAAGATATCCAACAGCTTTAAAATGCAGTTGTGGTGGCAGCGATTTGGGTAAAATTCACTGTTTCTCCAGTGGCTTCATTTAATTTCAAGTCATTGATGCTGTATTTTGCTTCCTATTCTGCAAGATATTGCTTACAGTCTTTTATGGGGAATTGGAATGGGTAAATGCATTCAAAACTGCAAACTGTTCACTAGGAAAACTTATAGAGAACCAGAAAATAAATACCACTATAAGCAGAAATCTATTCTGAAAAATGAATCCAGAGTAGCTGGACTGATAAGATGCATTTACTGCTACTTTAACTACATTTAGTGCAAAGAATTGAATCATTCTTTGAAGAAGATGATTCTGTTCTATCTGAAGAAAAACTCTCAATATATTTCATACTGCCTTGGGTAATATGGAAGAGAACATTAAATCCATACGGGATGAAAGCTGAAAGTTGGTTAAAAAGAAACCTTAAGAGGGATGTTCTTTCCAAGAGAGGTGATGTGGTTTTTTTTCTTGGAAGATCTACACTACATATAATCAAGAATTTTTGTATATTACACAGAAAAATGAGATTTTTAATGAAATTCCTACCTTGGGACCTATTTGGTGGCTGTTCTGAGATAGAAAGCTTGGTTGGTAGAGTTTCCTATGAAGCAATTTTCATGAGTCATTAAAATGCATTCTCACAATAATCCTTTGAAAGGAGAAAGCCTTTCTTTGGTCTGCAGATCCATAATGCCCAGAGGTGGGAAGTTGGTTCAAAGCAGATTTATTGATGTCCACCCATCCTGTGAATTCAGTGGTAGGCTCTTGGACATAATGCAAATTCATGGCAAGTATTTAAAAATACCTGAAGCATTTATTTTTAAACCATGACAGGAACTAAAAAATAGAAGAGGGGTATAAGGGAACAGCACAAAAATTACTCTCTAAAAGAAAGTGTCATATAATTTATCATTTTATTTAAACTTCTTTTCTGCATACATTTTGACTGAGAATGTTATGCATGCTTTAATTTTTGTTTCATTCTATGTTCATCTTTCCTGTTTTTTTTTTTTTTTTAGAGGAAAAACAACTTATGTTTTTATTTCCAGAGCCATAATGTTCTTGAATTCTTATTCTGAGCAGGATGGATTTGTGGAAGGAGAAAATGAGTAATCCAAGCCTTTGAGCTGTGACTGCTTTATATCCCATGTGTTTTTACACCCATTTTTGCCTCTTTATTAGCACCTTTCACTGTTGTCAGCTAGAACAGATTGAAAAGTAATAGTGAGGTCCAGCTGTTAAGTTAATGCTGACACAGAACAAAATCATTTTGGAGTAGGCAACTAAATTCCTCTGCAATCTGATTCAGTCTTCTGGTGTGGGAGACATTGATTCTCTTCAAGTCAGGCTGAACTCTGTGGTTTGAATATGAAATATTGTAACAAGTCGGGCTTTGAAGAATCAGCTCACTCCTCAATTAAACTACATCACCCCATTATTTGTATTTACAGCTTTTAAATCAGCTACCACAAAAACTGTTGTGGAAAGAAAGCTTCACAAGGTTATAAACAACAGACAAGGGACTTGAATAATTTAAGCAAGCTGCATGAAATAATTGGGTGCCATGCACTGCGTATGATCAGCCACTCCAGTTCTTCTCCTTGTCAGTCTTTTGATCCTTTGCCTGGCATCAGACAAAGGAGAGACAGATACAGAAAACTGGGTAGCTGGAGCAGAGAGGAATGAGCTGACAAATCAAACACCATATCAAACAAACTACCACAAAACCAACAAATCAACGTATGACTGCTTAATTTATCATACAGAGAATCCGGGACTGAATAGGTCTACTGGACATGGTTAGTCTTTTCCTTCCCCTGCATTTTTAAACCATTTTTCTGTTCCTTTATCTCGTTTGAAGAGCTGTTTTTTTGGTTTGTTTTGTTTTGTTTCTCAGGAAGAAAGGATGCTCCTCATTAAAACTTCACTTGCTAACAGGGAGTGAGGTTGCCAGGTCACTCTGATTGTCCCTCGCCCAGAGGAGAGAGTAATGTCTGTGTCCTTCGTACCCACTGCAAGCCTATAAGAAAGAGCAATCTTTTATGTGCTCCCACACTTGCTATAGGACAACATATTCTTTTATGAGAGCCCTTAAAAAGGCAGCTCTGTGTAAGGACTTAAGGATTAGTTCTGTCTCCTTACTTTTGGATCTTAGGGAATGCTCTGACTGCAGGCATGGAAAAATGACATGAAAGGTGTTCTGCTCTGCTATAAACATGAATGTGTCCAGCAAAAGGCATTAGCTTAGATATTTTCACAACGTTCTCCTTTTACAAAATTGTTTAAAGAAATTTAAACATGTCAGAATTAGAAAATGTCATGCAGGGAAGCACTGAGAACCTGTACTTCCATTCTCAGGTGTCTAGTGTAACCCTAAAGAATTCTTCAGACGAGGTAAGAAATTTCATAGAGCACCATAATCCATTTGTCCTTTAATCATTTTGTTGTCACTGCAAATTTAAACTTCCAACAAAAATTATTGTTTAAGAAACATAATGGCTATAACACAGATTTTTATGATCAGCCTAGATACGTCCTTAAAAGTATTTTAAGGAAAAGTCATTGTGTGAACAATGGTGTTGTAAAACTGGAGATGTAGCTCTAGTGTTTATTGTGCCTCAGCAATTTCCATTTTGAATATGCCGAAGTTAGCAGGCGGAAAAAAAAATTTATTTTTCTGAAGTAAAATATTTAAAATTTGGATGTCTCTTCTGTGGACAGAGTTGCTAACCTTAAAGGTTTTTCTGACCAGATTCTGATGTCTGTAATACCTGCACAGTACTTTTGCCTGTAAAAGGTTTTGCAGATTGTCCTGAGCATCTCCTGGCAGGAGGCTCGTGGTGCTACCCAAGAGGACAGAGAAGAGTCCAGGTTCAGGTAGTTTGAGGTGGATTGAGGCAGTTTGGATTCCTTAGCCTGGACAGGCCCTCCAGCAAACTTACATCTCATTCAGGACCAGGTCCTGCAATCTGCCCCTCAGATAATCTCGTGATGGGAGGGGTGGCAAATGACCACCTTGTATTCAAAATATTTGAGATCTTTAGATCTGCCTCGCATACCCCTGGGGTTGATAAAGTTACGAAAGTTAAGAAAAAAAATCATATATGCGTAGGAACTTTTAGTTCCAAAAATATGTCTGTTTTCAGGAAATCATGATGTGCAAAGAATAAGCTGTGCAATTCCTGCCATAGTATATTTCTCATAGGTTTGCTGGCTCAGACTTTTGAAAATCTGTCTGTGTTTTCTTTAAAATGGTGTGATGGCTCAGGGATAAGTTGCATATGTATCTTGTTCCCTAGTTTATCTAGCAAAGATGCTTTCCAAGAAATAGGCCTCTCTAACAGCATTTAAATCTGGTGTTTAACCTACGTGAGGTAGGCCTGGGGCTATAAAGTACAGGTTTCTTTTTTTCCAGGGCACTTTGACAAGTCTGCATTAGTCACTGCCCTCTCTTTGCTATCCTTCCCTTACAGTCTCTTGCTGGAGTTGAACCTGACTCTGTCTGCCCCTGTTAAGCCTGTCTTGGTGTGGAATTCCACAGATTATTCTTATGTTACAAGAATAATCCTAGATTAGAATAATCTTTCTATCACTGTCCATGCTGGGTCTGTCTGTAACCTACAGCAGGGACACACCACCCTGCACTTCCTGCTGCTGTTCATTCACAGACCTCTCAGGTGTTTATGTGGGAGGCTTATTTTCATCATTATTTAGTTTCTTGTTTTGCCTCATCCAGTACTATTATTTCTGATGCAATTCCATGTATCGCAGAATTATTTTAAAAGAGATGAAGGGAGGAGCTTGTGTCATTCACTCGAAGTAAGCCTCTGCTTGGCATTAGCAGCATTTCTAGTATAGAATCCAGAAAGCCACACTGAAGTGTTGAATATCTAGATTTTTAAAGCCATATATTTTTCCAGAACAGAGTTGAAGACACAGGGAGTATATATCAGAATAATGGTTGCCAACACTGTCATCTCCCTTTGGCCTGGTTTGTCATTCTTCCAATGGTACCACTCAGTAGCAGAAGTCAAATGTGTGAGGGTGATTGTAACTAAATATTTTCAATACTCTAATAAAACATAGGGTGCCTGCTGGCCAGTGACCCCTTGGAGCTCCTTCTCTGGAGAGCAAGGAATTAGTGTATTAATGAATATTGGGTTTTCTTGCTCTATCTGTGTAGTATTTATTCTGTTATCAGTTTGCTGGGAACTCTGTTCTTGTGATTTTGAGTTAGTGTTCACTGTTTGAAATCCAGTATTACCTAAGGAATTTCTGATTATTTTTATGGGATTTTTTGCCTTGTGATCAAAGGGATCTCATTTCTTGATAGCACAATCTGTCAAACATCTTTCCAAGGCTTCTATCAAAGTAGTGCTGTGGTTTTGTTTTAATATAATCCTTTCCACATCCATATTTTACTTCTATTGGCAGGCTAAGATAGTATAATTCAGGGGCACATGCTGTGGATACTGTGTGAAAAGACCTCTATATTCCTCTGTCATGGCCAACAGAATCGCTTTTTGGGGGTGGTTGTATTCATGTATCTTTGATTTATAGGTCACAGTACAAGTGACTGGTACTAGTAAAAATAACTTTTAAATTATGCTTTTGAGATCTCCAATGAATTTACACAGCAAGGCTTGCACAGATTTTGACACTTACAGTGTAGGTGCACTATTGAAACAATGTCAGTGTGCTGTTCACAGTAAAAAAAGGCATTAATGCTCTGGAATTCCCCCTCAAAATGCCTCATTTGCACCTGTCACTGGGCATTATTGTGCTTATTTTGTTCCATTCCAGCTGTTAAAACAGAGAACAATTTCCTGAGGTCAGTGGAACAATGTTGTGAATAAACTGATATGAGAGAGATCTAGTTCATCATTAAAACAAAACAAAAAAGCTATTATCAGTTCTGTTTTCTGTCTGTCTTCTACCCCAAATGCAAAGCCGTTTTGATAAAACATTTGATTCTTCTTGCCCCATCACCTTCTGCTGCCCCATCCCACAAAAAATAAAAATAAAAAGGTAGAGGGAAGAAGGGAATCTCTGAAATGACTGACTGGAGCAGAGGGCAATGGTGTAAGCAGCTTGTGTGCCTGAATGTTTGCACATTTGTTCCATCGTGGAAAATAAACCAGAAGAAACCATTTCAAAAGACCAACCAAGCCTGGCACATAATTAATCAAAGTTCCAGTTACTCCTCGGTGTCAGTGACTTCCCTGATGTCCATGAGCAGGTACCAAGGGTTCACCTCCTTTTGAACTAGGAATTTTTTGTATGTTTGGTTTTTCTTAGTATTTTTCCACCTGCTCTCTGCAATGCACACACACTCTTCTGAGAATTCCCAGAATTCTGATGAAGAGAAGGAGCTGCTACTCTGCCTGAAATGGGCCAAATGGATTCCTTTCAGATTTTATCTCACACTTGTACCAGTGCCACAGCTGGGAAGCTTTTTTACCCCATTTGCACGATGTGGTTTGTAGATGTAAAAGTTGGCATACTTGATAATTTGAAAATCACAACTTGTGAAAAATGAGAAGTGCTTTAATAACTTTGCTTTCATTATCATCTAATTTATCAGACCTGTAATATTCAAAATTCTTCAAGGGTTTCTTGGCTGCATATCTCTGTACAATTATGGCTCTTTAAGTAGTAATAATCTGCCAAGTGAGCTATCATTGTATCTGATAAGTAATTTTGACAGTCATAATGTACTAATTATGGAACAGCACTGGGAGGATGACGGGGGTCGTTGCTGGGGTTTCTGCCAGTTGGGGATGCTTATTTTTCATTAACCACAGAACTGTTAATGTGCTTTTGGACTATTTGAAGAACTTCACTCAGGTGAGATTTACCTGCTTGAGAGCACCCTGTTTCTCTGGGTTCCTTCTTGTCCCCAGGAGAGCACCCTGCTCAGAGAGCTGTGCCAGGAAAACAAGTGGAATATGCAAGTGGGCAAGTTTCAGTCCTGAATCCCAGTTGTTCCCAGGTGTTCTCTAGGTTTTGTGTGGTCCCCATCATCTCATCGTGTGCAGCTCTGTCCTATAGACAAAAGCCTTGGCACAAGCACAGCTGCTTCCCTGTGTTATTTCATTACTAGGAGTTCTTAAAGCTGTATTTTTTCCACTCTGTTTCTTAAAGCTATGCTTTTTCACTCTGTTTCATTATTTTCCTTTGTGCTCACTTTGCAAACAAATCACAAGCTTTTTTTAACTGTTGCATCCATAAACTCAGCCCAGTCTTAGAGAGGCAAAATGTTTTACCTATTTACTGTGACTAAAGATTCCTTGGGCTCTCACTGACTACTGTTCAATCCCTCTCTGTTCAGAATATGCCCTTAAAAATACTTGTACATTTCTGTCATTTAGCTCAAACATGATTATGACAGACGGCCTGGTCTTGAAGCTTTGTAACCACCTGCAATTTCCAGTGAATTCCTAAGGATTAGCATTTACTCAGTACATCTGGAAATGAGTTTTTCAGTAAACAAGTGTGCTAATTATGTGGAAGAAGCAGCCTGATCCTGCTCACTCAGTGCTAGTTACGTGCTGCAGGAGGAGAGGAGGCTGTAAGTGGTGTTTGTGTCTTGAGAGCAAGCAGGTATTGGAGTGAAATAACCAAACCAGGACAGATAACGCTGCCATTATTGATCACCTCTAGAAGATAACTTTGCACTGTATTCACACAGAGAAAATGCCACTTTTTAAATGAAATCAGAGTGTTCAAAAATATATGGAACGAGAGCTAACAGAGGAGCTGTTTTCAGCTAATGCCTTGACAAGCAGTTACTCAGTTCTTCCTTTCAAAAACACAAAAATTCAGGTCTGCAAATGTCTGTTCCAAAAACTGTGTCCACACAGCACTTGCTTCCCAGGGCGAGAGCTGAGCAGTCACAAAGTAGTACAGCCAACTCCTGTTTGACCAGTTGGGAAGGTGTAAATGCAACTACCTCTAAATAGTGTTGAGTGCTAACCACAAAACTGGCTTTGAATTAACTTTACATCTTGATTAAATACTTTGTGTTTCCTACCAGGTATATTCAAATTGATATTATAATTTACTTCAGAAACTGCAAATATAATTTGTTTCTTTACACTGCTGAGGAGCAGTTAAATAGAAACTATATAGATATTTACTTGCACTCTCTGAATTGCCGGAATGATTTATTGTTGTGGAATTTTCATGGTGTTACTTTTTTATTGCTTTATATTGCACATGTTTGGTTTTAATAGTTGCATCCTTCATTCCATTAATTTCAGATTAAAAATTAAATTGCAATGAAAGTTCAGTCATAGCTCCTAAAGCATAAAAAATAAGCTTTGGTCTTCACTTTCTGAAATGAAAGCGGAGGTGGAATGAGTAGAAAAATAATCTCCCAGCAAGAACTGCAATGTTATACATAACAGCTGCTGGTAACTGTGAGATCTGTGTTCATTTCTGTACTACAAGCTTTAATTTTATTGCACTTCAGTTACCCAAGGTTAATTTAGCCTTTAGCAATTATGGATTTTACCAGTACTCAGCAAGGGATTGCCTTTTGCCATTGATATCAATGCAAAATTTGTAAATAATCAGGAAGACTCAGGTTGTACTTTTAACTTCAGCTCTATTTTCAGGAAGTCTTTTTTTTTTTAATGTGTTATCTCATTTGCTCAAAAACCAGATACAGAACTGTCCTCGGGGGTTCACATTATAAAACATTTCAAGGATTTGCTATGCAAAGACTATAATTTAATCTGGACCTTTCAAAGCTCCCACTGAAGTCTTAAGTCTTAGAGATGCAAAATATGCCAAAAGAAACAAAGATTTCAAGTAATTCAAAGGACTAGGTTGTAAATCTATGAATAGTTCAATTGTAGAGGTGAAACTGAAATATGTATCCACAGCATGGTTTGTTCCATGTTGGATTCCACTGAATTCAGTCCAGTTTTAGAGTTTTTGTCATCCCTGTGTGTACAGGCCTCAGGATTTCAGTTTTGCATGAGCAGCAGGGACTTACTCAGAGGTTGATTTTAGGCAGAAGGTGAGGGAATGACCCTGGCACATCCCCAGATACTGAAATTTTTACAAGGTCATGTATGTTTTGAGGACAATAAATCCAGTGATCAGAAATTCCTAGGAAGTCCAGATTTCATATTAAGTAGGAACTAAATCCAAGGATGAACTCCTAGACCATTGCAGTCTATGACAAGTGCTCTGTGTTTTCAGGAGTGGCATTCCCAGTCTCTTACACATGTAAAGAAGCAAGGAAGGGTAATTTTTCTAAAGGTCAAGAGCACCTCTCAGACTAACACAGCCAGAAGTGGGCAGCAGAGACAGAGCAGAAGTCAGAGAGAGAGCAAAGTCATTAAATATTTATGGTGGAGCCAGCAAAAATACAGGTTATCAAAAATATAATTGTACTGAAGTAGAAGTGTTTTGTGGACGTTTTGATACTTCTGCCATTTCTGCAGTGCTGGTGGGGTTTTTGAATGGACTGAATTGAGAATCTGACCTTTCTCCAAAAACAGCTCTTTTGACACAGTCCAGTTTTGTGAAAAGTTTCAAATCATTTTTAATTTCACATTGGGGAAAAAAAGCTAACACCATCTTCAAAGCTGCTGAACAACTCGATTTCTGCCCTCTGTAGAGCTCCTGCTCACCAACAGGGCAACAAATAGGATAACATCTAAAAGATAGAGCAAATAAATAGGGGTTTTCAGTGGGTTAGATGATAAAAAGCACAAACCCCTGCATGCTGAGCTCACTGTGGCTTTGAATTTACTGTTTCAAAAGCAAAGCTCTCTGCATTGCTGAATAATTAATGTGAATGAGTTATCCCACTGTAAAATCTTAGAAGGGACAGAGCCCCTGATTTTACAATGGAGTTCTTAATCGTTGTCCTGTATCTTCAGGCTCAGTGCAGCTGCAATTTGTGTATCCATTAGATTTATTTTTGTGTTAGTGAGAGTACAAAAACTTCATCTAAGTTTCCATATAGGAAAAGTTACTTTGTTCTACTACTAATCAACCATTACATGAAAGAGCCATGTTTGCAATCAGTCTGAGATTTACTGGAGCACAATACCCCCACCATTGTAAATACTGTGCCATGGATCTGTGCTTCTGGAATTGTTTTGGTGGCTGGAGCCCTGTCTGAATCACAGAATATATCAGGACCTATCAAGGTTGGCAGTCCTGCCTTAAAAAGCAACGATCTTACTAAATTCTGAGTAGGTATAAGTTCCTGTCTCAGAAAAATCTGAAATTCTGCACTGCTTAAGTATCTGTGCTGTTGTTAGCAGAACGAAAAGCTGGGAATAAGAAACAACCATCAAGCAGGAGTATCCCAAGGGCATTGCTGGAAGTCCTGAGGTAGTCAGCTCACACATCTCAGGCTGTTACACCTCTCATGTGTCAATATTAAGCCTGAGCAGGTGAAGGCAGCCCTACACAAAGCTGTGCTGGGCAGTCTTGGATTTTTGTGTCTGAAAAACAAGCTTTCTCCTAAACTGCCTGAGAGTGGCACATCACTGCAAACCTTTTCTGCATCAAAATGCAGAGATTTGCTGTATGGCTGAACTCTGGTCAGGGGCTGGAGCTGTCTGATGGCTTACTGGGCTGCCAGGGGGCAACCTTGTGCTTAAGACCAGCCTAGTATAAGGCACTGACACTTCTTTTTATAAAGCTGGGGTAGGAAATAAACTATATAGCACAAAAGAGGAAGAGATTGTGAGACTCAGAGGAATAAAATGGACTGAATATAATTTTTTAGAAATAGCTTTAGCAGTTCAAAATGTCCACACAAATTAAAGTACAACTGACCTTCTGGCGAGATCTGCATTTACTTTTTCTTTTGATGAATTTTATTATCTTCACTATGGGATTTCCATTCTGACAAAGAGCCAAATGCTATAATTTTGACTGTGTTGCTTTTCATTTGTGATGATGCTCTGCAGTAGAAGCATTTGTGTCCAAAGTAACTCATCCTGTCTAGAGATCCGGTCCAAATTATTACTTTACATTAGGAGCTGAGTATTTCAGATTGTTTAAAGACATGCAAGTGGAAGTAAAAATAAATGAAAAAAAGCCATGATCAGGAGCAACCATATGGTACTCTTGTAACAATTAAACTCAGTGCTCTACTTTGCTGCATGTCTGCAGGATGCACAGACTAATCCCTTGTGTCCAGGCTCCATGCCAAGATTAAATTAATGTTCCTAAATTTTTTATTTAATCTGCTTCTGTAAGAAGAGCCCACAGCAGAATAAATAGCTGAGTGAAATCTTGAGGATGTGTAAGAACTTTATCTCTTTCCCCACCTCTCACTCAATGCGTTGTTTTCACGGGCAGAGGGTGGGATACTCCTGAGACTCCTGATGCATCTCTGACATATTTTGCTGTGCGTGTTAACAAGAGTTTAGAAGTCAGTGAAGACATCCAAACTGCATGCCTTCCCTTTGAACTCAGTTCATAGGCTGCCCGTGCCATGAAAGTTCTACAATTATTCAAAGGTACTTTGCACCTCTCTAATGCTTGTTTTTGCAAACCTGATGTGTCTGCATATGCACTTCAGAGAAAATTCTCGTAATAAAAATTCATTTAAAAAATAAAAAGGCAGAAAAAAGAGTAAAGATCACAGGAGGATATTACATTCTTTCTTATGTTTCACACGCATATCCAGAGTGCTCTGGCTCCAGGCTTTCCAGCCAGGAATTCAACACAGCACCAAGTGAATGTGAGAACCTGGGTCTGGCTTGGAGCTGCTGCATCAGCCACCTGCAGAGTCCTATCTGCACCAGCCCCCTGTGGCCACTCCCAGAAATTCTGTCATACTCTTTAATGACATTTGTCATCATCAACATGACCTTTAAAATTATAAATCTGAGTAAAAAAAGAGCTGTCTCAAAATATTGGCATGCTGAAAGAAGAACACAGGTCTATTTATAATAATCAGTGATTGATCCTTGCTGCCTCACTCTTCTGTAGCCCAGTAGTAATTTCTAGTTTTTTTTTCATATTTGGCATTATGTTATACTTATTAATTTTACAGGACAGCCCCAGCTCCTAGTACTTGCCTTTCCTTTGGTTTGCATGGTTGAGTCTGCTGTTTAAATTATGAGCTAGCCAGTCCAAAGTTCCTGGTGTAGTTCTCAAGTTAAAGCTAACTCATGCCTTTGAATCAAAAGAAACACAAAAACTCATTGATCATTCACTGTGTGCTTTGAATTAGCTAACTATGCCCCTAAACAATACCTTTAAAATTATTCAGGGAAATAATAATTTTAGTAAATTCAACATTTTCCAGGCTGCTTTATCTCAGAAATTGTCTGCCTTGATATAGGGCCCTAGGGAAAGTAGTTTAATTTAAAAAGTAAGGTTTTCCTGTCAGTCTGCTGTGTCCTTGTAGACTAAACAGCTGCTGATTTTCTACTCTGGGTGTGACATGGTGCTGCTCATTTTCTTATTTATCTCTGTATCTCACAAGGGAGCCAAATCTAGCAGGCCGTGTTGGAGCACCTGTCCTGCTGCAGGAAATATTTGTGTTAGGTTTGCCTATAGGACTGTAGGAATTCTGTAGGCAATGCATATTTACTAGCCAACACTCCTAATTTTAGGTCTGTAATTTGAAAATCTAGGAACATTATACATCATTAGCTACTCTCACGTATTTTGTTAACATTTGTTCTTTAGCAGCTCAGTAATACTTAGTGGCTAGAAATTATTGCAAGCATTGTAGTGACCTTTTTAATCTTAGATGCAGAGACCTCTAGGTTGCTCTTTCAAAAATAGGTCCTTTTTTTTTTTTTTTTTTTTTTTTAAGGATATACACAGTAAATTGGGTCAGGGCCTCATAAGGCAAGCTATCTCCTGCTTTTCTCAGTGTAGACCTCAGTAATCTAGAGGTGAAATAGCTTTGTGACCCGTCTTTCAGACACAAATGTGGGATTAGGACAGTGGGAGCATCTGGGCATTTCCTGGAGGATGAGTGTCTGAAGCAAAGTGGTGTTTGATCTGCTGCAGCAGCAGGAAATCTGCAGTCACTGACTGCAGGTGTTGCAGCTTGAGTGAGCACTGCCCAGATCATGCAGGTAGTGAGGACGATGACCCAGATGTGTGTTTGTGATTGTTATTGACACCTGTGGAAAAGGAGGGAGGGAAATGACCCAACTGGGAATTGTGTAATTATGCTTCACTTGGCTCCTGGAGGATAAAATTCCTTTTATTAATGTGCTTTTTTTACAGGCTTAACTACACGGTTGCAGGATTAATTTTTCAAATAGTTCACTATAATGTGGTATTCTAAAAAATGCCAAGGCAAATATTTCTCAGTAATGCTCATGTAACTGTTCAAGAGGCTGTGCTGTGCTCTCCATCACTGTAACTAAATTGGGCAGCTGTTCCTGTGTGCTGGGTGTGTGGCTGTGTGGCACTGCTGAATCCGTGGGATGCTTCCAAACATGAAACCTGACGTTAACAAAAGCCTTCCATTGGTGCAGGTGGGCATGGGGCTGCACACATTGATTATAAACCCATAGTTTTTGGTACTTTTCTTAAAATCATACTTTCTTGCCTTTTTTTTTTTCTCTTGAATATTGCAGATTTCAGAAAGAATAAAAGATTAAGAACTGTTTGAAATTATTTGCAGTAGACTGTTAATTTGATAAGGGTTTGATTGATGGGAGGAATTAATGACAATATTTTATATTTCTATGCTTTTAGAATAGAGGGCGTTTGAGAAATGTACAGTCAGTGTTTAATTAAGCACATCTTTATGTGCACAAACATCTATCTCCTTGTTACATATTTTTCTAATCCACCTGAATGTTTATTGCAGTTTTCAAATAAACATGTATCAGTTCTCCATCATTTGAGCTGGAGTGCAGATCTGAGTGGGACGTGTTGTACATCTCAGCAGCTGGGGCATTCCAGCACAGCAATGTGGTCATATATCTCACTATAATCACAGTTTGTCCAGAAAAATTATGCTTTAAAAGCAAGATTTATGTAAACAACGTTATAGGGCAGGATTTTTAGGTGCTTTGCTGCTGAGTGTCTTCATGACCTAAAGTGATTTCCTTGGGAGAATTATGGTGGAGCCAGGAGGAAACCCAGATATCGCTGCTGCTGTTATGCTGCCCACAGAACTGTCTTTTAACCCTGAGCAATTGGTCCCTGCTTCAGCAGAAGGATGAAGTCGGGTTCATTTGGTGTGAGCTTATGGCAACAATTAAACACTTGAAGTGCAAGTGCAGTTTCCCCCTTTTCCAGTCTCAGATCCAAGGAACAGGAAAGTGAGCGGTGGATTTACGCTCTTGCTTTGCAGAGCATATTGCCCATAAAATTAGATATGAGGAAATAATAATTTTTGTATTATATTAAGGCATGACTACCTCCCTCTGTTTATGATTTCAGTATTGCTTTCTGGAATTTGGTATTTTGGTGTGAGTTTAAATGCATTGACTTAAATGAGCTGGAAAAGCATATACAGTAGT
The DNA here is from genome assembly GCA_013400975.1 of Atrichornis clamosus. Classification (NCBI taxonomy): domain Eukaryota; kingdom Metazoa; phylum Chordata; class Aves; order Passeriformes; family Menuridae; genus Atrichornis; species Atrichornis clamosus. The sequence goes on from WBMZ01002278.1 coordinate 243,197, forward strand.
TACTACCTTAATTTTTTTTTTTCCAATCGTTATAGATATTTTACATCTCTAATTATTATTTTACCTCCTTTTCCCAAACAACTGCCCTTTCCTCCCTCAAATCGTAACCTTCTCTATTCTGTAGTTATTTAAACAGTAGCTACAGCTTGTGATAGAAAAACTTGTCAGAGCAGTAAACCTTTCCAGTGGCATGGAAACACTCAATAGGTCACCAGCTCTGCACTGCAGGAGATATTTGCAGGATTCCAGCAGAGAAACTTGTGTACAGCTGTTATCGTGGAAGGCTGGATTTAAAAGAACCCCAGAGAAACAGCAACTCCTAAACAAAAGTTATTGGGCAACTTGACATGGACTGCACACAGTGGGTCCCTGCTGTATTTCTGAGAAAACAGCAAGTTGAGCAGTGTCCCAACTGTGTTGCTTATTTGCAGGTGTCCATCCAGCTGCCAGGAGAGATCTTTGGTGGTAAATTTTTGAAGAGCAGCGTGCCTGGGTTGGGATTTCCATCCACATGTAAAGCGTTAGAGATTCAAATTTGATTCATATTAAGAGTACTTCAATTTCATTGACAAACTTAGTTATAACAAGAGGAAAATCATACCACAAGCAAATTCGTAGGTTATATAAAATTCCTGGAAGCCTCATGGTGGTGTAATTTATGAAGAAGATTCATTAGTGATGGCTGTCAAGTACCTCTGTTGTGGCATGGTGGATCCTTGCAGCTGAATTGAGTTCTTGAAGGACACACCTAAGGAAAAAGCAGTGTTATTTTCATTCATGTGCAAAGCTTTAGAGGTCACTGTGACACCTTGATCATGGCATTGCTGCCTGTTCTTTGTATATCAAAACTTGGCATGCAGCTCTCCTGAACAGGGTATTTGTCTCTTCCAAGGTGGGAGTGGATTTGCATGTGGTCTTGGAGCTTTGATTCTTAGGCACTTTGGGATCTTTCAGGGACTCTGTGCTTACCTCAGGAAGTGTAAAACTGCAACCTTTATCCTAAATAAATGATCATCTTTGTTGATTTGTGCATCTGAGAAAAACACACATGAAAGTGTAATAAAGGGCTAGAGAGTAATAAAATTAGAACACCATATGAATGTAAATGAGTAATTTTGTTAGCAGCAAACTAATGAAGCTTGGTTTCCTACAGGTTTGAGCTTCGCGTTTGATTTACTGCTAACTGAAAGGTACAAGATAGAATTGAAGCTTTTCTTCTTGTTGAGCTTTTAGAATGCTTTTATGTGCTCTGTTTGCTGTTTAGTGAGATGTGACCTCTTTGTCACCCCTACACTATTTCTGTAGCATCTCTGTATTGTGGAGCTGCATAATCTCATAGCACTTGAGGGAAACAATTAATCTATTTCAAATGTAGCTGAAGTTAACAAATGGTTTCAGGAGCCAATACATGTGTGCATGTTCACACACACAGACGTGTCCTGGACACAACAGTGTAAACTCCAGTCCGTAAGGAATCACACAGTTGTCTAAGCATGCAATTATCACTAAGGTTGGAAAGACCCTTAAGATCATTGAGCTCAACCATTAATCCAACTGCCAAGCCCTGAGTGCCATGTCTACATGTCCTTTAAATACCTCCAGGTGTGGTGACTCCACCACTGCCCTGGGCAGCCTCTCCCAGTGTCTGACCCATCCTTTCAGTGAGAACATTGTTCCTGACATCCACTCTAAACCTCCCTTGGTGCAACTTAAGGCCATTTACTCCCACCCTATCACTTGTTACCTTGGAGAAGAGACCAGCTCCCAACCCACTACAGCCTCCTCTCAGGGAGTTGTAGAGAGCAGGAAGGTCCCCCCTGAGTGTCCTTTTCTCCAGGCTGAGCTCCCCCAGGTCCCTCAGCTGCTCTTCATCAGATTTCTGCTCCAGCCCCTTCCCCAGCTCCATTGCCCCTCTCTGGACTCTGTTCAGCACCTCAGTGTCTTTCCTGCAGTGAGGGGCCCAGAACTGGACACAGCACTCGAGGTGTGGCCTCAGCAGTGCCCAGCACAGGGGACAGTCACTGCCCTGCACCTGCTGACCACACTGTTGCTGGTACTGGCCAGGTGCCGTTGGTCTTCCTGGCCACCTGGGCACAGCTGGCTCATGTTGAGCCCCTGTTGACCAGCACCCCCCAGTCCTTTCGTGCCAGGCAGCTTCCAGCCACGCTGCCCCAGCCTGTTTTGCTGCTGGGTTCTTGTGACCCAGCACTTGGCCTTGCTGAACCTGAGACAACCCAATGAAACAGCTTTTGGTGACTTCTGATTCACGTACAACTGTTGCCTCTTTTTTAACTATTGATGCAAATGATGAAATGTCAGAGAGCCCAGCTTTTCCTCTGAAGTCTTCAGTACTCTTGGTGTAATGAAGGCCAGAGAAGAAGCAAAGGGAGCTGTGAAAGGCCAAATAAGCATGCAGTGTTTTCTAACAACTTCTGAAATTGATTTCGAGTGAATGAGTCTGTGTAGTTATTAAAGGAGTAACGTTGGGGATTATTATTTCTACTGAAAGCAGCATGAATTTGGTGTTTCATATAAAAGGCAGTAATTTGTAATACAGTTTTATTGATTAAGGCTAAATCTTGCATGTAAATGTGACTGAATATGAAACATTGTCTTTATCAATTTCCAAACAGTGGATAAATTTGTTGGTTATGTTTCAGAAATTATGAACTCTCAGTAGCTTTTTTTCAGGCTATTACAATTTTTACAGAGGAAATTATTTACTTATTATCCCTGCAGTAGTAATGTACGGATCTCTACCAAGGCTTTCAGCTTAAAATAATGTAAACTTCAAAATTAATAGGTGCTTTGCCTAATGCTACTGTGAATGATTTGAAGAAAAAACTTGTCCAGAGTTTAGTTAAAACTTGTATTAAAGTGAAATAGCTCTCAGCAGAGTTCAGCCCTGCAACCAGAAGATTTTATAGGAAGCAACTGGAAACCCTCAGGATGTACATCCTGGCCATGGGAGAAGGGATGCATTCCCTCTGCCCTGGACTGCTGTGGGATTTCATGAATGTGCTTCTACCTTTATGTGGTATCACCAACTTACTCTGTTTTTTAGCATCTCACTGCTACCACCATTTCTATGATCACAAAACCCTATATCCACCTGTTCCTTGTTCAAATGAAATGAAGAACAAAATGCAGTGTTTTGCTGTGTTGTCTGTTGGGAGAAAAACAATGTCCCAGTTTGCACTCTAATTAATTCTTTCAACCTTGCAGCGGAGAAGGAAGGGAGGTGGTGTCAAGGTCCTGCAACTTAAATGCTGAGTCTGAACAGGAGAGAAATCCTGTCTCCTTTTCCTCCAACGAGTTACCCATACTTACCAGAGAACCCAGTAAATAAGATAAGCTTGGCACAATTCCCACTGGCATTGTGTAGGTCTGGGGTTAGCTCAGCGGGGTTGAAGTAGAGTCCTGTAGCTCTATTTAATAATGAGAAATAGCATCTTTTCTATTTTAAAGACACTATTTGTAATGTCTAGTAGTAGTAGTTTCATATATCCGTCAATGCATGTCTCACAGTATAAAGGTGGACCTTACTAAATTTTCTGCTTTGTTACAGCTGTTGCAACTCTGTTATCATTTTCATTTGCAATGCAGTCATTAAGACACCTTTTAAAAAACATTATGATACTATGTGCTTTAATGTTAACTCCTTTTTTTGGTAACAGCAACAGAACCCTTCTTTCAAAAAAAATTCTTACCCAGTTTTTAAAAACATTTGCAGTTGTTTTCATAAGTAGGTCGCTGTGGCCACATTCTGGAAGTGTGTGTGGGATTTTTGCAGTGTGTTTACAAATATCTCACCATATCCAGGCAGCTGTCACCATTTTATCTTTGGCAAATGGGGATATAAAGACAAAATTAGAATTATATATAAAGCTGGAGTATCTAACATAGGAGCGGGATAGAGAGACTTCCAAAATATTTGATGAGAAGTAATTGGAACATGTGCTGCTTCTATGATTGCTTTACATTAGGGCTCTGCCTTTGGAGAGGAAAAAATTATAAATATTTAGATTAGGACTGAGATAACTTTTTTCTGCCCTGAGCTATTTCTGTTTCTCAAAAACCACAGCTTGGATATCTGCAAATGCCGTATTGTTTGCAATCAGTGGATCAATAAAATAATAAACACAAACCACTGAAGTTAGGATTTCTGTTGATGGATTGTGCATCTGAGGAAAACTTTATTAAGAAACTATGAAGGCCCGTTTTATAGAACACAACAAATAGTGTTTTCCATTAGACTTCCCACGTCTACAATGGGGTTTTTTGTACTCAAAATAAAACTGAAATCCACAGTATCATTTTAGATGAATGTTTTGTTTTGAAGTTACAAGGAAATTCGGGTAATTTTTTTCAAATGTGTGTGTGACAACAGTGGGGTACAAACTCAGTGATCGGTGCCCATGAATAAACTGAACAAACTGCTCGACTTTAGCTTTCCCTTAATCTCATCCTTTGGTTCCTGTGCACAGTTCATTGCCATTGTGGAGCTGCTTTTATGGATGTGCACAGTATTAGTCTTTTTCAGTCTGATCATCAGGGTAAAATCCATTCCTTCTTCTGTGGACCAAATATTTGAGGGTGCACTAAAGGGAGTCTGGAAAAGAGCACATCTTTGTTCTGGGAAACCACATGGCCCTTTCACACCCCTGGAATGAGGGGTAGAACAAGAAAATGTCCAAGCAAATGCTTAATGTACATTTTCAGTGCCTCATAATCAACAAAACAACTGTGTGCTCATCCTGTAAAGACATTCACAGGATTGATTGCAGTTAAGTGTGGGATTCATCTGCCTCAATGTCAGTGTATATAGCTGAGCAAAGCTTCAGCTCCTGTTAAAACACAGGGACACCTATATGATGGTATTTGAGGGACTATCCTAAAAATCCTGTGTTTATACTCGGTATAATCCCTACCCTCCCTGCAAACACACCCTGGCCATTTTTTCTTTTTCACACATGATAGGAATGATGAACTGCAACACTTTTATAAAGTCAATGTCTGTTGCAAAAATAAATATATTATAATAGAAAAGGGGAAAGAGGAGCCAGGCCTGAATTAGAGGTCACAGATTCAAAGTTAATTTAGGATTTGGCAGTTGGCTCAGATATGATTGGCAAGGAGATTTCCAAAAGGCTGCAACTGTAAATTGGAAATAAATGGAAAAGGATTATGTGAGTGGGAGACAGCTTTGAATCTATAATGCATGTCCCGAGACTGACTAGCTCACAAAAGAGCATGTGTTTAATGTGTCATAAAAATATTTAAGTCACATTGGTCTTTGTATAAATATTTCATTTTTAATGTTGAATTCTGGAGTGGTTAAAAATGAACTCAGTGTGCATATCTTTGTATCAGTATGAAGGATAAAACAGGAACACCAGAAACTGGGTCTTTTTTCCCTTTCCAGACTCATATTTTCACAAGATTCTTTATGTTGTCTTTTGTGTCCAAATCAATTTTTTTAGTTCTTGCTATATCATCTGGTTTTTTCCACAGTACTCCTCTGAGAGAAGCTATGGATCTATTATATTAGGAAACAGTTTGGAGGCAGAGTGAGTTGCTGCCAAGAAGGCATTCATGTATGAGAGTGTGAATGTGGGTGGGTGACTGAGATGTCCAAAAGGGACACTTGCCTGTGTTTCTTCAGCTACTTCTGTTCCAGGGATGATGTATGTCTGTAAATAAAGCAAGATGTATTTTGAATGTGCTCATGTTCTGCACCATTAGTTTTTTTCACTGTTGGGAAACTAAACTGCAAGAATCTGCACATCTGCTACCACCTGGCAGCTCAAGTGACTCAAGGAAGGGGTGACAGCAGTTAAAAAAAGACCACCTCTAAAGTATTATCTATTTTTCTTTTTGCTATTTTCTTTAAATAAATGCAGTCTCTTAATTTAGCTCAAAAATAATTTAGCTCAGTGTTGCTGTTAGGACCATATGGAATGGTCTCCAGGGCTTTCAGAAACCATTTAGTAATGACAGAGGAAGAGGGAAGTGTGTGCCTGGAGCTGCACTCACCACATCCCACTGCACAAGCACATGGTTAATGGCCCTTTTGGATGCATAATGAACTGGTGCCTGAGTCTGTATTTCCCCCCTCTCTGTAACAGCAGGTGAAATACAAATGATCTTTTCCCGTGTCACTCCAGTGCACAAGGCTTAGACCCCCCCAGTTATGATTGTTTTATGCTGTTCCTCACAGGTGAAATATGTGCTTTTAAAATCCACGGACAAGAAATGCCCTTCGAGGCTGTAGTGCTAAACAAGACATCTGGAGAAGGTCGTCTCCGAGCAAAAAGTCCCATTGACTGTGAACTGCAGAAGGAATACACGTTCATCATCCAGGCCTATGACTGTGGATCAGGACCAGGTGGAACAAACTGGAAGAAATCTCACAAGTGGGTGAAAATGAGGAGAAATATTTTTTTTGTTGTTGTTTAGCATACATTCGCTCTGCAGTATATTGAAGGGCTCCTTTTCATATTATTGTCAGGTAGAAAGCAAACAAAACAAAGATGCACCATTGTTGCAGTAGTCCATCCACTTCTTGATATCTTTTTCCTTTTGGAAAGTATATTATTTTTTGTTTGCTGCAGTTAAAGCTTAAAATAGGATCCCTGTTCAAGCAGATAAATGCATCTCAGTTTTGGTTTATATTTTCCATTCTTGCTGTCACGTTAAATACCTTGGCTAAAGAGGTCATCCAGGTCATGGAATCTGGCTTTTAATTGTTAGTCACAAATTTTCAATCTCTCTGTTCACCTCATTTCAAATGGTAGGAAAAGAGGAATCATCCCCTTTTTTTGGTATCTGTATGTCTATAAGCTGCAGCAGTGTCACGTTTGAACAGTGTGCCTCTGACCTCAGCTTTTGGACAGAGAGTCTCAAAGAAACTGAAATCCCCTGGAAGAGGAGTGTATTGAAAGTCAGTAGGTGATACTTTTTACTGTGGAGCCAATTCCCTGCATAAACCTAGGTGGTACAGTGCCTTTTTTCCCTTTTAATTCATGAAACTAAGCTGCAGACCATTTGTCACTAAAGATGAATTTAACTCACGTAGATGTATAAGTGCTGTACAAATTGTTCGTTTTGCTGAGAGCCATTGTAATAAATAATTTATAGTAATCATTCTTCCTTTTGCTCATCCAGGACACATGACAATTAAAAATTTAATTATGTCTATAATGCATGCTGAAGTTTTAAGGATATTGAAAAAGAATATAAATTTAGGAGGAAGCCTGCAATATCAAATAACCATCAAATCACAGAAACAGGTTTTGCTTCACAATGCTAAATTTTATTATGTTTCTCCCTCTCATGTCAGTAACAATCTGGTACATTCCACTTGTGGAACAGTTTGGTCTAACCTTGACTAAATGAAATCTGACCCACTGGCACCAAACTTTGTATAGTACCACACACTAAGCTTCACTGTCTGGGGTCCCTGTCTTTCCTGTAACTCTGCCACTGATCTAGAACACCCTTTCCCTGTCCCTCTGTTACCCTGCCTATTAATCCAAAAAGTATATTTTTTCAAAGCAAGGCTTTTAGAGTTTACTCACTAAATGCTAAAGACCATAATGGGTTACATGTACAGTGTTGTAACTAATTAAAGATTTAGATAATTATAATCAGCAGACAGTGAGAGCCTTATTTAATATGGAAGAATGTTCATAAACTGACCATTTTTAGGTAGTGAATATGTGAGACTGCTGTGATTCTCTTCCTTTCCCTTTCCTCATTTTACCCTGTAGTGATACCATTGACTTTTTGCTGGGGTTCATTTTTAGGGTCAGGCTGATTTTAATAAGGGAACACCATGAAATCCTCTGCCTACAAGCTGTGGCAGAAGACTTTTACCTAGTGCCACATTAAGGCACTAAACTGGGCAAATTAAACATAGAAATTCAGTAATATTTTAATAGGTGCTGACATAGTTTTCTAGATTTGTTTTGTTAGTCTTTTCAAGTGTTTTGAAGATAAACTGTTGGTGAGGTGTCACGATAAATTAATTCTTCTCTTTGATGTCTTATTTCCCTGTTTTAGGGCAGTAGTCCACATCCAGGTAAAGGATGTCAATGAGTTTTCCCCGGCATTCAAGGAGAGCGTGTACAGGGCCACTGTGACGGAGGGGAAGATCTACGACAGCATCCTGCAGGTGGAAGCCATAGACGAGGACTGCTCCCCCCAGTACAGCCAGATCTGCAATTACGAGATCGTCACGACAGATGTCCCTTTTGCCATCGACAGGAACGGTGAGTTGTGGCACAGCAGGAGCTTCTGCAGGTGGTGCCGGTGCCTGTTGGTAGGAGCTGATCACCTGCCTCCAGCGTTGCCTCAGGAAGGCAATGCTGTTCTCATCTCTGGGAATGACGGGATCACTGCACTGAGAAATTCCATCCCTTTTGCGTAAGATCTGGGGGATGCAGTCATTTACTGTGGAAATTAAACTGCCAGATTTAGGTGAGAAATACGATTCTTGGTCACACAGTCCATTCTCTTAACTGTCTTAAATCTTTTTTACCATCCAAGTGATGGCATTTCCCAATGCAGCATGTAGCCCTACCCAGTAGGGTTTATTCACTGGATTACAGCAGGTCCCATTCCTCTGGACTTACTGAAGCAGAGCCTGAATATGGAGTTGTCAATATTCTGGATATTCTTTATTAATTGTTAAAACTTTTAGGGTCATGGGTCCACAGATCTAACCACTTGTGGTGCTTCCTGAAGTGGATCCATTATTCTGCAGTATGGAACAAAATGTACTTTGGACAATTAGTACCATTTTTTGATGTTTTATTTTTTGTTTTAGTTATTTTTCTAATGTGTATAATATTATAGGGAAAATAAGAGACCATATTAAGTTTTCCACATGCAGCAAGTTTTGCCCTTGGTGGCCCTGTGTGTCAACTTCCTGCTTTCCCAGTCAACTTCTCACCAGGGAACAACAGCACAGAACCAGAAACTGAATTTGGGAGTGGTGGCTGAGCTGCATAGAAAGTGTGTGCAAGATCCTTCCTCCCATTCTCTGCTTGCTTCAGACAATACAGAATCGTTTCCCCAGAACATGTGTGCGTACCCAGCAGTGCTCTGATTTATCTCTCTTAGCAGAAGCACTTAATCCATGTTGTTTGTGGGAGGAGGGTACTGTTCGGAAGTGAAATCTGATTTTTGGCCAAATTGGAAACAGCAAGCATGCATGGAGCTACTGTTTTCCCTGAGCAGGCATTTTCATGTTGGGATGTTTTATAAAAGCTCTTTACACTGTTCAAAAATTATTCATCTGTGTTTGTGCAGTTCTTGCACAATGTGCAGCTGAGCATCAGAGCATAATAACCTGTGAGCATCAATAAATTGTAATGGCACTGGGGAAAAAGCCATCTCGTTATCATACACTGGGAAGCAAGTGTGGGTATGGGAGGCGTAATCATGATGAGTATGTTTGTGTTTGAGTAAATGAGGGCAGCTGGCACAGTAATCCTAGGATTCTTGGGAATCCAGAGAATTGCACAAAGGATTTTTTTACAGGAAGTGGGCATTGGGAAGTAGATTTTTGTAGCAATTCCCTAGAAGCTTTTCCTCTCTATGGATTTTTTTTCTAACTGGGAGATTTCCCATGTTGTCATAAAAGGAAGTTCTCCATGGCTCTGTTTGAAACCATTTTTTTTGCAAAGCTCCCCTTGACTTGCCTTTATGGGGGTGGGTACTTGGACAAGTCGTAGGTTGTTCCATAATTTCCTGCCAGGTTTGTGAGGGATATAAGGGATAAATAATACACTGAATTTGGTGTGATACAGAGCAGTCATTTCAGCTGCTCATGCCTTTTCAGCTCCTATCACACAGTGCAGCTGCCTCAGGAGTGATTATGTCTTTTTACAGTCAGGGGCGTGATCAAAAGCATGTGAAATGTCAGGAATCCTTGGTTACATCTTTGTCCTCATATGCCTGAGACCTGCTTTGCAGCAAAGGCAATGAGAAAATCATTGATTTAAACATGACTTTAAAGCCTGCAGTGAATAATTGGTATAAGGTTGTAATACTTGCAGTTTCTTGGTCATGAATTCAATTAATATTTTTGATCTATTTGTTCACTAAAAGAACAGTACTGCCACAACCAACAGTAATTGCACTCTAATTTGCAATTTTTTAAGATAATGGTAATTGCTTAAACCCACTGGGATTAGAGGCAGAGTTAGAATAGATGGTTACACTTTTATTTTGTGACAGAAATATGTTGCTACGTTCCAACACATTTCACTGCTGAGAATGTCTCTCTGTGGCAGCTGATATAAACTTTCTCTGGTGCAAGTTCTTTGGCAACGTGCCTGTTTTTGTTCCCTGTAGGATGGTTAAAATAGATGTATGAGATGCCTGGGACTGTCTGTTAATACTGTGCTAATTAGGATTTTGTTAACAGGTTTTTTACCCATAGTGAAATACAAATCCAGGTTCTTGTGTCTTCTGTGGTTTATGGTTTTTTTCTGTTTTTCAGTCACCTCAGTGTGGAACTTCATTGCCCAGAAAGAGTATAACCAGATATCTCACAATCAAATCTAAATGTGGCAGGGGGCCCCAAAAGATGGGGGTGGGTGGTGGGAGACTGTGAGGAAAACATGCCATTGTCTGTCCCCCATGATGGATTTTTTTTCACCACCAACACATGAAACTAACACCAAGCACAGATCTGTAGAAAGATGAAGCTGTTCCATCAGCTCTTTTTCCTTTGGCAGGTCGTTGTCTTGTTAGGCAAAACTTACATCTTGTCCCTAGATTCATGCATGGAGCATTTTGTGGTCTTGAAAAGTCATATTACACCTTGGGGAACATTTGCAGAAAGGAAGAGAGCCCTGCAGCCTGTGTTGGTGCCCAGGCTGCCTCACAGCCCCACACCGTGGGAGGCAGGAGTGGGTGGGCTCGGGAAGCAGCATCAGCTTCAGGGTACTTCTGGGTCCCTGTAACTTAGGCACTTGGGGGAGCTAATAAGAAGCCTCCCAGTTACCTTTGGGAACTCTGGCCCTTGGTATGTAATTTCCTTGTGAATAAAATCACTTTGTGTTCTGGCACTACAGCACTAATAAAACTCACTCTTGTATATGATGAGCCCAACTTGGAGGGTAATGAACTCTCAGCCATAAAATATAATCATGTAAAGGCAGAGGACAAATTTATGCTTTGCTATGCAAAGAACTGTGATTAAAGGTATAAGATATAATATGTTTTAAAGTACTGTTGCATGCAGAATAGTCTAGTTTTCTCTTTAGCAGAGAATCCCAATCATCAAGTCAGTTATTGTATCAATATTGTGCAGGCTTTTTTTCAGGTGACAGAAAAATTAAACCACAATGCACTGATCTGTTGTAATGATAGCAAACATTTCTATTCACACATCTTCTGCCTTTCCACGTCAGGGATCGTGGTCAGATGATCAGAGAATTCAGGTATAGGTACAAATTTTGTCGTGGCTCTGACCTACTCTCATCTCTAAGATGGGAATAACTCTTATTTGCCACCCACCACTGGGCAGCACTTCCCAAATACATGTTCAGACCGTTCAGTGCCAGTACAGGTTTTATCAGGTTACACATCTCAGATGTGGACAGGACCTCACAACATCCCCCTTTACAGCACCGAGAGCTGCGGTAGGAGCTGCACAAACTTCACGGCACAAAATAGCCAAACTTTATAGCTAAAACTGCATTTGATATTTATTTATTTGTTTATTAAATTACAGATTCCTTCCATTATCATTTAAAAATGAATCTTTTTGACAAGCAGAAATTCTAACCCTTCAATAGATTTACAGTCAAATCAGCTCCCGGAGGCTCTTGGCACCTGGGAATGCTGACCTGGCGCTCCTGTGAGCAGGCTGGAGTCAGAGCACTCCTGAACCACTGTCCCTCAGCTCTTGTCAGGGTTAGGAGAGGCAGTTTTATGCTTCTTATGCTCGCAGGAAGTAACTGTGGAATTCAAGAGAATAGGAAAGTAGTCAAGTCTTTCCCCATTCTTGTGGCTGCTCCAAAGCAAGATGAAAGACAGCCATAAAAGAGGGATGTCCATATCAGTCTGTCCCTACAACTGACCTTGAAGAAACAGAGGTGTCAATGTCTGTGTCCTCAGGCAGGATTTTTTTATATTCTTGTAGTTTCTTACCTGATCTTTGTTTTTTGAAAATTTGTTATAGTTCTGGGTGTTTCCAGGAAAAGGCAGATATTTGAGAAGATTAAAAAAAAAATAAATTATGGCTTGATTTTGAACTGTGTAGAAATGTGCTTACTTCTCCCATTAAGATTTCCACTTTTTAATGTTATTAATTACCTTTTTGTCTACGGGTGAGAAGTAAATAGAAACTTTCAAAGTATCACCTCTAAAACTTTAATTAATCTGTGTTTATAGTGCTTCCCATCTGTGTTTGCTTTTTAAATGTATTGATTAAATTATAAAAAAGCAAAGAATCATAAAACATCAGAGGTAAGAGAAAAAAAATATTAGGAAATCAATAACTATTGGGTAACATCTGCAAGTCATCCAAATGACCTAGAATAACACCTAATAGTTAGAATCTGTGTAGTCCAAATCTGAAATGACCATAATAAAATACGAATCTTGGAAGATAGATTTAGTGAAATATAATTATGTTGCAATGATTTAATAGTATAGGACAGTTAATGTGCACACAAATTCTAGCAATCTTCTAATGTATATTTGGACAATTTCAGTTTCCTGAGAACTGTCTTTGCTGATCATGGACTAAAATAATACCAAGGAGAACCAAATAGGGAAATATAAACACTCATTTAAGAAATAATATAATGCAGAAAAGAAAGAACAGTTGAGCAGATATAAAATCAGTAATTAAGTATATACAGTGGCAGTTTTTCATTAAATCCTCTTAGGCAGTTCCTAATCAGGCAACTCAAGATAGTAAAATGGGTAAATTAGATTGTTTTGTCAATTACTAACTCCAAACCCAATGAAGTAGTTGGTATTGTTATTGCAGTTGCTTTTTTGGAGGAAGAGCTGTGTCCATGGCAGGCCTGAAAATGCCTGGGAAGATGAAGTACCCCAGAGAGAATCCCAGAGGCTGGACACTGTACTGTTTCCATATTAGCCTTCAGCAGGTTTCTCCTTTTGAGACATAAAAATGTTAAAAGGGCTTGTCCTTCTCTGTGCCCTGCTCAGAAAGGGAGGGAGAGAGACCCAAAGTCAACAGCAAATGGGGTATTGGGCCTGACTTATAACTGCAGATGTTAGAGTCTATTTAAACTACAAGTTTTGAACCTGGAGATGGTGATAAATGCCAAAAGCAGCCTTTCTTCAGGCCTGACCTGAACAATTTTGCATCCATTTCAATTAAACTGTTAAGGTTGGCTTTAATGCAGTAGTAGTGGAAAGAAAAGTGGTGGGCTCTGACAAGATAAGGAGTGTGCATCAGAGAGACACCTGCTCAAAGTCTGCACTTGTCAAATTAATGGAGTTTTAGTGAATGACTTTTTTTAAGTTGCATTTGTCTGCTTTCTCTTGTCTCTCATTCATTTGGGTGAAAAGAAAAAGAAAAGAAAATAAAACCCAAATGCCCAATCAATGCCTAACAATGCTGGCTTTGGCCAGCACCTACGGGAATCAGTTCGCTGTATTTGACTAAATTCCAGGATATGGGGGCTCCCCATTGCAAAATTAGCACAAACAGCTGGATTTTGCTGATCCTTGCTTGAAAGCAGTTGCTCTGTGTAGCATTGAGGGAGAGTAAGTTTGTTTCTTTAATTCTAGGACAAAAGTCCTCAGTCAAAGAGTTGGTAATATGAACAGCCCTGAGCAAAAGTGTGAAACGTGTTAAACAGCTGAAGTTTCAATTTGTGCAAGAAGTAGATTTCAGTAGAAATGAACAGAGTTAAAATGCTGAAACTTGTTAATAGCAAAACCATCAATTTTGCATGGTACTCTTCCGGTCCTGCAGGAACTGCTCTGAGAAGGATCTTTCCCTTTCCTTCTGAAAGTTCTGATGTCTTTGTTCCTGAAGCAGGTAATTTGTCACCTTTCTATGTGTTTCAGGTTCAGCAGATAAACTCTGTTATTGCTGGGTTTTATTTTCCATGTGATAACTCTGTGCTGTTGTATCAAATACTGCCAAGTCCTGTAATGCAGAAGGTGATTCTGGGGCTTTTCCTATTTTTAAAACCCAGGGAAAGGTGTTAAAGGGCTAAAAATGTCTCTCATCTAAAGGGTCATAGCTTTTGGGAAAACAGGAAGATAGGTTCAGCAGTGGATCTCAGGAATGTGCTGACCTGTTAAAGCGATGTATTGTGGCAGATGTGGAAAATGAGAGTGCACCTACTCATACCTCACATGTCAAGATGTAACTGCTAATTGGTTTTATCATAGTAATTTAGAAATTTAGAACACATAAAGAAAGTGTTATTGAGCAGATGTTTTCTAATATAACTATGCCCACATAATATCCCTACAATCTTTGCCTGCCATCTTCTTTATTTCTCTGCTGGATTGAAAGAAAATACTTCCTATTGCTCATGACTGTCCTGCCTGTGGATGTCCCATGTGCTTCAAAGAGTTTAAAGTCACAAAGGACTTGATTAACCAGGACCCACGTGGTACAGTCCGTGTGTTCTTATCCAAGAATGAATCTCTGAATGTTTTCTTGTATTGAATCTCTAGGTAACATCAGGAACACCGAGAAACTGAGCTATGACAAACAGCACCAGTATGAGATCATGGTGACAGCTTTTGACTGCGGGCAAAAACACGCCACAGAAGATGTCTTAGTGCGAGTCAGTGTCAAGCCAGTGTGCAAACCAGGCTGGCAAGGTAAGGTTTGATTGCTTCTCTATTTTAATTGTTTGTTTAAATCTCTTTTCTGTGGTGTTTTCCCTCTACCTCACAGTAAGGAAAGCAGGGTGTTTATTGCATTGGTGTGGAAAACTGTTGCTATTTTTTATGCTTCATTCTAAGCCTGTTAACAAAGTGGATAATTATCCCATGTTTGTTTCCATTTGCTGTGTTTCTTCCCTTGTCAGAACAAAGAACAGACTAGACAAAAGACATAAGACAAAGTTGTATTCTAATAAGCCATCTTAAAATTCAGTCTGAACATACTGGAAGGTTAAATAAAAATGCAGCTGATTTGCCTTTCTCCTACTATTCCTTTAAATAAAGCTTTTGAGGCCAGCATGACAAGGCACTTTTGCCCTGTGAGCTGGAGTTGTTCAGGTTATCTTGTTCCAGGGTCAGAATTGGCTTTCGTGGCATGCACGAGCCAAGGCACACTCAACTGGCAGTGGAGTGAAAGGCATTTTTTAATGCTGATTGTCTTCCTATTGAGACATTTCAGTAGGGCTTGATTTTCTAAAAAGGCCGTAAGGATCTACGCAATGTCCTGAATGGAGAAAGCCCCAGCTGACAATGTACTAGGAAGATAGATATGCCACTAATTATAAGCAATTAAGATGAAAATGAGAGTTGGATTAGGGACAAACCAATTGGATGTTACCACGTTATGCAGGTGTCATTCAAGACCAACTTAACCTTCATAATTGTAATTTTTAAACATAATGGTTGAGAACGAAAAAATCAGTTTGGCTGTTGTACTTAAAGGTAAATTCACAGATTGACGTTTAGTAGAAAAAAAAAAGGTTTTGTTTGTAAAATGAGAAGCCTTGGTCTAGGGGAACTTGAAATGTTTGCAATGGCATGATTCCATTTTCACAGGTCTCACTTAAAGCAGAGCCCCATTTCAGGTTTTTTTAGGATGTACTAGTTCCTCACCCACTTGAGTACTTCGAAGAGTTCTTGGGTTTTGTTAAAAAAAATACATATTATGTGAACTATTTCCACATTTTCTAACTGATCTTATTGTTCAAAACCCCATGATTTATTCTATAAGACCATTGGGGTCTCTTTACACTGGAGAAATGTTCTGTTTCCATTTTATGGAGTTATCTCAAATAAATTAAGTACCCCCAAATTAGCTTGGAATTTGTATTAAAATGGGTGCAATTGCTAATTTTTAAAAATTTCTATATTATTTTGATTTTAGTATTATATTGATTGAATAATTTTTGCAAAGATATCTTAGCAATGTTGTGTTTGTATTGCTCAGTATTGTAATTTCAAACATCATTATAGGACAGATGTTTGTTACTGGTCCCACTGGGTGGATTTAGACACCAGGTAGCCAATAAAAGTAATAGAAACAGGCTCAGATCAGGTTTGGTTGGCCTTGAAGGGGGTTTTTTGATGCTTTGTTCATATTAATTTATATATAGAGTTTACAAGATGTTTAAGTTTTTAATTAGAAGCTGGAATTCAGATGTTGTGTTTTTATGCATGTAGAACTTTTCTTCCCTTCCTGAAGTCAGAGCTGTGTGTGGCTCTTGGTGTGGTTTGCACTGTTGAGCCTGAGAGGCTGCCACTTGTTGGTTTTTGTGTGATGGTGAGGAAACAGAGCAAACAGCACATACACAGAGCAGCAAATCTCAAATAGAATGCAATACACGAGAAAGTTTAAAGCAGCCTGTCCAAAGCATCCTGGAGAGGGAAGGATATGCCTTGATAATGTTAATTTTTGTTTATTTCTGTGGCAATTTGGCATGAGTGTTCTTCCTCCATTCTATCTGATAAAGTTCTATGATAGGCCTTTATCACAGGTAAAATAAGAGCATGGAACAGCTCGATATGTTCTGCCCTAGCACATTCCATGCCGTCCGTGTGGAATGACACCTTTCCATCTGTCAGACACATGACTGCTTCCCCTCCCTGGCACACCCCCAGGTCAAACAGCACAAAGTACAAGGGGGTACCCAGGGTGTAAAGTCTTCAGGTAAACAACTGGGTAGACAGGGCTTCAGTTCTTAATTAATAAGTCATTAACTGTAATTTGAAAATGGGCTGCAATGTAATACTCCCAGAAATTTATACGTTTCTCTTAATGAGATTTTTTTATGCCTACTTATTTTTAAAAGTGGAGAAATTCATGTAGGTGATGTTGTTTTCCACTTTGAGCCAGTATCTGTAAAAATTAACTGTTGCTAGGGTAAAAAACCAAGATCAAATAAGGAAAACATTCTAAGAGCATTTCTAGTAGCCAAGGAGGAAATCTGGAGACTAGGAATGGAGGATATTTATAGTGTTCTTTCTTCCCTGTATCTGTTGCTCCATGACCTCCCCACAAAGGGGCAGACAGCAGGAATTCTCCTTCTTCTTTGAAATAATGCTATATTTGTAAAGATTGGGTGACTAAAAGAAGTAAAATAATGGGAGTTTTTTGACAGAAAAGATTAATATCCTGAGTCTTTAGTTATAATAGAGAAGTTGCTAAAATACCTGATTTTTTTTCTTGTTTTTCAGTGTTAGCTATTTATCCCTATAAATACTTTGAATTTCAATTTATGGCATTGGCACTTAGTTCCTCAAAGTTAATGGCTTTTGTAATTTGAAAGATTGTGCACTTCTTTATGTAACTATTGTGAATAGAGATTATAGTAGTCTAATGCAAATTCACTATCAAAAATTGTAGTGCAACAAATTTCAGTGTAGATGCCCTTCAAGTAATCTCCATTGTGTAGGCCTGGGACAGGGAAGAACAGGCTTATGTAAAACAACTCAAAATTATTCCTGTTTCTCGAGGCCAGCTGCACATGGCTGACGTGTGTGGCAGAGCAAATAAGGCTACACAGGCCAAGGTGCTTTCCTTTAATCAATATTCCCTTGGGCTAATAGCACTGAAGCCTTCATTAAATCTAGGAGCTACTTCCCTGCTCTCTGATGATGGACATTAATACACAATCAGCCAGCATTCCCACATAGATATTTTCAGCAAACAAGCCTCCTGTCTATTAAGAGACTTTAGAAGTGAACTTGATCCAAACTGACATCAGAGCATCCTGAGCAGACCACTCTGAAATGTTACGAGTATCCTGAGCAAGCTAAAAATCTAAATCAATAAACTGAATTAATTCCTAATCTGTTGTTTTAATTGGAAATTTTCATTACTGAGTTTTGTCAATGGACTTCCAGAGGTATGCTACAAATTCTCTAGCTGTGTTTTTACTTCCATGATTTCCAAACAATGCAGTGATCACATACTGCCAGGTTAGTATAGGACTACATTCCCAAAAAAAGCTAGACGACAGTATTTCTAACATCATAATGAGTAGATCTGCAGTTGAAGATATTTCAATTCTTGGTTTAAAACACTTTTTAAACACAGGGGGTTTCCATCCTAAGCAAAAACCTGTTACCTCCAACACATTCCCCATGGTTCTGTCCCTCCCTCCGGGGCTCTGCCTGATTTCAGTCCTTTGGACACAGCACACACTACACCTTTTCCTATGGATTCCCTTTCAGTGTGGTTCATTTCATTGCAGTCATTTTAATGTCACAAATACCGATTTCTGTAAAGTTACATCTTCCTCATTCAAAGCAGGGTAGACAGACTTCTGGCAACACAGTACTAAATGTCTCTAAAGTATTTTCATTAAATAGCACGAGGCGAAATAAGACAGAGTCAAAGTCCTGCAATCTAGACCAAGTTTCCTTTAGCTCATTTATGGTATTGCAATCTTGTTTTGTCACATTTCTGCTACTTTTAGGAACAGTTTTCATGCAACTGTTACTGTCCTCCCCATAGTGGTATAACAAATGGAAATTAAATATAAACCAATGTGCTCAAAGATGGAAGATAGGAAACAATTATTACTGTACCAAGCTGTCTGGTGAATGATGTACTGCGTGGGGAGAAAAAGAGTTTAACCTCAGAAAAGGAAGAGCAGAATCACGGACTCTAAAACTTTAAAAATATATTTTGAGACTGTTAGAGGTCTGCTCTATTATGAACAATTAAACTACAAAAATACAGTTGATTTCAGACAGAAAGTAGTTATTAAAGGAAGAAAGCTCCTCTAAACCAACAAGCTGAATACCCCAGGACAGTGTCAGAGAACTCTGCTTTGCTGAAGCAAACAGAGAAGGCTGGCTGTGCTTCCTGGGGAGATGAGTGTGGAGCAAAGACAGCAGTCCAAAACTTAAAGGTTGCATTGTCTCCTCTCACCGAAGAAGACTTCCTTTTCTCCTGCAAATTTGATATGGCCTTGCATTGGCAATGGTGACCAACCTCCAGTGTAAGAGACAGCTAGGACTCCGATTAGAAAACAGGATTTCACAGCCTCCAGCCTCAAGTGTTTTACCAATCTGAAAAGGTTTCTTACATTTTTCTTCCAAGTTCTGTGAACCCTTATGCACCCAAACTCATCTACCCAAGGTACGAGAACAAAGTTGAAGTTCTTTAAAAATTCATCTTTAAAAAAGGGGTGTTCCTGAAAAATTCAATTACTTTCTACATAGTGTTTGTTTAAAAATAGTTTTGAAAGAAAAGCTTCTTTGTTTATTTACCTAATAGATTACAAAAATATTTTAAAAGGTAGTTAATATATTAAAGATATAGTATGTCACTTCTTTTCTAAGGCACATAGAGCTCACTAAAGTGACCTGGGGCTTTGCCACCACCAAAAGGCACATTCCTAGCACCTCTTTAATGTTGAAGCGTCATTCAGAGGCTGTGTGCAGTCAGATCAGCTTGCTCTTCCTGCTGAAATAAAATCCTTCTTTTGTATAGAGAAGGGCAGGACCTTCTATTTTAGTACCAGAGTGATCTTAGATCACTTCTGAGTCAATATACTTCATACGGGCTGTTTGCAGTAGATGCTGAGTGACTTCAGAATGGTATTCATGGGGGCTTTCTAGTAAGATCCAATTACTGAGGAAAACCAAAACTATGTTGGCTTTTGTGCTGCCAGTGCTTTTAACAAGGAGGAATATGATTACTAAGGCAATTGATTATTTGGAGGAGAGTGGTCAAGTGCAGAAACCTTGCTGATGAAGATAATATTCCCAATCTTCCGGAACAATTTTAAAGGGCCAAGTATTTTCTGCACTAAACATGAATTAATTTGTATTACTCCTGTGCACATACCTAGCAGCTTAAAACACAATTCTTGTGTTGTCTTAGCTGTAAGATATTTGCCCATATTTTTAAAAATGAAATTTATTGTGAAGCAGGGAGTCTTTATGCCAGTCTAGGCTTAGCACTGCTGTGCATACATTAGCCATACATCCTTCAGACAAGGTAATCAGAATGAAATACTTACATTCAGCTATTAACTTGAATGCCACCATTTCAGTAGAACACCCACTCTCCATAACCACTCCAGACATTTGAAAATTAACTGAACTTCTGAACACTATTGAGTTTTGAGCTTAAAATTTACATAAGTTCACACTTGTTTATGTACTTGTATCAACATTATTTTTACTTTTCTATGAGTACCAGACATATTTAGAGAAAGCAGTCATATGCGTTTCAGTCTTATTTTTAAATGTGCTTTCCTTTCCTCAGTAAGTTCTGTGTCTGCATTATAGCTAAATACTTCCCTGAGCACTCCAGGTGCCTTCACATTTCTTTTTAACATGGTCTCTTACTGAAAACACAGTGTTTTATGTATTCCAAGACTGCCTTTCTTTTGTCTTGCTGTATCAGACTGGTGGCTCGTGGAAATGCTGTTCTTGTCTTAATGGAATCAGCTCTTTTTCCATTTGTAGTTTTTCTGTGATTTCTCCCCAGTTTGCTGAAGTTCCTGAGCACTTTGTATCATTACTGCTGAGCACTATGTCTGTAACACCCGTTCTCAAGGTCATCTTATTCTGTGCTTGGGATATCCTCTTTCTGTATTGACTTCTAGTGTGGCACTGCCTTCTCTTCTTTTCACTGGCAGGAGTAACTAACAGCGTCCTGGTTTTGTGCCAAGACTGCAAATGGAAATATCAAATAACAATCCCAAGGCAGATTCACAGGGATCATTACCAGTTACTTCCCTGCCTACCATGAACTCCACATTTTCAGAGTAACCCCTTATTGCCCTCCCTGTGGGCAGTTCTGCATATCTGTGAGCACCGAGATACTGAAGCTGGTCTTTTCCATCTTAAGTGATACAAAACCCCCATTCATTTTAGACCTGTTTAACTAGATTCCTGTTTCCATATACCTCTGTGGAAGATAACTGCTTTGTTCA
Organism: Atrichornis clamosus; assembly: GCA_013400975.1. Lineage (NCBI taxonomy): Eukaryota > Metazoa > Chordata > Aves > Passeriformes > Menuridae > Atrichornis > Atrichornis clamosus. The sequence continues at coordinate 264,292 of WBMZ01002278.1, forward strand.
CATTTCTGCGTTTACAACTACAAAAATAGTCTTCTCTTTTTTGAATTTTCACTGCAAGATCCTTGTGAGCTTTACTGGGGCAATTATAATTTCATTGAGAAGTTTCTTATCTCTGAGATGCAGCTGACAGCATCGTTGCATTAACGTTTCCTCTGCACAAAAGTTAAAGCACTACAGGATATCGAGTTAGGTTTGAAGCTTTTCCTTATGATTTTTTTTCACTGCATGTAAAAAGTTCCACATATTCTTAGACCAGGATCTTAAAAATGGAAGACTTTCCACACGAGTTATGACATACCCAATTCACTGATTTCAGTAACTACTCCAGGCAGTGTTTCACAGTCTTTCAGAATCTGAGAAGCACTTTGCATACTCTTCAGTAGAGACATTAGAAGTCTGTGAGCTATCCAAACCTGGCAAGAACAAGGTTACTTCCTAAACGAAGGCAAGTGAGGAGTCAATTGTAAAAGCAGAACTTTCATCACCCAAGGCCAATCCCTCACCCCGCAGAGGGGAGCAGGGCAGACCCAGAGATGGGGGCCAGGCTCTGCCAAAGTGCCAGATCATCCCTCCTGGTGAGGAGGCAGGTCCCGGGAAGTGGATGCACAGATGAGGGTTGGGATCAGGTCACTGTGCAGGTCCATAGTGATGAGGCCGGGCTGGATCCAGGTGCCCCGTGGCTGAGCCAGACCAGCACCTGCAGCATCTTAACTCGGGCCAAGCCTGATGGAGCTGAGCTTAAACAGAGCTCTGTGCCCACGGGGGGCAAATGGAGGCCCCAGGTGAGGCTTGTGGAGGTTCATTAGGGCTTATTAGTGCCCCTGGGGCTCTGGCACTGCAGGAACCAAATTATTCAAGTACAACCTCACAACAAATAATGGCTTAACCTATGCTGTTGTTTCATGTTTTTTAGATTCTTACATGTTTATTTCAAATAATTAGGCACCATTAGACCATGGGACTTTATCACTCGATGGAATATTTGGTGTTCCTGGGTCAGGCATACCAGCTATTCCATTAGGGTTCACCAGCTCCTGCAACAGTAGCCTTTCCACTGTCCTGTACTAGTACAAATTTCTGTCTCTTTTTTGTTTTTTTTTAAAAACTACCAACATGCTGCAAAAAGAAAAGGTGTGTATGAGTGTTTGTTTATGCTTTGAGACGTGCATTCAAATCTCTTTGCAAACCATGGTATCGTAGCAGAGCTGGGGATATTAGTTTGAGTTTTCTCTTTGCTGTGGAAACCCTTTAACTGAGCCAGACCTAATTATCATTTCCTTAACAAGTGTCTCATCTTATTTCACATACTTACATCTGTGTGTGGCACAAGGCTTAGCAGTCCTGGCATTTTTATGTTACTGTCTGGTGAATTGGCTGCCAAACCTGGAAATCTTTTTTAGTGTTCTTTTACTTACTTTATGACTGGTGGTGCTGGATGTGAGATGATCTTTTCTCCCTTTAAAAATTAACTGCACTTTAATGGTTATATTGAGTGTTGGTTAAAAACACACATATTTTATATTTGTGTGCAGAGGTACTTATGTGAATGTATATGTGTATTAATATATGTATGGATATAGGTACATTATATGCATGTATATGTTAATTTAAATTGGTGAAAATATAATTTAATGAAAAATATCCTAAATGGAATTTATTAGTGTTATTTATAGCACTTGTGTGTGTTATTAAAGAGTGAAAGGGTTTTTTTCTGCCAGTGGTGGCTGTTTGACCCTTTAAAATTTAGCAATTGCATTATATTTCCAGGCAGCACAGGGACATTGATGGATCCTGGAAGTAGGATTCTGCTGATGCTGATTTGCTCATCTGTGGGCCATTAACTAGGGGACATCTGACCAAATCCACTCCTTTGTGAAATAATCATTTTCATGAATAGGAAATTGCTTAGATAACCTGAACAGGCCTGGGTATTTTAAGTCATTCAGGAACTTTAAGAAGCAAAGGCCTGTAGGAAAGGGCCAGGCATCCAGACAGTACCAGGCTTTTTTCTAACTTCTGAGATGATACGACCTGACAAACAAACCATTTCAACATTAATTATATACTTTAAAATTAAAATAATGTTAGCTCAGTTTTGTCCACCTTTAAACTGTGCCAAGAAACATAATTCAGAATTTCATCATAAAGCTGAGATTTCCTTTTTTCCAAGTAAAAATGTTCCTTTCTCAGAAGTTTAGATGAGGATTAATCAGGAAACAAGGGAGTAGACCAGATAATGTGATTGCTTTGTGTGTCTTTGGGGGTTTTTTTCCCATATGGGAAATTAAAATTCTTTGAATTTTTTTTTTTTTTTTTTTTTAGATTGGCACAGTTTGTAAGTTCATATAGATAAAATGCTGCCCAAGAGAAAATCCAGAGGAACTGTTACCCCATGTCTGTTTTGCTAAAAACTCCTTTATCTGAGTTCAAAGTAGAAGTTCAAGTACCAGAGTTTTCCCTTTTGGAAGTGTCTTATGGCCATTGATCTTCTGCACATGGGGAATGCCTGACTGTGCAGCAGGAATTTACTCAGGTGGGTGCAGCACATGATATCCTGGCAACATGTGCAGTACCCAGTAAATTCATGGTGTTGAAAGAAAATGGTAGTTTTGTGAGGACAATGCACTGCTCTTCCAAACATCATTGTACAGCATCTCAAGCTACCTGGCTGCTGCTTGTAAGATACAGAGTTTCAGAAATCCAGAAAGCAAATGTACTTTTGGCAAACTACAGAGACTTTCTGATTTTGTTTGTAAATTTGGGTTGTTGCTTTTTCTGGTTTTTTTTAATTTTTAAAAAATTGTTTTGTACGTTTAAATTAATAGAGAGAGAACGTTTAATAAAAAACCTGACACTTCAGCAAAGCTGTGAAGTATATAAGTTCAAAAAAACCCACCCCAAAACAAACAAAAAAAAAAACCACCACCAAAACCCACCAAAAACTCCCCACCAAAACCCATAAAAGAGGCAGAAGAATAACCTTTAGCCGAGTCTCCAGTCTACACAGACAGCACAGATGTGAGGATGCTGCAGAGGAAAGAGAAGAGATACCAATTACATTGCTCTGGGAACCTTCTGTTCCAGCAATTACGTAGGGATGCTGCAGAGACTCACTAACAGCACCACGTAAATTTTGTCTCACATTTAGCTGCCAGGATGCACATCTTCAGTGCAGCAAGAGAGAAGTTTTGCGTTTCACTGGGTTACAATTGTTTTTAATTACATTGCCGTCATTTTTAATGCCATGAGATGGAATCAAAGTTTATGGCCACACATGTAGGAGGCATGAATCAGATCATACCTCCTCTGCACAATCTCCTTCAAGGGGAAAAAATCAGATTAAATCCTTCTTAGTGTCATCTAGCATTAGAAATGAATTAAAATATAAAACATGGATCACAGAGACAGTACAGAAAATCTTTAGTGTAGAGATCAAGGCAAGTCTTTACATTATGCTTCTGTTAAAAGGCAAATTTATTAAGTGCATTGGGATTTACTTTTAAAGGCTCAAACTCACTGAATTTTTACCCATTTTGATCCTGGAATAGTTTGAGTATCTCAGAGATCAACGTCCAAGTTTACATAACTGTTTTATAATTGATCAAATCTGAACCTCAAGCTTGCCACGGTGATATTTACTCTCTAATGTTGCTGTAGGGATAATCCAACTGGGGCTGTTTTATAGTGTCTGGAGCAGCTTTATGCCACAAGTGGCAAGCAAAAGCCTGTTGAATTAAAAAATCCAAACAAAGGCTGCAGGACCAAACAGTGCTTATAGTTTTATTCAGACTTTCCCCATGGGATTAGTCTACTCCAATGACTGGGGGGACAGAGTTTACCTTCCTAAATTTGCACTGTAACGTGGTGCTGTAGCAGGACTTGTGTCAGGTTTGTGTCAAAGGAGGAATCACGTTGGCTCAGTTTAGTTAACCTAAATGCAACCTGCCAATTCAGGTAGGATTATGTATCTGAAAATATCTGAAAAACATCAGAATCCAGAGGCTTTTGCAGACTCAGGTTACATCAGACTTTTCCTGAGTCAGTTCTAGAAGAAACGAAAAAGTGCCACCACATTCCTGAAGGGAAGGTGCTGATCTTTTGAATACATTCAGTGTGTGATGTTATTCTGGGAGAAAGCAAAATAATGATTTTCATGCCTTTCAAAATTAAATTAAAGACTGGGGTTATTCTTGCAATAAGTTCTTCACACTGTTACTACCACTTGTTATTGCTTGTTCTAAGTCTGTGCACTCTCCAGTGTTGCTGCCTGTACTGTGCTGGGATCCTGAGGGTGCTGGCCTCAGCTTCAGCAGTTCTGGGATGCTGAGGTGCTGGGGGGACAGGTACTACAGAAATAAGCTAGCTGTTTTCTGTCACAGCTGGTGCTGCCTTTGAGGACTGTTCTGCCACCACAGGTTGTATCCTACTCCAGTATTGCCTCACGCCTGCCTGGGAATGCCTTTGGCTTGGAGAGGGACTCCTCGGTGGACTTCCTAAGTCTGCACTAAGTCAGTGAAAGAAGTGCCAGTGCAGTTTAGGATGGGGATTAGTCTGTGATGATGCAGTGGACTAAGGTACAAAGGCACTGCTTCAAGTCTGGTTGATGTCTTAGAATATAGAGCTGAGATAAATGCGAGTGATTCGGAAGGTGCAGGGCTTGTGATCTCTGGGTACAAATTCCCACTTCTGCCAAGTTGAAAGGCAGTACTGTGAAATGAAATACCTCTTCCAGTTCTTGTGGCAGAAACAGAGGGCTCCCATTATTCTTCCTTGTGAGAAGTGGCATTGTAGATGGTGTGGGGTTTATAAGACATTCTTCTAGAGCTGGAGGTGAGTGTGCAGTTGCAGATGTGTTCTAGTCAATAATTCAGTCACATCTCACATTCACTAATGAATATTTGGCATGAGTGCTGGTTCATTTGATACAGCTGAGAAATGAAAATGTGGCTGAAAGCTGCTGAAATAGTCAGAAATGTTTCAGATATATATAAGACTTTATTTTCCCTTTTGGTTAGAGGAATATAATGTCTTAACTGATGAATAAGAGATTATAAAGATCAATAATTAATTTATTGCTGGTTTATTACTGAAGGATCTGAAAGATTTTGCTGCTCTTTTTCTATTGGAAAAGTGTTAATCTCAAGTTTCTGCAATGGGGGAGGGAACAGAAATCTGTTATTGTCATGATGTCCCATACATGATACTTTCAATTCTAATGGAACTGTTTAAGTTGACAATTGCAGAGAAATTATGTCATATTGTAGATCAAATCTAAATGGACTGAACTACCTGAAAATTGCACCTGAAATAGCAACTGTCCTGGGTTTGACTGTGTGACACCACGTATCCTCTATCAGCTGATCATCAGCTGATGTGTGCACAGGCAGTCATGTAGTCATAGTTGTCTTAGTCATGATGTACAAGTCCTAAAGATTTTAGTAAAAATAGATGCTAAACCAACTTTCGGAATGTCCCCTGAAGTGTCAGCTTCCTCTTGATAACAAAATGCAGCATGATTACCTATTGGGTTATGTCAGGAAGAAAATCTGAGAATTTTGAAATGCAGACCAGTGTTTGGGAGTTCCCACTCCCATCCTGTCTTTGGACTCTGGACTAATGACTGCTCTACACTTCAAGGTGTTTGCGTGGACGTTCAGATTTTCTTGTAAATGTTTAATGCAGTTTAAGACAGTGGGAGAGAGCACCATTTTTCAAGCTTTCTGAAAATGAGATTTGTTGAAAAACACCAAACTCCTTCACCCACTAAATGCATATATATATATGTGTGTGTGTGTGTGTGTGTGTATCTGCTATTACTTTTCCTTCCACAGAAAGAATGTGTCTGTCCATCTGTTTTCAGGGATTTTGTTGACTGCCAGGACATAGAGCTTTTCAATTTTTGTAGTCTTCTTTTACCTAGAAAGATATGAACTTGTTAGAGCCCTGAGGGGAAGGGCCATAAAAATGGCCAGAGGGCTGGAGCACCTCTCCTTTAAGGACAGACTGAGAGAGTTGGAGTTGTGCAGTCTGGAGAAGGCTCCAGGGAGATCTTGCTGAGGCCTTTCAGTGCTTACAGGGGGTTTCTAAGAAAGAAACATTTTACTGGGGCCTGTAGTGACAGGACAAGAGACAACAGCTTTAGGTTGGATTTGGATTGAATAAAAGAGAGAAATTTTTTTCCTGTAAGAATGCTGATTCATGGCAAGGTCACCCAGAGAAGCTGTGGATGCCCCATCCCTAGAATTATTTGAGATCAGGTTGGATGGGACTTCGAGCAGCCTGGTTTAGTAGAAGGTGTCCCTGCCCATGGCAGGGGGCTGGACTAAGTGGTCTTTGAAGATCCCTTCCAACTCCAGCCCTTCTATGACTCAAAAACAGGAACTGTAAAGACAGAGAAAATACATGTTTTTAATTATTGCTGCTTGTTTGGGTTTTCTCTGACGCATGTTGTAAACACCATATTTAATTGGATTTAAAAAATGAAATGGTTCAGTTGAGCAGCACAGTGGGATGTATGGCTCAAACAGGTGGCTGCCTAAGGCAGGGGATTGTTTCAATCTTGTGGGTTGTGAGGCATCTGCATAAGCACAGATTAGTCAGATCTGGCTGGAAACATGAGGAGCCCTTTCAACTGGAACTTTCTGTCGTTAGTGCTTAATAACGCGTTCAAAGACAAGAAGTGGCACTACAGGTGTGTTATATTCGACTGACGTGTGTAGCCTGGTCCCTGGAAATATTTGTTCTGTATCACAAAGCTGTGAAATCTGGCCAATTTGGGTGCAGCAGACGCCTCATCCCTGTTGAGTTAGCTCGTAGTCTGTCACAGGAACGTGGACACTGGAGCTCCAGACTGACACCAATTAGCACTTGTCAGGATATGTATGTCCCCCACGTTTGTGTGGCTCAAGCAGCAGTAGTGTTACTTAATTAAGCCTGACGCTCTTAGAAAAAGAGGATCAAAATCCAATTTTTTTAGAATAGTAGCTTATTGATGCCAAGTTCAGAAACCTTTATTTTTGCCTTAGACAGTGACCTTTGAGAATAATGTGTCATTTACAATTATATAACTCCCTTCCATTGTTTAATCACCATTGGATCTTGTTTTTTGTTTCTTTTGTTTTCCAGACTGGAACAAACGGATTGAATACAGGCCCGGCTCTGGCAGCATACCCTTGTTTCCCAGCATCCATCTGGAAACGTGTGATGGACCAGTCTCCTCAATCCACACCACCATTGAATTACAGACCAATTACATTGGAAAGGGCTGTGATCGTGAAACGTACTCAGAAAAGTCTCTGCAGAAATTGTGTGGTATGAATATGGGTTTCAGTTAATACAAAAACATTTTTTTCCAGACAAAGCACTAGTTCCTTGTGACCTGTAAACATGTACCACTTGGATTTAGCTCAGCTGGTTCACTTTGGATTTTAGCAATGAAAATAGAGAGAGTGGTGATATTTGACTGCTGCTCCATTCTTCTTTTCCATTTATTTTCACTATATTTCATATTTTCTCCCTGCTTTATTTTTTTCCTCTCCTGCTCCTATTCCCCTTTTTCTTCTTCCTCACTCCATCTCTTTCTCCTTTCTTCCCTCTGCTACAAATACTGGTGTGGCAGTGTAGTGAGATTTCAAGTGTAGATTTGCCATCACAGGAAGACTGTAGGATGTGAAGGGAATTGAATCTCCATGTTGTATTTCAGTCTTCCTGACTCAGCTTTCTGTTCTGCTGTTAAGTGCTGTGCCAGAGGACCCACAAACAAAAAGTAAAGGAATATTTTGGGCAATCATTTGAGCCGAAATATTTAAGAAACGTGAATTTCAGATAACAGTTGTTGTGATGGATAAATATTTCCTAATTATTTTCATCTCTTTTTTGTGCTTTTTGATACCTTGGTATAAAAGATGCAAATTAATTTTGAAAGGTAAATTAAATACCTGAAGATAGTGCTGTGTTTTTTTCAGAGTTTAAGGTTCTGCATCTGGCAAAGCAATGGCCACACAATAATCCGTTTATCTTTTGGCTTTGAGATCAGCTGCCTCTCCTGCTCTTCTAAAATCCTGTCTTCTTAGAGTCCTCATCTGAAGCCCTGATGGTGTGGATATTGATTCTCATCTTTTCCAAAATGCCTCTTTACCTGACTCCTGTCTGAGCTACTGTAGCAATTGTGCATTTTTCATTCAAATTGTGGATTTTGGTTTGGGGTGCTCTGGTGTAGGGCTTACATTTGCTTTGATAACCACAAAGCAGTCTTGCAGATGTATTAAGATCAATACAGTAACCTTTAAGAAATAATTTTGTAAATGAAAACTTTCAGCCAGCATTACTAAATTATTAAAAATGGAGAAGCAATTCCCAGGGAAAAATAGTTTGTAGTTGCTATTATCAATTATCAGTGGAGAAAGTGAGGTAAAGGTGAGTGGGAGTAGTAGCATTGCCATAAAATCTGAATTCAGTCAACCTGGAAATTGCTTAGTTAAGATCACAGAGACAATCAGAACTTTAATTCTGTATTTTTACCTTGCTGACTAGGATCTAGAAGAGCAGATGAAAACCCACCTGCCCCAGAATGCATCTTCAGTGTGCTGATGATATTAAATCTGAGAGGCTGGGAAAGGCTTGATTTCATAAAATACTAGAATTGTAATAAAAATAAATATGTTACAGCTAAAGTCAAGTACTCTTGCCTCCAGTAAGAACCTGTATTGGCAGCAAACAGAACATTGTTTATCCTGTTCCAGACCTGAACTGCAAATGGCACAGTCATTCTGTGCAGGTCATTATGAACAAGACCTAAACCGTGAAATTATTGCCTTGACATCAAACACTGAAAACAGCTATATCCAGCAATTTATCATTTTAAGTGTAGGGCTGAAAGCAGGTGCCTTCAGCTGGTGTAAAGTTCAATAGCTGAGGAAAGTTGTGCAAACTCCAAGGGGTTCAGTTTGCAGGGTGTGGCTTGACTGCCTCACCTGCTGACACTCGAGTAGAAAAGAGAATTGCAAGTCTTTCTCTTTTTCTCCTGAATAAACCAGATTTTCCTGATGCTGTCCAGCCACAACTCATTGTCTGCACCATGTGCAGGCCTAAGCTGGTAAAAAGCAAAATGATCAAACCCATTTCAGCAGGTCTGCCAGTGCCATTGTAGTTGCAGGCAGCTCTGAGCAGGTGGACAGGCATCACTGTTCAACTTCCAGCTTTTGTTCAGCACATCCATGAAGGAACGGACTGGAGAGCACTCGAGAAAAGAGATGAGAGTGCAAAAGTGTCTGTAGATGGAGGGAAAATTCTTGCTGCTGAAAGAATAGTGGTTTTTTTCTCCTAGTTTTCCATATCTTCATAGAGAACAGACATGGTAGAAACTTGTAATAGGACTTTGATAAAAAGGTTGTAAGTGACAATGTGCTTTACATGAGAATTACATTTTGGCTGGCCTGCACTTTGCTATCTAGTATTTATTATCATCCTTAAAGTAGAGAGAACTCTTATGAAAGCAGGTTAAATTATTTCTGGAAATCAGTTTTCTCCCTGAAATTACCTTTTTGTAACTAATGGCTGGATGATAAAACCCTTTGAAAAGGAAGAAAACCCTGATTTTTTTTTTCTCCTAGTGAAGAACAGTGTGATTGCAGGAGTGCAGAACTGAGCAGTCACAGACAGATCTGTGCCATGTAAAACGCAGGGCTGTCTGTATAATTATAGATCCAGTTTATAAATCCTGGGCTCATTTCTTCATTTATCTGTTGGAAATGTGGAGAATGCAGATGCGAAGGAGGTGAATTAAAATTCATTTTTTATATGGTGGTTGGGTTAAGTCTGCTTTTCAATAACACAGTGATTTGCACTCACTTGGACGGTCAAGGTGGGCAGCTTAAATGATTAAATTACGCTTGAGTCATTTTAAAGTCAAGGAGTTTTTAGTGTTGTGCCTCAAAGCATTTTAGTAAGCATTTTTTCACCTTGTCATATGACAATAATAAAAAGAAAAGACTGTCTAAAAGACATGATTTAGACTGCAAAACCATATCTAGAATAAATTGCACTAAAGAGAAAGTAGGTTAAGAAGCCTAGAATATGGAGGAAAGAGGGCTGTGGTGCTGTCTCCTTTCCCTCTAAATGCATATAAAATAGAGAATAATGGGATTGCTAATTCTCTCATATGGCAGATGGGAAATTGAGACATGGAAACACTGAGTATCAGACTCAAGGCCTCACTCCTGCTGAGATCCTGCCTTCTCTGCGTTATCCTGGTTCTGTAGCATTGCAAGAGGCTCAAAGAAAGTTGTTGATCTGATCAAAAAGTGTAATTTGGGCTTGGTGTTATTTGGATGATTAATTTCCAGCTAAGCCAGCAGTCTGGTCCAGCTGAGTGAGCAGCATCACTGTGTGCTTATCCTGGCACAGAGCTTGGAGCCCAGATATGCAGGACTGGGAGAGGAGGTGGGGCCAGCTGCAGAAATCACTTGTGCAAACAAGCACTTCGATGTCCAAGGGCTGCCTCGGGGGTCTCAGTCCAAAACTGAGCTTCATGCAGCGGCTCCTGCATTGTTCTGGAAGCATTTTAGAAGAATAGGGCATCAGGGACTACATTTTGGAAGAGCACTGATCCAAAGGCGTGATAGGATTGTTCTGGGAACACCTCCAGATACATCCTGTTTGCACTGCTCCAGGTCTGTCTCTGTACATGCCTGAGCAGCCTGGGACTATGGCTGGATTTATTAGGCTCGAAAAAGCATGACTTATTCCAGCCAAATCTCCCAAGCACATAATCCAGTGGTTTTTCTCCAGGCAGGAGTAACACACACTAACAGGATGAGATTCCTAACTTAGCCATAAATCTCCATAAAAATACAGGCAGATAAAGTAGAACCTGTTGAGCTTGGTACGCAAATGCTCTTGCACAAGCCTGACCTTAAGTTGGGAAAATAAAGTCATTTACCTGAGCACTTTGTTGAGTTTAATGAGCAATATGGATATGTTCAAGGCCAGGCTGGATGGAGCTGGAACATGTCCCTGGCCGTGGCACAGGGGTTGGAACTAGGTGATCATTAAGGACCCTTCCAACCCAAACCATTCTGTGAATATGAGAGAATTCCACTTTGGAGCTTCCCCTCAGAATAATTCTAATAGAAAAAATAGATCTTTGCAAACCTTTGTGGTCAGAGTAGATAGAGTGAGGGGTGAAGCTTCTCTGAGCCCATAATTTACCTAATACAAACATGTGCCTATGCAGAAGTCTATTTTCTTTGATATATATCATGGTGCAAGGAATTTCTGTTCCTTTCGTAAGTTTAAAAAATGAACATAAAAATTAACACAAAAGGAAAACAAGTGAGAAAATAATTTTACTTGTTTTCTGTGCAAATGATTTTATTTTTAGTGACTTGAATTAAAGAAAAAAGAAAGACAGTTTATCTAAATTTTGTAGAATTGTTCCAAGACATTCATTTACTGAATAATGCCAATGTTTTCAAATCATTACTATAATACTTTTTTTTTAAATCCATATGATACAATTCTACACACTCTTGGCTTACATTTCTGCACTCCTGCAGAGAGTTGGGATCTTTTTTTCTCTGCTTGGATGATGCAGGAAGGCAGAATACCTTAGTAGGGGATATTTTATGCAGTCATGGTTTGTTCACCATATTGTTACTTGACAAAGCAGCAACAGGAATGCAAAGATTGTTGGCGCTTTTTACACTTGGAATCATATTTTCTGCTAAATGCTGTCTTTCACCAGTAGGTAAATGCTCTGGGTGGCTCCTTACATGTTTTTAATAGTGCCTGGCAGTTGTTAAGCTGTAAGAAAACACCGAGCTGTAGAGAACTATGCTATTTTATCAGATCTTGGCACCACAGTGTTTTCCATCTTGGTCTATCATTAAAGAACACATGGAGTTACAACCATCAAATATGTACCAGAAGCAGCATTAAACTGATATTATCTGGTTTAGGATGAATACCCCCTGTGTATTGACATTCACACCAGCATTCTTGTAGATATCCGTGGCTGTCTGCTGGACGTCGTGTGACCTGTCCTGCATTCATCCCCACTGTGCTGTATTTTAAAACACATCATCCTCACATATCTTCATGCTGTCAGGGAGGGAAGATAAATGCAGAAAATTTGTTTTTACTCTTAGTAGTTTTTGAAATGGTTGAAGAAATATACTGATGGATTTCAGAAAATTTCCAAGAAAGATAACTTTACAATATTTTGTCTAGTTTTCTGTGCAGTACATTTAATCTAGAAAACTCTTGCTGGTTAACAATGGTTGCCATTTTATAACATTTCTGTAATTTGGCATTGTAGCTGATAGGACTGTTTGGGGTAGTAAAATAATCTAAAGGGTGTGAATCAGCCCCTTGGCCCATACTGTATTAATCTTCACAGCTTTTTCATTAGTCTCTCATCCTGTTTTTCATTATATGTAATTTGCAGGGGCTTCCTCAGGTGCCATTGATCTGTTACCGTCTCCCAGTACAACAACCAACTGGACAGCTGGGCTTCTCATGGATAGCAATGACATCATCTTTAAATTTGATGGAAAGCAAGGAGCCAAAATCCCAGATGGAATAGTCCCAAAAAATTTAACTGATCAATTCACCATCACGCTGTGGATGAAACATGGACCTAGTCCTGGATTAAGAGCTGAGAAAGAGACTATTCTCTGCAACTCTGACAAAACAGGTGAGTCTATGCATTGAAAAATGTTATGCAAAGGGAATAGCAACATTATTAGAGTGTTACCATCTCTCCTCATTTGATTTGGTCTGAGAAAAAAATCTTACTAAACTCAGATGGTGCCACTCTAAGTGTTGCTCACTTGATAGCTTATTGAGGGGGCCTAAATTTCAAACACTCGTTCTCTTCTTGGATACAACAGCCACAGATTTTACAGGAATTGATTGAGAAAATAATTCAATTGTGTTTAATTTTTTTGTTATATAGATGGGGAGAAACCAGCTAGCTGAAATATGTCTTTGGGTTTTATTTATTAGCCTGGACATAATGATTCCATAAACAGAATTGATATGGCGCTAATCAGGAATACGCTTCCGCAAGAACCCTAGCGCTCCAGGAGGAAACTCAGTTCTTTGGGTTTTCTTTTCCTTGGTGGGGCTGTGTGTGTGTGTGAGCCTTTCAGACAGGCGCAGCGGGGCCGTGCTGGCGCGGGGTGTCTCTGAGCTGTGCTCCCTCCCGCAGAGATGAACCGGCACCACTACGCGCTGTACGTGCACAACTGCCGCCTCGTGTTCCTGCTGCGCAAGGACTTCGACCAGGCCGACACCTTCCGCCCCGCAGAGTTCCACTGGAAGCTGGACCAGGTACCTCAGTGCTCTCCTCTTGTCTGTCACCCACCCTTCTCTTCGCCCCCTCCAGAAAGCACAGGGAACAGCCCAGGTCCCTGTGCAACACAGAGGAGTCTGTCTGAACTCTGTCTGAAATCTGTTGCAATTGTGCTGCAACTTGTGGCTGTTATGGCTCTAATTGGGATGCACAGAAAGGGAGAGAAATGAGTTAACTTTGTTGAGGCACTCCAGGCAGTTTTTCTAATTGAGTCACTTTAAATGGTAAGTAAAGGTTTATATCCTTTGGCAGTGGATAGAGATATTACATATAGTTCTCTAAAAGTTTTCCATTTATCATTTTTTAAAAAGCTGCTTTATCAGCACAATGGAAGTGATGGAAACCTTCTCAGTAAAGAGTATGCTGACACACAGAAAGGCACTTCTTTTATATTGTGAATCCAATCTGCAGACCTTTGCTTTCATCTGCTGTGCTTTATGTAATTTCTCCTTATTATTAAGAGTATATTGCAAGAAAATTGTTATTAAAGAGATAAGAGTTGTCTTTCATAGATTTATTAATTCTAAGCAGGATAAGGATCATTTGGATGAAAGAAGGCAGACTTCAGCAAAGTAGTATTTTCTCAATGCAAGTTTCTTCCTATCTTTGAGTCCAAACTATGATATTGAAAATGTAGATATAGGAATGTTTACTTTTCTAATTCACCCTCTAAATGCATATAAAAATAAGATCTTCACTGTGTTTATCAGATGAGTGTGGTAAGAAAGCATGTGGTGGTCACAGCACTTACTTTGCATTTACATGAACCACTTTGGAATCAGTCTCTGCTCTATTTGATATGAAATCTTCAAAGCAAATCAAAACAAATTGAAATTAAATCATATTGAAGATTGCAAGCCAGGAGTAACTGATATCACCTCAGATAATGCTGTTCTGAGTGCTGAAGATGGGTTTGTATTTCTAAACTCTGTACTAAGCATCTAAATTAATGATAATGCAAAGTTTGTGTGAAGTATTTTGACTTTGAAAATTAAGTGCAGTCAACTTCCATATCCTTACAATGAGAAAGAACCAATGCCTTCTTAATAAATGAAATTTGCGTGTAACTCTTGTAACTTGGCCATGAACCTTCCTAACTACTATTGAAAACTCCTACATGATGGAAACCAGAGATAGAAGATATTTTTTAGGCCACTTGATTAATTTCCTTTCATTCGGCTGCTGTCAATTGATTTCCACAGTATATTTTCAGCTGTTCTTTCTAGCTGAAAAAGAAAGTAAGATTAAAGTATAAATAAAGTTTGTTATGGGTTGTGTGCCCAGACTTCCATGAAGATAAATTTATATTGTCATGGTGATACTGTTGTAAGTTTTGTCATGAAGGGACCTCATAAAAAATTGCTTCTTTATCTCTTCTTCATGCTCCATCTGGCCTATATGGTAGAGTAAATTAAAAGAAACTGAAAATAAAACATATGTGAATAATGGTCTGATAAGGAACTTGCATGGTTTTGAAGACAAGGCAGTGAGAAATTTTCACTTTAAAGTAGTAAAATGATGCCAGCTTCTAACTATACACCCAGAGCAGTCTACCTTAGGAAGCACAGGATATTTTAAAACCCCATCAAAAAGCAGGTTAGGACCCCACTCAATAGGAAAAGAAGCTAAGCTAGATCTTCAAAAGTAGATTAAGTGCTCTAGACATTGCTGAAATCGTACCAGTTGATTATTTGCATATTCAGATACTGAAATACCTCTGGAAATCTCACCTTCAGGATGGTTCATTCTGTGGTGGCATATCCTTGGATTGCTTGCTGTTGTTTTTGTTTAGTTAAGAGAAGCCTGGGAATTAAGCTGTGCCCAGGTGCTGTCTGTGCTCTCCCCGTCTGCACTGTGGGGCAGGGCACTGTAGACAGGACAGTGCAGAAATGACTCTGCAGGGCCCTGCAGGGGTTGGTCCCAGGCACAGCCAGAGCAGAGTAAAATGTGGCAGAGCACTTTATTGCTGAGCTCACTTTATGAGTGCAGCAACAATCCAGAGATTGTTTGTGCTGAGAGGAATCCGGTGACCTTGGAATAGGGTGAAGCTTGAACTGGTGAAATCATTTATCATTCTTACTGCAGAACAGTAAAATTTATGATACCAGCTGCTCTGGGCTCTATCTACTCCACAACACTACTCATCCTTTCAAGGCACTGACCAAGAATGGGAGCTTATTGTCATTCTGAGTTTAATTTAATTTTCTAGATCTCATTTCCGTGGTGGGTTAGTATGGCATACACCTTAGTTGCAGGCTCCATCCCTGGATACAGGGATCCACATAACATTTTATATAGCTGCACCTGAGCATCTGAAGCCTCTTGACACCATAACAGTCTTGCATAAGAAGTGTCTGGAAGCTCCACGTAATAGTGGCTGCCAAGTCAGCTCTGGGAAGATTGTGTCTCTAAGTTAGTTCATAAACCTAAGGATTTATTTCCAGTATGGCTTTCAGTTTATTTAGCCCTATTTCTTACCTTAATGGCATTTGCTAGGTGAATTTTTCACTTACTGTGCTGAGGATGCGTGACCTGAGGGTGCCACAGCCCTGGGCAGACGTGCCTGTACCAGTGACTGCCCACACAGGAGAGGGGTGTGTCTGCAAGAGGTGCTAATGGTCAGAGGTAACAGACCTCACGCTGAAGGTGTCCTTGTTATTTATAAGAAACATGGGAAAAAAGAAGTTTAGATAGTTTGGAATTTTCCCCACTTTCATCCTTCTGCAAATTAACTGTCTTAGGTGTGAGAGAATCCATTAGCAGTAATCTGGAAGTAAAGGTATGGAAAGACTCGTGGTATGGAGAAAATCAGTGTCAAGTCTGTAGTGCTGGGTACTAAAAACTGCATGTTTTCCCCAACACTGCAGTAGATGCCCAGGTAGAGTTGGTTCCTTCCTTTTACTTCCATTTCCTTGTAAGTGCAGGTGTTTCCTTTGTTTCAGAATCATGACCTTTTTTCTGAGTTTCCCATGCAAAGGTTTAAATTGAATATCATGATGTGTTTGTCAATTTTTTGTCATTTCTTTTCACATACTTAGCAATTAGATGCTTTTTAAACCCAAGAACCCATTACAAAAGGTTTTGTTAGCAAAGCCAATAACAGGCATTAAATAATCATCTGATTGTCTCAAGTGGATAGGAAAATAGATGTGATTTTAAGTGAATTATTTAGGCAGCCAAATATCCATTTGGGCCATTTAAGAATAATATATAAAGTATAAAAACTGTTTCTTTGACTTTCTTGGAAAGCTGTGAACCAAATGAAAATAGTTGTTTGAATAATGAACCAAGGCATTCAAGACTTTGGTGACAGTGGAAAACATAACATGAACTAGGACAGGGTATTTCACACTCTGTTCATCACAGGTATTACACTTTCCATACAAATATGAGGACAGTCAAGCCAAAAGGTATTTTTCCTTCTCTTAAATCAGTAGAATAGGAACACTTCTTTTAGTGGGAGAAAGTATCTGATCCAGGGATGAATAATTTTTTCACGTATTTATTCACAATGGAACATTATTTTCAGGTTATTATCATTCCGAAAATAGCCTTCCACCCCACGGGCAAAAGTGATATTGATCCCTTGAAAAACAGGGAATGTGCTGCATGATCTGGAGTTATTCTAAGTCAGCAAAAAATAGATAAACACACAGAAAGTTACTGTTTCTTTACTAAGATGAGATAAATTGCTTTGAATAATCCAAAATAAACCTACGGTGCTTTTCATTGTGGAGAAGCCCCAAACAATAAGTTTCTAACAGGAAGTAGAGAAAGAGGTTTAGATAAATCTGAGTGTGATACATTCTGTCTGTGTGTGGGCATGGAGCTGCTGAAGGATCAAGGCAAGGACTTTGTTTGCATTTCACCCCTTCACTGGCCACGCACATGACAGGGTCTTCTCCCTGGAGGACGCTGTCCTGCCCAGGCAAGCCCTTCATTCACAGCTACTTTTTTAAAATAAGCATCTTTGTAAGGACATGATAGAGCAGGAACTGACTTTTGAAGAAATTTATGTTACACGGTAAGAGGGTAAAGTGAAATAGATTTGGTATCTGGACTCTTTTTTTTTTTTTTTTTTTTTAGTTAAATTAGCTATTTCAATTAAATAACAGCATTTATGCCTGGAAGTTGTTCTTGTATGCTGGATTTTTAGAAATCGGCTACTTGTGTGCATTTAGTTTTGAGAAGATCACCATTCACATAATGAAAACCATGAGTGGCCTCCCCCTTGAGAAATTCAGAGAGAGAGAAAATGAGTGAATATTTATGCAATATTATTCTTAGTCCCAGAGGGTTAAGGGAACACAGAGGAGACAGGATGTTGCAAGTTTCCACCATCTCTGTGCATGAAATTCCACCTCTAGATAAAAGACCTCAGCTTGCCACTCCCATTCTTTCCAACATGATGCTCCATTTGAAGTTAAGTTATTTTTATGATGGAGTTTAGTTGTTTATTATTTGAAACTCCAAAGAGTTTCTTATGTCCTTAAACACTTATTTTAGAAATTGGTATGCAGTCCTGCACTGCTTTGTGCATACACCTTTAATAAAACTGCAGAAGGAAATCAGTTGGGTGTTTTCCTACAGAGCCAGGAAGAGATAAATGATAAATGAATCACACTAATTCTGCAACAGAGATGAAATAATTCCAGGACTTTAAAAGTCTTTGCAGCATCCCTGGCACTTCAAGTGCCTTACATTACAGCCCTGTCTATTCTGACACAGTTTATTGCCAGTTTCCACCTTTAAATGCTGTTTTGACAAATATTTATTCAGCATCTTGCTTCAAAACAGTTTTTGGTAGCACAAGGATGAGTCACCAGTGATGATAAACGCCACAAATATTCTTTGAGATCCCAACTGAAAGAAGCTTGTTTACTCTAAGTTTTTAATGCAACTGCTCTATCAGTGATAATAACAAAATCTTGACAAACCAGTCACAATGGCTGTCCAGAACTTGCTTTATGACATACAAAAGTTTCTTCGGGCCAGCTCTGAAATATTCCCTACAAATTGGTGCAGTTTTGTGCATTTCTGATTTCTGCAGTGTAGCCTGATGTGAAATGCAGTGACTGCTCTATGCTTCTGTAAAACTTCTGTGACTCTTGAGGAACAACCAAGCTCAATATTTTATAATTTCTCTCTTTGCATTTGCTTGGAATTATGTGGACATTTTTCTGTATATTTATATTCTGCGTTTTGAAATTTTCTCAATTTTCTGACCTGTTTTATTAGAGGTTTATTACAATAGTATGGGGTTTTCACACTTGTTCATGCTGGTCTACTGTTCCCAAAGACTTAAAATGAGTTGGGGTTGACTCTTCTGAAAATGATCCCTATATGTGCTGTCTTTTGGCTCTTACATGGGGAACTGTTCTTCCCTATGTAGTTATGATCATTGCCAAGCGAAGGTAGAAGTTACAACTATTGCAACCACCAAGCCTTTAGACCCTAAAATGCTCATTTTTTGATCAAAGCAGGAAAAGAAAAAAAGAAGGAAATTCTGCGTGGAATAAAAGGAATTTAAAACTGGTTATGGCAATATGAAATATAAAAAGTGTAACAGTCTTAAAGCATACTGTAGGAAGGCCCTCAAAACAATTTCATTTCTTAGAGAATATCCTGATATGGAGCTATAAATACACCTAAACAAGATGGATTAAAGTGTGTGTTGCTGCCCTACAGTTCCTAGGGTAGTCTGGGAACTCTAGAAATGTGCTGCCTAAAACTGAAAATCCCAGTCACGCTATGATGTGAAAGTGAACAGTCATATTTACTTATTTGTCAACTATTTCTAATATTTATATTTTATACTGTGTGTGATTTATCACTTATGCCATCAGAATTTGTACAAAATATGCACAAACTGTTTTGGAAATGTCCAGGATCTGTTACTTGGGCAATTTCCTCGGGCCTCTGTTATCTTTCAAGAAAAGCAGGTTGGCTTTGGAGCATTCAGGTGGTGTTTGAACCATTTCCCAAAGGTTGGACTGGCATCTTAATCCTTCCAAATGTAGGTTGGGAGACAAAGAGGTTGTGTTTTTAATAAATATCAATTCATTTATCCACGTGCATGAGCTGTTTTTTCCAGCCATGGTTTCTGAACATCCGCAGTTCAGGAACAGAGTCTGGTGCTGCTTTTCCACTGATTTACTTTTAACATCTGGGTAGCCTCTTGACAATGTCAAAGCCTAGGAAGGCATATGTTTAAGCACATGATGAAAAATTATGTAAAAATGCAAAACTGAGCAGCTTTCTAGTTCTACAGTCAAAAAATAAGCACAGAGTGCTGCCTAACTGTAGTCATCAAGTGTTACTGAACTGACATGTTTGCTTGATGCAATTTAGCAACAAGAAAGGTGGATTATAATAGAATTATTTAATCATGAATGAACTACTGATCTAATTTACTAAGACACATGGAAGTTACGGCACGACAGCACAAAGACATGCTGCAGCTACAGTACATAATCAGGCTTTTCAGGTGCTTTATCTGTCAGTATGATTAAGCCATTTCATTATTTAAAGTTGTAATTAAGCCATCCATATTTTTGAGACCCATTGTGAAAATCAGTATTACACATTACGAGTTCCAAGGCTACAAAAGCAGCTCACAGCTTGCATACAAATTCGTTTGCAAACTCTCACTGTCACTGCAGTGTGGCCACAATGCAACAGTGAATGTACCTTATATAGAAAGGTTCTTATTTGGAAGCCATTTTCTTTTCTAATGCAGTTATTTACTTGCACCCAATAAGAACTTGATCCACTAGTCTTCCCTTTATATACTTTACCCACTACTTTTTATTTTCTTATATTTATTACTGAAATTGTAGTGGATGTATAATCTTGGAGAGAGAGAGATGGACTTTATATATCCCCTTAAAATTCCTTCCAGCCTTACCTCTTATTCTCTAAGTAATGCCTAATATTCTAAAAATATATTATTATGGTTTCTAATGGCTTAATAAAGCTTATATCAGTAATTTGTCATGTGAAAGTAGCCATATAAACAACTCCCCACCTAAGACTGTAGGAGTCATTTAGCTGTAGTATGGATTTGTCAGTTCTCACTATACCACCTCCCTAGGTCATCAAAATCAATATTCTTATTTACAGAACTCCTGGGATGTATTAGGAATGACCGTGGTGGGTAAACCAAATGTGTCATTTACATGAATTTGAAGAAAGATCAATTTCACTTTTCATAAAGAGCTCTACTTTTTTAAAGGTATTGACTGTCTTAAGACATAGATTTAAAAACACTTTTTGCATTCACCAGACTTTCAGAAGAATTGATATCTATCGGCCATATTGAATTTTTATGTTATTATTGTGTTTATTTGCTGCAGAAAGTAAAAGATTCCTGAGGGCTGCATTAGGCATCTGCAGAGCTGATGAACCAGTGCTTCCACTGGTGTGAATCCGCTCTGGCTGAGAATCCAAACCTTTGCTTCCTTACCAAATGGATTCGCTGTGTAAGAATAAGTGAACATCAGCAGCTGTTAAATAAGATCAGGGTAACTGTGCAGGCTTTTAGTTCAATGGCACCAATTAAAAATTAGTCTTCAAGCTGTGCTTGGACCCGTGAGCTTTGCCAGAGTATGGCAGAGCCAGGATTACTTGGAAATTTAACATTAACCATTATCTCAGCCCTGATTAGGCTAGAGATAATTGTGAATCCATTTATAGTTTTGTAGCAGTACTAGTGCTGGCTAGAAAATGGAAATCCTTATTAATAATTTCATCTCTTGAAAGCATTTTTTACTTTAGAGTTGCATATTCTCTATAAGCAGGCAATGAACCCTACAGAAGCTTCTAAGGCAGGCAAAAGCAGGATCCTCACTTGAATTTTCCATTAGCAGAAGTTGTTTTCAAATGAAATTCTAAGTGCAACTTTAATGTTAGAAATGGCAACTTTATTGAATCATAATTTCAGGGAAGTTCCTGGCATTCTTTTGTATTATTGATAGCTGTGATGTTTTTTAGTATTAGGGTTTTTTAAGTAATTTCATATTAAAGTTATAACAAGCCTCCATCAGCAAGTAATTTTCCCAGAAGAAGCATCACTATGACACAGAAGTTGCACATAGTTCTAGTAGTGTATTATAACATACCTTCCAAGTTTAAAATATCCTCACAGCAGCCAGCTGAGTTCCCATTTCTAATTTACTCACATTTGCACAAAAATTGTCAAAAAGCTGCAGAAATCTTCCTACTCTGTTCCAGTGTTCTTCCAACTGGACAATTAATGGTATTCCAGACACTCAAGAACCTTGATGCATTTTTTTCAAGCAGTTACTCAGGGGTCTCACTAAGTTATTTTCCAATCTTACAATTATTCTTTTATTACCGATTCAGTCTTTTCCCTTTCAATTTGTTTACTCCAATTAGCCTGTGGACTCAGATTTGTTCAGAGTAATTTACTGTTGTTGTAATTGGATGCATGGCCTGCGTGGCATGTTTATTCTTTCATAAGTGGCCTCACACTCTCTCTCACTGAGGCACCTCTGCCAGCACCCCTGGATCTGGATGCACTCCCAAGGAAGGGTTTGCTGTAATTCCATGGCCAACACAGAGACCCTGATTTCAAATTCAGCCTTCATTTTCCCTGTGATGAATATTTAACCAAATGTGCCTGATTTAATGAAAATTCTTGCAGTAACTTACCACCCAGTGCTCAGCTGAAGTAAATAGAAGAAGAACTGGGCTCACAGTTAAGCGTATTACAGTTCAAACACAAAATTATGTTATTAATCTGACTCTAGTGTGCATGCACTTGGAGACCACAGTCCTTTGGATGCAGAGGTGACAGGGAATGTCCAGTTTCCCTCAGGAGTAGGAGACCTTGCTGAATGTCATACTTGGATTCCTTGCAGAACTGTTCTTCCTTTACTTGACCATCATCTTCTACTTCAAGTGGACTGATTGTGTTTGGATTTCAGAAATACACAGGTCTTAACTGATGTACAATTCACCTTTGGACTTATCTTTATTTCAGCAGTTACAGTGGTTTCATGTCCTGTAAGACTTCCATATGACTCGGTTTGGGTCATATTTGTCCTTAATAATCAGATTTTTTTCTTCTTTTTTTCTTTAAAAAATGTTATTTATAATTTTCAAAGCAAACTTCTGAACTATTTGGCAAAACTAAAGAGGCACATTTTTCAGTGCGCTTTTTTTTTTCCTGACAAACCTGTTGTTCCATTTCTAGCAATAATAATTTCATTTTAAGAATATATCTGTAATCCAGCCATTTACCAATCAGCAAAACAATACTGCACAGGGAAAATTTCAGACAGCTCAATTGTGAATAGATGTTTGAACCTTTAAATGATTACTTTAATGAGATCCATAAAAATTTAAGAGTTTGTGCAACACTGATACTGAAAATTTCTTCACACAGTTTATTTTTTTCGTGTCCCTATTGCCAACCCAGACCTATTCTGGGATGCAGACCCTCAATGCTGACTTGTTTCCTCCCATAAAAGCACTAAGAACATGATCATGATTAGTACTAAAAGCAAGATACATATTGACTAAATAAAAACATTCTCTGGCAAAGTCACAAATAGAGCTGATAACCAATTACCTTAGTATGGTATATAACATATAATCAGCCTGTCTGCAAAATGCCAGCTATGTAATTAAGGTCCCAGTTCAGTAAAGAGACTATGCATAATATTTGGGTTGTATAATTTCCTGCCTTATCGCTGTGTATAAATACAGAAGCGTGGACACACCACCATTCTTCACTTTACAGAAGTTATTAAGGTAGCCAAGTATGACTCATTGCCACCTTTTAGCTGTGTTACAAGCAAAATAGCATTTGCTTTTCTCTGCATTATGTCCTAATTGCCTGCTGGAACTGAAGTAAATCCAAGACTAATCTGTATGGGGAAGTAGCACCTCTTTCCTCTGTGTCTTGGCGCTGCTGCAGCCCCTCCAGCTCAGACTGCAGCAGCATTCAGAACTGCCAGAGGAGTGGGCTCCATGTGCCTCACACGTGATTCCCTGGAGAGAGCCTCTCAATTAAATGTGAGACTTGTGTAAGAGCAGGGATTCTTTCATCTCTGATTTGCACACTGCACTTACAAGGGAGCAAATAATCTTTCAAGTGAATCACCTTTCCCAAAACGTGGAAATTGTGAAAGGGCGTTTAATGCGTGTGTCAGCTCTGTCTGCCTTTGCTGGGCACGTTTAAAGCAGCCCTTGCAAGCAGTCTCAGCTCTTCCTTCAGGGATGAGAAGCCTTTGAAGAGGGATTTGCCAGGTGATGGGAAGCCTTCAAAGAGGCGCAAAGGACAGGTCTGCAGCCCCGGGCGGTATCCAGGTGGGCTTTCTGTGTGCAGACCAACCGGCCCGGGAATCCCCGTGTTTTCCAGGTGGTAACGGAGGCATCACGTCTGGGTGTTTATTTAATGGATTAACAGCAGCACGTAGCACTTCCTGTGGGGTTTGAATCGATAAGGGAGTGCAGTCCTTTGGTCTGACAAAGTGAGTGTTGTGTGTGGGTGGGACTGTGAAAGGGAGCAGACAGGAGTCTCTTCAGAAGGTGTTTTCAGAGCTGAGCACAAGTGTTTGCCCTCCAAAGCAAACAAGCGCCAGCAACCCTGTTTTCTTTGTCTCTGGGGTCTAGTTTGCATTAATCACACTCCCTCTACCTTCATGACATCCAAAAAACTGACGGAACCAAGTGTTGTGTTTGTTCAGACAGCAGCAACAAGGGAAGGATATATCATCCCACTCTGAACAGTGACAACCTCCTTTTTCTTGGTGCAGCCTCCCTATGCTCAGAGAGGAAAAACTGCTCAGTTTCTGAATCCTCTTCAGGAGTGTGGCCAGACCTCTCCATTGCCTGAAGTGTCAGTCCTTGGAGCAGCAGGCAGTCAAGGTGCCTAACTCAAAAGTAACCCTTGAGTATTAGTATTTCAGTCAGGTTTCTAGAAAGCAAATTGGAAAAAAGCTCCAGTATATTAATACTTGAGAGGTAATTGCAAAGAATAGCAGGGCTTGTTTTGTATTAACACTCATAGTCTTTTTTTTTTAATTAAGTCTATATTTTAATTAAGTATTAGTAATATACTGAAAAGTATTTGCTTGGTTTTCTAGCAAATAAGTGTTTCAGGAGGCGTGTTAAATGGGCATTTCATTTAGTTTATGACCACAATTCCTTTTGCAGACTGAGCCCTCCAAAAAGTGAAAAATAAGTTCATTGCAAATCTCTTAATAGAAATATCTAACAGGCAGAATCCCTGAATGTATCATCTAAGAAGAAGGCAGATCCTGGAGATGAGGGAAAGTGATTTAAGATTCAAAGATGAATGATGAGGCCTCATGAGTGAAATAAAGGAGAATTCTACGTGTGCTGTCTTGAGGAGGGAACAAACTCACAGATCAAAAGCTCATGTCAAATATCTTTGAAGACTGTTTGTCCAAAAGCCCACACTTCTTTTCAGTCTTGGAAAGGACATTAATAATGCAAGAATGCATGAAAACATCCCTAATCTCTGTGGTCCCTTCCCAGTTATGTACTCAGGAACATAATGGGTACCATTTGGAAATAAAACAATTTTGTGCGTTGTAAAAGCATTAATCGTCAAAATTCAAAAATTTAATTGAAAACTTCAATAAAATAATGTCAATCAGATATCAGGTCTCAGACTATGAAATAGATGAGGTATTTGGGATGTTTCAGTGAGGCAGGAAGTCAAAGGATCTGGTGGTTTTCATAGTTTTTCCTTAATGTTATTTTTTAAAGTGGTAAATGTGCTCTTTTTGTGAGTAGTTCTCAAGGACAAGATCTCCCTAGATCTTTGCATTTTTTAATCTCTGATCATATATATAGACATTTGAATATATAGCATTTATGGTAGTTTCTGTAATTTAAAGAGATATTTAGCAGAAAATTTATACTGACAAATCATAGTGTAGATCAATATCTGGCATATAAATAAAATACTCATAGAAGCTCTTTAAATTTGGAGGCAGGAAATTAAGCTTGTAATGTTTATTGTGGCTAAAATTTTGATTTTTTTTTTATTCCTCATATTTATTTAGATAATGATGATTCAACTTGATCTAAGAAAATGTTCCCATGTTTCATTACTAGGTAGAAAGTGCATTCATCTCAGAATATTGATCATCCTTTCCATTTAGACAGAAGCAGCTTTCCACCCTGATAGGACCACGGTAATAATTTACTGAGCCTAACAAGCTGCAGCATCTGTGGTGGGAGGTACAACACCTCTTTCTTCCCTTTCTTTTCCTGCTCTCCTCATCAGGAGGTTTCCAGGGACAAATCCAAGCTGACAGTGGCCACGCTGCGTTTCTGAAACAGTTTAATCGTTTTGTTTAGTTTTATTTAGTCTCTTATATGTGCAGGTAACTCATTTGTGGAATGTTGGCATGGGCTGCAAATAAATAGCAGCAACATCGCATTAACTGAGACCCCTTACAAAGCCCAGCAGCACAACTTTCCCATTTAAAAGGAAAAACATTTGGAAGTAAGCAGTGAGTGTGTCCAACAGAATGCTGCTTTTGGTTTTTCTGCTAAAAAGATACAAATGGATGGGATGATTTTTTGAGTAAAATTGATGAAGGGCATAATTCAAGTTCCCACATTAGTAGAACTGGGATAGTATAATAATTTCCACCCATAAATATTACATGTGCAGGAACTGATCAAATGCTAATCTTTGTTCTAAAAAACACCTAGAGTGGATTTCTAGATCATCTGGCTTTGGTAACAGAAGGAGTTTCCACTAGCCAAATACCAGTTTACAAAGAAATTCTTCTTGTGCCAATACTGATTTTTCAAGTGAGTTTAAAACTTTTTTTCAAATAATTGTAAAGGAGTAAAAGGGAAGCTGGTGGCTTATTTAAAAACAATATGTGGTTAACATTCCTCATTGTGGTTTTAGCATTATTTCAGCACTTGTTAAAATCAGTTTTAGACTGTAGTGTCTATCTGATGTGAAGGAGGTGGTAATTGCAGAGCATGGTAGGGTAGCAATGAGTTTGGTGGGTTCTGTGCATGTAGCTTTATTCTGTGTTACTGACTTAGCACCACAAATTAGCCAATAGCAAATAAGGTGAATGAGGTTTAAAAGTTTGGTAAAAAATCCTTTTATAAATTGTTAGGTGTTTTTAGCACAGATTTATGAGCCTCAGTAATAACCTTTATATCACACAGTATTTCAAATGGGTCCCAGTTCTCCTAAGTTTAGTGGCATCTGTTTGTCTATTTTCTCATGGAACACAGAAGGTACCAGTTTCTGTAAGACGTGTGCCACAAGCGCCTGCGTGCACGTGTCCGTATGGTTGGGCAGGGGCTGCAGAGGAATTGTCAGTGTTCCACACTGGACTGCGTGTGTAGGTCTGTGCAGTACAGCTGAAGTTCCTGTCTAATGGACAAACCTCAGCCTTCCCTATCCTGACAGCATTTCCTGGGTTTTCCCAGCAGCTGCAAAGAGGGCTGTGACACATTTCAGCTGTCTTGGCATTTGGCTAAGACGTGTCTAGTTTGGAAAATTGTGATAAGGTCTGTATCAGTGAGAAGGCAGAAAGCTCCTTGTGATTGTGTGGACTGCATTAGATAATGCAGGGCTCTCTTTTTTGCCATTTTACTGCAGTGTGATTGTAAAATGTTACAGTGGTTTAATGATGTTTACAGCTATGTGAACTCGAGAATTAAACTTTTAACATTTTATAATGATTGTAGACAGCTGGTAAATGCATTTTTATCAGTCACACTCTGTGCTTGTTTTAAGGTGACAGACCTTGGGGTGGGGTCTCTGCAGCCTAGCTGAAGACACTCAGTTTGGACCTCTACTTTACTTGCCCAGTATTGTCACTAAATGAACTTTGTAAGATTTTCTTTTGAAGAACCCTGAAGAGACTGTCAGTCTCTTTGAAACTCTTCAAAGTAATATACTTTTTTTCATTGACTTCACAGGGAATTTAGCTACCTATGCTGTGAAGAGGAGACACACTTAAAATGCACACCCAACTTCAACACCTAAATTAGGTAAATTACATCATTGCCCCTTCCTGTAGCCCCAGGGGCCTTGTGGCCTGAATACTTATTTTTAAAGTCCACACAGACAAGAGAGTAGGAGCTCTAAAGCATATGGGTCAAAAGTAGCATCACTCAGTCAAAGAGGTCCGGAAGCCCAGAACTTGTCACAGCTGGCTACATTTAGTTCAGTGTGAGAAATAAAGCAGAAATTCCCTACTGTAGATGTGGGCAGTCTAGAGTTTATCCCCTTCTGACAAGCACTGCTGTATGCAGAGTTTACTCATCTTTTCATTTCCTGCTGTTCTGTTGATGGATAAATGTGCAATTCAAAAATAATCATCGGAGTATTCTTAAACAAAAATGATTTGCTTTAGTGAGGATGCAGGATTTGAAGAGATTCGGTGAGCTCATGATCTGTTTTCAAATTCGGAGTAGCTCTTTTGAGATCTACGGAAGTTCTGTCATATCAGGAACATCAGGCATAAAAACTTCATTACTCTGAGTTCTTTTTATTTTCTACTACATTATGCTTTATTTTGTTTTGGGAACTTCTGAGTAGAATGCTCATGGAAATTCATGCATTTATGGAACAGCTGAATTTGTTCTAATGAAGATTTTTAAATTTTTTGCCACTGTTAAAGGACTATTTAAAAATTGCTAAGAAGGAAGAGTCTAATGAATGTGGGCATTTTTGTGTATAATGAGCATTTTCCGATACCTAGTAAACTCTTCATCCTTAAGATGGCTAAACCTAAACCAGTTACCTCATATTCCTTTGAGATACCTAATCCTGACAGTTGGACTATTATCTTACCTTATATTACCTACCAAGACTTTGCTATTCAGTAGCTGAAGGAATATCAATAATAACTTTCATAGGAGATTTAAGAGGTATCAGTTTTCATTAGCTATGTATTACTTCAACAGCTTAGTTTCAATTTCAGTCCAACTCAGTTATTAAAGACTTAGTTTCTGAAAATGTTTTATTTATCTTTGCATGCTCTGATAATTTCTCTTTCTTTAACAATATTTAAATCTATTTGTTCTGATATAAGCTGTTGAAAGTACCCTGAAGTCTTTACAATAGAATAAAAGATTTAAAACTGGTAGAATAGTACAAACCGGTCTAAGAAAACACTCACATTGAAATGAGCTGTTTGGAGTTTATTTATTTTAGTGGTTATACCATGTTGACTTTCTGAAAGCTGTGTTCCCTTTTTATTTTAAAAATTTAGAAATACATAGTTATACTGCAACCCTGTTTTCAAATGTGTTTTACTCAGTGTTATAACAAAAACACCCTAAAGCTTGTGTGATGTATGCATATGCATATTTATCTGTAGCTCATACATTCACGCATATATATGTACCACTAAAAGCTGTAAAGGATGGCACCACTGAATAGTTTTTACCATCTCTCAGTCTTACAGTAATGTAAAAGTCTTCAGGTTGTGACAGAGTTGTCAAGTCTCTTCTGAGAGTAAGAGAGAAGAATTTGCCCAGGTGAATAGCCAGATAAATTCCAAATGAGAGTGGTTTCTGATGAAAAAGGGCCAGCAGTGTGGTCATGCAAGGTCTCATCAGGGGACTGCAAAATAAGAGCTGAGAGATGTCTTTGATTATTATTTTGTTCCCTGTCCTTTTTCTACGGTTAATGAGTAGAGGTTTACCATGAGATTTCTTAAATCCTTTCTGTTTTTACACACTGAAGGTTCACTGGCAGATGACTCAGATGTCATATGTGGTTGGAATTAAGTTGGCTTCATTAAATGGTGGAACAATAGAGTGGATATCATGATTACAAGAGAGGGCAGGGAGTGCTGAGATGAAAGGCAGAGATGTGCTGTGCCTGGCAGAACTCCAGCAACACAAGGGAGCTGGGGCGACTCTGTCTGACAGGGAGGTCAACACCACAATTAACATCCCCTCTCCTACATGCAGGGCAGGGAGCTTGGACAGAACCAGATGATAAATCTTGGAAAACTCAGAGTCAGATTTGTATACTTAGCTCTTTTAAACTGAGGATGACACACAAATCAGAATAAAACTAACTCACAGTAATGAAAAGTTTGCCCCAGTTGCCACAGAGAGACTTCCAGTGTCTGTGTTCACCCTCTTTGAGATGAAAGACATTGCTGTGTCAGTCAACATCCAAGTAAAACACACTGCAGAGTTCTGCCAGATTCAGGTTTTTATCTCAGGAAAACCAAAGATCAAAACATGTCCTATATCTGTAAGTCTGATGCTAAATGCAGACTCTCCTGTTTTAGGTGCTTGTTTTTCCTTCTACGTTCATTTGAATGTAGATGGAGGGGAAAGGGCTGAGGAGAGAAAAAAAAATTATTTTTGTTTGTCACTACAAAGTAAATAAGAATTTCTGATAAAATACCACAAGACATTTCCTATGGGAACATCAGTAGCTATAAAGGAATATACTGGGCAATGTATTGTATTTCAGGAATTAGTATGGATGAATTGGTATTCTTGGGGTATTACTCAAGAGAAAAAAATTGTTAAAAGATGGAACTTCCCTCACCAAATTTTGTGAGTGATTTAATGGAAATCCACACTACTGTTTGACATGTTAAATCTTGCTGCGTAATAAATTGCAGGTAAAATAAACTCAAGGTATTTAATAAAATATTCTATCCATATTTTCTTAAAATATCAAATTTTAGTGCTGTTTCCTAAACAGTCTGTGAAAATTTGTTTATTTAAGTGAAAGTAAATGGCTAAGTTGTATAAACATTTAGCAGAAGTAAAAACAGATGTACTAGACAGTGAGTAAACAGTTGAAAATATCAGTTTGGAAAGACTGTGACTAGATGTGTGCTTATTTGCATACAGCATTTACTTGAGTAGGTACAGGAGACAATCCAATAGGTTTTTCTAATGGATAGTTTTCTAAACTATCCAACAGAAGAGTTCATATTGAAGAAATAATTGTTTTATAAGCTATACAAACTCTAATTTTAAATCAATCAGCATTAAGCTGCATTATCCTTTCAATTAGGGAGATTAGAAGGGCAAAGAAGTGCTTCCCAATCCTTCACCTCCAGTTTCTTTGTTTCAAAATAGACTGTTGTGGAAAATCTCTTCTGCTTTGCTTGGCTTTCTGAACAAAGTGTCGGTGTAGAGGCATCTAAAGAGAGTTGCCAGGGTTCACACTGTCTGTGCAATGTAACTGGTGCCTCATTCAGGAGCTCCGCACCAGCCACTGCCAGGAGAGACCTGAGAATGAGATCCCTGTGGCTCTCACCCCGCTCAGGATCATCGCAAGAGGTTTCTCTTCCCTTTATCCGTGCAGCCAGGGGTAGGAAATACAAGCTGTGTTTCTAGAGTTCTCACCAAAAGTCCTATGAGGAGCAATAACTTGCTGAAGAGCTGCATAAGGAACAGCAAAGTCCTTCCTTTGCTCTTTTCTCTGGTTCATGACCTTCTGATACTTAGCTGAGGTTCCAGAAAGAAGGGATTAATTTGCACAATGTTCGTTCTCGTTTGTTCTCAGCCTGATTATACCCAGTCCTTTACAAATGCAGCTATAGAAGAATGTTTATTTAATTTCCCAAATTAACTCCCTGTACACAAAGCTGATATCACAGCTGTGCTAGAGACATCTGAGCTCTGACACAGCTCCAATAGCTATGGAAAAACTTCCTCTCCAAGGGGTACGAATTGCTCCATCCTACAGCCACTGCTGCTGACATTTGGGAGGGTGGTGCTGCTCCAGTCTCATCAGCAGGAAAGCTGCTCCAGAGCAAAGCAGTCTGGCTGGTTGGGGTTCTTCCTTCAGGGCCTGCCACCAGCTGTCAGAATTCAGCAGCTCACTCAGGGAGACTCTGTGATCACATTTGAGCAGGGCTGTGCAGGCTGAGGTTCAAACTGCAAGATTTATGTGGGGGTTAAAGTGTGCAGCAGTATTTTTATGGACAAAACACTGCATTGGTAGGTTGTGATGATGCTTTTCAATGTGTCACCTGTTAATTTAAGTGGTGGGAGCACATATCGATGCCTTCTTTCCCCATATGCACTCTATTTTCTTTCCATCCTGCTTTAATTACTACTTACACACTGTATCTATTGTCACTGCAGAGACAGGGTATATTGATTTTACAGACAGGGGAAAAGAGTGTCGTGTGAAGGAGCTGCTGAAGGATAAGTGTAGAACAGGAAACACAAAGAGACCATTTAAGAAAAGCCCCAGTACGTAATATGAATATCTTAGAACTTTTTTTAAAGTTTCCTGAAGAGGTTGTGGAGATACTGGAGACATATTTGCAATGTGCACACCTTCACTTAGTGGTCAAGAATATCCAAACCATTTCTCACAGATGTTTTAATCATTTCCAATGAAACAATGCTTGGATTGAGTAAAGCCAACACGTGGCAAATATGTCCTAATCAAAGAGCAAAAAAAGTCAACTGTGTAGTTTCTTTTCCTATACCACTTAATCAGCTTTGCAGGTAGCTCAGCTGCTGAAATTTGAGGCAGAGTTTTATTAGAAGAAATCAAAAGAAAGCAACAGTTACAGCAAAAGCAATGCCCCAAGGCATATTCTTTTCTTTTTTGAACTAACATGCCTTAATTGTGGAAGTCTATGGATGAGAACTGACAGTAGGAAAACAATTAAGATAATAAATGAGTTTCTAAAGCAACAGATAAAAACTCATTCAATGTCTTTAAAGATCCCATTTCAGAGACAAGTGTGTTAAACCCCAGGGAGGGAGAGGAGAAAGCCTTTCTGTGCTCACCTGTGGATTGCCTCCATGCAAAACTCACCAATCCTGTGCAGAATGACTCGATGCCTAAAATGCATTTTTAAAAAAAATTTGCATATGTAAATATACATTTGTCTTTTAAAAATTGCAAATAGATGTAACTTTTTCAATTTAACATGAAATCCACTGCCAACCATTTCCTAATTAATATCTTTTTTAGGTTTCCTTGCTTACAGTGGCACTATTCCTTAGGTCCTGATTCAAGGTGTAATGAAAGTCTTTCAGAACCATTAAATCTGTTCCTTTTAGCTCCCTGTTTGTAAGCAGTGCAGTGCTTTCTCTCAATGCTATCAAAATATGTCCAAAGTATATAATAAAAATATTTTAATATCAAAAAATATTTTTTAAACGATCGAAATTCTTGGAATCAGCAGAAAAAGAACAATGCCAAATTTTGTTAATTTTTACAATACTTTTTCAGAAGGATTTTTTTGGAGATGGAGACAAAAACGTGGCATTTTTTTTACACTCCAAAAAATACCCGTCTCCCTTTCCAATTATCATCTGCTTTCTATCCTCTGAACCTGGGCAGTGGGTGCCAGGCTTTGAAGCAGAGCTACAAAGCATTTGGCTGCTTTCAGAACAAGGCAGGAGGACTGACCTGGGACTGTGATGAGTGAATAATGCTAATGCCATTAAGCATAAGGTTCTCTGCATTCCTTGTCTTGTGTAGTGAAGTGATATAAAAATGCAGAGCCTGAGTTGTCCACTGCGGAAAGCCTGGCTCTGGTCACTTCTCCCACAGCACTGCAGGGCTGCTGTTACCCCTGACACTGCCTCACCCCAGGCCAAACAAGCCCAGTTCCCTCAGCCTCTCCTCACGTGGGCAGAGCTGGCCATTTTGTTGGTTCTCCACTGAATTCACTCCAGTTTATCTAAGTATTGCTTGTATTCAGCGGCCCAGAGTAGGCCCAGTGTTTCAGATGTGCTCTAACAAATGATGACCAAGGACGGGGGTGACAGGTTCAGAGCCTGTTAAGATGCTGCAAAAGGCATCAAGAAGTTAATACAGTGACGTGCTCTGAGTTTTAAATTTGGATTAAGATGCTTTCTTCAAACAAGTGGTTCAGACCAGTTTTGTCAACTGGACAAGTGGTTCAGACCACTCAGGGAGAAAGGAATTTTTGTCTCATACCAGCAGTAAGTAGTGCTATTTACAGTGAGCAGAGAGCTTTCTCTGCGTTCCTATTCATCCTGTGCTTTTGTTGTGGATGTTTGAGTGTATTCTGAGAACACATGCTCAGCAAAGCCACACAAAGCAGCCGATGGAAGCAACGTGTGCTTTCTCAGCCCTAAAGGAACACGCTCAGGGTGTGCTCTGACAGCCTGATGGGATGAGCAGAGCTGTTGGCCCGGTCAGACTCACTGGACTGCTGAGGGATGTTCAGAAAGCTCGCAGAGGGTTGTGAGTGTGCCTGGCTCTTCCCTGGGACACTTCTGGAAGAACAAGCTGTCTTTGTGTGTGCAGCCTAGCAGGTGAGTGGCCCACGTTCCATGAGTGTGCCCCAGCTGACCCAAGGGAGGCTCAGAGAGCTGGGAGCTGTAAAGTGCCTGTTCTCACACGTACAGGCCAAGCCTGAGGGCACAAAGCTGAAAAATGGGGCATTGTGCAGACCAGCAAAGTCTGTTACAACGTCTGAAACTTTGGTTTCAGTCTTTTCCTAAGCATCCCAGTATAAACCACAAAAACCTCTGATGTTTTTCATTAGATGATAAGATTGTGGGACACCTACTCCATAGGATTTATATGGAGTCTGTTTTCATCTATTTCAGAAAAGCATATTCCAATGCAATGGCTTGTACTCAGCACTAAGACTTCAGGCTGTTTAATTCACTGTGATTTGATTAATACATTTTAGAGGCAGATTGAAGTGATAGAGTGTTTAGACCAGTCGAGCCATCCAGCAGGTTTGGAAAGCCCAGCTTACTCATCTGTAATTTCATCTCATTAGGATAGCTTTATAAATTAGATTTTTAAAATAAATTTCTTACTTGAGAATATTAACATTTCTTTATTTGCCAGTGTAGTATATTTTATAATTTTCGTTTCATAGCTTCACTGCTTCATATTACATTCCATTGGCACTGTGGAATATGTGCAGGCAAAAAATTGGCTTCTTATGTTAAGAAGGAAAAGAAGGTGTCTGAAATGACAGCATAACAAATGACACACTATTATTATTTATTTCATTATTTTGTTGCTTGTGAAATGGCCAGCCATTAAATACTACCTGGTGCTGGGATGGATTCCAGAGTTTTGAATTATTTTTTTTCCTTCCTTATAGAGTATTTGTTTTTACACTGAGGCCCAGTACAGATACTGGAAGATCATTTGGTGGAACAGACACGTGTCTGTGTGCCTGGGCTGAATTGAAATTGTATGACAATAAAGCATCTGACCAACAGGTGCTTTTGAAATCTCAGGAGGCACCAAGCTGAGACTTCAAGTGTGTAAATCCCCTTCAAAATAACACTTGATGTGTTAATGTGTTGAAATGTGAGGACAAGCATGCAAGTGATGGTTTGAGGACTTCACCAAGCTGTCTGCACTTGCTTTTTATGTTCCAGAATGTATAAGAAAAAATAGACGTTAGTAAGTACTTTATCTAGTATGGACATCCACAGCTGGACATCTGCATTCTTCTTGGAAGCACCTCAGCCCAAGTGCTGGAGACCTGAATTCTGGAATTTATGAAATCTTGTGTTTCCAGGAAGCATTTTCTTTGAAGAATGTAACTGTCCAATCATCAGTCAGTGGAGTAATTACACTGGATACACATTATCATGCTCTTTGTATGTAATGTCCAAAAATGTTTGGGTTTGCTATAGCAAAGTGCTCTCGCTTTATTCAATATGAGGATTGCTCACTCACTGGGGTGCACTTGGGGCATCCTTAGTGAGGCAGGTTAGAGTTGCCAAACAGAGTGTGGAACAGCTCTCTGAAAAGTGTTGGGTATTAATGCCTGTAGATTTTGCCATGCAAGGTCAAAAGCAGGCAGACCAGTGGTTCTGTTTTCTATGAAATGCCTGCAGCATGTGGCTGTGATGCATCACACGCTAATGAGCAGGGCAGGGGGCTCGGCGAGCTGTTTTTCCTTGGAAGGCAGGGCTGCATGAAGCTGTTCCTGATTGCTGTTTATTCAATAAAGTTTTCAGTCTTCCAATTTATTTACTTTCAATTTTGGTTTCAGTTCATTTAACCTTCAGAAAACATTTGTGCTGTCTACTGCTTACAAAAAGAAGGCTCCAGCAGCCGTTGCTGCATTTATCTCTTGCTGTGGAGCTATGATGTCTGCAGTAATAAATGTATCCGTTTGAAAGAGAAGTGATTAAGTGCTTGTTGAAACGTCTTCTGGAACAAAACATTAGCTTTTGCTTTCAAAGGGCAGATACTGCACCAGATAGCACTTAACCTGGCCAAGGGCAAAGTGTTATGTTTAAACATCACTTTTCTGCTTGCTTCTGTGAAACAGCAAGGATATCTGCATTCAAGCACTTCCATTTCTTAACACATCAAAACAAGGATCTCTCTCCAGAACTGAAAGTACCACTGTTGTAACTATTGCTTTGTTTTCAAGTTAGCCCACCCATCCTACCAGTTTTCTGTGATTCATTCCTTTGAACTTTTTAATCTGAGAGATACAACAAAAGAAAAAAATAATTGGGGAGATACTGATATTTACATGCCAGACTTCTGTCTCCAGAGGCATTGGGTTCATCCACCTGCACCTTTCTGAACTAAAACTGCATTTGGCTGTCCTGCAGTAATCCCTGGTTGTCCAGCTCAGAAGTTCTCCTGAGATATGACACTGTTGTCATTGTGAAAGTATGTTGTAACTGTGGCCATTGCTTTTCAAAGCTGGTGGGTATCAGAGAAACCATAAAGATCCTCATTTTTCCCACTATCTGGGAAAAAGCTCAAGACCAAAAGCTGAAGCATGTAGAAGATGTGAGTTCCCTGCCCAGATCAGCTGGACACAGCCTGCTGGTCCCTCTGTATTACACAGAGCATGGCCAAGGTCCTTCTGGCACTGTAGAGCCTCTGGTACATTGCACAGGACTTTCTAAGCACTGATGTGAAAAGTTAATAATCACTGATAAGAATTCATCAATCTAGTGACTAAGGACTGTATATTTTCTTAATCTGAACCTAATAGGGATCCCCAGGAACTGCCGATACACCCTGTGTGTCTTACATGAAATTTTGTATTCTCAGCAGCAGATATAAACATTAAGAAACTATCATTATGTATTAACAGGTGTGAAAGTACAGAGCAAATACCAAATTGCCTGATTTTTCTATTTGGTCCATGTCTTGTTTTCAAAGAGTGTGTTTTATTTATATTTTGCAAGTATGCCACGAGTATTTATCAACATTGTTTTAGGTTTCATTAGCTTTAAAGATCTATAAATTGCGATAACGTTATTATTTTCCAGGAGTGGAATTTGGAGACACCCGAATTTAAAAACAACCCGTGGGATATATCAGTCGCCTGACTGCGAATACTAACTAACATTTTCGCTGTGCCCTGCCTTTCAGATCTGTGATAAGGAGTGGCACTACTACGTGGTGAACGTGGAGTTCCCCGTGGTCACGCTGTACATGGACGGCACAACGTACGAGCCGTACCTGGTGACCAACGACTGGCCCATCCACCCCTCGCACATCGCCATGCAGCTCACCGTGGGGGCCTGCTGGCAAGGTAAGATAACACCATCAGGAGGCCAGGCCAAAGAGGAGTCTCACTTGGCTTGCTGGTGGTATCAAATCAGATGTAAATCCGGAGTTGTTAATGAATTGAGTCCACGGATAAAACGGACGGGACATTGACAGGCTTTGCATTTTCATCACCTAAAGAAGTATTGGGTACAGTTTGTCTATTCAGTGTGAAAGGTTGTCTCCTTTATCTTTTGTCTTCACTTCTTTTAATTGTTTCCCTTGTTCTCCAGCCTTAAGCGAACTATCTGAATATTAAAGACCTCCAGCTCCTTTCAGTCCCTGCCTCAAATTTCTTTCACAACTCATGGCTCAATCCTGCACTTATCATATTGGATGTATATCACCAGCAATTACAGTAATTTAATTGATTCACTATCTTGTACACCAGAAGTAAAAGTGAGAGTAAAATAAATCCAAAAGTCCAAACCCCTGAGCCATACTTATATGGGCCTTTGATTATTAGCTTTTTCTGTTTTCTACCCTTTATAATACCACCCTTCTCATTCTTTTTTCCTGATCCTGATGCCACTTTCTTTCTGTCTTGTCTGCATTACACCTGAAGTTCTCCTCTTTCTCTGCTTTTTTTCAAAGTTGCCTCCACTATGCCTCCACACTTGTGTCTTGTTTCCACTTCAAACAAAGTATGAAGTGAAGGAAGCTGTATAATTAGGAAAAAATGCTTTAACATAGATTATTTGTTCCCCACTCTTTAACGTGGTCTCACTTTCTCCATTATTACCTTGTTTGCCAGTTTGATCTCTGCCTATTTGCAAAATTTGGACATTTTATGCATGGCAGGGCTCTTTAGTGTAAATAGTACTAGAAGCAAATCCAGCTGTTAGATTATGAACACCTTGGGGTAAAGATCCAATCTTTACTATGATGACAACATGCAGAATGAAGCCACACTAATCCCAAAAACAAGATTTGATAAATTTAGCATATTGATCACTGAGGTGTAGGTCAGCATTGCACTAATCACATGTATTTGGAACAGTATGGATTAATTCTTGCCTAGCTGGTATTTGCATGGGTTGATTTTTTTGTTGGGTAGTATTGGTGCAGTACTTGTACATCAAAGTTCCAGGGTTAACAAATGCAAATGTAAATTCAGTTCTTTCCAGACATGAGCAAATTCCAGAGAGGCTGTGAATAATCATGGAGTGTTGCCTTCTGAAAAATCAGCATTTCCCAGTAGCTGATTTTTTTTTTTCCCCTGAAAGTCTCAGTATTGGTAGGAATGCACCCCTCTCAGCCCTCACCCGAATCTCATGTTAATCATCCTGCAGATGCCAAGTTTGGAGGACTCTGGAGTAGTTCTCATATCTGTGGAACAAGCCCTGCCTAAGCAAAAGCTGTGCCAGCTTTGCCACAGTGCTGCATCCCTGGGGTTCATCTGCCCCCAAGGCAGCTGAAAAAAACAATGGTCTTGTTCCCTTTGCAGCTCTTTCTCATCTCAAATTGTAATGAGAAGGAATTAAGGCAAAACTTCTCACATAGGCTCACAATACATTTAGACCCGGACTGTATTTAGTATTTAAGTTCTTAAACAAATGGAAAGTTGCAATTGTTTTCAAGCATTTTTATCTTTGCCTTGAATAATTTGATGGCTTAATGAAAAACCATTCAGGATAAGATTCCTCTTCCTTTCCTGTGACACACCTGATTTAAACTACTGAAATCATACTTATGACTGCTGTTAATATTAACTACAATATTATGTTATTGCTCTTGTAATAGTGAGAGAATTTGAGCTCGTCAAAAGTAGAAACAAATTTTCCACCTCATGAAAATGTCAAGACTTAGCTAAGATAGTGTGCTAAAGATTCTGATAAACTGTCATGTGTCAGGCAAAAAGATAAACTTTTAATGGTTATGTGAAACAAGATTTCAAGATACTGCTTTTGGTAAAGCTTATCTTTTGATATGTTTGTTTTGATCACCTCAAACTATTTTAAATGAATGGTGTGGAAAGTCACTTTGTTAATAAGATTCAGCACTGTATTTTAGTCTGTGAAATTATTCAACATATAAACCTAATCTATTTTATTCAAAACATTAGTTTTCAAGATTTGTATATTTCAAGGAAAAGGGACTTTATCAAATAAATATTTTAACTATAAATACCTTCTGTGAAACTGTTCACTAAATCTACTTAGTCTAATACATTTTGACCAGTAAGAATAGTCTAAACCTCTACATTTCAAAGCTGCTTTACAACTGTCTATGATTTATTTCAGTACAATTTGCAGTGATTTTGGTGTCATAAGTCATCCCTGGTAAGAGGATATGAGGAGTTTCTAGCTCTGGTTTGCTAAGACCACTTCCTTCCCTTTTCATCAAAGCCCTGGCAGAACAGGAACACAAGTTCTAACCTCTGCCTTCAGAAAGGGCAAGACCTTTTTTTGTGTCTTTACTAAACCATTTTACAGTTCTGACTCCACAGCATCCGTTTGTCAAAGTCAAATTATTTGAAAAACAATCTCAACTCAGGCAACTAAAATGAACCAGAAGAAATAATATTCCTTTTTCTTACCACACGGATTCTGATTTGCTCACAGCCAAAAGTAAGTGGCTGGGACTGTGGGGCAGCTGGAGAACTGCCAGGGAGCAGGAAGAGTGTATCTAGGGGACAATGAAAAATCCAGAA
This sequence comes from Atrichornis clamosus, assembly GCA_013400975.1. Lineage (NCBI taxonomy): Eukaryota > Metazoa > Chordata > Aves > Passeriformes > Menuridae > Atrichornis > Atrichornis clamosus. The sequence goes on from WBMZ01002278.1 coordinate 303,817, forward strand.
GAAGAATTACAATTTACTCTGCTAGCACTAGTAGGAAAATCTGCTACTGCTATGAGGGATTTACCCCTTCATATATGAAAATTCTGAGTTCTGGTCTGGTCACTGGGAATTGTTCTACTGTTTATTTAGGAGCCTGAGTATCCTGCATGGTACAAGTGACTCTTCAAGCCCTGATCTTTTCATCACTTACACTGGTACTCATCCTGGGGTTGTGTAGCAATTATCATGCTTGCACCGCCTTCTTGTCTTTCTCAGAGTAATACCATGCAGGAATCCTGGACACGGAAAGCAAATTCCTTTCTTTTCGGTTATTATTATTTCCTATTATTAATATTTCAACGCTTGAGTAACTGTTTTCTGACTTTTACAACCTTGTTTATAGCATCCATTATGAAAAGTTAGGTTAGTTTTTATTTCTACCTTCAGCTCTTCAAGTGAAATATAAGAGCAGTTTAAGATCAGTGCTGTTCTCCTGACCATAACATGAAAACAAACCAAATGTGCAATCTCTCAGGCTTACGTGACAGAATTAAACTTCAGCCTATGGTTTTCTCACTGTGCCTTGGTTTGTTTTCATTTGGTTTTTTTATGTCAGTATTCAAGGTGGAATAGGCAGATCTCTCCTTTACTCTTGCCTTGGCAGTGTAAAAAGCATGCCTTGTTTGCTTGTGCCTGACTTTATGCAAAATTTCTTTAAACAATGTGAGTTGAGTGCTAGGGCTCTCCAAAAAGGAGGAAGAATTAGCCTTTTCCTGAAGGGTACATTCTTGGAGACAAGCAGAGAGTGAAGATGCTTGAAAGAGGCTTTAAAGGTGATAGAAGAGACCCCTCCTAGGGTCTGTCAGGCACTGGGTAAAGTTTACTGCTGCCCAGAAAGTGGCCCAGTTACTTAAAACCAAGTCTGGGGAATAGTTCCCAGCTCTAATACCACATTGGGCATGAGGAAAGTTGTGTGATTTATTCTGGCATAATCAATATGAACTTTATTCACCTAAAATTAGGTATTCTGGATGTTACTGTGGTATAATCTTCCTTTTTTTAATTTAAAAACCTTGGTTCTTTCTTCAGGGAGCTTATTAAAAGGAGGATCTAAGAAGAGCTGCCTCACTGATTTAGGGTCCTTCACAATGGTTAGCACAGAGTGAATTATTTTTTGCGTAGTTTTGCTATAGTGTAGTGGGGATGGTTTATTTGAGGGTGGGAGTTTAGGCATTATCTTTAGACTAAAGTGTTTATGTTGGTTTGGTTACATGTGACCCAGGAGCAGTGACAGCTAGAGCCCATCTCCAACAAAATTCCAGCCTTCATGCATGGCAAATCCTAACTTACCTCTTAGCTGTGACTTCAGTGACACGAGGCCTGGAAGAAGACAGTAATGACTACAGAGCTAAGCAAACTGGACTCTTAGTGAACAAACCAAGGGCAGAAATCAACAGCTGGTACAGCTGTTCCTGAAGTTAGGCCTTTCTGTACCCTGGTAAAGTTTGACAGCTTTCTGTACAGGTACTTAGGGTTAATTATGTAACGTAATCTTAACATCTTTAAAATCTTGTTCACATCAGTGATCTCACAGATGATTGTCAAGGGTGTGATTTTGATGTAGGTCAGGTTATTTAAGGCCAAACTGCTGTTCTGTCTCTAATGGTGGAAGAAATTTTCAGGCAAAATTACTTTCTCAGGGTATCTAAAGGACAAATTTGACTTGCTTGCACGTGTGCTTCCCAGAACAAAAGAGACAGCAAAGGGAAAGTGTCTCTGAACCCCTTCCTCCTTGAATGGGTGTTAGAAGCAGGCATGGTCTATTGGGATGTGAGAGAACTCCCCAAGGCTCAGCTTTGGTTCTCATTACTGCTCTCTTCTTCTTTAGCAATAAAAATACTTCAGCTTTGCCCTTCTACCTTACGACCTCAAGATCTTTTCTAATAATAAAGAGGTAGCACAATTCTGCAGCAAGGCAGGGGAGTCACCCTTACTCTGTGAGGACAAAGTGCATTATCAAGAGGGCAGACGATTTTTCCTCGGGTCACTTAAAAAGTTCTGCATCACAGCAAGAATAGAATCAGACTTCATGTTCTACTAAGAAATTGTCCTTATTCTTCCTTTTAGATTTTTCCATCCTGTTTCATTCTCCTGAGCAATGCAAACAAATCATTAGCTTGTCCTGGAGTGCACTTTACAAGAGTTTATCCCAGTAAGTTCTCAGAGTTCATTATTTCTGATCCAGTTTATCTGAGGACATAGCAAATGGACCCTTTTACAGAGTGAGAAACTTCTTCCATTAAACCAAGGTTTATAGGTTCCCACTCTGATCCCTTTATTGCTACACATTCAGTGGCAAAAGCAGACAGAAGATGGGAACGAGTTATGTGATTTGGTAGTCTAATAATTTTTTGTACCAGAGGCAGAAAATGGACTTCCTCATGGTTTCTCTGAAAAGATAAGGTCTTGAGTTCATACAAGGCATTTTGGGAGGGACAGAGTTTATGTATCATTTTAAAGCACTGTCAGGAAAGCAGTGACACAAGTTAATGACTTGTCACAAGGTTATGCTGTAGTTTACCATGACTGTAAGTCACTTTTTCTAATAGTGCCACCCATTCCAGAGTGCTGGAGCCTCAAAGGGAAGGTCTTTTGGAGAAGCTTGTCAACAGGCAACTTTGTCATTATGGATACAGCAGAAGGCTGTTGTAGTTCCTGTTTTCGAAGTAATTTCTGTTTTTTATTCTATTTTTCTTTTGTGTTCTCCTGTCATTTTCCTCTTTCCTTAACCTAAGGTGGAGACCAGGTTTTCTTGTAAAGTCCTTCTGTGGAATAACCTTATTAAACTCACATGCCAGCCCTCTGCTGACACAGAAATCACCAAGTGCAGACTGACTATTCAAGGCAAGAAGAACCACAAGAGTTAAAAGCTGGAAAGGGGTCAGATCAAGGAGACACAAACTGTGGGCAGTGTAGCAGCAGCCTGTATCACTCAACCTTGGACTTCCTCCAGAAATTAAGGTTTTTAACAAAGATTCTCCATACTGTGCACCCAGCACCACAGGATAATGCCTTGGGAGCTTGCCCAAACCTGAGACCTCAGAGGAGTGATATAAACACACATTAATGCCAGAGCACCTGGGCAGATTTCAGCACAATGTGATGCTGAATATCTGTGTCCTGATGTTTCCATGGGTCCAGCAGAATTCTTGCTGTATTGTCCTTCTCATTAAAAGCAAGGTGGAGCAGATTTCAGGGCAGTTCAGAGACCTTTGCTGAATTTTAGCTGTAGTAGAAATACAGACATATGTGGAGGGTTTAGTTTAGGAGGGTATTTTCTTGGAGAGCTGAATTTGCATTCAAATCTGTCACCCATTCAGTTTAGATATATGTCCCTTGTTTAATTGAATTCCTGCAGGGAGTACTATGCACCAGCACAAAAGTGGGTTTTGGAGAATGATAATATGTTTTTTTGGACAACATGAACATCTTTTGGACTCTAAGACATATGATTGTAACATTTTTCCATGATTGTCATAATTTCCAACAGCTCCCCTAAAAATAACAAAAATGTATTGGTCTAATTGTGAGAGATTGCAGTGTCTTTGTTATCCTGAGAAAAATTATCTTCAGTAGTGTAAGTTATACACACTTTTGGTCTATGGATCAATTGCACAGAGATAGGTTGGCATTTGGATATTTAAGAGCAGGGAGCCCTTAGTGTTCTCTGTACTTGTATTTCAGATAAAGCTTTAAAGCCTAAAGCTGTCTGAGGGAGGTTGTTGGGTTATGATATCTACCCGAGAGCAGGAGCAGGCTTAAAAAGTGCTGTGTTTGATGAGCAATTTCTGATTAATTTTTATCTGAGTGATAGGAAAAAAAACACTAAAACTTTTTTGTGCTGAGAAGCTCTGGGAGTATAACATGTCAGGTCACTAATTGGGGCTACTCCTGAAATCTATGTTAAGTTTCATCCTGTTTAACAGCCAATCTACTTGTCAGGGAATTAAGCCCAGCTCCCTAAACTGCCATAATAAAAAGATGGGATAAATTTGAACCTGAGGACTTCAGAGCCAGAATATCTTGCAGCTGCTCCCAGATTCACTTCAGTCTTTACATTGGGACCCTAAATAATCAGTTGGTCTTTAATTATCTGGCTCAGTATAACCAGTCTATAACATCTTAAAAGAATTGCTTCTCAGTTGGAAATTCTCTTGATTCATCATTTCCCATGAAAACCTCATTGTGCTTAGACTGCCTTGATAATTACTTGCTCATTATTAGGGTAGGGCAAAAGGCCTACAGAGTCTGTGAGCTCAATAAAGTCACTTGTTTTGACGTGCCTGATTGTTTTTTGGAGATTGGTACGGAATGCAAACAGCACTTTACATCTGTGTAGTCAAACCAATAACTGTAAAATTCAATGCTAATCAAATTCTGTCACACTTTGTATCAACTCAATGCAAGACGAAAAACAAAAGTGTCATGGAAACAGGCTCTGCTTTAATGAATGCATTTTAACCCCATGAAGTCTGAACCCTGAGACTCTTCAGTTTCCCCTGAAGAGGGGGAATGTTATATCTAACAAATATTACATGTTATATCTTGAACCTCTTCATGGCTGGGATCAGGTGTTTGCCAGGTAACTGTTCTTAAGCCCCCTAAGTTATTATTTATTTGGGAGACTCTGGCTGTTTGTAACAAAACATTTGTTTTTCTCCATGTGTATAAGGGGTCATCCCTACTGAGCTGCCCCCAAGTACGACAGACACTTGCAACATACTCATCTAAAACTAAATAGGTTGTTCTTCTCCATTTGGTCTGCTGTGTTTGAAATTTTGGACACCTAGTGTAACTGTGCTTGTGACTATTCAGGTTTATGCCGAGCAGTGATATTGTAAAGTCTTGCTTTCGCTGGAGCCTGATCACTCCCGCTGCGGGGGCTGTGTGGGTGCAGCCTTCGGCATGTCCTGCTGGGTGAGTCCTCCCTGGCTGTGCTCCCTGCTGGGCCTGCTGTGAGCTCAGCCGCCAGCTGGGAACACCACAGGAGGGAACCAACACTCGCAAGTGGTCAGAGGGTTGTAGAGTTCTTGTGGGGAGGGAACACCCTGGCCCTGGTGCAGGAGGTGCCCTGCTGTTGGGGTAGGCTGCAACTCGTATCATGGGACACTAGCCATCAGCATACCCTGATAGCTCTAGTTATCTGGATAATTCCAGCAGCAGGAGAGATCAGAACCAGCGAACAAATTTCAGTTCAGAAAATAGTTATTATTTTAGCAAGTGAAAAATGTAATGCAGGGTACCTTGACAATGACTAAGGAGTGAACAGCATCACAGTGAATAATTATGGTTCCTCTGGATGCCTCCACAGTCTGTTGACACCATCTTCCCTCTACGAGGGTTGAATTAATGCTAAAAGCCAACATCCATGCTCTTGTATCTGCCAGACTTTGGGAGTGGAGATGTGTGCTGGGTCAGGTGTGAAAAGCAATGCACAATTTTATCATCAAGGTCTGAACAACACTGGGGCCTGTGTTGCCTCACAGCTGCGATGGCGACCACAACATTTACATGTAAGGAACGGAAAAAACCCGGTATCTTTGAAAATTTGTCATGCAAGGAACTGTAATAAGAATAGGTGATGTTCTGTATTGTAGTTTCAGTCTTTGTGTGTTATAGACATTAATTAAATTCCCTGACAGTAGGAAGGTTCTGTTTTCCTCTGTTGGCCACATCATTCATCAGTCTTAACTACTTAACTGTCCCCCAAGAATTAGCACTCACAGCATATTAATCCATAGTAATCAATGAACACAGCTGAGTGAAGCACAACAAGTAACACAGTTGAGGAGTAGGATTTCTCATTCTCTCGGAGCTTGCTAACATCTTTGTGGATACGAGCTGTATCTGAGCAGAATTTCGCTCCTAAGAAAGGGCAAAAGCCCCTGACAGCAGAGAAGTCCCATGAAACCTGCTGAGGCAGTCTAGGTTAACTGGATGGCCGGAGATCTGGAGAGAAGCTGCAGATGCTGTTACAGAACACTGTGTCTTTCACTGCACCATGACAAAAGGAAGTGCAGTAAATTTTAGGACGCTTGGATTACCTCAAAACTATCATCACTGGAGCTCCACTTTGTCCTCTGAATTGCTCCAGAGGCTTGTGTAATCTATTTAGGTCTTTTTCATTATCCCCAAAACGTTGTTGCCTGGGCTCAGTTTGGTGTCAGAACTGTGAGGGTCAGTCTCAAAGCAGTAAGAGCTGTTGGGAATAGCTCATGTCTAGTTCATGAACTGAATCATGTTCAGGGTCAAAGGACCTCTACTCGGAAAATCAGTATTTAGAAGAATTTGGATAATATTCTGCAAAATTGTAATTATCAGCATTAGGTACAGTTATGCACTGTGTGTAAACATGCAACAGAATTACCGTGTTCATGCTGGACTAAATATATTTGTACTCATCTAATCTTGGGAGCTAAGGATTTTAGAGTGACCAGGACTTGGAGATTGGCCATCCTGGGCTAAATTTCCACCCACTGAGAAGCTGAGGTCAAATACTCAAAGAATATCAGATTGCAGAAGCAGAAGGAAAGGCAGCTTTCAAACACACTGATAGAGTGGAACCAAGTATGAATAAAACATTTTATCAAAGCCAGAAAACACGATTGTAGGAAACTGGCTTTAGGCCATTCCTTCAATTTTAGTGAGAGTTTTGGTTTTTGCTTCCCAGTTTTATTGCATTGGATGTTGTCCATTTGCAATCTAATAATTACTGGCAATTGGAACATCAGTAGCTAACATACCCCACTGAGCTGAGGAGATTCTGAAATGCTGAGATAGAAGAATATCAAAATGTCACCACGCTGCAATTACAAGCAGCTGTAAGAAGAGTCAGATATAATGATTTCTGTTCACCTTAAAATTGGCAGGTATATAATTTTGTCTTCAACACTGGTAAAAGGTGCTAATGGAAGGCTTATTTTGCAATCTATTTTTTCTAATAGAGTATGAGATAGTAGTCTGTCTTCTTGTTTTGTCATGTGAAAAAAGCTGATGTTTGCACTGCCCTGGATGAACAGGCACATCCTGTTTTACACATACAATGATGAGAGCACGAGATTATGGGTTGTACTTCAGACAATAGCACAAGTTCCAGGAAGAGCAACAGGGATGTTCATGGTCTACAGTATTAGGTGGAAGATGTAAAGGAAAGTCCTTGTTTAGCCTGGCAAAGGAAAATGATACAGCTGTATTTTGACAGATCATCTCAGGAATAAGCATCCAACTGTGAGGGTCAGTGGTCATTGGAGTGAATTGCTTGGGGAGCCTCTGTCTTCTGAAGAGTTTAGAACAGCTCAGGCAATAATCTCAAGAATGGATTAAGTACAGCTGTTCCTGTCTTGGGGCTGGGGACAGACTGCATCATCCCTCAGCGTCCCTGCAGTCCCTGCTCCCAGTTGTTCCTGTGCGGTTGTCCCAGCCTGGATCACCCTGTCATCACTGTGGCCATGGTTCTGCAGATCTGCTCTACTCACACATTATGACACTGGCTACTCCCAGCCATTTTTCACTCACATTTTCTTGGAATAGTGGCGCTTTTTGTTTAAATAGCCTCTCCCAGAAAAAGATTACATCATCTCCTTCACAGCCCAGGATCAATCTGTACACCTGCACAAACCCCCCCCTTATTGCTGTGAACAGGGTAAGTATGTAAGCCTGTTCTTCAAGGGCTCAATGTTTTTGTAGTACCTGTATTTTCAGAGCATTTTAAAAGTTTATTCTTGGAAACACTCATATTCTCTTCCATGCTTGTATGTTAGTGGTTGGATAGATGGCTTTAAACAAGAATTATACATCCCCAAGATGGTGATACCTCCTTGTGCACCAGCATAATTTAAAAGTGTGGCTTGGACACAGTGAATACCCTGCATATTTAATATAGTTTATGGACAATTACTGTCTCACTGCTAATGACCCAGCAATGTAATTGTAAGTGCTTTGTCAACAATACCAGAGAAGAACTTGTCCAAAGTGAAGGAACACCCAAAATGTGTTTGTGGGTGTAAGGACCAGTCATGTGGGTCTATAGCTTGGCTCCAACTGGTTTATCCTGCTTGTTTCTGTCAGACATAGCCACAGCACTGAGTTCTTTGTTCTAGCTTCTTGTCTAGTCCTTTAGATACATTTTAATGAGATAATTTCACATGTCACTACATTTGCTGATCTGAAACTGCTTCTTATTTTGCATCTCCTCAGAACTATTAAGACCTACTGGCAGTTTTACTACAGATTTCTAAATTTTAAAGCTCTAGGATTAGTGTTGTTATTTTAGCCTTGGAACTTGGTGTCTTCACAATCCTGTTGGTGATATGGGAATGTGAAGCTTCAAACACAATGTGATTCCTTCTTCTTCTTCTGTAAGTTCTTAATTGGTTTTCTCTCTTTGTCTCCTTTTTAGGGAGAGGTTTGCTTTTTTTTTTTTAATTTGGCTTACCTTTTTCTGTCCAGATACATTGCTGCTGTATTAGTGGTAACATTATTAAAGACAATGTAAACAGATAAATATAACAGCATTTTGGCTGAAAAGTCAATGCCCCCATAATGCATTATCTATTCACCAAATAATTGTCTTGCTAAGTATCAGAAAGGCTGAACTTTAGCTGTTGAATACATGAAAGTTTCTTTGAAATCTCAACAAAATTCTGCCCAGAGGAAATTTCCTGTGAGATGGACAAATGAATGAAAGAGTTGAGAAGAATAATCCTTCCTTGGAGATCCTTCTTTGGGGTAAAAAAAAAAGAGAGGCAGTTTCTGCTGCAGTGTTAAGAAAAAAAGAACAAAACCTGTCCAATGAAGAAACAGCCTGCTTGGACACCTCTTTTCTCTCAGTACACCAGGGTGTATTTTGTTCACCATATTAAACAACTCAAGTCTTCTTCATAATGCTCATCCTGCAGAGGCTAGAAGTGAGGTGTTTCAGGCTTTTAGGTAGCAACATCAGCATGAAGAAAACTTGCCACCTCATCCCTATCCTAACTCCAATCCACACAAAAATCTTCAAGTTAAAGTTCAAGCTTGAGCTTTCTTGCCTGGCAAAAACAGGTTGTTTGACACTTAAGCTACAAACATGTAGAGGTGAGTTATCTACCAATTACAACACCTTATCAACAGTTTATCAGCTGCTAATCCAATTAGTCTGCATGGCTCACTGCTGTGTGGCTCCCTGAGTCCTCTCAGGCTCGAGGGAGGCAGTAATTCACAGGCACTACGAGAGATAACACTTGCAGGAAAGACAAGCTCTAAAAATTCTCCTAAAGGAGGATGAGTAAATCACTAAGTGTCCCAAGAGTAATTTAGATGCTATGATCACTGGTGCAGGCAGCCTGTAATCACATTTTATTGACAGCTCCTAGAGATCGGTCTTCCTTGGGAGCTGCCAGGAGTGGAGCCGAACCGAGTGTGTCTGCTGGGCCTGTAGACATGTCACAACACAGAGAGACCAGATCTGGCACCAAATGAACCACTTCGGGTCACAGGCAGCACTCGCAGCCTTTTAGAGTAGTGCTGTGCATAGGCCCGTGTTCATGCTGGAATTTACACCGTGTCCCTAGGCACAGCAGTTTGCCTGCCCACCTGAGAGCTCGCGGTACTGTGTTTTCTGGAGGAGACAGGCAAAAGTAAGTGATCTTGTAATGGAACATTTGCAAATACAGTTTCTGTACAGTAAATATTGGACTTAAAGTTTTATTTTTTATTAAGTTGGTGTTTGAACATTTAAATAAATGCATTTTTAAAAATCACATGCTTCCCTGGACACATTTGGGAAGTTATGTTTCATCTCTGGGTTTGCTATCACAGCTTTATAAACACCTGAATACATTCCTGGAAAAACAAGAGTCTTAAAGACAGGCTGCTATGACGTACCAATAACAACTCACAGAGACATTCCATTTAACACAATAAATGGGATTTCAAATACACTTGGCTCAAATGGATGTAAATTTTAAAAATATGTTTAAAAAGAAAGTGAATTACAAGATGTGTGGTTTGTGTATTGGTATCAATAATCATTTTGCATTCTCTTTCTTGCAGGAGGTGAAGTCACCAAGCCCAGATTTGCTCAGTATTTCCATGGCAGCCTGGCCAGCCTTACCATCCGGCCAGGGAAAATCGAGAGTCAGAAAGTGATTTCCTGTTTGCAGGCCTGCAAGGAAGGTCTGGATATTAATTCTCTGGAGAGTCTTGGCCAAGGAATAAAGGTGAGGGATGAACTGATATCATCTTTGATAAAAATTTAGATGTGATTTATGAAGTGGAGAGCCCAAGGTAGAGTACACACAATACAAATGTACTCTCAGGAGCAATGTAATTTCCCATAAAATCATGCTAAGGAAAAGCAGAAGAGTAGAAGAGGTGTGACACTGCAAAGAAAAATGTTTCCATTATTACAAAGCTAGATGTTCAGAAAGTAAGGCCCAGCTGATATTTCAGGGTCTGTATGAATTGCCAGGTTGTGTTTTCATGCTTATTTTGTAAGTTCTACAGAAATAGATGTGATTCCAAAGACGTATTGAATTTTGATCAAGTGTTTTTAAAGCAGTGCAATACATAAGTCCTAATGAAATAGCATTGAAAAATTCAGTGTGTTCAAAGAGGAAAACTTTATAGTACATGAAAATTGAACAACAAAAAACCCCTAAAGTCAAGAAATTAATTTTTTAGATTTGCAAATAAGTCATTATCCATCCTCATTATGCATGTGACTGACTTTACTGGTAATGTAGCACTTTTTCTACGATGGGAGGGCAGCGGACAGAGGGAAATCCTGTTTCAGTTGACATAGTGGCCTGCTTGCTTTGCAGTCATTCAGGAAAATTCTGTCCCTTGGATACATACTTAGGATCTTGGCTATCGTAATGCTCACATGTTCTCCTTTGCTGACACCATTATTAGGTGACAGTGTTCTTGTGCTTCATGTGTAAGCACACTGCGAAGCTGTTTCTCAGCATGCAAATACCACTTCCAAAGGAGCTGAGCTTCAAATCTAACCTGGGAAGTTCCTTTGTCTGCCAGCTATGCACCCTGTGAAAGTCACAGGGGTGGTTTAGTGTGGTGTTGTTCAGTGGGGAGGAGGATGGTGCTGTAACACTTCATCTACAGCAAGCCGTGAGAATGTCATGCACTACGTTTCATTAGCTAAGCCTTTTCCTTGTACAAGAGAGGAGACTGCCCTGAAATACACTCAGATGTCTGTCCAGGTGATGATAGATTGCAGGGGTGTACTATAACCCATACATTTTCTGAAAACAAGGGTAAAAATCAAAATTGAAAGTGCAAAGGTAAGGTGGAATTTTGCTAGCTCTAACTTGTACATCTGAGAAAGGACCCCAAAGAGTTGCTCTTTGATCATCCTACCAAGGACATCACTAAGAATTTCACATTGCGGCTTCTCGCAGCAACATGGCACAGGGGTAGATAAAAGCTGTTTTTAAAAGACAGTGAATATACAAGGAGCAGGTAGGGATTTCTGGAAGACAAGTGTGTATTCCTAATAGTAAGTTCTGTGCCGGGATTTTGCATGAATTCAAGCAGTGTACACTTGGTCCGTGGTGCTTAAAAGAATAGTAATTACTCCTCTATTGTTGCACTCTGAAAGCTGGCAGCATTTGAGTCCCCCAGATTCATGCGGATGGGAAAATCCCTGTCCTACCACCCACTGCTGCTCCTGCATGTGTGACTGGCTTCCGCAGGGTATTGACAGTGCAGTGGGGAAAAGGAAGACAAGGGATTGTTTTCTGCCTTTTCACGCTTTCACAAACCTTCAAAACATTTTCATTTTCTGAAATACAGATGAGGCATAGCAGGTTTTTTTAAAGTTACTGATGTTGCTTTTATTACCTCAGCAAGCTCAGCAGTGAGTGCAACAGCAGGAGGCAAAAATGAAAGGAGCAGTCAGAGATAGATTGTGGTAGGGTTTCTTTGGGGGCCTGAGAGAAAGAAGCTCAGCCGAAAGTAGAACAGTTGCCTGACCTTGAACAGAAAATGAGAGAGAAAGGTGTTCTGGTGTCCAGAATAAACACACCTGATCCCTGACAGGCACGTGTGGCTGCTGCACAGCTGCTGAGTTCTGTGAGGCTGTTTACATCCTGCTTTGCAGATTCAGTGTTGGCAAACTGATGCTGGGAGGTGTTTCTGCTGAGCACTGTCGGGTCATTCACCCTTTAACCACCAGAAAGAGCTGTGCAGCTGTAACACAGTTTCTGACATGATAGTGTGGGACGTTTTTGGTCTGCAACCTAATTTTCAGATATCTGTAACAGCTCTCTGAGACACTGTCTAAACTGTTGCTATTTTTAGCTTTTTTTAATGAGAAAGACAAAAATGTCTCAGACTAGGGCTTTCTCTGGTCCCTTTGGCAGCATTCCAGCTGTTCTGGCAGCTGAGCTATTAACTGACGAGCTAGAGTCTCCTTTTGCTAATTTTATTCGCTACTACTGCAAGCTTAAAGAGAGGAAAAAGAAGTGTATGCAGGCTGTGACTCATGTTAGTCTTCCTCTTTGTTAAAAAATACCCTTCAGTGTGTTATGACCTTCCTGCACAAGCTTTAAACCCAGTCCTCCTTGTTCTGTTTGGCAGAGAACCCTGTGCTTCATTCTGTTCTTCACGTTGATGTTTTGCTGTTTAACCTGTCTTGTTTCAAGGCAGTGTGGACAGCCATTGTCTGTGTTGAATAGAACCTGTTCTCAGGATCAATATCCAGCCTCGGGAAGGGACTGCCTGCGGGAGAAGGGTGCACTTGTGTTTTGTGCTGACACCAGCAGGGTGCGAAATCAAAGGGGGTTAAGCTGGTTTTCTCTGCAATGCAGATGGTTTACCGAACCAACTAACTGACAAAAAGTGGAATTAGGATTAATTATGATGAAGATGAAAATCGGTCTTTTGTTATGTCACAACAGTAGCAAGGTTTCTTGGTCAGCAGGTCTGATTTGTGCTCAGTCAATGGAGTAGAGAAGGCTCAGGGCTGCAGGAGCAGGCACTGCCTTTGCAGGGTTTGTTGGCCCAAGTGAACAGCTTTGTGTGGGGAGCAGCTCCATCTTAAATCATGACACCCTTATTGATCATGAGGCAGAACAGAGAGTCCCCTTTATTGTGTCTGACGCTAATGAAGATGTAGGAGGGAAATGTTATAATTGTTTTGTTCGTTCGTGTTGAAATATGTCCCAGAAAGGTAGCCCAGGATAAAACCACACAGAAAGCAGCCAAAATATGCTTCTGCATTCTAGTCTGGCTCAAGGCAATACTTTTATATTGTGTTTAACCTAAAAAAGATTACGTAGTAATAAAAATCATGGCGGTAACTTAAGGTTTTGAACTCTACAGAGTTAAAAAATAAATAGCATTGGAAATTGCTGCAGAAATAGTACCAGCAAAGTTGAGAAGGCTGGGCAAGCAAATCTGGATTAATTTACTACAAAATTAATTATAACAGCAGTTATTTATATGACTGACACAAATACATGTTTTAGGGAACAACATGTGGATTCAGCTGATAGCTACTAAGATTTTTTGTCTTAAATCATTAAACTTAATGTCTGTGCAACATTCCTTAAAAATGCATTATTTTATACTCTGTACCTGGTGCCTTAAATACTAATTATTTGCGTTTCTCCTAGTATCACTTCAACCCTTCCCAGTCAGTCCTTGTCATGGAAGGAGATGACATTGAGAATATAAATCAAGCTCTCCGAAAGGTCTCATACATCAATTCCAGACAGTTTCCTACTGCAGGCGTACGACGTCTCAAAGTCTCATCTAAAGTCCAGTAAGTTGTACTTCAGCTGAATTGAATAGATTAGGAACATTTTTAATGAATTACTTTTTTCTTTGGCCATGTAAAAAGAATAACTTTAGCTAAATTAAATTGATAAATCATACTGTTTTGTTATTGAACATAAAGGATTAATTTACTTTTATGCCAATTTACATAGTGGTTTTCTTTTGATGTTATCCTTTTAAGAAACCTTTCTTGTTACTGTAATGAACTTACATTCTCTTTATAGTTTGGAGCATACAGCCTGAACAGTGCTTGCATTTATTGCAATCTTATTTTAAACATTTATAGTTTTCTCTGAGATAGCCAGAGCCATGACTTTTTAAAAGAGGCCAGTTCCATCTAAGAGAGGACACACCTGCGAGAACAGTATTTGTAGCTGTGCTTGAAGCAGTCTGTGTGTGTCTGTGCCCTGGTACGTCTGTGCTGGCGCTGCAGTGCTGGTGGAGGGTGTTCAGGGGTGTCTGTGCCCTTCCCTTTGCACGCAGCAGCGGTGGCAGCACCTGCCCAGCGCTGTTCCCAGCTGTGCACGGCCGGAGCCTGCCCTGGGCTCCCCTGCGGCACGGCTCTGTACGGGGCAGGGGACGAAGCGGGGCTTCAGAGGGAAACCAGACAGCAGCTCTGCAGGCTCCCACCTGCTGTGGGCTCAGCTCCTCGTCCCTGCAGGGCCAGTCCGGTGCTGCGGGCTGGCCACACTGCTGGGACAGCGCCTCCCAACGTAGTTTCCTTGGAAGCAGTCCAGTTTGCACGCTCCAGGGCTGGCCCAGGTCCTGTGCCAAGCTGAAATAAGGCAGAGTTTGTCAGGAGATTCGCTTCCAAAGCACAGTGCTGACTCAGATGAAAATGGAAGTACAGGCACCTTTTGTCCCTGCAGACACTGAAAGGCACCAGGAAGAGTTCATGATGGGGCCAATTTAAATGGATAATTAGGCCCTTTTAATCACACATGACAAGATAACCGTATTATATTCATTAGATACCACTTTTGGAATTTAGTATTAGATTTACTAAAGGTAGTAGTTATCATCTAATTAACTTTTTTAAGCATTCACTACTTTGTTAAATGTCAGTTAAACATTAAAATATTATTCTGATAGTGACCTTAGGAAAGACTGAGCTGCATAACGTCAGGTGGGAGGAGGTGGGAAGGGTTGGGAGGGACGGGGCTGTTCCTCTCACTGCTGGCCTGTGTCCACGGTGCTACAGGAGCATGTCCCTGTGTGTGGCAGTGCCCAGGTGTGACACAGTCTGACCTGAGGGCCATCAGGTGGGTTTGGGCAGTGCCTCTGATGTGCAATGTGTTACCTGCAGTTAACGAATAATGTATTTTTTCAGATGTTTTGGTGAAGATGTCTGCATTAGTATCCCAGATATAGATGCCTATGTAATGGTGTTTCAGGCCAATGAGCCCAAGATTACAATAAGTGGGATGGACCACTTTGCTAGACCAGCTGCACAGTTTGAAAGTGAAAGAGGTGTTATTTTGTTACCTGACATCAGGATTGTCAGCACAGTCACTAAAATGGAACATTCATTGGACTTCAACGAACATGACAGAGGTTTGTGTCTTTCTTTTAAATATTGTTATTTATTCTGTAACATGACCCCTCATACTTTTTAAAGGATGGTGCAAACAAAGGAAGTCACTTCACCCAGATTAATTAGGCCCCAGTCGTGCTGTACTGAAGAAATTCAATACAACACATCAGAAAATGTGTTAAATAATGGCAGATCACAATGTGCTTCAAAAAAAGCAGATTTTCCATTTAGTGTATTTCCTACTTCAGAATAATTCCTTTCCGTTCTTCTTTTCATATTCTGTTACATAGGGTTTTTTCATTAGAATCTCTCTACTTGTAACAGAAGTTTGTTAATTGTACTGATAAAGTGAAAAACAGTAATTGACTAATAGCTGAAATTTTAGTTTGGCCTTATATTTACAGCTCTGATACTGACTTGTGGGTGGTACTTGAGAAAGTCATCTTGTACCTCAGTTTCCCACCTATAAAATGTAAATATAATAAATTGAAAAGACTTTTTTTTCAACGATGACATTTTATTCTAATGCAGAGCAATGTGTGTATTATTATTCAACATGTGGTGAATGTTCAAAAGTATAAATCAAATTTAAAATCATTGTCTATAAAGGAATCTTCCTTTTGGATGTTTTGTGCAAGGTTAATTAAAAGTCTGGTAATCTGAGGAATCGTTCTAGACAATTATCTGTTGGACTAGAATAAGCAGCAACTAGATGTACATCTCTGGAGGAGATAAAATGGGTAATGATACGCAAGTTTAGGGGCATGGATTCCCTGAAGCCTGCGAATTTGAGTCAGTCTACATTTTTGGGTATGTTGCAGCTGTACCTAGAGTTCAGACACCCAAATTTACTGTGCCAGGAGTTGGGAATCTAGGACATAAGGCTTTCCTGTCTGTGCTTTCCTTCCCAATACACCCTCTAAAATCTAATTCACAAAATGGGAAGTTCCAGGGTTGCAGTGTTGCTGTCTCTGGTGCCCCTGGGGAGATGGTGAAGCAGTCTTGACACGCACTCTGTGCTAAGTTAATCAGAGAATTTAAATATGAATTTGATATGCTACTCTTTTTCCAGTGACAGATTTATTTTTTTGCCTGTACATATTGAAGCACAGTCAGTTTATAACTTGGTTTCTTCAAGTCACACAACACAGGATCTTGCCATTTATGATAATAGCCTGCTCTTGGATAGATGGCCAGGTCTTTGGAGTGCAAATTCTTTATGAGGCATAGAGTAACTGAGAGAATCATCTAAGCACAGATAGAGTTGATGTGTGTTTTTCCAGTTTGGTTTTCCTTGAGAAAAACAGGAATGAGTGGCATCAACCTGGTATTGATACAGTATTGAAAACCAGAATTGTTTACATGAATTTGTTTCCAAGATCAAATTTCAGTTTTCTACTTTCAGTAGTGTTCTTGGATGCCTTTTATTACAGAGCAACATATTTTCTGTCCGTCTCACTGGGTATTTGTAGGCCTTCATCATCCTGAACAGGCAGGACACTTCTCTTGATTTGCTTCAACTATGCTGGATTTAATATCAGCAAAAACAGTTCAGCCATCTTGGCAAAAATTGAAAGCCCTGATGCAAAGCACATGAAATGACTGAGCTGTTCTGTGATCATTTATCTTCATTTCCTTCTTCTTTTTTTCATGGTATATGCCACGGGTTCACAGCCAATAAGCCAGTGGTAGTAGAGGAAATGCTCCACAACTTGGATTTCTGTGATGTTTTGGTCATTGGTGCAGAACTAGATCCTGAACAAGAGTGTTTAGAACTAGATCGTGGGGAGCTTCAAGGAAAACATCTGGATGCCACAAATTCCACTGCAGGATATTCAATCTATGGTACGTTCATGAAATTTGTTTTCCTTTATTTTGTCACATCAATTATACTATTGGAATGACAGCTCTAATATGTAGGAAATTAGACAGAAATCTGTGATTTATTAGCCATAAAGATATCCCAAGAGTGACTATATCTGAAAAAAACACAGTTGCTTCTTATCTCTGGATGTACTGTGTTTGCCCTGTGGAATCTCAGCGCCCCTCCTGCTACTCCCCAAGTAAGGAAAATGGCATCACTGCTTTCTTTAAATGTGGGGTTCTTGTGGATCATCATAGTGGAATGTGGGAATGAGGGGATTCCCCAGTGCTCCTGTACAGTGCTGGTGCATTGGCCATTTTTTTCTGATTAATAAGTAATTTATTCTGTATCATTGTTGCTGTATTTATCCCTCTCCATTAGAGACCTACGTTCAGTTCTGAAAGCTCTTCTCACATAATCGATTATCAGGGAACGTTTGATGCGCCGTCATTTTCAGGCCGTTCTGCCAGTTTCCGTATTTTTCCGTGAAGGTTTGATTTCTGCTGCACAGCCCAGAGCAGTGCTGTGCCTGTCCCTGAGGCTGTCCCTGCCCTCCCCTGCAGGTGTGGACAGCATGTTCAACTACGAGCAGGTCCTGCGGCAGCTCCGCTACCGCAGCTGGGGCACCGCGGCCACCTCCGACAGGAAGTTCAGGGTCAAGTGCTCGGAGCTGAACGGGCGCTACACCAGCAACGAGTTCAACCTGGAGGTGAGCACCGAACTTCACCTGGGGCTGGGCAATTACTCAGTCGTGTTTTCGGACCTAGCACCGAGGCCCGGAGCCCAGGCGCCAGGTATCTACAGGAAAGGGCAGGGCCGTCTTAGCAATGTGGTCAAAACTTAATAATTGTTTATAAAAACGATTAACAGCTTAATAATGGTTAATTGAAATGAAAGTTTTTGCATGTTATGTTTAGGTGTAACACCTAAAAGCTGATTAGTATAGAGGGAAGAAAAAGTCACTACTTTATCCAAACAGGTAAATCAAAAAAGTCCTGTTCTCTGTCACTTCGTAGTCAACAGCTAGAAATGTTAGAATGTATTTTCATGCTAGAAGTTAAAAGTATATGAAACTCTGTATTTTTCACTGGCATAAAAAAAGAGTTAATTCAGCCTTTGAGATCTACGTGATAACGTCCCTATCTGCTAATGAACTTCACAATCCAATGTAATATATGGAGTCAGCAGGCTTGGATTATAAAACACTTTTTAGTATCTGATCCCTTATTTTTCTCTCGTGCCAGGTTAATATTCTACACAGCTCCAACTCCAACTTCATGGATCATGTAAATCACATGATAGTACAACCACAATTTCTCCAATCTGTTCAGCAGCCTGAGGGGAGTGTAAGTGCTGTTCACAACTCAGGTATGTGACACCTTCACAGAGGCTGCTCACAATGACCCAGGTGTGTCAGTGTTGCCCTTCTGAGTCGGCCTGGTCAACAGACAAAAGCCCTGAGGTCCATTGTTTCAGCTTCTAACACCTCACAAGAGATCATTGCACAGGTGTGAAAGAGGTAACATTGACTTCTGTTCTGCCCAAGGGGGTCGTTTGTAATTAAAACTTGGTATCCTTTTTAAAGTCTTCATTAATGGTTTTACTCTGACCCCCACAGTTAAGAAAATGTCTTGTTTCTAATATTGAATGGTATGAAGGGTAATAATTATGCTCATATTATCTTTGCACACCTGTATTTCTGTGGCATATTAATTTCTACCCACTTTCTAAACAAAAGGAAGAAATATTTGTATTATTTTTTAAATGTGTGATTGCTGCAGTGCCTCTGTTAGCTGCTGTCAAGGCTTCAGTCTGGGCTCTTTGGAGAGAAGATAGGTTCACCTAGTCATGTGCAGTGAGCATTAGTATATATGAAATACAGAATTTAAATTTAATTTTAGGATATATGAGTTAAAATATATACTTAAATATAGAACCTTTTAAATTAAGCTAAATCCAGGGCAAAGATACCTGTTTAAAAGTTGGATTCTGAAATCCTTTTAGCTGAATGATACACATGTAAGGAAGTAAAGCTGATGTAAAGTGTAGGTAGTTATAAGTAGTTATATACAGATGTGCTTAGAAAATTACTGTATTTTTCTTTACACTTGTACAGACAGTTCACTGAAAAGAAACTGAGTTTTTAATGGATAAACTACTGCAAACTAGTTCTTTCTTCTTTAATATTGTTCTGATTTCAGGCTTCCATCCTTATAGGCAGGGCAAGGTAACAAAATGGGTTCTAGAAGTGCTATAGCTCCTGGAACTGCAATACCTCATGAGCAAAGGTACACAGAAAGTGGCAGCATTGCTCCACTCACCTAATTATGGAGCTGATTATTTGTAGTAGGTCAGAGAGATTCCTCCCTGTGACTAGGTGGAAACAGGGGCTTCTCAGAGTGCAACAAAGAGTGAGGAAAAATGTCTTTTTTCTCAAAAAACTCAAGAAGGTTGTAACACCAGGAAATAGAGTGACAGTGCATTATTTTATTTCTTGGAAATTGAGATTCAAATCACAGTACAAGTGTTTGAAACCTTTGAAAATGTAAGCTTTGAGATGCACATGTTCTCACAAGTGAGGTTAAGGCCTCAGCTGTAATCAGAAGGGGTCAGCATGCAGGTGAGATGACAGAATCTGATTGCAAAACCACTTGTTCTGAAACTAATTGGTTCTGCACTGATTGACTACTTGTCTGCTGTAGTTAAGGGGCTCGAAGACCAAAGGTAGGCACACTCACCTTTTTGTTAGGATTTCTCATACTCCTGAGCAGATATCTGTGAGCACCATTTGTGTGGGCACCTGTCAACGCTTCCTGTCATCCCAGGCACGGGGCAGGTGTCTGTCCTGATTCTCCGTCCAAAGGAAGAGGTGCTGTGGGTTAAAAATAGCCAGTGTATTTAGTGGGGTTTAGGCGACTTGCTCCACAAGCTAAAAGTCCCCCTTTTCCCCCTCTTGTTCCAGTGGTCCCCAGTGTGGCTACGATCGTGATCATCATCTGTGTGAGCATCCTCGTCTGCGTCGTCACCCTGGGCGTCTACCGGCTCCGCACGGCCCAGCGGCACAGCCCTGCAGAGCACGAGGGCAGCAAGGAGAACGAGATGGACTGGGACGACTCTGCTCTCACCATCACCGTCAACCCCATGGAGGTACACAACTGAGGCACAGCACTGATGCAGGGCGTGCCAGAGTCACTGTCTGGGCTGGCAGGGAGCTGTAAGCCTCTTCCAGAGTGTGGTTGTTCAGCCGTGTGTGTGTGTGCGCACTCAGGACCACATCTCAGTTCTCAGCCCTGCACACCAGGAGGAGATATAATTGGGAACTTTAGGTTTGTTGTCATATGTAATTACTAAAGGAGATGGTGAAGAATTCACGACATCACTTCAGCTCCATCTATGTTTGTTTGTAGGTACCCGAGATGATACAGTTGCTTTGGTTTTAACCTTTTAATGTAAGTGCTTATACACTAAAAGGAGGGGAAATCATCAGCAGTTCAAAGACACTGATGTTGAAGGGTTAAATTTTGGCAGCGTGACTAACAAAGATATTGCTTATTGACATTCCATTCTTCTTGCAGCAGTGTTTGAATGTTTGCTACCGACTTGTATCAGATTTGATGCCTAATAATCACATAATGATGGAAAGCAGATTTTCCCAGAATGTTAGCATTTCTAAAAGTAGACTAAATGCTCATTTCTCACAGCCACTGCCTGGCAAGAGTGCATCTTTCTGCTACTGTCTCATTTCTTTAAATGTATTTATTGTAGAAATATGAAAAGCCACACCAGACAGAAGAGGAGAGCGAGGAAGAAGACATAGATGATGAAGAAGAAGACACAACCAGTGCTGAATCAGATGAAAGTGAAGAGGAGGAGGAGGAAGAGGAGGAGGAGGAAGTGATTGTCCAAAAGGGAGACAAACAGAATGCCACCAGGCAAGAGCAGTTGGAGTGGGATGATTCAACACTCCCGTACTAACAAACAGCCCTCCAGCCACAGCTCTTTTGTAACAACCAATACAATGTTTTTTCAGTCTATATATTCATTGACAGGATTTGAACTTCTGCTTGCCTATAACTGTTTTGCCTAAAATGATCTTGGTGTTGTAATTGATCATGATAGACCCTTTTCTTACAAAGCCTGGAGAAAATGTGGTACAAACATACTGGCACACCCAGTAATAAAGTAATCTAGAACCTGATCTGTCAGCAAGCGTAGTTCTCAATTTCCTGTTTCTGTACTGCAGATAAGTGACAAAAGTCCTGTCACTCGATCCATAGAGGTTTTTGCCTTTGCTATTTTTTTCACAAAGGAGAGATTTCAGCTTGTTATGAAGAATTACTTCTGTGGGTCCAAATACCAGTTGCCATCTAACTTCACATTCTTACAGGTGTAAAACAATCCACCTCCAAATTGGGGCAGGGCTGTATGGTACAGGGACTGAATTCCATCTGTCATCTCGTCCTGCCTTTTGGATGTTACCTGTCTTCTGCAAGGGAATATCTAGGACTTGACAGGGGATGCATGTGTGCCTATGTAGAAGTGGACAGTGTATTTTTTCAGGCATGCTGTCAGACCCTCAAGAGAGGGATTTTTATCCAACCTACCGCTAGAAATTTAAAAGCAAGTTTAAAAAAACAGCAACAACAAGGGGCTGCTGAAGGTTACCCCCAAAAAAAAAAAAAAAAACCCAGCTTGTTCTGTGTCCACAGATTGAGTAATATGATTTTATGCAAACTGTAAATTCTAATGGGATTGATTCACTGAAAATCTGTAGAGCTGCTCATTAGTTATGGATTGAGCAATTTGCAGCAAATCGATGCTTTAAACCGTCTGTCTCATGAAATCATTAGCTTGCTGCAGCATCTCACTGAAGTAGTGGAAAATAAGTGACCCCATTACTCCATAGCTATGTATGGCTGGGATTTAAACAATTATTTTAGATGAGGAAAGTGTTCCCTTTTGCTTAGTGAATGCCAGCTGGAGTTCCTGACTGTATTCTATAAAACATTATGTCTGATTTCTTCTGTACCCCTGCCTGCCTGTAGTGCACGGAGAAAGGAACAACACACACAACTCTGAGCTCTCTTCTGTGCTCATAATTCTCCCTAATTTCTTCTTTCTGAAGCCATTAATATTGCGAAGAGGTTTTATAAAGTAGCCAAGGAAACAAAACCCCTAAGTGGAACCAAAATAATTGAAAACAAAAACTAAACTCTTAAGAGGTTAAGAGAGTATTTTAGTTTGTTACGGTAACACAGCATATTTTTCTTAAACACTGTTTAAAAAGAGGAAAGAAAAAAAAAAAAAAGCAGAGCTATGTATACAATGTGTTGATAAGTCTGTGTGGTGTGTTTTTTGTCCCCTTTCCTTAAGTACCTTTGCATCTTCAACTCTCTGCTTACCAAATGCTGCAGCACTTGCTAGGATAACTGCTCTAGTGCATAGAAACTCAATGGCATGGAAGTGAATGCTGCTTAATGGCTTGTCTGGGTTTTTTCCCTGAGTACTTCATTTTCTTAACAATTTCATCTTTGACTTTTGCTTTTGTAATTTGCTGTTTAAAATGAGCTGCTTCCTCTCCTCTGCTCTCCTGGTCAGTCCTGCCACAACAGGACCTTTCTGAGCACCCCAGAATGGTTGTTGATGTGCAAAGGGTACTTGGAGCAACTTGGGGGTATTCACCTCCCTCGATACTAGATTATTAGCAGCTCCTGAATGTCTCGGAATACAGGGAATATATAGTGTGTTTGGGGCTTCTTTTAATTCCAGTGTCTTCATTTGATGGCTGAAGGGAATTACTTACAGCAACTAGGCCGTGTAGTTTATAACTAGAAAGTAAATGAAAAAATCTATATTAATTTTAAAATTAGAGATATTCATGATTTTGTGCCAGCAGTCATGTAGTCACATGACTGTAAAGATTGGCAGTACAGTTTTCTTTTGTTAGCAATCCTGTTTCATTTTATTCTCTCATATGTATTAAACATAGCAGAATATTTGCAGACTCAAGCCCACATAAGTACATTTTATCTGCAGGAATAAAAACTGTAAAAATGTCCAAAATTTCTGTTTAATAAAAAATTAATATCAATATTTCTGAATATCTTGAACAAAAATGTTATGTTAGATCATTTCCTAGCCTCCTAAATAATTTCCTAGTGTTAATTTTTGTTAGTGACGTGAAGCAGGCCCTTCATGATGCTTGTTACCAGCACATATCAGGAAATCTTTCTGCTCAGAAAAAAAAGATTTAAAATTAAATGTAGATATTTAAAAGTCAATTTCAGATTTAAAACTGGACTTAAATAATTTTTAAGTTTCTGTTACTCCTGATTATTATTACTGTTGTGTTGTTATCACAGCAAACATTAGGTCAACTTGAGGACAGCAACTTACCACCTTATTGACAGCCTTTAATTCTTTCATATGTTTGTGAACTCCTCAGTGTGTTGCTCCATCTAATAGACACTTTGTTACTGGAAGCAAATCTTTTCAGGTTGTACTCGTACATTACACGAGAAGCAAACAAAGTATTTTCTCTACTGTAAATAAACCTACATTTTTAAACCTAAGCAAAGTAATACAGGCATGCGTGTTATCACTAAAACTTGGTTTGCAATAGGATATTCAGCAGACTAAAATGTATCACTGTACTAATGTTAGATTACTCATTGGCTTGCATCATGCAGCATTTTTCATTCAAATAAATAGAAATGTCCTTTTCACAAAATGTGAGAATGAGATACTTCCTCACAAAATAAACCCTAGAATATTTGTACAGCACAGACAGCAATGGCTTCATGAGGAAAAGCCTATAATAGAAAATTAGAGAAATATACTTTTTCTAAAACAATTTTAACAATATTTTGTCCCCTCCATCAATTATTTTGTTATATAACTTACTTAAAAAACAACCAGAACACGTACACATATATGTGCATACATACACACACAGGGGGGATTTTGCCCCTAATCAAAAGCCAAAACTCTCCTTTCCTCTCTGAAAAAAGTTTAGAATTGTAAAATTATTTAGGTTGGAACAGACCTCTAAGATCACGGAGGCCAGCCCGGCACTGCCCAGCCCACCACTCGCCCATGTCCCCAAGTGCCACATCTACAAGTCTTTGAGTCCCCCCCAGGGACCGTGACTCCAACACTGCCCTGGAAAACCTTTTCCAATACCTGGCCAGCCTTTCAATGAGGAAATTTCCCTAATATCCTATCTAACCCTTCCCAGCAAAACTCAAGGCTGTTTCCCCTTGTCCTATCACTTGTTATTTGGGAGAACAAACCAACCCCCACCTGGCTACAGCTTCCTCTCAGGAAGTTGTAGAGAGTGAGAGGGTCCAGGCTGAGCCCCCCCAGCTGCTCCTCATCAGACTTGTGCTCCAGACCCTTCCCCAGCTCCATTTCCTTCTCTGGACTCTCTCCAGCTCCTCAATGTCTGTCTTGTGGTGAGGTGGCTCTTTTACAGTAGCAATAAACAAGGGTATCCAAAGAAACCAGTTCTGAAGAGGGGCCCACAATCCATGGCATCAGGAATCTGTGATGCCACAGGTCTAAAATGATGGAACATCAATGATGCCTTTAAATTTTTGAAATTCTAATCCAAGGCTGGGAAAAGCTGCAAAACCCACTAATGCAAGTTGCAGATGGTGATACACGATATTATCTGAATTAATATAACTGCCTAAGTTGGCTATTTGTGATTAATAGCTCTCATTTCTCTTTCACTTTACCCCCCCCCACATGTGTTTTATCTTTGCAAATAAACCTTAAAATGAACAGTTGTTGAGATTAATCTCAATATTTACTGCATTGGCTGACACCAGTTCAAATTAGAAATAGACATGTAGGGTTCACGACATCTTTAATACTAATTAAAATAAAGTGTTGCTATTTGTTCATTCAAACATACCTTGCAATGGTGGCAGGACTGCTTTTTACCTGGTGATGATCTCCCTCACCAGAGGCTAACAGGAAGGAGCAGTTTATTTTCCTTTCTGGCATGTTGTGGTGCTGAGCTTGCTGAGCACCATCCTTCCTTCATTCTGGAAGAAAATGAGACTCAGGATCAGAGGGTTATAGAGTTGCTCGTGTGGGGATGAAATCCACTGTCTCCATTGCAGGAGCTGTCCCTGCCTGACCCCAAACTGAAAATAATGCCCTGGGAGATCAGTGGCCCCAGGGGCAGGGTGGTCAGAAGGTAATGCAGCAGCAGCCCTTTCTTCACTTTGGCAAAGCCTTTTGAGCCCTGCACCTAATTTGTGTCTCAGCTCTTTCCCCAGCTGTAACCTCAGAGGCAGCTTTAAGCTTTTCCCAGCGGATTGGGACATAACACTGCCTCTTCTGAAAGTTTTGGTGCCAGCACAGACAGCACTCCATCTCCACAGAGCAGGAGAATGACAGACTTTGCTGGTGTGACAGCAGATAAAGGTCTGGTGGGATGGAGCTGCTCCTGGTGTCCTGGAATATAAATTGTAATACCAAAATTAAGGATGATACTCAGAGAGGAAGAGGAAATAAAACTCTGAGTCCATCTCCAGGGCTTCATCTTCCCTTAATTCACACATACTGACTAGAATAAGTATCTCAATACCAGGCTATCCCCAGTCTCCGAGGGGATATCAGGTTTTATCAGGTTCTGCCCTGATAAAATTACTGAATAAAAAGTAGTGAAAATATCTGGGGGAGTCTGGATGATGCAGTAGTCTCATCTAGACTTTTGACAACAGGTTTTGGGATTAATGCACCTCTGGCTGGTCTCTGTAGCTGCTTACCTTTACAGAACAACTGCTTAAAGTAGTTCTACATCAGGTGGGCAAATCTAAGGAGATAGGAGAAAAAAAAAAAGCTACAAAAAACAAATATCAAAAAGATTATCAAAGAAATCAAACCACCTTTTAAGTTGCTGAACTTATTCCCGTTGATTGTCCATAATGCTGTGCTGTATAAATATAATCTCACCTTGCTTCAACCAGTACCACCAAGCACAGAACAGCATTAGGTTTCTCCCTCCTCAGGCACAGCTGAGGAAGCTGCCAGGCTTTGTTGCTGCACAGCCTCACTGCCCCACGAGCCTGCAAAGCTCCCAGTTCAAGTACCACTGGAAAGAGCTGCAGGAATGGCAGACACCCCATCTCTCAGAGACCTCGGTGTTCCCAAAGAACCTGACACTCTTCATGCTTATGCCCAAACCATGCAACACTTTGTATTATAAAATAAATGCTTTTTACAGCACCCAGAAGCTGTGATCCTGTACAGTCTTTGTACACTTCGGTCAAATGTTTTTTAAACAAATCAGTGAAACATAACAAGCAGTGTGGGGAGTGGTGTAAGCTGAAACGTATCAGGTTCCCTAATGCTGCATATTTCACACTGTTTATCCAATGATCAGACTTTTGGTTGTTAGTCCCTCCTGGAATTCAGCTTCGTTTTTGTTAGCATGGAGCATAAATACACAAAGATGACCACTAAAGCTACAGCAGAGCAAAATTCATACTCCCTTAACACACCCAATCTCAGGAAATATTTCTGCTAAATGTATCAGGAGAATTACTCCAGTGATATCTCAGAAACTAATTATGCTTCATCACCTTTGTAGGATTAGCAAGATTCAAGCTTGGTATGGTTCTTTGGTTTTGTTTTTCTCTTAAGCACACATGACCATAAAATAAAAATATGCAACCCTTGAACAATACAAAAGTGAAAGGGGAGCAAGGTTAATTTCATAAACCTCTGTCTAACAAAGAGGTTTAAAACAATGAACAATTCTAGCCCTCATTATTGAAGCTTAGCAGAATAAAATGAACCCAGGAAGTTTTGTGTGATCATAGCTTCATTCCTGTAATGAAAAGGCAGGCACCAGAGCAGGTAACCTTTTTCCCTAGGGGCATTTTGCTGCCTTTTGAGTCGGTATTGACAGTGGGTCGCTCATTATGGTTTCCATGTCTCTGCTGGCAAATAGGAATAGCGCTGCTGACACCCCTTGGAAAGCGCTGTGAGCCCTGGAGATGAGCAGCCCTGTCAAAGAGCTTGGTGGTGCTGTGGCTCAGAAATTCTCCCGCAGCTCTGCTCGCAGCCCTCCATTGTGGAGCACTCCACACAGGTGCAGAGGGAATGACACTGGTTACAGTCAAGAGCTTGGGGCTCGTGCTTCATTAGTCATTGCCTACAAAGAAACACTCTCAGCAGTGGGAAGCATTGCAAACATTTAAAGCAGAGTTCAGGGAAAGCCCTCATTCTTATTTTCAGCACTAACTTGTGGGGAAATTGTGCATTCATCAGCTGTTGAAGGTACATGGCCTTGTATTGTCACTATTTATGTCTGTGCTGAGAACAAAGAAGCAGCAGGATTTTTTTCCCAGTTAAGTACATTGTACGATAAAAGAGTTCAGCTTTCCCTGGGCGAGGTGCACAAAGCTTGCCAAACACAACAAGAAGCTGTCTGCAAACAGGGAACAAAGATTTTACAACCATATTCTATCCTCATACTTTAGAAACCCAGAAAATTTCATGGGAGTAAAAGGCTTTTCTGCAGCTCTACCTATTCCTTTTGTATAAATCTGGATACAGTTCTGGGTTTTCAGAGGCGTTTAACTTCCCAACTGGATATAAAATTCTCTCAGGTGTCTTTTGGTGTACTAACCCATTAAACTATTCTTGGCTGAAGGTTTCAGGATATACTAAGGGAAAAAAAAAGCAAAAAAAATTATTACAATTACAGTATCTTTTTTTTTTCTACTCCTGCTCTCCTAAGTACAAAAGCAGATACAAGAGGCTTGATCAGACAACCCTGACCAAGTCTGTGACTACAATGACATTTCAAACCAGTTCTGAAATTGGCAATAAATCCTTGTCTACAAACTGCTTAATGGGCAGTAGATGAGAAGGTGAATGGTTGTTTTAACTGGGAATGCTCTTTGGAATGTGAAATGGATCCAGTCTGTTCTTTCAGAAAATCAAATTATTATTTAAGGAAGAGAGAACAGGAAGGTAGAAAAGAGTGCTGCATGAATAACAGAAAGTATTGAGGTTTACAGTTGAGGAGAAAAAAGTTTAAATTTAATCTTGTAGGAAAAAAAAAGAGACATTAAAAGCTTGAGCGTCAAAGGGTAAGGAAATGGAAACATGCTGTTTTTGTGCCCAGAACTGACACTGTCATGATGAACAAGAAGGAGAATGAATATAGGATGGCGAAGTGTTCCAAGATGACCACACATACATGCACACATACATATGTATGTGCATACATATATGTGTGTGTGTGTATAAAAAAAAAAAAAAAAAAAAATCACATAATAGTTCCCAGCGTGGAGGTGCTGGTTGTGGTAATGAAGGACAACCTCCAGTTATTTATCCTGGTTGATGCTGCAGCTGCCTCACTGCTTGCAGTTACAGCACCTCCAGCAGGGCTGGGAAGGGAGCAAGGCCATGAGAGGCGTACATTAAGTAGGAATGCAGGTAGGTGCACATTAAGTAGGAACCCAGGTGCACTGGGTGTACATTAAGTAGGAATATTTAGGGCCAAGGCCGGCCCTTGGAGACTTGGGGCAAACATTCTGTGTGCTGTGACTCGAGTTTAAGGGTACAGCTACCATACATTTTAACTTGAGGTTAAAAATGGAACTTTTGCATAAAAACAAATGTGTTGATTAGTTTTAGAGATCTTCTACAACCAACATCCTCCATAGGTTGTTGAGGAACTGGGGACACCCAAGACAGACTATACTCCACATTGCAAAGGTCCTCAAGTAAACTTTTTGTAGTGATACAATCTCCTAAGTGACTACAGAGTTGAGACTCCTGATTTTTGAAAATATACATAATACAAAACATTTCAAGGATAATGATCATCCCTGAGCAAATCTGAGAGCTGAAGTTATTACCTTCATTCTCAGAATCAACTACAGGCAGGTTTATTGTTGGGTAATCACGACAGGGTTGGGAAGATATGCCAGGGTGGATTATTATTTTGCAGGATAATGCACACTATGGATAGGCTTGCTAAGAACTGTTCCATCTAAATTTCTGTGTGTTTAGAATTTTATGCTAGACTTATCAAATCCTAGAAATAAAAGTTAGTAGACAAAAATAAAAAGTAGTGCACGTAGAGTATTATGCTAACAGTGCAGGATTCTTCCCTACAATATATTTTCTAGTGTTAGGGGTGGGGGTGCTTCAACCTACTTAAATGTTTCTAAGCCTGAGGCTTCTACTGCTTCCCCTGGGAGATTGTTCTAGAGTCTATTAGAATTCACCATTAGAAAGCTTTTCCTGGAAATGAAGTGAAATAATCCTTTTTGTAATTTTTATCTCATTAGTCCCAGTTACACCCTTTTGCACCACTCTAAATAGTTCCTCTAACCATGATTTATATCCTTTGAATATTTTTAGATGGTTATCAAGTTCATTGCCTTTGGTCATTTATTAGAGAAGCTGTGAATCCCTCTTCACCCCGGTTCATTCCTTCAGTCTCGTATTTCTTACCTTTTCATGAAATGTCATTAATACACAAACTAAAGCCCCTGGTGTTTCCTTAAATTAGTCACGGTCAGTTCACTCTGCGAAGGTGCTCTGTGTTGGTGTGTGTCACTGCATAAGTTGTCAAAGGTTAAACAATAAATTTAAATTGAAGCTTGATTTTTTAAAAAAATCTTTTCTGTAATCTGTGGACAAGTTCTCATATGATATGAATTTGGCAGTGTCTTTTATATCAGTATGATTTAACAAAGCCGACCAATAAACACTGGAGCCAGCCAAACAAAAATACAAAGAAGTAATTTGTTAAAAATTAGATGATTGTCATTAATGTGAAAGCAGACATTGTCATCCATGTGCCCATGCTTTTAAAGTCTCCCTGCACTAAACAGCAACTATTAACCAGTGCTTTCATTTAAGACAGATTACGTTGCTTCTCCTCAAATGTCATTGGTAGAACGCACCTACTTTCTAAAACACAGGCTCAAGATTTCCACTGACTGCTGCAAAGAAATAGAATTGTGCCAACTCTCCTGATTACTGCCACGCCTACCTTTATGTTGCAAATTTTGATGCATTTCTGGTCTCTGACTGGCACGATAACTATGTGGTTCCTTTTCAAGCATGCCCCAAGCAAACCTGTGTTCTCTGGCTCAAAAGCCACACGGGCAAACAGGGAGGACATACAAAGTGAGCTTGGGTCTTTTAATTGATGTATTTCCTTCTTCTGCTCCTGGCCTTCTGAAGGCCAAACCAGAACTGAAATCCTTGTTCTCAAAGATCCACTGCATCACTAAGACCCAAGGGAAATAAAATTCCCTCATTTCTCCCTCATTTGCTCTGTCTGCAAGGACTGGTGTAAAAAGGAGAGCAGGAGCACTGAGGCTTCCAGTGGTGACTTAGGGAACTCGACACTTCCCTCAGCACATCTCTGGCCCTAGTAGGTGTAAATTAGCCTTGTGCAAACTAAATTGTAGGAAATGATGGATCGCCCTGAGTGGGTTTAGGTCACATGAGCAAACAGTGAGGAGCCGAGCTTTGGCTGACACTTCTCTGCCCACCTTTCCAGACTGAGCCATTGCATGGAGTAAGCAAAGTCTGACAGAGTAGGTGGGAGGGTGAATGAGCCTTGCAAGGCGAGGTTGCAATACAAAGGGAGAGGAAAAAGAAAAGGAATTCCCGAGCAAGGACCTGTAAAACATGACTTGGGAGGAGCAGCAAAGCAGGAATCAGACATTCACCCTGAATATGTCGCAGTTTGGTGAAAGGGGCTGTTCTTGTTACAATTAACTATATAGTTATTAAGTATTTTATATCTTACTGAGAGTGTAGGATTTTGGAGAGCTAAGAAATAATCTCCTCATGTTGAATGTAACAGCTCTAATTGGCTGGGACAATTCTATTTCATGTTTCATCATACCTTGACAGTAAAAGTGATACTTCGTCTGCCTGCAAAAATGTAGAATCTTCCACACGCATTTCATCATTTCCCAGATTGCTTCCATGCCGGTGCATTAGTTCTTGTTGAGGAGCAGTAACTGCAGTTGGTAGCATGCATTTTGTAGCTTGGGAGGATTGCTTCCTAGCAGTCCAAATTCTGTGTAGTTGTGGCCACTTCTATCAATAATAAAAAATATACCAGAGAAGGGATTAAATAAACATATGCTGTATGGTTGTGACTAGTTAAATATGTCTCAAACCAACAGACTGTTCAGTCCAGGCAAGATGCTCTTACATGAAGTGTCTTATTGTTGATGTGAAACAACCATAAACCGTATCTTGAAATGTCTTGTTGCAGATGCTAAATGCATTTCTGAAAGCATGAATCAATTTATTCAGTATGATGAATTAAATGACTATATGCAATTAAAAAGGTGAATACGAAATGATTTTTAAACAGATACAAATCTGCTGTTTAAAAAAAAATGCCCTTGCTTAATGAAAATGTACAGTAAATTTTGACACACAGTACGGTACACAACACCTAACTTTACATATAGTAAGAAGAAGAAGTTGTACAAAACCCCTTCCATGGCATAGTGGTGTATTGCATAAAAGCCATGTCAATTTGCACAGTCATTTATGAATTTGACATTGTTAGTATCCATATGTTTTCCACATGACTGATTAAAAACATATTCGAAATAGATCTGTTATTTCAAAATTTGTTCTGTACCTCTGTATAAAGCCAGAGTCATTTTTGTGGTCACTACGGCACTTTCTGTGAATTGGCCAATAAATATAATTTTAGAATTTCACATAAAAGGTAATGTTCTGTAATCTTTATTTCACCAGTTATTGGGAAGTTCTCATTTCCTGAACAATAACCCTTCAACACTAACACACCTCTGGTGGCAAAGGTTAAATACCTGGTCCACATCTGTCCGCTCTTTTGCTAATTCCTTGCAAGGAATGTGCCATATGTCAAAAGACTTGGTCCAGTTTTAGAGCACCTACATAACTTTTCATCCTGCTGCTGAGAAGAGGGAAAGGGAGCCAAGGGAAAGGGAACTTTTTGAAGAACTGTTGTTATTTACATTTAATAGCCATCTATTTTCCCCCCTTCATTTTGGTGTGATAAAAGATGATAAAATATTAAAGAGAAGGATGAATATACTGTATACTACACACATAAAATGTGAAATATTACAAAGGGAAAAACATAATTTCGAGTCACGTGCCTGTGAATTGCATTAGCACATGTAAGTAATGTACGTGATCTGATCACATATAGAATGCACCAGACTCCTCTTTGCCTTCTGCTCTGCCCAGAGCTCCCCTCCTTGTCTGTTCCTCGGGCTCATCTCGTTCTTGAACAAGGTATTACACAGAATTCCTAAGGTGTGATCTGCATGCCACAACCCAGTACAAACTTGGCATACACCTGGCAGCATCAGCTGCCTAAGATGCAACTGAGCTCTTTTGAATTGTCACAAGGGTTCATCTCCCACTGCACAAGTCGCAGTGACAAGAAAAAGCCAAACCTAAACATCCAAACCACTGCCCCCAACCCTTGCTGGGCTGGGCTGAACACAGCAAGTGCTGAAAGCAACGCTAGGTCTTGCACGCCTGATTTCAGTGGCACAGCATCCCATGGCTGGCTGGAGCTTGGGGAAATGCTGCCTGTATCCGACACACGAGGGACAATGAGCCCAGTCCTGTGTTGCCATGGTTACAGAGTGCTGTTACAGGTTCGCAAATTTCAAAGAGAAGCCCCTGCTTCCTGCATCTCCCATCCAGGCAATGGAGCAGCGTTAGCAATTCCCTTCAGCATAACGGGATTAAATATGTCCACGTTTACTTTTTAACAGTGAAACTTCCTGAGGGCCCAGAATTTTAGTTAAGAGTGGCTGTGCTGAGTGAGCCACCAGCAAGGCTGGGCCCGTCCTCGGTCTGCATGGCTGCTAGGCCTGTTTCCTTAACAGGAAAAAAGTTTCTAAATCTAATTATCCTTCCCCCCTTAGAGAGCAATTCCTGTCTGCCGTTCCTCTCCTCTCATCCCTCAATGCAATCTAGGTTTACACTTTTTGTGTGTCATTGGTTAACGAAATAGAAGAGGAAAGAAAGAACCTTGTATCACACATTAGTCCCAACCAGAGCAACCATTAACTCCTGGCACTCTCTCTTAACAGAAAATATACATCTACCACGCAATGACCTGAGAAAACATGCAAATCACTGCAGGCTCGGACCCGGAGTTTTGTTTCTAACAAATTAAATAGCTGTTAACACCTATTCAGAATTTAGGAGGGGTTTTTCACAAGTCCTGAGTCCAAACCTCATGACTTATAATGAAATTGCAGTGACTCAAAAGAAACAAAACAAGTTACAGGCGTTCTAGAAAAAGAGTCTAAAGTTTTCCACCCTGTAATTTTCCTCCCTTGTGACTATTCACAGATACATAGATGAAAACAATGCTGGCTATTAATTAAGACATAATGTGATCATATATTTAATTTAGAGATTTCTTGAAGAGCTCCTGAAAAATCAGAAATATGAGCTAAAGCATCTTTAAGGTTTCCACAACCCTCTGCAAAGAATTCTATTTATAATCTCCTTCTATTTCTAATTCCAAGCATTTGTTACATTTGCAGGCTTTCTAATAACCTCCACAATCTTGGTTCCTGAATTTCGAAAACCTACAACAAATCACTGTGGCTTAGTCTACTTAAAAAGATGTCTCAAGTAGTCAAACACTTTGCTAGCATCTTCCCTAATTTAGGATGCTGAAAACCTCCTAACACGAGCACACAAAACTTACGCTTTCTTTTTTCCTTCGTTACACACAAGATACACCAGGAAGAAAAAATTAAAAGTTAAAAGTTCATTGATACAAATCACTTTTTCATTTATTTGCAAGTTATTGCCTGTACTATGACAATGTTCAAACATCAGTCCTCTACCACACTGAAAACATGAAACTGGCTGCTGGTCCTAGTCCCAGGATCAAGTGTAAGGAAAGGTAGGAGCAGGTGTTACAGCAAGGAAGAGAAAGCAGGATTTATCTGACATACGGCTTCAAACTGAAAGAGGGTAGGTTTAGATTAGAAATCGGGAAAAAATTCTTTACTGTGAGGGTGGGGAGGCCCTGGCACAGGGTGCCCAGAGAAGCTGTGGCTGCCACATCCCTGGGAGTGCCCAAGGCCAGGCTGGACACGGCTTGGAGCAACCTGGGATGGTGGAAGATGTCCCTGCCCATGGCAGGGGGACTTGGAACAAGATGAGCTTTAATGTCCCTTCCAACCCAAATAATTCTATTATTCTATGATATATTGAGGATCATAGATAGGCAAATGCTTATAGATTGAATGTTTTAAGAAAGTTGTAGTTGATGTAATGATATACTATTGCACATATGAGACGCAAAAACATAAGCAGGAACAGATTTAGGAAAAACAGATTCTTATCTGCCTTCCTGTCATGGTGACGATTATTCTGCAGAGTGCAGAAGCCAACAATTGGCTGAGCGGTCTAGAAGTTGTGATTTGCAGTTATTCCAATTTGACTCCAATAAATTCTCTGACTGTAGCCTGGCAGCAGAGCTTGGAGTCTGAGTGTTGCTGCCTTCTGCCACACACACTCACTGTGGCAGCCCTACTAAAGCAGTGACCAAATATTTCCTCCTGGCTTCAGCTCTGCTCCCTGGCCAGATCAGCAGTGCTCACTCACAGTCCTCCTGCCTCTTCTTGTGCTCTCCCTGAGCTAGAAGTTACAGTCTGATGTTTCTCAACAAAAATGGGACAGGCGAGTAAGACCACAGGCAGTTTTTAAATTTCCCTGGCTGCTTCTGCATGAAAGGGCTTAGAGTAAAGCTCACCAAGGGAATCAAAGAGTGCCTTCCAGCAGGAAAGCTCCCAGAGACAGCAAATTTTTCAGTGTGACTTGTGCAAATCCCACTATCTCCTCCATCAGACATGTCTGCTCAAATGAAAACACCATCAAAAAAGGATTCACAAAATATGAATAAGAAAAATTGCTGCAGAAGCTCAGAGATAAAAATAATTCTGAGTAAAAGATTTTGGTAACATAAAATTAACACACAGTTATCTCCAAATTTCTCAAGACCTTGTAAAATGCCATGTGCCATAGAGTTAATGGTGCTGCAAAGAGACATTGACAGAGATATGCATTAGACACAAAAATCACTAGAGACCTTGGAGTGAGGAAAAACAGGGCGGGGGAGGTTTCTGTGTTTTAAATTAGAAGGTTTGAAATGTCTTTCTAGTCAGACCTTTAAAAAGAAAAATTATAACTCCCCTGCATGTAATCATGGATAAAGGGAGGAAGAAAATATTTAGTCATATTGTTGCAAACATCACTGTTAAAACAAGGTTCACCCACAAATATAAGGAAAACCTTTAGGAAATTAACATCTAGTGAAAGAGTTCAACCGTGCTTCTGAGATTAGTAAAACTTGGTAAGTAGGGCTTCATTTTTAACCCCTTTTAGCTCTTCTGCTGCTTTTTCAAAGGAAAAGGAAGGATTCTGTCTGCTCTTGCTACCTTGCAGTGTTGTGGTCAACAAAGAGAGCAAAAACTGTGGATCTGGTTTGTGAAGTTTATGTCTTCACATATGATAGGCAGGAATGAGATGCTGAGAGTTTCAGGGTGATGACTCAAGCTCACTTATATCTTTAGAACAAGCAAAGTGTTTTTCTGTTGAAGAGATCCTTGACTTAGTTTTTGGAGTGGATTGGTTGTGCTTCATTTTAGATACACTCTTGTACCTCAGAGCTTTCTACATTGAACTGCAGTACCTTTCTGTCTCATCGCTTCAAGCAGATATTTATGACTAAAGAAATCACCCCCACAATTAGCTATACTATTAGCAACTCCAGCAAGAACCAAATACTCAGTCTCTCTGTATACGAAATGCTTGCAAGAGCCCTCAGTAGTGACATCCACAGTCTGCCTTTCTGCAGGTAAAAGAACCTCCCCCCCATTTCTGAATTCTTCTTCAGTGCCACCCATAAGTGAAAATAAGTTTCAAGATAGAAATAGCCATTCTGTAGGGAATAAAATTTTCAAAAAGGGATTGCTTCTTATCAGGCTGCTCAGCTTTGCCTCATTGCCTTCCACTGTCTGATAAAACCTGTTTGTTTACCTGTTAAGACCTTGTAAGGTTTTGGGAATAGTCTTTTCTACTGCATGTTTTATAGACTATAGCTTGGATTTATTCCCATGAATGGTACCACACTGTATTGATAACAATAATAAAAATATTATTGCTATACCTGGAATGTAACAAGGCAGCAAGAATTGAAAAGCCTACCAGCTGGTGGGACATATCTCCTGCTAGGACAAATTCGGGCATGGTAAGGACCAGTGAGGTGCAGGCAGGACAGCTCTGAAATGTACATTTCGTTTTAAAAAGTAAAATCTAAATGCTGATGCCTGCTTTCACTCTGACAGGGTGATCCTACACGGACAATCCAACAATGAGACAAGGCCTCATTCCAGGGATTGCTAGAATGTGACATTTTTATTTACTTTTTTAAACCTACAATACTTCTGAGACAGCTGAAAGGTAAGAACTAGATCTTATATCTAGGGATAAAACTGACAGCCAGCAGCACTGCATTCCCATTGTACGTATGTTTAGAAGACAACAATTACCAGAGAGCTGGTGAGAGACTTGAAATTGGGAAAGTAGTGTAGTAATTCTGAAATTAGCATACCCAGAAGCTTGAGTTCAAAGCCTGTATCCCATATATTTCTTCAGTTTAATGGCAGCATTGTCGGTTTCAGGTTTCTTTTTACAATAAATAAGTGCCATTTGTCCCAAACTGCTGGTTTCAGTCCCATTTAGGATAAGTAAGAGAGCCAGTTCAGAGACCAGAGTATTGTTGCAGAATATGGCTCCTCTGCTGCTTAAGCAAATGCCAAGGCAAAGCTGAGGTATTTAGTCAAAATAATTGCTGAGGCAAAAAGCCTATTAAAGTGGGCAGCAAAAATTTTATTTATGCTATCTCAAAAGTGTAGAGTACACCCAAGTTATTTTGCTTGCTGATTTTCAGTGAAGACAGATTTTTTTTCTTTTTTTTTTTTGGTACTATTTTGTAAATACCTCCATTCTAAGTGGAAGAATTGTCACAGGGAATATTAACCTTGACTACTATCTTCATTTAAATGTGACAGAACAAGAAATTAGCTAGGATTTTGAACCATGTCTACTCAGTCATCACTTCAATGTGGGTTGACTTTCATAAGACTTTGAACTATCACTCTCTGAAAACCATTTTGGCCATCACTGGACTGCCTCATCCAAAACTTTATCCTTGGTGCCCAGCTGCCTCAGAAACCCTGTGTGATGAAAACCAGCTCCCACTGGACAGGCACACATCCAGGCCCATGAACTGACAGAAAACCTGTTCTTTCTTGGAAAGCTCACTAATATTGGAGGTGGATAATAAGCAACCACTCGGAGAGCCTCAGCATTGCCATCCCAGCACTTGCAGCAGTGTGAGTCGTGAGCAAGGTTCAGGAGCAGCGACCAGACCTTACAAACCCTGCGGCCAGACCATCACAGGCAACGGCAGTGAACGTGGGACTGCGGTGTGGGGGTGGATGAGGGACAACTGAAGGAAGACACAAAAAATAAGTCAGTCAGAATCTTGAGGGGGAAAGAGGAGGAGTGACTTGCTGGAGGGCTGATGAACAAGATTCAGCCTTGCTTTGCACTGAACGCAACTATTAATACAGGTTTTAAAGACAATAAAGGTTAAAAAGTAGCTTTGCTAGTTGGCCTCTGCATTGGGAAATTCTCCAGTTCTCAGGCCCTTGTGGAAACACAGAAGAAAAAAAGATCTTAAGCACAGGGACTGCTGCATTCTTTTGTTCTTATTTTTGTGGAGATCAGGTTACAGTAACAATTTAAAACACAATTATTCAGCATTCAGTTGCAGTCCCCAGATGTAACGTTCAAGTAAACAGGTTTTTCTCATATGCACATCAAGGAAAGCAATTGTGTGTCCAATCACACTGGGACAATTGGCAGCTGCAGAGCAAACCCATACACAGAGCAAGAGACATGGTTGGTACCAGTTAGTGCAGCAACACTAAAGCCACAAGTGTTACAACTGACACCACTTTGCATTTATGTGACATTTATACACAGAAAAGCACTGTGTTTGTCACAGAATATTTTTTACACTTTTTTTTCTTTAAAAAATTAAATATCAGGCTGGTTTATTAAAAAAAACAATTTTGAGATTTCAAAAAGATCACATTTAAACTGCAATAGTATTAATGAGATGTGGTATGGACACCAGTGGAGATCAGGAATCATCTTGATCACTGTTTAAAATAGTTTATAATCTAAGGAAGCCTGAAAATCGTAGACAGAACTACACCAGGAGATTGATGGCATAGCTGGGTATTTGCATGGGATGCATGGATTCCTGAAGACCCACAATGATTATTACTTACTACCTGATTATTATCAGGTAAGACACTGCAGTTTGAAAGCCAAACCTCTGTACCGCTGGCCTGGTGCTGTGTGGTGACGACGTGTCACAGAACCACGGAATGGCTGAGGCTGGAAGGGACCACAGGGGTCAGTCTGACCAATCCCTGCTCAAGCAGGGTCCCCACACCCCGAGCTGCCCAGGGCCCTGTTCAGATTGTTTGGGAATACCTCCAAGGACACAGACTCCACAACCTCTCTGGGTAGCCTTTGCCACTGTTCAAAAACCGTCACATTAAAAAGAGTGTTTCCTGATGTTCAGAGGGAACCTCCTGTGATTCACAT
Organism: Atrichornis clamosus; assembly: GCA_013400975.1. Classification (NCBI taxonomy): domain Eukaryota; kingdom Metazoa; phylum Chordata; class Aves; order Passeriformes; family Menuridae; genus Atrichornis; species Atrichornis clamosus. The sequence continues at coordinate 342,759 of WBMZ01002278.1, forward strand.
TGTGCCCATTGCCCTTTATCCTGCCACTGGGCACTACTGCAAAGACCCAGGTCCCCTCTTCTTTCTACCCTCCCTTGAGATATACATACACTTTTATGAGATCCCTCACAAACATCTTGAATGACAGAACTCACGCTATTTCCCTAGTATCTAGATTTCACCTATTAACACACTTGCTCCTGCTTTGTTTGTTGGTTTTTTGTTTTTTGTTTTTTTAAATCTGGTGTAATATACTGGACTTCTGTACTTTTAAAACCTGAAGGATCCAAACTAGGTACTGTATCAGATTCTCTTATCTCAGTAGAATTTATATCTCTGTATATACTATTCTTGCTTCTTCTCCCATAGTTTTCAGTAAATGTCTTAAACTAAGGTTCTTATTCAATCAGCCAGCAAAGATCAATAACTAGATAAAACAAAACGTGTTGCTTGTGTAATGCACCTTATACATTGATTGGTTAACTCCGTAAACAGTTTTGGTTCTTTTGGTACAGAGGATGAGATGGGAATGCAAGGCACTCAGCCCCTCTGATCGACAAGTACAATCAACTCAGATGAACACTTAAGCAGTTTATCTGTGAATAAACAGCACCACAGGTGAAGCAGCTCCCAAGCTGCAAAGGCAGATGGATTGGGAAGGGCTGAGCACCTCAGGTGTGCTGCCAAGGAAATGCAGGTGCACTGACTGCCTGCTCTGCCAGGAAACCCAGCAGATGTGTGTGCAGAGCACAGAACTCGGGCTGGCCAAGGCTGCTGAGCTGGTTTGGATGCAAAGTCGGGCTGGGCATCTTAGTACAAAGCTCCACACAGTCACCTGTGTTTCACACAGCTTATTAGCTCAGCCTCAGTGCTGCCTAACAAAAGCCCCTGGAGTATTCAAGATACCAAAACTCTAATACCTTCACAAAGGAAGAGGTGACTATTAAAAATATTCTCCTAACTTTTCAAAGCTGTCAGGCTGGCTTTTAATACTCACTGTGTTTTTTTCTACAATTTTCTGGAGCATACTTGTCTGAAAGTATTTGTGCATTTTACCTCACTGATACCGTTGCTAAGACACCCCTTGGCTCATGTAAAGGGGTTTCCTTGTCCAGAAACAGGCTTGTGCTTATGTGGGCAGTGATTCATGGCCAGTGTCATTAGGAAGTGAATTGAAATCTCTGGAGTGCATCACAACTGGGCTTTGCCAGTTTTTGCTACTTGAGCCATTGTCAGATTCTGTGTCCAGCTGAAATTCCTATCACACTATCTAGATTTCATAGCTGCTATTAATACAGGTTATGCTTCATTAAGCATGAATTCAAAGTGAACCAGGCTCTGGAGCTCTGGTTCAATAAAGTGCTGAAGGACAAACAGAATAACTCTTTTTATTCCTAGAAGTGTCAGCAATACAGAGACGAGCATTTGTTTCCACTGTATATCCACTTCAGAATGGGGTGGCTCTTTTAGAATGACAATTCCCTCACAAATTTATTTTTTTTCCCCTTGAAATAAAACTTATCTTGTTTCAAGATCAGACAAAAGGCCAATGACTACTGCACTGAAATACACACTTAGACTCAATGTTTTTTACAATTCCATAGCACAAAACCTGCTGCTCAAAAGAAGAGGTCCTTCCAACCTGCCCTACACTACCAGGTGCAACTGGGGTACCTGCACTACTGGTCAGCTTTGCCCATTGCCAAATGTTCCGTGCCCTCTGCAGTCCTGGTAAGATGCCTGACGTCAGGCAGGCATCCTGGAAGGGATCTGTGCTGTGTCCTGCCCCGCCAGCCCTCACCTGTCAGCAGCTGTGCCGTACAGCAACCTGGCCACGGGGGTGCACAGCCGTGGGTCAGGGGGCAGGCTGCACGTCGGCCTGGCCTGTCCTCTCATGGACACTACAGGTGCCTCATGCTCTCACAGATATGCTCATTGCAAAGGCTACGAATTGACAAGCAATTAAGGTACAGATGGGGAGGCAGCTCTGGTTCATCGGGTCTGTAACAGTGATTGCTTCCGTACAGCAAAGAGAAAGTTCAGCTGTAGCTGAAGTTAGCAGTGTGCCTGTCACGGGGATAAGGTTCACAGGAAGACCCAGCACAAACTGTGGGCCTTGGGCTTGGCTTCAAACATCTCCTCTTATTCCCAAGCATGTTCCCAGTGGGGTCAGATCTGTCTCTATCCGGGTATGAGCACATCCCCAAAGGTGCCCCTCCTTGGAAAGTACCACAGCATGGCTCCTTACCTTGGAGTAATTTAGTTCTGAACTCACACGTCCATTAGGACAAGGGGAACACTCCCCCCCAGCATTACCATGGACCCATAAAAACATAAAAAGAATGAGGTTATTAGCGTGGAAAGGTGGCAGTTTACAGAACGACAGAGCTCTGAGTGAGAAGAAGTTGGGTACTGTACAGTGGAGGGAGAGGGAGAAGCTGGATAAAGGAGGATATGAAAGCAGGGTCTGTGAGGGCAGTGACAGGGGGTGGGTGTGTAACTGTAGTCATTAGTGCAGTGTAAGACTAATCGATGTTGCCTGATTAGAGTTGGCAGGCACCAGCACTTAAGTGCATTCATTTTGTCCAACTCCAGTTTACAGGAGTTGTGATTGACTTTTAAGGAGTTACATGAACAGGCTGTTCAAATGCCAACTCTGCTTCCAGTTACTCAGCTTTCACAAATGTGAGAAAAGTGAGTCTTTGAGTCATACCTAGCTTCTTTTTGCAAGCCAAGAAAAGATTTATTTTCAACTGTAAAGGAATACTTACAGCATTCCTACCCTGTTTCTGCAGAGAGATTGCCGACCCTTTATGTCTCAAAGCCCAGTATCCCCTGACTCACTCTGGGGATACTTTGCTTCCAAACAGCCCCATTGTCATGTACCAGATCCTAGCACCTGAGACTAATTTTGCCTTCCTTCTGTCATACATTTGTTATGATGATGACTGCTTAAATTCTTCATTTCTCATTAGAAAAATGTCATCTGTATCTCCAGTCACGCTCCTTGGCTACATAAATACTTTAAGAAGAGGCAGCCTGTTTTGCCCATTGCACAGCAGTGAGGCAGTCCAGAAATATTTCAAGTCTCAACTGAGTCTTGCAATGACAATATTTTATTCATCCCAGAAATTCCTCATTCTATTACTCTTCCACTCAGCTACTCCTTTCTGGAGACATCCAATGTTAAATCCACAGTTACCTAAGCTTTCCAAATAAGCACCCTGAAACAGAGCATGACTATGAAGGTTGCTTAACATCCCAGTTTCTCTGTGGCAAAGCCTCACAGAAGTCCCCTAATAGTGTATTTATCCAAAATCAGGTTATTTCAAGAGCAGGTTTTACAAGAATCATGGACATTTTCGTCAGCAGACAGCAACTAGAATTAATAAGCTGCAAACACTAATATTTCTATAGAAAATAAAGGAATAGAATCAGTTGGGGAAAATGTGCAGAAAATGATGGCAGGAGAGACTCTAACTCTTCAGGACAGGTTGCCTTAGAAAAGCCCCCTTTCTTCTCCCCAAGGAGCTAATGGTACTTAAATAACTACCTCCAACTACTGAATTTCCAGGCAAGAACTGTTAACCACCAGAAAAACATGGAATCCTTTCGCCCTATGAAAAATTTTATATCATGAAGTGCATGGAATCATTAGACACAGCACAGGGGCATTTTTCTGTGTAGTTTAAAACAAAATACTCTTTAAAATGCAGCTATTCTGTGTCTGACCTCCACCCTACCCTCTGAAACTCTTTCAGAACAAGTAGCTGCCCTTAGTCACAATTCACATCCGTGCTGCCCACATGCCGTGCCCATGGAAGTTAATCCAGGACGCAGCTCCCTGGCTGTGTTTTCATGGCACAGCACGGTGCGGGGGCTACAGGAGCAAACCAGCTTCCAATTCCAGCACTTCCATCACAGGTGTCAACACATCTCCCTTACCCGTGCACAGATCTGAACTGTGCTGGGCACAGTTCTGGTAAAAGAACACAGAACTATCAGACAACTAAGTAGGACAACAACAAACAACTTTTTGTGATATACTAGATATTGTTAGCAATTTCAGGAAAATTGTAGCTCATCACCATCTTGCTTTTTGGGTACATTATAGTAGAGGGGATTTTCCAAGTATAGACATGAAGGGGATTTCTGAAGGAACCGAAACGTGGCTCTTCTACCTCAAGGTTTGGAGAGCCTCTGTGAAAATACTCAATTTTCAAAAGTATCACAAAGGAAATGAGTAATTGTCCTAAAGAATATGATCATACTGAAAAAAACAATTAATTCCTCTGGGAAATTCTTGCAGATTTCTTAAACCAGCCTCTGAGATTTGCTAGCAGAGGTATAATTATTCGTGATCTTCTGAAGGATGATTAAAAAGAAAAAAAACTACAAAAAGAGCAATTGCTCTTTATTACATACAGTATCTCTTTGAAACAAATTCAATAGAATCCTCTTGGGTTTATTCTTAATTGGTTTCATAGGATGCTCCCATAAGGGAAACATTTTTGAACAAAATTCCACGGGGATCTTTTCATCATCTTTGCATAATTCTGATCATATATCATTACTGAAAGCCTGGTATATTTCTAGCCCCAAGTTTAATGTAAAGCATTTTTTCTTCTGACATTTCTTATGTTAAGCCTCAGATGCAGAAAAGACCACAAGCAGCTCGTGGGCACATTATGTATGGTATTTGATAAGCTACTTGTACTTGAATAAGAGAATATTTAACAAACATCTTGTGATTTATAATTGAAAGAATGAAATCATGAGAGAAACAAATTTACAGGCAGAACATATCCTTACTAATTCAGCATGGCTCTCATCGCTTTCACAGCTCACACTCATATTTATTATGCATTACTTGGAGCTACTTATTTTGAGAGGGAAAATTGCACCTTGCAGACAACTCCACTGTATTACTAAGTACCAAGATCATATTTTTCCTTCCTACTTATGCCTGGTATGAAAATGAAATAATTATCTTTTTTTTTTTTTGCATTTTCCCATGACAACCAAACACTAAGATTGGTCAGCAGTTCTCTGAGGACTCTGCAGCTTATCCACATTGTTTAGTTCACACGGCAGACACTCTCACAGCAGCAGATTCCTGAAGCTTGGTGCGTGTCCATGAAAGGACAGGACTCGCCTCAAAGGATTCTAAAGTTCTGGATCTAAACAAAATGCCCAGACAGCCCAGTTGCCAGCTGGAATATTTCCTGGTAATAAGTCCTGGGACAGAAGCATGTTAAGAAAGAAATTGAGGTATGAAGCTACATTTCTTAGGTCAATACAGTTGGTGAAGACCTAGGCAAATCTGCAAATAGAAATTCCAAAGGTACCCAATTCCTCCTGCTTTCTTTATGATTCTAAAGCCTTCATAAAACTGGTGATTAATACTCAGCTGTAAAAGTCTTTTCTTAGGCTTAAGCCTGTGATCCAAAGTGACAGAGGAAACAGTAAATTTCCACTTGTCACCTGCAGAATAAAATAATCAGAATGCTGGTGCTAAAAACATGCACATGGACATGGTAATATGCCTTAACAAACACAGGATGACTTTTATAAGCCATGATGATTGAATTGCCTGTTCAGACCATAATGCTGAGATTAATATTTGCTTCACATCGTGAGGAGAAGGAGTAAACATAAGAACTAAAATAAAAAATCAAGAATGCCCCTCAACAGATATTCTAATAGAGAGCTGGCAATTATTTTGTCCTCAAACTGATGAATAATGGAAATGCAGTGTGGAACCACTGGAACCAATTGACAAACTGGCTTGATGAGGAATAGCCTTTCAATTCAAATGACACCGCTGGACCTGATGATGTCATCAGCAGAGCAAAATCACTTAAACAGTAGACATTAAAGCAAAAGACCCTCCTCAGGAATGGGGGTTAATAGACGTTCAAGCACATTTACCTAAAGGGACACCACCAGTGTGAGAACATCCCTCTTTAGCTGCCAGTACAAAATTGGTACAGAGGACACAGAATCAGGAGCAGCATATCCAAACCATATCTCAGTGTGATCACTTCCCACATAGAATACTAAAACTGAACACCTTACGTGTGCATGACTCCCCCCAAAAAACCCAACCTATGAACTGTTTCTTAATCTAGGAGGAAGAGCATAAGAAAAAAACCTGCTTGCAACTTACCACTATATTTAATGCATGATTAAAAAAAAAAAAAGTATTACAAGATCACACGGTGTAAAGTACAGAGAAGCACATGATCATCTTTATTCTGCATTTGAACTTCATTTTTCTAATCCCTAAGGCACTACTAAAAGATTTTCTAATAGGAAAAGTTTTGTTCTCTGGGGTAAAAGTTTTCAATTGCTATGATTTTTCTCTCACTACCTCAAGGATAATTATCTTCTCTAACCACTGATACATCATCTGCTTTGAATCTTCCACTTCTTTGACCAAGGAGTTCAATTTAATAGGAAAAGTTTAATCTTCCCTTCCAGGGAGTTTCAATAACGTTTTAATTTCATTTGTCTAGAAGGTGATCAAGTCCAGCACTTGCACAGAATCTGTTTTCAGCAGCTGTCAAACAGATCAGCCTGTGGGATATTATCCCTGACCTGCCTGACCAGGGTGTGGGACAGGGGCTGTGCAGGCTGACACCGAGGGGCAGCAACAGCACAAACCTGGGGCAAGCAAAGGGAAAAAAAATACATCAAGAGTCATTAAGTAAAAAAAATACAGTCTCCAGTTCAAGAATTCCTAGGTCTGCACATTTCTGCAGGGTGGTAGAGTATTCAGATGAAACAATAACTTGACATTTTTCCTGTATCCTTCCCTAGAGCTGTGGTGCTGTCCAATGTCTGAGACACAAAACACCCAGCACTGGACCACTCATTTCCTCACCACACATGACAATTCTTTATGAATAAGCACTTACAAGTGCTAACTTGAACAGTCACTTCTCACCAACTTCAGTATGCCATTAAGCATTATCTCATGTAGGAAAGAAGGTTGCTGCAATTACCACCCCAAACTCAGAGCTCGAAGAGAATTAAGCCTTCCTTTGTCCCCCAGCCACTGCTCTGCCCACAAATTCTGCTGCAGCCTGAAGCCTACCTGGCATACACAGGGGCTACTGGATTTCTGTGAATCAGGTAAAGTCCAAGCCAGTTTTTCACTACTGTAGCTGAGCAAACTTGAACAATTTTAAAAATGAAAAGAGACTCTGCAAAGTCTCGGTGTGTATGACCCAAGTAAGCTCCTCAGCTGAACTGATGAAACAGGACGTGTTGGGGATTTGGAATCTCCAGGATGTTTGCACTACTTGTATGTATTTTTCTTTCCTCCTTTTCACTCTCACTGTATTTTCCTGCCATCTAAATTGCATATGATCTGTGCTTTATTCAAACCATCCAAATCTTTCTTGGTTTCATCAAACTTTACAAATTTGGCCCATAAAGGCTTTCCTGTTGACTTTAGTGAACACAGACAGGTAACTTTGAATATGATGAAGAAAGAAAATTCACTGTATCATAAGAAGGTTAAAAAAATAATACAATTATAGCCACATTTTAGTACCTGAACTTCTTGAAAATTCATGTTCCTTTTGTGCTCATTCATTTTGCTTTCTCATGAGCTTCAATCTTTTTATCTTACTGCACTGTTTCTAACTGGTTTTGAAAACTTCCAGCCTCAGGCAGTCAGACAGTCTCTGCAGAGATTCCTTTTACAAGGAGGCTTGATCATCTCTTGGTGACATGTAGTCTAATTAGCAAATCAGGTAAGAGTGGGCAAGGCAGCAGGGGCAAAACCCATTAAAAGCAACCACTACTTAATTAATTTTCCTGGGAATATAAAAATTCATTTTATTGTTGTTTTTTATTTTCCACAAAGAGTCTGTTTTATCAGAAGTCTTGTGCCCTGAACCGTTAATTAATTTAACTTATGGTTTCAACCAGCTCTCAGAGTAACCTGCTTAATTTCATCCTGGCTGAAAAAAAGCTCCCCAGCAATTTGGTACTTCCTTGACTTTCAGCTATGGAACTGCTATAAAATCAGGAACTCTAGAATCTAATTGTGCAAGAGCAATGTTGTTAGGATTATTGTTACTACCAATATTAATGTATTTTACACTAAGACAGGCTATTTATCATATTTAATTTTAGAAAATAATTTTCTCACCCTCCTTTTGTATTTGAAGCAGGATTTCCCTGAAGTCGAACAGAATGAAATGTCAGTGGTATGAACGATCATAGAACTTAAAGTTTAGACTGGCACATGCATAGATTTGCTCTAGGGATGCTTTCATCCTGTGAAGAAAAAGTGCCATATGCATTCTCAAAAAAAAAAACAACCCACCAAGAGATAAACAAGCTTTAGCATCAAGATTGCTGATAACAAGTCAATAGTAAGGGAGAAGGGCAGAACTCTAAGCCCAGAACACTAAAAGTGTTTAACAAAATCATGAAGCAAAAGGATTCAAGGGAATTGGGGCTACTGAAAGGCAGTGCTTATGTACAGTAAAGTAAGATGTGCAGACCCTATAGATTACTTTATTCCCTAAAGCTTAATGACAACTTGCTTATGTGTCTTGCATGGCTGCTTTGGGTGACCAATGACCTCTCAGGAAGATTTTAGCAAGGGTTGACTAATTATTCTTGACATTTTGCATCATGCTGTCATGAATGAAGACAAACCTCTACTAGAAAATGAGGAACTCCCATATAATTAGTTCGGCATAAGTGTATTTAAAACAGCTGTCAAAGCAAGTCAGCTCAGCAGTGACTCCAACTCCTGGCATGATGTTCTTAATTTTTGTATACACTCAAGAACGAAAATTCAACAACTTAAAGTAACACAAATGAAGTATAATCAGTATTTCTCACTCAAGAAATTACTGTATGAACACCAAGGAAGTTTAGCAAAAGCTGTATTACAGTGGATGGCTGACCAAGAACCATCTTAATAAACAGGAAATGCTGATATTACCTATTTCCAAGAGGAGAAAACTCTAAACTTTATGTAGAACAAGATGAGACCCAGCAGAGTATGTGTTCCAGATAAGAATAGAAACAGAAAAGTCCTTATCTACAGAGCAGCATTTTAACTCACAGTTCTGTCTGCTCGGGACTGGGAAAGAGGTGTGGTCCAGCCAGGGACACAAGCCTATTTCAAAGCTATCAGGATTGTTAGTGTGAGTCTAATGAATCAGATTCCTGGGAAGGTGTGAAGGGTGCCTGCTTGTGGACCCACATGCTCCTTTAAGCGAGGGCCTGGCTCGTATCCTTCTGACCTGGAGCACAGGCAGAGCTGGATCATCTCATGCATCCCACACAGACCTGCCTTGTTGAGTACTGGAGAGACCCAGGTGTGGTCCTTGGTGCCACAGCTTTTGACCACTGGGATCTGAAGCAAGAGAATGAGAACTTACACAAGCAGAAGGGGTTGAATATCAGCAGAGCTGTCAGGTGAAGAAGATGAGAAGACAGGACATGGGGCAAAGCTGAAATGGTAATGGATTAAGGGGAAATTCAGAAGTCCCATGTCCAACAGGGCAGGCTGCTGCTGTCGTCAGCTTAACTGCTTGTACATCCTTGGAACCAGGAAGCTACTGCTCCTCATGGAGAGGGAACAGGGCTTCTGGAACAGAGGCTCCTCTGTACTGCAGTGCTGTGTTTTGTGTGTGTTCCGTGCCTGAAAGCTGAAGGAACAACAGGCCAACAGACTTCTTTATAGAATGAGAACAAAGAATCAGGTTTGGCCAGCCAAGCCAGCAGAAGCAATACTGTGTTTTTTTCTTTTCTCCCAGTCTCGAGTTTCTAAAAACCAAAGACAATGTTCTGCTGATTTATTTCCCCAGAGATAGGGAGCTAAAACTGTCAGAGAGAAAAGGAAATAAAAGTTATGCCTGCATATGAAAACTACTGCTGGAAAAAGCAATAATAAAGAAATGAATGTTTCTTGTATATATTTGTTCAATTCAATTAGAACACAAGATGTTTGTTTCTTATAAATTCTGCTCCATATTACAGACACATAAAGGTACTGTTTGCATCAGACCAAAACCAACAATAATGTCCTATAAAATTAATTTCCAGCCTGTTATGAAAACAAGTCACTTTTTAATGAGTATGTTATGGCATTAGTTATTTGCTATAATTTTAATAACAAATGAATTTTGAAAATTGGGTGTATATTTGAAGAAAGAGTACAGGCTCATTTTTTGAATGACATTTGCAAGAATAGCTTCATGCAGCCCTTTACAGGACACACTTTTCAGTTACTGTGCAGATTTTTTACCTTTTATTACTGTGATCCTGACGGGCCCTTCCAACTCAGCACATTCTAAGAAAAGATTAAAAAACTTGGGAAAGAATTCATTCCCTTGGCTGAAGAGAAATTTAGAAAATTTTAAAGCATATTTGCATTTTGTGTACGTTACTCATTACATCTAATCAAGAGGCATCTCAACATTTTCACTGACAGTGGAACCCTATTAAAGGCAGTCCCTGTCACAAGGACTGCATTCAAAATCTAGGTTAAAAAAACATGACTAACCCTGAAATACAGAATTAAAGCCCAAAGGATTACAGGGCCAGACTTTGAGGAGTTCTGCACTCCGAAAGCAGCTCTAAATTTAGAGGTCCTAAGTTTTCACCATAAGCATGTCTGCACGGCAAACTGAAGCTGGATTGTGCCAGTGGGTTGTGCCAAAGGATTGTGCCAGTGGGTTGTGCCAGTGGGTTGTGCCAGTGGATTGTGCCATGTGGCTGCGGGTGCTGCACCCATCTGTGTGTGAGAGGGTGACAGTGAAATGCAGACACACACAGACAGAAGGCATTGGCAGCCACAGACCGTGGAGTGCAGGGTTTTTTACGTAACTGCTGACACACCCCAGAATAATTCCTGTCCTTACGTCTCTGCTGACATTGCTGTCCAATCTGGCTCAGCTTCATTATCCAGTCATTCCTTCAGTTCATTCGGTATGTTCTGCAAATTCCAGGTTTTCAGAAGCCCCTAGAGGCGTTACCTGCAGCTTCCTTTCTCGGTTCCAAAACCAGACACATTGAAATAAAGAAACTGTTAAACCATAGAGGAACAAACTGCTCATCTCTACTTCTGCAGTAGAAGACTTAGAATTATTGCATGCATAATACAACTCAGTAAAGTTTAACGAGTTTCTGAAAAAGTAATCTTGCTTTATTATCCAAATTTGTAGGCTTAGACCAATATATAAGTGATTTAATAACAGCACACCCAGCTTCACTAACACTTTTATGGACAGTTCAATGAGAAAAGGAGACAAAACTTATTTCTAAGATCCATTTTAATATGCTTCTTCTGACTTTATGGTAAGCAAACAAAAAGTGTCTATGCAAGCTTAACAGGAGATGGACAGAAGAGAGCTGACACCATTTTCTCCACTGCCAAAGAGAAAATACATGGAAATATTAACTCTGCAACTACATTTGAATTTTGGATTCTAGGTAAGAAATTGTTGAGTCTAATTATGTGATACCAAAATTGTTGCTAAGCCCAACAACGGTAAGCAGACATTCCTCAGAAACTCCTCCCTCACTGGCTTTCCCCTTCATTCTTGGAGATGCCAAAAGACCTAGGTAATTTGAACTATTATCTAACTTCATGCAGTATGTGCAACTTCGCACAACTTGAACCAAGAGCAGAACATTGTGGTGCAGATACAAGATTGTCTACCTAGATAAAAATAAATTATCCATTATTCATGAATAAGCCAGCACTGAAGGATGAATATTGTACTGCACCTGTACTGAAACCAACTTGGTGGGTTTCGTGCCTGAGCATCCCTTGTGTGCTGTATTTTAATTGGAGCTGCATCAAATCTGGCAGCACTGGTTCCCAAGGGCACGAGCAGGTACTTTCTTTGGGTTAGATTCAGAAATTTTCTCACACAATGCAGGATTTGTTGCAATTTCTTTTAACAAGAAGTTGACATAGGATTATATTTTGAAGATGTCTGTCTGTGTCCTCTGTAATTTGCAATTTATAATACTTGTCACAGTTAATTACATTGGTGTATATTTATTGATTTTGTTTGAATAAGAGCTCACCATCCTGATACCTGCAGAAAAAATGTAAAAAAACCTTCATATCTCTGAGGGTTGTTTTCTACTACAGAGCAAAAACTCAGATTGGAGATAATAGAGGACAACACAGCCAAACTTTCAGGGTTATTTAGGAAAATTTTGACTGTGTGTCAAGGTTGAGGCTCAATGAAACCATTTTCATTTTACAGCCTGAGAACCTGATGGACCGGAGCTGGTAACAGGGCATCAAAATTAACAGGGACAAGAACACAGACCTTCCTTCTCTTAAACAAGAACAGCACGGGATCATGGCAAGCACACCTTGCAGACCTCCTCGTCTATTTCCACAGAAGTAAGCAGAGAAGCAGGAGACATACACAAAGATCTGAATACAACAGGGGTGCAAGAGAACTGACCCAAATTTATCCCACCATTTGGTTATTCATCTCTTCAGTTACACCACCACTGTTTTATTATGTCCTCACCTCAGAATTCCAGAGGCAAAGAATGTTCTGAGTGTAACTGAGTAGTAACCAAGCTGTTCACAGAGACGCCTCCGAGAGCAGCTGATGATCAGCCCTTGCCATGCACTCAGACTATTTCCCAGGTTCTTTCAGACAAGCAAAGCACAGAGCACTCATCAAAGTAGCCACTGAAACCCGTTCCTGACTTTGGATCTTCCAGCTAATTTAAAGACACACATAAAAATCTACCATTGAGGATAATATGTATGGTCCTACGACTCCTTTGGAGTCACCTTATAGACAGACCAACAATCTAATTTTATTCTTCCAACTATATAATTTTTATCTATTTCTGTCTGAACAAAATCCTGACAGTAATCGTCAAAACAGAGAAGCAGCCTTAACATTTGTTTGGTGGATTCTAGGATAATACAAACAAGTTTCTAAGAAATAAAGTAGTTTCCTTTTCTCCTTTGCAAAAGAACACGTTCAAACAGTAGTTGCTTGTACAAAGTGCAAGAAAATTTTGAAATAATTTTTGCTGTATGACCCTTCCCTTACGAAGTGAGAGATATGTCATATTCTGGGTATTATCTTTTAATTAAAGCCAAAGAGCAGTCTTGATAGATTTTTTTCTTCCAACAATATACAAGTCACCCCAGCAACCCAATGCTATGAACTATTTACCTCTTAGAAAACAAGGAACTGCAAACCATGAACACATTAGGTAATTCTTCACTGCAAAACATTAACAGAACAGAATGATTGATGGAAAGATCTTTTAAGACAAATTATTTTCTTTTCCTTTTATTTCTTTTCCTTTTTTTTTTTTGTCTTTTCTTTTCCCTGACTTTGAAGTTATACTGCAGAAAGTCCACTATGTGAGGCATATATTACTTAGGGGTTCCCATACTAGGTGTACTATGAAATGAAAACTCTACAAGGAGGTTTATCATTGTAAAGTCTGCTTGGCTTCTTAGGCATTGCTCTTATGATGGTCTTGTATGAAAAGAACAAGGAACCCTGGTGGTTAGTTAGAATAAGTCACCAGAGAGAAATAAAAGTCCCAGTTGCTTTAACCCATGTTTCTACAACACTGAGCATGGTTTGGACTACAACATTTTCCAGCATGGATAAGAACACACCAGAATCACATCAGCACATGAATTTTGCTAAAATGAAAGTTGGGGCACTTCTAGCAACTTTGATGGCTTGAAAACTTTAAATAACATGCTGCAGGAATGCAAGTCATTACCAGTACTGTAATGTTAACAGTCAACTTTTTCTTTCATTTCTACTTCCTCATACCACTTGAGTTGTAAATCAGAATGCACATGGGTGCAAAGCTAAAACAGTTCAATGGCTTTGCGACTTATTTTTTCTCTATGGAGCTACTCCTGTGATTTGGCTGTGTATGTACTTTACTGAATTAGGACAGCAGTGAAGTCTTTAAAAGGTCTTAGAAAGGAAATATAATGGGAAGAGAATTTCTGATGAGTGAAATAACCTTAAGGTAGGTTTTCATTAGGATCTGTGTAGACACTGAGCTAAGTCTCATTTTTTTTCTAATATTTTCCTTACAGAATTTTCCCTCAGCTGAGAAGCATTCTATTCAGAAACCACACACAAAAGAGTGTGATAGACACAGTGAGAGCACTGCCTAATTTTTAATGGTTTCAAGGCAATATGTTACCCTGGAAGCCAAAGCCAAGGTACCTATGCTGCTGTGCGCCTCCTGAATCCTGTTTCTCATCACCCTGCAACCCAGAATATGACTCCAAAGAATGATACCTCCTGTGATACCAAAGGAGCTAAGTTGGGAAAAATGCCTTGTTTGATCACATGGCCAAGAAATACCCAAGGGACATGCTGATGAGCCAACTCTACTGTCTGCTGGAATTTGATAATGAAAATGGTGCTGTCAGACACTGATAAACAGCCACGGAAATGAAAGGCAAAATCAGCCACTTTACAGAAAGTATTTTATATTCAGGAAAAGGGATCATAAATAGCTTTGATTCTTTTCTTTTAAGGTTTTACTTTAATAATTGGTGTGCTTAGGAGTTGTACTTCTGCCTGTATTTTTAATTCCAGACAGTAACTTTTTTCATGTTCATCACTGTGCAAGGACAAAAAGTCAGATGCAGATTTTGTATCTTGGAAAAAAAACATTTCCTTTTTTGGATAACTGTGTCTTGTGTCACTGGAGGACTTTACACAAATAGAACTGAAATCAAGTTTCAGTCCTATATCTTTCAAAAGCTCTTTTTGGGAACCACATACAACAGTGCTCATCTTCTACCAGGATTTAAGCTAGTTGCTGCTATTTCGTGAGTTTGAGCTGTACATCCTTTGTACTATCACAAAGCCAGGCAGCCATCAACACAGAACCCTGGTGATGCTTTAGCTCCGAGGAGGTGGGGACAGAACCTGCAGCCAAGATCTCTACACCACACTCTCACTAACTTGCTCTCGTCAGTTCATCCTGCTGCACTGAGGTGGTGTTTGTTTGCATTGTGCCCTCCCAAAGGCAATGAACCATGGATCATTTCTATTCCCTGCATCCAGAGCAGCTGGCACAGAGGGAGCTCCTGTTGCACAGGAGGCTTCAACATAGCCTGGGGTAACACCAAGTGGCCTAAGACATCACCCCCTAGTGATGCCTACAAGGAAAATCCCTGCATTTCTCCCTTGTTTACTCTTAGCAGACAGATTTCCCACATGTCCTTAACAATTGAGGCATTTAAAACCACAAAGCAATCCTACTCAAACATAAATTTCAGTATCTGCCTTCTTTGGGTTGAGGAGACCTCAGTGTATGGGGTCATTCATCAAACACCTCTGGGTTCTCAGTTCAGTGTTCACATTCTCTTGTCACAGATTCCATGCATAGAGGCAGACAGAAATTATGAGTTTTTCCCGACTGAAATATGTCACAGTCCATATAAACTCAAAATCAGCAAAAAATAAGACGTATGACAGAACTTATTTCCACCTTGGCTACAAGGAATATATACTAGGAGTATATTTTTGTTGTAGTGGTACTTCTGCACACTTTATAGCAATTTGGCAAGTTACAAATCATGAATGTTCCTAATTTACCCATAGAAAATTTTATTTTGCATGAACCGAGTATGTCATCACAAGCTTTCCATAAATCCAGATGAAACCTCTTACTTTCACCCTTGCAGGTAAGAAGAGGTTTTTCTGACAGAGAAATATTTAAATCCTTCTTTTGATCAGCACTTTGTTTAAAAAGTCACAAAACCAGATATTCTATTAATCTTCTACCCCACTGATGACTTCCCACAAGTTTCTTGTGGCACACATAGAGATACTGCTCCACTGTCACCTGAGTCAGACTTGCAGATTGCCTTCCCTGCTAAGACTGCCTCCTTCTTTAGGTTTTTTTTTTTTTCCCCAAATTTCTTCAACAAACTCTTTTGCCTTCAGAGCTTTCCTCAGTGCTGGCCACATTCTGCAGGAGCAGGTCACGACCCAGACCCTCTGCAGCACTGCCCACACAGAGCTGACAAACACGCAGAGGTCCCAGCAGAGCAGTGTTTTCCCAGCTTTCCTGTGTTTCAGTCAGTCAGTTCCGCAAGGACTCACCAGTGTTTATGTTCACCAGACAGCAGTGACGGATTCCTGGCAATTAGGATATCCCACCTGCCTGCTCCATGCCCACAATGCCACTCTCCTCACTGGAATGGATGTCACTCTGATTATTCTTTACAGGCACTTTCCTACAGTATCTCACAAACTTCCTAATTCATCCTGAATTGTGCATGTCAATTTGTCTTTATGTTTTAATCTTCCTGTTGTTCTTTATGTAGCTCCTGTAACAGACTTTGATTTGAAGCAGTAATTTTTCTGAGTTCTATGAATTATCACACTCTGCTTTATCTCCAAACACATGGTGCAGAAGGAGAACAATCTACAGATTCCAGGTGCTTCCAGCACAGAAGAGCAGCTAAGGGAAAACATAAAATGCCTGTTTACTTTACTGCACCTCACTGTCACCACACAGCACAGCAATTCTTTCACCTTGTTCTCTAACCTGTCCTGCTGATTGAAGCCAACAAAAGGTGACAATTCTTGCAACTACAGCTGCAGGGGTTTTATGCCTTTTTGTGTCTAACTTCCTCTGAATCTGCTTGCCAGGGGATTTGAAACCTGTGTATGGCTCTCTGTCCGCTAAAGTAGAAGAAAAGCCCTACATGTAAATACACTAATAAATAGCTTATTGATTTTTATTCTGAAAGGGTCTCTTCTGACAATCATGCTAGAAGAAAGCATTTGGAACAGTTTTCCTCCAGGCACTTCAATGATAAGAAGGTGGCAAGAAGAACAGAGGAAAAAATAAAGACAGACAGAGGAAAAAAAATGGTTCCTCATCAGCAAATCACTAGAACTTGGGTATAGTACTTCCTGAAATCAAAGTAGCTGTGTTTTGCTTACACATTAGGAAAAAAAACGTCGGAAAGTTTACCATAAATGTGATGGTGCACATGGAATAATTGGAGCAACATTGCAAACACATTTTTCTGTAAAAGTTACCTTAAAATCTGGAGTCTATCTGATGAAGAGAGAGCCAGCAGTGGACACTGACATATGAGGTGTCTGTCAGTAACATGGGAAAAAACTTGTACAATCAAAAAAAAAAAAAATCCTGCATATATTTTGGGTAATTTTGGGTACAGGTGGTGACTACAGCATAATTTCTTGATTCTTACAGGCCAACTGTTCAGTACACCTGCGAGATCAGACATTTATTGGATGCTTAAATATGGTACCTGAAATCAACAAATGTGTAACTTTGGGCTTGTATGTTTAATCTAGAAAATTCCTGCTTTCCTATGATTTATAAAAAAAGTATGTCTAATGCAGAAAAAGGAAATCTCCAAATCCTCTGTTACAGATTTAAATACATAGCTGACAAAGGAATATCAGTAAAATAGGTACGAAGTAGAGAGAGAGAATGTCAGCTCAGATGAAGTATAGTATCAATTATCAAAATAAAAGTACAGAGACAGTGGGAATAAGTCTCAGCAGCAGAAGAAAAAATGAAAACAGAAAATGTTCCTTGCTCCTCAACAACAACAACAAAAAAATTGCAGCAGACCTACTGTGAAGTCAAGTATGAAGTTATACAAACAAAAGCAACAAGAAGGGAGCATTTTAATCTGAATGAGCTGAGTGAAATGAAATTTGGAAGACAGAGTGGGAATTTTTAAATAATTCCATAGTTCATTTATTTGCTTTTCTCAGATGCAAAGGACTTGCATCTCTCTCCTGGGCTGTACATGCATCTTTATTTCATGCACCAGTTAACCTGGATGTATAAGAACTATGCAGCTTCTGCTACTTAAAATTGAATTACACAGCACAATATCTGCATGATGGAAGAATGGCAGTAGGGGACAGGGCAAGGAGACACGGAGAGGATTCAAGTCCTCTGGCATCACTTTGTTAAACATCCTTCTGCCTTTTTTCGAAGGGGGAACATAAGGCGTCTTCTCAGAATTTCAGCCTGAGGCACTGGGAGAGGGGACTACACTTTCTAGTAGGGAAGGTTAATGTGAACCTGTCTAAAGATGAAATGTGACAGCTGTAATCACTCAGCGTCCAGACTCGGCTGCGCTGCAACTTGCACGGGATCCTCTCCAGCAGCGCCCGCGCGCCCGGCACGCCGCGCATGAGGAATGGCAGAAATCGGGCAGCTCAAGAGCAGGTGTTTGTCCCTTCTTGTGCCACCCCCTGGCACAGCACAGCTGCTCGCAGCACAGGCCGCTGAGGGGGCATTAAAGCGCTCCTGACTGAGTGACTGCGTTCAGTGTCACGCTGAAGTGCTGCTGCAGCTCGGAGAGGCTCTTCTTTCTTACAGTCTACGGCGGCTTTGGCCGCGTGGCTGCAAAATGGAAATCTATTCTTTAGGAATGTGAAACGTGCAGCGAGGAGAGGAAAAGAGAGTCCTCCTGCCTGTGTTTAGGAATTGTGGGCGTGAATGTACATATAATTATATGATCATGCTCTGTTTCCAGACGGGATTGCCCATGTCTGCTGTTCCATCACTGAGTATCCCACTGCATCTGAAATGATTTCAGCCTGTGGGGGCACTGGAGAGGAAAGACCCTGTACCTTTAACCCTTCCAACTCTGTCATATTTTTCGGAAACCATAGGCAGAAAGTGGTGTTGCCTTAATATTTTTCCTGTTTTAAAAAGAGGAAAATAATATATTAAGTCCTCAACTATCACTGAAATTATATTTCTGTCTGAAGTGACTTGTGCATTTCCTCTGTAATGTATTATAGCCCCAGTCCAAACCAGGGACTGGGTGGAGATCACAGTTCCCTCATGGCCATTCCCTGGGGAAGGTTAGGACCTGCTCAGCAGATGATGCCTGCATGTGGCAGCACCAGCCCCAAAACAGAATGCAGAGGGGGTTATGTCTTCAAGTTTCGTAGTAGGTGAGACATCCAACTATTTTTCCCAAGATGAGGTCCCAGACACAATATAAATTATTATGGAATATCTATGCCTTCAGTTCAGGACCATGACTTGTTTATGAGTAGGAAGCTTTGCAAAATATTCTTGAAAAATAGATTTGCTTATTTTGCCTCTCTTTCCCTAGATTTTAGCAATATTTCTTCTCCATATCTTTCTAATCTGTTTTTCTCACCTTCACCTGAAAGGTGACTTTTTTGGGGAGATGGATGATGAGATCTCTGTGGTGTCTGAAGACAATTCTGATGAAAGATGCTGCAGGAATGCAAGTCATTACCAGTACTGTATTTCTCTGTGTTATGGTGGGATTATGCTCTGCTTTTTTCTTTGCCACTATTTGCACATATGATCTCTTCTTTCAGTCATATCCCTCCTCTCTGCTTATGTTTACCCTGCAATCTTTTCAATCAAACAATCAATTATTCTAATTAATCTAATCACTCTATCAAGTTCTTCACAATTCATTACCTACTTAAAAATCCACTGTGTTTCATGGTGATTTAAAGTGACAGGACTAAGGACTACTCTCTGTGGTCCACAAGAGAAAATAGTTTGATATTTATCAAGTAAAATACAGAGGTTGGTTACAGCAAAAAAGATTAAAATATGTCAGCATAACATGTGTGGAAGGAGGATGCCACCTACAACCAGAGTCTCCACCCAGGGAGTGGTGTCACATGAAATAATTGGCTTTCTTTTAAAATTTTCCAGTTGACTAAAGATAATTTTTGCTGTTGAAGCTCCAGTTTTGTGCTCAATACAAAAAGCTTGTTGTGCAAGATGCAATGGACAACATACAGAGTAGTAGTTCTCAATCCAATTTCTAAGGATCCCCATTTGAAAAGAAGAAGCTTAATTCTCACTATAATAGTTTGAACAATAGTTTGAATAGTTTCTGTATCTTAATCCACTAATGAATACGTGTTAGCACCAGAATCACTACATTTACTAGTATTTACAACCACTATTCAGTTTGAAATCATCCATGTTAGTCACCAGCCCCACAAAGACTCTATTCCTTTCCAGAGGGATTTACTAAACACTTTTTTTCCTGTCTCATATCCACAAATCAGTCTTATGAGACTTTTCCTTGAAAAATGAGCTATTTCTTCCTGTTTTTCCATTTAGGCTTAATGTAGAGATCATAATTACCTTCCATCAATGGCTTGCTTAGCATTCTAAAAACTTGTAAATATGATAATGAAGGCTTGAAGTGGAGGGAAGAAAAAAGATCTGTAAGAGAAATATATTTTTCTTCAACACTAAGTGTTTTGTCATCATCGACTTTCAATACATAGTGCAGCACTGTTGATGGAAAACCTCTGAATTACTCTGCTGGCTCTGCATCACAAGATGTGTTTGGTATTTATGGCTACATACAACCCCTAAATTTGCCCTAGATTTGGGCAAATCATCAAGCATTTCTGGCAATATCTCCCTTTAAAAATGTAGGGGAAGCAAAATCTAAATCTATCTATAAAGAACACTGAAGCACACACAGGTTTACCAGCTGTGGAGAAGACGAGTCAGAAGAGGCAGTAGGTTGGAAAGCAGGAGGTAGATGCAGCAGTACATACATTTTCTTATTATGCTAAACAAGAAAAATAGGTTTTTCCTACACTGTATTAGATGCACTTTTTAATGCAGCTGGATACCTTTTCCCCTTGCCTTCTTATTTAAGTGGGTTTTGATGACTTTTCAAAGGGGAAAACTTAAAATGCCCTCACAAACAGGTGATGGGTTTAGAGCTTTATTTCAATCCATTTCGTCCAGGTAAAACCCAAACAAAAGCAGGAGGGAGAAAAGGCCGCTTTCCTCCCTTCCTCACGATCAGTGTTCCCCATTCTGGCCTCCCTACAGGTTTCCCTCACCTTTTTCCGGCGCGTTTGACGCCGGTCACTGCTGGCAAGGATGTGCTGCAGCAGACAAATGGCTGGGTTGATGCACTATGGCAGCTCCCATGCTCCCAAGGGATAGAGCCAAGAAAGGAGCAGGAACCCTTGCACCCTGTGTTAGACTTAAATAAAAAATTCATTTCAGTCCTACTCCCTACCTGTCCCTGCTAAAAAACACCTCCTACCCTCAACCTGCCCTGAAAAGTCACACAGGCATCAAGATTTTAATAATTCTTTTTCCATTTACAATTTGTAGTAGATGATTTGAAATGGAGCTGTGTGCCTCTTAAATTAGCAAATATTGCTGCTTGAAAAGAGGGATAAACCATAAAAGGCCAGCCTCACTTAAGGCCTAGTGTACAGTAACACTTCCCAGTTTCCATGTAGCTGCACCCAGGTGTGCTCCCCCATTCCTGCTGAACACTGCAGCTCCTGCTCCAGCAGTGCACAGATCACTCTCCTGGATCCTGCTCCCCACAATCCCGCCCCTGCAGATCCCCACGGGCTCAGCCTCACTGGTGCATGGCCGTGCTTCATCCAGCACCAGAAATACATCCCTGCTCCACACACGGAGGGAAGAGCAGGGGTGGAGGTGAGCCAGGAGGAGAGAGCACACAGGAAGAGGGAGCAGCGGTTGAGCTCCAGATGGAAGACAGCTTAGCTGGAAAAGCACAGGAGAAACACTTGGTACTCCACTGTACTGTGCTGCTGTCGCCTGGAACCAGCATTTATTTATCTGCCAAATGCCTGCTGCAAGATGGCAATTCTACCCCAGTGTTCACTGCAATTACACCAAAGCATCCTTGACAGAGAGTGTGGTTTGTGAAGCACTGACTGGGACTTGTTTTTAACTGTCCTAAACAATACAGAGTTTACCAACACAACAAAGTCCTGCAACTTCTCATCTGAAAGGTTTCATGCTAAGAGTTACAATTGGAGCTGATGCTTGACAAAGGATGATTTTGTCAGGGCTTTGCTTTTCTGCACTCTGTGAGGGAAATCAATTAGAGGTTTTATCTTCCTTTTTGAAGAATAAAAATTCAAAGAATAAGTAATCTCTGTTTTAGTCAATACTACCATTCTGAGAGAGATTTGTAACATAGATAAAAATGGATCCAGAAGGCATAGGAATAAAACACCACAACAACTGTTTTCTTTCAAAATATTGAGTAAACCATGCATTGCCTCTACATAATACCCCTCAAAGTTAGGACAGCTCTTAAATATTGCCTTTACAACTAATTTGAGTAATAAACCTTTCACCCCTTCATTTCTTAGGTTATGAACTCCTCAGAACTGACCCAGGTTGCACATTCGTACAATGCTTACGTCTATGTGGACATTTTCCTCCCATAATTTTGGGAGCAGCAATTATGTAGAGCATGACAGTTCCAAAGAGTCTAAATAGTCATGTATCTACCTTCTGTTAAATGGAATTTTTAAAATCACTTTCTTGTGGCTCCTTTTGAGCACAGCAGCTGTAGAAAATGCCATTATTGACTTGGAGAATAAAACAGGAATGAAACAGGACTAGATGTTATGTAGATTCTATCCAACTGAACTGTTCTCATCTATCTACTGGAATAATTAATTGGAATAAAATTTAGGTGGTGTCTAATTGCAGGGATCTTCTCACCTCTTATGAGCAGCACGTATAGAAAATTAAAGAACTCAAAATATGTTACTCTTGTATTGCAGTTCTATTTTCCAACAGAGAAACACATTGGAAATGGATTTACAAAACTCCTAGGAAATGTGTATAAAGCACACATATACAGGATATTAAGATTTTGATACACAAATATAATCATAATGCATACACCTACTGCATATGCCATTAAAGAGACTTTTCTTCTGCTTTGACTGCAGCAGCATCATACTTTGCCAAAAATGGAATACCCTTGTTTTTTCACTTCTATGTCACTGATTAAATAAATGAAGATGCTCATTGACCCTTTTGGAATAGTAATAGTGACCACAGTAACATTTCCAGACGCTTAGAACAAAAGTGGACAGATACAGGACTTTGGAACACGTTCTCTTTGTGTGCCTCAGTCCCCTCTGCCATGAAGTATGACACAGGTGCTTTTTAAAACACATGATTTAGTAGCTACAAACAAATTAAATATATGAAAAATTAGCCTTTTTCTGGAAATACAATTCGTGCAATTGACTTCCAAGTCCCATCTACTACAATTTTTTTGTTTTTACTCTTTTAAGTTCATATTTCTTCCTACATCACTAAAAAAACCCTAATTGAACGGCATTTTGCTCCCCAAGTATCCTACTCCACTCCATCCTAAGAACTTACTTTCCAATTTGGTTTCATCTTTTCCTTCTGCTGATGTATTCTTAGGGATTCAGTACTGTGAGAAGTTTTAGACTGAAAACCAGTCAATCTCATGGATAGAAGTGCAGTGTCATATTAATGGAGCAGTGGGACAAAACAACCTCCAGAAATGAAACACATTGAGGAACAAGTTGGGAGATACCAGGAACTTCACTGCTGCCCCGCCGGCAGATCCCACGCCAGTCTCTAGCCAGCATGAAATCACACACAATGGTAAAGCACACTTAAAAACAAAATAAAACCCAAAAAAACCCCCAAACCAAACCAAATCAAACCCCAGAACCAAAAAATGAAGCTACCTAGTATGTCGTCTGGGACATCTCCGGTACTTTAGTGCTACAAAATAACTCGACAAATATCCTTAAACAGCTGCCAGCTACATTTCCTTCCCTTCAAGATAAAGACTGAACTGGACACAAAGCTGTAAAGTCCTTTAACGCAGCTGGGCACGGATACCACAGAAATATTGAGAGAATAACAATTTTGCACATTTTACTTTGTTTTTTTTCCTAGTGAGCTATGACACCTACTGTTTCTAACCCATCTTTCCTCTTACGTAGAAAATTATTCACTACATAGACACACACCTGTAATCACCTGTAATTATCCTCAAAAACTGAATAGATGTCCTTGAAATTAAGAGCTTTCATCTTTGTTTCATTAAACTAGGAGTTTAGATAAGCAGCTTCACATATCTTTTAATTTTCTTTAGGCAAACCCTATTCCTTTGCAAAGTTTTTCTGTAGACAACAAAGCTGTGAGGAAGCAGGCAAAGAATTATGAGTGACTTTTGTTTTCTGAGTTTTGTGTCACTTTGAAAAGCCTCAGAGGCATTTCTGGGAAGGAAGGAAATAGCAAACAACAACAGTCAAAATTATAATGTCATTAAGGACGCCTGAAATGACACTGTCAATGTTAAGGAAATGTCTGTGTTTTTAACATCTCATCATTTAGGATTGCCACTGAGGAATTGCCATAACTAAATGGCACTGCAGATGCAGCACTTGCCAGCTACTCTGTGCACAAACTTTGACCCAACTGAATTAGTTTGAATACAATAGATTTAATTAGGCAGACAGAAACTATTGTGTACCCATGAATAAATCTTTGTAAGAGCGACTTTACATTGATCTTTTTTACACAAGCAAGAATTCAAGTTATGCTACATTGTTATAAATCAAATTATAGTGAAAGTCTTGGAGAATTTATCAATGGATATGATTGATTTTTTTCAAAAATACATCTCTGAAATACATGTTTGTGCATCTTAGTTCAAACCAGTCAAAGACTATGTTAGAAATCATTCTGATTTCTTTCTTTGCATTTTTCTCTACATACACTTACCCTTAAAGAAATTACAGAATTCATGGAACCCTACACCAAAACACTGTGATATTAGTGCTGAATTTCATTTTGCATTTGTGTTCTAGTGTACCTGGTTGTATCCAACTGTATTTTTCAGTGCCTCGTGTTTTATGTCACCTCCATTTTGTGTTCTGCAAAATATCTATTTAAATCTCACAGCCCTTCACCTCGCAAGGAAAGAAAACAGATTACCAGATGTAGAGTGCCCTCCAACTCACAAAACTCTGTAGATGCACATTATTGTTAATAAAATCCTTATTGTTGTGCTGCCTCTATAGGAAATAAGTAGGGGCACAAGGTAGCAAAAGGTAGCAGAAGGGTTAGAAACACATGGCAAGAGATAAAAGGACACAATTTTCTTAGAGACTAAAAGGTGCATCTCTGTGTGATCTATCAGTCCCTCCTGCTGTCACCACAGGCTGACCCCCGTGCTTTCTTTTCATTGTGAATATGCCCCAGCTAGGTTGGTGTTATGCTTCCTTCTGTCTGCAGGTCTCCCACTGAAAATTAGCTACCAAAGACAACTCTAAATGGCTGAAATATTTTCTAAAACAACTGAGACAAAATCTGGGTTAGGAAGCAGACAACCCAGTTTTCAGCTTGATGCAGATTACAGAGGGTTGAAAAATGTCAACAACTATTTTCATCCCTTTTGCAGTTACATTTTTTTTTGTTACAGTTTATTAATTCTAAGGTGAAGGGAAAAAATAAAAAGCCCAAACCCAAACACCTCTCATTACTGTGCTATACAAAGGTTGTGGGGAATTTGCTGCTGGGAGAAGAAAGCTGTGGGCTTGGCAGAATGCACTGTGGGCAGCCATAGCCTGCACAGACTATGTCCAGAAGTGTCAATATTTCCACTTTTCTATCTTATTCTTGCTACACTTCATAGAAAAATAAAAGGTTCAAGCAATATCTCAGATCATGTGTTACAGCTCCAGGTAATCTATTTGCCTTTACAATCTCCAGGCTATTCATCTCTGTCTCCACAAGATACCTTGACCGTCTCTGCTAGTTTTTTAATGAGAGAAGAGGATTTGAGTGTTCTTGTTCAGCCTGGAAAAAGAGCACTTGGCAAGTCCATTGATTTTAATGGAGCATGTCTTCCCAATCCTCTATTTCTGGCAAATACGGTCATTGTTCAGCATAAAAGCAGTGTTTACTCTGTGCCAAAACAAAATTAAGTGATACACTGTGGTCTCAGCCAGGGTGAGGGATTTGTGGTACCAGGCATTGTGCAAAAACAGAGTTAATGACAAGACTGGAAACCTCACAAAGCAAAGAGATGGGATAAGTTAAGAAGTGAGGGAAAAGAGAGAATGTGTTGGAAAAGATTCAAGGGTCTACTATGGGATATTGAAACTGAATCAGCAACGCCTTAACTGTATTTCTAATTTTGCTGTCTTGGACATTAACAAAACTGTTCCTACTCCACATTTTTCTATTCTTTATCCATACCCCTAAAGGGGATGATGATTATTTAGGTATGAGGACAAGGGACTTTGCTGAGAAACTCAGATCTTTACATCTCTGCATTGGCTTATTCAAAACAAAATATAGACTTTTAAAAAGGTATTTCCATTAAACACATACTGTATGTGTGTTGGTTTATGTGTGTATACACACACAAATGATTAATTTCAAGGCTACAAAGTTGCACTGTTTTGCTTTCTTTAAAAAATAAATTGACAAGCTTGCTGTCTTAATAGTTGCATTGAAAAGAAACACAATATATGTTCATACACAGAGACTGCAGTTACTGCATAGACCTTAAACCTGAATGTGAGAACTTGTGTCGTTGTTTCTTTGCAAGAGATTACAAGCTAGACCTTGGATAATACAGCAGCACACAGACTTCACCACAGAGACCACCACCCCTCTTTACCCCACCATCCCAGATAAGCATTCCAACGTACAGGTCCCCACATTTTACTGGCCAAACACAGCTACAGCCAGTATGCAAGGAAAGGAGTTAAGTATCCTGAAAGTAGTAAGTGCTCCAAGATTCTGTGTCTATCTCTACATAAAAAGCCATTTTTTCAGTTTGGCACACACTGGCCATGCTACTCCCAGATGTTCACAGCCTCAATCTTTCCCTAAAATTTCTAGAACGGCTTTCAGTCTGTACAGAAGCTTACGGTCTGATGACTGCCTAAATGCAGTCAGGATGTAGAATCCAGTTTAGACATCATGGAACCTGGGGCTGCACTTGCATTTTATAAACCTTTATGAACTGCAGTTCACACACCTCTGTCTATCATATTTAGGAGCCAAGGAATCAGCCGTGTCAGAAATATGACATTGATTAATCACTGAAATAAAGAAATAGCTTTCTCAAGGTCCACTGCATTTGCCTACCATCTACAGTGTTTATTCAGTCATACACTATAAATTCTTTGAAAAAATTACTACCTTCCCCTTAGCAGCAAAACTGGCAGAATTGGTCCAGCCTAGACTCCTGTAAAGAGATTGCTGTTTACTTCTTGACATGAAAAGCCTTCACAATAATTTCCTCTGCATCTTCCTAAGAAAAAATAACTTTCAGCCAAAATAAGAAGTTGAAACATTCTTGTAAACGAAGTAAACTTTCTAATCTACTTTTCTTGCATTGTCATGTTAGAATTGTGTGGGCAGCACTTCAGGGGAAGTTATTTTTGGTTTTACACCAGTTGGTATTTATGAATCCTGTGATCCAGCCCCAAATTTCAGAAGTTTACCACAACTTCTGAATGAAAAGGGGCTGAAGTGATTCATCAAGAATAAATACAAAACATGACACATGTTGAAGTCCACTACCACCCATTCTATTTGCCAGATCCTCAGAACTTTGGTGTTGTATTTCATTATCACACAAAATTCACAGTGAAGAATTATCTCCAGGTTCATACAAAGTCCTTGGCCGTGCCTGGGCTCCCCAGACTCTCCTGTAATACAAACAATTACTCACAACAGGCACTTATGCAAACAAATTGTTTTGTGCTTCACAGTTTCTTGCACGGCCTCAGGGGGATACATCCCTCTGTGAGGGGGCTGAGGGCTGAGCTGTCTGACACCGGCAGCACTTGGTGTCTTTAGAAGAAAGGCCATCTCTTTGCTCTTACTTGGAATAAAGTAATAGCAGATTTTGTAATAATGCATTAAATGGAAATACTGCAACACAAAAGAGGAGTTCAGGGGGAAACCAATGTGCAGACAGAAGCTGAGAAAGCAGGAGGGACCTGCAACTCATTCGCTAAATGTGCTGAGTCAGGGTTATAAAATTACAAAATGAGAAAACATGTAGGTGAAAGGATACTGTGTGGAAGTTTAGAATTCAGACAAACTAATACTTCTTTATGGAACTGGAAAAAATGTCAGATTTTAAACCTGTCATAAGGTATACCCTCCAATCTCTTCATAAGTTTGTCTGATAACAGTTTAGGAGAGGAGTATTGTCTATTGATTTCCTTCCATTGAGAACTGCACTAATTCTCAATTTCTATTTGCTTTCCCCTTTCTCTATGCAATTTTGGGCCATTCTCCAAACATTTGTGTTTGTACATGTACTTCAGGACAATCCAGGTATTGTCAGCCTGGTAGGAAGACAATTCCAGAGGCTACCTTACTCTTCAGTAACTGTGCTAAAGTTTCTGTCCCAAAACAAACTAGTTCAGCTTTATTTGAGTTGAAAGGAAGACAGGTAAGATTCAAGCAGTTTTAGACACGATGGAGAACCACACCTCAGTCCAGGCAAGGAGTGCAGTTTTGGAGGCAGCTGTTTACCCAGAGTGGGGGCAAACAGCCAAGGCCCAAGCTGCAATCACACACGACCCGAACAGAAGCCTGGGAATGCCAGTACAGCTCACATTGAGCACTTAGTGAGTCCTGATTCAGCAGGACTCTTCAAACACATGCTCAGACTAAACAGTCCACCACGCAAGAGACAGTCGAGACCTGAAAGAATTTTTACATTGATTTGCTAAATCAGACATCATGCATTAATATTCTTGCTTTAGGTGCTGAAAAGACTGGCCCGTAATCCAACATTTTACATATTGGTCTCTACTTTAGCCACAAAAGATTAGAATGATGACACAACACATTGAGAATGGTGGGGAAAATATTGTTCTCTTGGGTTTCCCTTTCCATGTGACAGCAGTTTTGTCAGCCACGTATCAAGAAGAACAAACCACTGCTATCCCAGTCTGAGGATGAAATAATTACAGGGAGAAGTACAATTTCTAAGCAATCCAAACACTACCAAGACAAGCACAAGTTCCTTTGTTTACTTTTACAGCAAACAGATTTCACTGTCTCATCAACTCCTAAAGCAAATGTTCCTGGCAAGAATTTGAGACACAAAGTCCTATAAAGATCATATTTATATTCTGAGTTAAGGTCTAATCCTAGCAACTTCATGACAACTTTTTTGCACAAATTAGCTCCTGGCAAACAGCTTTGCTTTCATCAAATCACAATTCACTGATGTTTCTGGCATAGAGCTTTTGTGCACACCAGGATTCTCATGCAAAAGCAAAGGGAAACCATATGTTTTGATTCACCTTCAGTTCTCTCTGCCATATGATCTTGTATTCTATTGACAAAATGCTTTTAATGAACAGAATGTGTTGAAATCTATTCGCAAAAATGGGTAAAAAGTAAAATACTAAGCCCATTTTAAGACTAAAGATGTGTATTAATAAAAGCATTATATTTCTATATAAATTAATGAATTTTCCTTTATTCCATAAGATGGTTTTTCATAAAAATACCTCAGGCTCTAAGAATGCATTGTTCTATCTTGTTATGCAAGTTTGAAGAGAAATCAAATGATAAAAACACATCTTGAGAATGTCAGAAACTTATTTTAAATGCTGCTATACCAATATCTTAAGGGCAACTACTTTTTTTAGGGAGCCTAGAAAAAGATTTTTTTTTTTCCAATTAATAAAATATTAGCTTTTCAGAGTGCCAACTACTTTTTTCAAGTGGTAGGTGAGCTCACTCTCTAATTTCACTATCTTTTCTTCTCTATCAGAAGCTTGAAAAACAAATTTTAGATTTTATCAAAGACATAGATTGGTAGCATATACACCTTTTGAAGTAGAACATAAAATGAGCGTATATCCTTAAATTCTAACGCCACAGAAATCAGCATCACATCTATATACTGTACTAATTAAAAAAATCAATCTGCCTTTCCTGAGTAATAGATACATTTCTGCAAAACACTTGCAGTTAAATCTCTGGTTACTCTGTATGTTTAAGAAAATGAAATGGCACTGGGATTATTTCATATTTTTCACATTGCACCCATGCAACAGCAAATGAATTTGCTTGTGGCTGCCCATTTGATGGTTTTTAGCTTATACTATTCAATGCTGCACTTTCTAGTCTCAGAATGTGAAAGGATTTGCTGTTAAGAAATCATATCCATCTTAAACACTGTTATATGAGCTTGGATGGGTTTTTTTGGTTTGTTTTGTTTTTCAAGTGAAATTACACAGTGAGCAAAATAATATATAATTGCCTACATAATTCTAGCCTTTAAATGCAGTTTCTGACTGCTTCTTTACAACTTCTCTACTACTTCTTCAACACAATTTTCAATCCACTGAACAATCAAACACTTTACCCCAAAATAAGTGTAGAACTGCAGAAAGTACTCAAACTACTCCAGTTTGAGCAGTTCAATCACTTTGATGCCCTGATTTGAAATGACAGTTGTATTGGGAGGAGAGAACAGGCTGGAACATCAAACACAGCACAGCAGCTGTGCCACTCCAGCTCAGGTTTGAACCTGCAGCTCCCTTCAGTGGGAATTCAGAGACCAGAGCCTTCGCTCCCCTGACAGAAACATGACTGAGGCCCACAGCTGTCGGGTTAGGATGCACTAATTCCTCCTCAAATGTAATATAGCATAATTTTCACATATACTTGTAGAGCATAACAAGCTTGTATGAAGAGCAGGCAAGACTATTTGCTCTAAATAATGCTTATTTTACCAAGAAAGTTTAAGTGAAACACTTCAGTATAAACACATGCAGATGCTATTGAAATAAGTCAATTCAAAAGTTACCAAAGAACGGGTCTGCAGAACACAAAAAAGCTGGTATTAACTTGTCAGTTTTATGCAAGGCACACTAAAAAAAAAAATCCACCCATTTGTAAGTTCAGTGATAATCATAGCCTGAAGTCTCTTACAGATTTCTCAAGGAAAAAAGATTACTGTAAACACTAATTGGTGTCTGACTGTTTTCTTTAGGTGGATCTGACTGATTTTCCGAGTGTGGTAGCAAAAACTTTGCTTTCAAATTCTCAAGAGAAACCAGAGCAGAAAATGCAAGCAGAAGGAAAAATTTATTACAACAGAAGGAAGATTGGTTCATGTGATGGACACTGATCTGATTTTTCATCTGCTGCTATTTAGATGGAGGAATATTCCCTTCTGTTCCTCCTTGTAAGGAGGACTCAGAGCATGCACATTTTTATGTGGAAAGGCAACCTTTTTCTTCACAAAGCTCAAGATACTTTAAAAAAGTCTGGTTAGGACAAAGGAAGAATTATGTTAATTCCTTTCTAGGGATAAATAAACACTAATAAACAAGAATTAAGACAAAACCCTGATCTGACATCTGCTAATTAGTCAAGCTCTAGTACCACACAAATTGCAACTCTGGGGCAGTAACTTGCCTTGTTCAACACCACATTTTCCCAAAATCACTTGTGAATAGCAAATCAAGCACTCCCTTAGCACAGGAAGAAATGGCTTCTTGACAATATCCAGGCTTACACACTGCACAAAAAGGGCTCACAAATTTATCAGCTTTAAATCCAAAACTATTCGTATCCCACTGAACACAAAGAATAGCTTTGGTGTTCCTCCCACTCTCTGGGGAGTTTGCTGGAATTCATTTATGACAAATAAGGGATTTATTTCCACAAGGTACAACAACTTTTATCCCCTCCAAGGCAAAAGCATTGTACCTAATAAAAGTAAAGCTATACAAGGAAAAAAGGGAGGATTTCAATAAAACAAAACTGGCTGCAATAAACCAGAGTAAATTTTGAGTAGTAAACATCTCCAGTGCTAGGAAGTCACAGATGTCACCAACAAGGGAGTAAAGAATCCAGCTGAAAATACAGAAGGAAGATTATCATCTGCTGACTAGGACCAACTGTGCTAGAGACAAAACTACCAAAACATGCTCTGCTGTTTACATCTCACACAAAAGATCTGCATATCCAGTTTTATATCAGCTGGATTTGGTTCCACCCCTCTCTGGGCCAGGCCATCCGTTCAACTTTTCACACAGTGCAGAACTCTCCTGTCTAAGCCATGAGCTGCCAGTTTCTCCAGAAGAATGTTGTGGGAAACAGTGTCCAATTCACGGTAATCATTGTCACTCATCATCATCTACCAGGAAAACCGAGATATTTGCCTTGTCTCTTGTACTCTGCAGCCTCCAGAAACTTTGTGCTATTAATCACTCTCTGCTTGAATTGCACTCATTCATTATTGATTGATGGAATTCTTCAGACCAGCCAATGAATGTTAAAAAGTTGACCACCAGTTACTTTGCATAGAACATAGGAGTTTCACAAGCAACAGGAAACAATAAGCCTTTTTTTCCTCCTATTTGAAAGAAAAATATTTATATCAGTTTTCATCATTTGCTCCTTTGAGATTCCAGTCATCAGCCAATTTTTTTATTAGAATTGTATGACAACAAGATAAAAATTGGTTGCAAGAAAAGCCAGCTGAATGAAGACAAGTGTAAAAGAAAGGGAGAAGCATCATTGCTGGAGTTGAGATACAAGACACTTGTCACTCAATGTAACTTAGCTCTTTAACTCACATAGGTTTGGCTTATGTGGAGGGTTTTTCGTTATATAGTATTGGGATTATGTAAAAAAAATTAAAAGATAACAGAGAAAAAACTTAAGAAGTTACATAGTTTGTATGACACTTCAAGAGCATAAAGTATATTAAACACTTTGGTATCATATTGAATCATATTTCCACTTTTAATAACTAATTAATCAGGTGCAGCCTTCTATGAGACATTGCTAATTTAAAAAGGAGAACATCATACTATCCAAGCAATATCCAAAATACACACAGTCAATACAGAAAGACCTAGATTTGTGACATCTTAATGTTTCAGTTTCCCACTTCAAGCAAAGCATCCTACACTTCACTATCAGTATTCTATTGATGGTTTCTTCAGTGCCATTGAAATCACTGCTACCTCCTGTGGGGATTGCCTGGAAAACAACGAATGCATCTGAGGAGGTGAGATCCCTGCCTAACATCCTAATTAAATGGAACAACTTCTAGTATTTACTGTTTAAAGGGAAAAAAAAATTGTAGGACTCGACATAAGGCAATCTCATGACTTAATTTACTCAAACAGCCCTTTGCATATATATAGCCTTCTTAGGCAAATGAATCCTGAGGAGGTTAAAGTATTAAAAATAAGACCCTAAAACCAGTTATGTAGCAAATCTGGAGTACAGCAAGGTTGAATTACTTGCTGAGGGCCATAGATCAAACTGCAGTTTGTTTTCCCATTGCTCAGTTAGCCATAAGAGGATGGAGGAATTATTGACCACTGTTTAACATTTTGTTCATTTATAATCCAGTTGTTATTGAAGTAAGCTTTCTTTACATGCCTCAGCTACACACTGCTATTTGTACTCCCAAAGGTTTCTAACAGCTTAGTCCCTCTCACTGTTTGATACAGTTATTTTTAACCTAAAAAGCATGCCATCCTCTCATATGTTTTCCTCTGTCAGTTCTCCTAGCTCAGTGGCATATTCATGCTTTGGAGCAGACTGCTCTCATAGTAAAATACTGTAGACATTACTGACATCAAATGAAGCCCAAACTCATCCCATTGTTATAATCTTAATAAGTCAATACATTTAAGAAGCCATATCTTTTAGGATTGCTATTTCAGTGAGAACATGGCAGCAACCAGGAAAATTGTGATGATAGGTCTTCAAATCCAAGAACCAAATGCAGAGCCAAATGCAGCTTTCCTCCACATACTGCTACTATCACTCAGTGCAGTGCTTGTGCCTTAACTGCTGTTCTAGAAATACCTCCTTCTGTATCAGAACAGATTCCTGTGGAAGCCAGACTAGAAAATTGCAAATTCATTTTCCTATGTGGAAATTTTTATCATTCAGACAAAGAGAGGGGGGTAAAAAAACCTGTGACTTAAGTGACTCACTATGCTTCCTCAGCAAGCAGTACCTGCTGCAAATGAACTGCTTGTAGGTATGGTGTACACTGGAGTTTGCAATACAAGCCTTTTGGCAAACTCATATTAATTAATTTAAAGAAAACAAGATTCATTCCATATAAGTTTCTTAAATGGAAAGCATACTACATCTGTTTGCACCAAGTAATGTGGAACTAGTAAAGTCCACAATGTCTATGGATCAGGAATTGAGGCAGACATGGAGCACATGAGTTAAAAATTGCACAGTATTTGCTGCAGTCAACAATGAACAGCAAATTCACTTAATTAAAATCACCGTTATCATCACCTCTAACTGTAAGCCAAATGATTGCAAATGCTACATCATTTTTCACTTACAACAGCACTGATGCGTTTTTGTACTCTACTGGAATACAGTAATGAAAGTACTTTAGGCAAAAAATAATTTAAATAGCTGGTATAGCAACCTAAGCCTTTAGGCAGAAGCATTCACTCTCTAAATCCCTGTTAAGTAATTGAATGAAAAACTGTCGACAATGGAAATCTCTGTTGACTCCTGTTGTGTTATGTAAAGTAGGACAGAGGACATTTAAAGAGACCCCTATGGATTTCCAAAACACCAGACAGAGAAATGTTCAAAACTTAAATAGGGAACAGAAGAAAGAGCATAAGAACGGTCTGTTACAGTATAAAAAGTGGGATTTCCAGTGAGAAATATGATTCATTAGACTTGTGCATCCTTCTCCTTACTACTGATGAGACACCAAGTAGAGATGAGCCTCACACAATTACACAAATATTTCTCTGATATTCTCATACAGGAGGTGTGGCAAGGTCTTGGTAATGGGGGGAGCTACAGGTGGCTTCTGTGAGAAACTGTTCAGAAGCTTCCCCTGTGTCCAGTGGAGGCAATGCCAGCTGGCTCCAGGATGGACCCACCACTGTCCGAGGCCAGGTGGCAGTGGTAGTGCCTCTGGGATAATATTTTTTAAGGAGGATGGAAAAAACCAGCTGTGGAAGAGCAGCTGGGGAGAGGAGTGGCAACATGTGAGAGAAACATTTCCCTAAGTTGAGTCTCTTATGCCCATGACAATAACTTCTGAATGATGTCTCCCTGTCCTTATCTCAACCCATGAGCTTTCCTTATTTTCTGTCTCTCTGCCCACCTGAGCAGGGGAGTGATAGAGTGGCTTGGTGGGCACCTTTTGTCCACTCAGGATGAACCCACCACAAGAGCTAAGCATTCAGCAAACATGGGGCATAAAGAGGAAAAAACCCACCAAATATGAAAAACAGAAAGTAAAATAGAAAGTTTACACTCTGTTACACAATAGATCCAGCCCTTATTCAAGTGCAAGCTTAGACTCACAGCAAGTTCAAGAAGCTCTTTCACCTCAGTGCATGCAGGCAGGTACACTCCCCATCCTCCCTGCAGGGGTGTATAAGTAACGTTGTCATCAGACAGATGAAGTGTTTACGCTTGTTGTTTTCCTTGCCAGAAGCCTTTTTTCCCCCTCTTCACAAGTTCTTCTAAACCCAACTTATTTTATTTTTATTTTACCTAAATGATAAACCTTCTCAGCTGGTGAGAAGGAGGAACTTCTGGGGTGAAGGAAAAACTTCGCTTCCCTGATTTCTGGGAGCTTCTGCTTACCACAGCTTTAATTCCTTGTGCTTACCACTGCTTATTCCATAAAGCCTTTACTCTCACCTCCGCCCAATTCATTTGTATTTTCCCCTCTTCCCTAGGCAGTGTAAGTGATAGAATGGGTATTTTTTCATTTTTTTTCCTTTTAAGTAGAGCCAAGTTATTAGCACATATTTCACTTCTCAGCTGGGCCTCCTAATAAGCTAGTTACTGCTTAGAGCCAGGCTAATCAGGAGAGGAGTCAGGATGTCCAGCAGAGAAAAAACACAGAAATGAAAAACAGACTAAAAAGCGAGGCTACAGTTTGATGCTACGGTCAGGAAAACAGACACACCAACAGAGCAGCCTGAAGGTGGGCAAGTGCCTAATCACCAACTCACCTCGTCCCTGCAGACCAGGACAAAGACTTGGCATTTAAAAAGCACAGTTCTATTAATGTGCAAGTTTGTAACAGAATTTTTTTTAAACAAACTCAAAGATGTTTGGCTGGTTTGTAACCGCAGACATTTATCTAACATGCAGTACAGCACCTTTTAATGCATCATGGCCCTAAATTTTAAATGTATTAATTTGCAGCTGCTACATTTGTTCTGACTAACACTGCTTTAGCTGAAGCGCTCAGACTAAAACATTTGAGTTCCTTCTCTGTAGTCTCAATAGCAGCAAAGACTCGCCTCACCTTAAGGAGATGAAGACCCTGACTCTGGGAATAAGCAAGCTCATAAAGTCAGAGTCCAAGGGGAACCAAGAGTGAGCCAACACAGCAAGAAAAACACATCAGGCAGAGGAAATGTGTGCAACCACCAGGATGAGGACACAGCACACGAGGGCTGGAGGGGAATCAGTGAGAGACAGATAATGCGTAGCCAGTACTTCCAGTCACTCTGTAAAATGCTTTTAAAAGTTTGTTATAACTTTTATAGGTTCCAAAGAATGACAGGGCTCACCTTGTGACAGTAATACGTAAGACAACATACAGCAGGCATAAGAAATAGTTTGGAAGGGTTCATGCCTGCAGGGCCTAGTAGCAGTATTCATGCAGACCACAGTAACAGTGTGCTGTTGTAGTTCCTTAATATCTATGACAAATAGACCCTCTAAGGCACCTTGAAGAGATTCACTTAATGCCTTTGAGATTTGTGCAAAAGGGCACAAAATGCTGTGATTTTTCTCTCACGCAAGCACTACAAAGCCCTAATTCTGTAGGATATGTGACCTAACCAAAATGAGAATTTTTATGTGTTCTTTTAAAAGGTGTAATCTTAAATTTCATCTGGTCCTGTACCTTTTCCAACATTTTTCATGTAACCAAACCAAACATGAACATTTCAGATATTTGTCTATATTCCTTGGATGACTTTTAATAGGCCCTGATACTTTGAAAATATTAGGTTCATTTAAATGATTGGGTTTTTTAATTAATCTAGACATCTCTTATCGATATATTTCTGGTGCTAATTGTGTTACTATGTGATCTCAGTTAAGTTTGTTAATGAAGAAATACACAAAATTATGTGAGAGTCCTTTCCTTTGACATTGTATGCTCTCAGCTTTCCCTCTGGCTCTAAAGATACACTCCCCAAATACAGTATTTCTCATTCCCAGCCAATCCTAACAGTTGTAATTTTTGTAGTGTGTACTATTTAGAAATACTTCTGAAGTCAAAGACAGTTTGAATAACCATAAAATGTACATCCATATTACACGGTCAGTGGATTGACCTCATAAATAAATCAGATTACATTGCTTGTAGCTATAAGCAAAAAGTAGTAGAAGGAAATTTATAATAATTTATCCTCCATTTCTTTATCTGGGGGCAAAGGCTTACGGAGCTCAGTGTGATATACTTCTTATACAACTTTAGAGCAATAAAAAGCGTTAAAGCCTACCAGGTGTTTGTTCTTACCAGATGCTAATCTGGATAGCAAGCCATCCTCCCGGCTCTGGCCCAGCTGCTGCCTCTAGTGTGCCTCCCTAACAGCTAAGCCATGGCAAAATTCCTGCTCAAAAGAGGTGGAGAGCAATTGTGGGGATTTGCATATCAACCCTGCCTTTTTTCAACAGAAGCTACCACAATATTTCTGCGGCAAGAAACATAAGTCACGTGTAGACGTTGCACTACAGGCAAAAAGTTGAATGAAGGAGGAACAATAGGTTCATGAAAATGAGAAAAAAAATGAATACTGTAAATCCTACTATTTCCTAAATCATGGGAATTATATGAGGCAGAAAACACAGCTGACTCCAAGACTCAGTAGAAAAACACAATTCTCACAGAATCCAAGAAAATGAAATATGTTACTGAGAATGCACAATTGCTATTAACCTCAGTATTATGCCAAAATGGAAAAGAGTGTCCAGATATCAGCATGTGGTTACACAAGACACTTGTTTTGTTTCTTACTCTCCCACCTTTCCTTCCTCGAAAAACTCCACATGTATTCACGAATGTTTTGCAAAAGAAATTCAGACAAGCATCACAAGATATATTATTCCTAATGATCAAATTCAAAAGCCTTTCAATACCTCAAAATTAAATATGAACAGTAAAGAAGCATTACCATGGATTAAACTGGAAAGACAAAGGGAATAAATAACATCCATTAAAGGTTCAGGTTATGCAATGGAAAGCTATTCAACACACAAATTTAGGACTTACGCATGGAAATCCAATTGCCACAATAGGTTATAACCATTCCAAAGAACCTATTATGGCCCATCATGTAAATGGTTACACATAACGACACAGCCATTATGGTCTGTAGGGCTCTGGATCAGTGAATTAAAATTTCTCTAGGCAGAACAGACTGAGCAAACAGGCTCAAAGGAGCTGTTACAATAAACTGTGCTAAGACCTGTCTTAGTAACTCTCAATTACACATTAACCCACTAACACAAGTTAAATTGCTAAATTTTGGAAAATTTAGTTAGTTACAGTACAGAAACCAGCATTGGAAGTCAGTACCACATAGATGTCCCTGTCCTTTACAGTTTCAAGTAAGAGAGTAAGTTGTTTCTCATATCAGTTGCAGACAACTCTTAGAGGGTTGATTTCCTTTTTTCCCTTTGCCCCGGTCCTATCAAGCAGGGCATTTGCATGAGAATGGAAATAGGATCAGGGCCACTACTAACTATTTTAAACTGTATGTTTGTGTCTTAGCTTCAGCACAGAACAAATCCATTTGTGGAAAATCACATAATATGAACACTGCCCATGAAATCTCAGCCCTCCTACTACTTTCCTTTAGGCAAACAATAAAACTTAGGCATATTTATTAATAATAGATGATTTTTCTATTGCACCTTTCATTTCTGAAGCTCTGCTTGAGCTTTGCATAATTGCTGCAAGGTAGTGATATTCTACCCACTATGTGGATGGCAAACATGGTAAAACAGCCCAAACAAAAAGGCAACAAAGCTGAAATCTGAACTCTGAGAGTGCCAAATTCTGTCTTGTGCTAACCAGTGAGTTATTATTAGTGATGCTTAGTTAATGTGTATGTTCATGTCATGATCCCTATGTAGGCTTTCCTTGACAGCAAAGCCTCTAGATAAGAGTCAGGGCTATTAAAAGATGTTTGCATTTTCAAATCTGTTAATTACAGCACTGTCTGATTTTGAGAAGCTTATTTTGAAACATTTAGAAGGGACCTGATCATTGCACCTGGATTGTAAAACTTCCGCAAGGTTTTTGCAGAAATCTAAATGTCAGTTCCCTAGATAATAAAGACCAATTATTCCTCCAATGCTCATGGTTTTTCAA
This sequence comes from Atrichornis clamosus, assembly GCA_013400975.1. Lineage (NCBI taxonomy): Eukaryota > Metazoa > Chordata > Aves > Passeriformes > Menuridae > Atrichornis > Atrichornis clamosus. The sequence goes on from WBMZ01002278.1 coordinate 381,988, forward strand.
ACCTCTTCCCCAGACAACAACATTTTACACTTTTTTCAAGAACATGTGAGATTTTGCTGATGGTCTGTAGTTCCCCAGATGCTCACCCATCTGGTATTCCTTTTAGTATATTTCCCTGTAGATGGATACGACTGCAATTTGAATCAACTGGATAAAATCCCTGTGCACCCCCTGGCCTTCCATTGGCAATAGCAGCCTTCTGTACCCAGCAGTGCTTAAGAGATGCCATTTGCAGTGCACTGTTCTGTGCAACAGCCAAACCAAGCTCCCAATTCCCACTTCATGTAAACACTGACTCAGATCACTTGATTAAGGCAACATTTTATCAATATCACTGAGAGATCAGAATCAGTCCAAACCTGAAAGCTTTAAGATTTTTACTAATTTTTGTGGGGCTGCTGGAAGCCTATGATTTTTTTCAAACAAATTACCTTTCAAACATCTCTATCTCAGCTCGCTCTGCTTTTTTTTCTCCAGGGTTGCCTCTTTATTTTCATGGGAGAAAAAAAAACTGTGTTAAGTTCCTTACATGCACTAAGCAGGCACTGAACTATGAGCACAGTCAAATCCCATGGTGACTGGATGTCTACAGCCCAATTTACTGCACTCCTCCTTTCAATAAGCAGGTAAGGCAGAGAATGGAACAATTTTGCTTATCTACTGCTTGCTGCTCAGTTGCAGCAATGGGTGGGGAAGCAGCACCATCTCTCACTCTGAGCAGACCTTTTTCAGCTGCATGCTCTGAAACTGAAATTTTGAGATGTTTATAAATAAGTCAAAACCTGCCTGTATTTAATGCAATGTGATATTTGCATAATTACTTTTCAAGGTAATGAGTGTAACAGAAGCCAAACCACAGAAGGTTGAATATTTTTAGAGCAGTCTGTGCCAGGAAATAAACACAGAACTCTTGTATCAAATTGCAGAGAAGTTTAGAACCAACATAATTTATTTAGGGAACAATAAGCATCTATTTGTGCTGGGCAGGTGGCCAAGGTGAGCAAATGAAAGGCATATATGTAATTGAATATTTGATGAGCCATCATTTCATTTCCCACCATTTGTCTCTTGGAATATTTGTAACCAAGCCTGCTGAACAGAACATTACAGAATAAAGGTGGCTGTCAAACTGCCTACCCTAAAGCCAAGAAAACAGTTGGGCTGAAGCAAATAATGACAATTTGAAAGAAAATATTCTCAGATGGTGGTTCCTCTCTTTGTTAAATGATGAAATCAAGACCAGCAATAGCCTAGAAAAGAGAGTCAGTCAGGGACAGCTCTGAATCCCTGGAGAGCTCATAAATCACCTGGCAGGTAGGAGGTAGGGCAGAAATTAGAATAGTTAACCCATAGTGGCACAAAACCCACCCTGCTTAGCAAAACCCAGAGACAAACAGGCACCAGAAGTTAACCCAAGGCATGAAAATGTTTTATCATCCACCTACTGCTTAACCCATTGCATAGTAATTAATATCAATATTATTCAAGGGTTTGTGGTGCCTTCCTCAAGAATATTTCTGAGGCCATTACAGAACTTTGGAGAACCTTGATCCACCTGTAAGACATTATTACTACACCAGAAGAGGTAGTGGTCTTTGGAGGCCTAAATGCTTAACTGATAATTCTGACTGAAAACATTCACAGTGTTTTCTAACATAGTGTTTGGGATGTGAAGAGATGCACATTGCACCTCTGTACAATGTGGAAAAGTGACTTGATAGATGAACTGAAATTCTAAACTACCCAACTACAGATATTATTTTATGTCACAGCATTTCAAGAAAACAAAGCAGAGCAATAAATACATAAATTACATAATTATAAAGAACAGCCTGTTAAAACTGTTCTATTTTGGACAGCAATGCTATAATCTAGTGCTGCTGATAAATATATTCTAAAAACTAGGAGGTTCTGCAATCATAACTAGAAAAGAGGACAAAAATGAAAAAAGAAATAATAAAATGGTTTGAACAATGTCTCTTTTTTAAAAAATGCAAACCCACAACTTTTAGTCTCCCCAAATGGATCTTAAGATAAAAACATCTGGATAAAGTAGTTTGAAAATATAATCAGAATTCAAATAAAAAGAACTAGATATTAGCAAATAAAAATGGAAAAAGTATAGGAAACGTGTCCATAAATGTAAGGTTTTGGCTACCCTCTCCTGCCCTAGAAAACAGGATCAGAAGTGGAACCGGAACAAAATTCAGACTGGTAAACTCTAGACAGTAAAAGACAAACTAAATTACTGGAGATCAGAGAGGATTAATTCACACAGAAAAATTAAATACAACCTTCTCTGTTGTGCTGCTGAGGACCTCAAGGTTTGACTAACATTATCAGGAAAGTTAATGTATGTAAGAGAATGAAGTACTCGATATCCATCTAAGGCACAGCAAAGCAAGAATAAAGTAACAGCCTGCCTGAAAGGTGCAAACACGTAAGAGAAGGGAGAATAACTCTCCAGGTAGTATCATAACACACCAGTGCTCAGAAATTACTGCTTTGACCTAAGCAGTTGGTGTTACACAAAATTTAAATCAACAGTGAATATGTTACATATAGGAAATTTTTTTCAGGGGCAAAACTGATTCCAATGATGCCCAGTATCAACAACATTTGCCTGCCTCATCCGGTAAGGAACATTTCAGCTTAAGGAAGAGGAGGAGAACTTTGTCTTTAGAAGGACATTTACTAGAGTATGCACACAGGAAAGTAACCTATCAGCTTGAAAGCTCAAACCAGAAAAGTCTAGTCCCAGCCAGAGACTCAACAAGAGAAGTGACCATAGTTTGACCTGGCCAAACGACCATACCATGTAGACCATCTATAGATCAAATATCCAACAAATCATTTTGCTTTTGTTTCCTGGCATGAGTTCTTGCTTCATAAAACAGGAATGTTTTGTTAGCTGCACAGAATTTGTTCTTCAATCAATTCATTATTTTGCTATATTCAAAGTACTTCAAAAATTTATACAAAAATTTGGTTCCTTCCCCTGCATTTCTTTTTCCATACATATGTTAAACAACACTTCAGAGAGAAATCTCAATTGTCAAGAGCTCTTTCAGCCATGCATCAATCTTTTTAATAGAGTTCACTGCATTTTTTAGCCCTTATTCACAATAGTAACTAAGACAGACTCTATAAATTCTGGGATCTTGGTCTGCAAATAAAAATCTCCCAGACGTGGCCTTGCATTTAGTTACAACGTGTTAGTTACTATGAGATTATTGCATTGCTTGCTTTTAGCAACTCATGGCAGGAAACAAATCATAGTAAATCTCAGATCAAGTCATTAATTCTACTGTAACTCAAATGCAAGAAGAATATCTCACAAGACTCATAAGCTGAAGGGAAAAAGGTTTCAATTTTTTCCTTTAAAAAAAATCCTCAATGCTTGCATTCTCAAAAACATTTAAACACATTGGTAACTTCCCTAGGATTACTTTTTTTTCCCCAGCAAACACTCTGAGCAGAAATGACATTGTATTTTCTGGCAATTTCACCCTTTGAAATGTTCAGCTTTTCACTAGAAAGCCTGCACAGAAAGTATTATTTCTTCATTTTAATGTTACTGAATTTATACCTGATTTGCACAGACAGCTCTGAATGGGTTGGCTCTTGTTCTCCCAACACTGTTTATCTGAAGGTGAGAAACAAAAATGGGGTCATGAGAAAACCCAGCCTTCCAGAAACCAATTTTTCACAGCAGTTTTGAACGTCATAGGACAATACAAATAATGCAGAACTCAGTGCTCCCAGAACTCCTCTTAAGTTAAAGAAGCCGTGGTTTTGGTCATGGATTCTCAGCACCCTGGTCTCAGGGCACAGCACACGGGTGGGCTGAATAGTCCTGGAGTGCAGCTCCCAGTGACCTATGTAGGAATACTCAGGTTAGATAAAAGCTCTGCCCAGTGTCCTACCCACTGTCTCCAACAGGGATCAGCAGCTGAGTGTAGGAACGGGGATATTTTCCACAATTTCAGAAGGTATAGCTTAAGGGTTTTGTCAGTGACAGAGGGCTCTTGGTATCCAACAGCTCGTGAATGTTTTCTTTGAATTTGTGTGCTGCCCTTTTGAGACCCTGACAACTTTTTGCCTGTATTATAACCTCTATGCCAGCAGTGTCACCCTCTTCAGCAGCAAAATCAAACCTGAGTTTAGAAGTTCATCACACCAGCCTGATGTGTAAAATTTCTTTCTACCAGATAAAGCATCTATTATTGCCTAAATTCTCCATAAATGTGTACAATCACACAAAAAAGTATTTCCAATGAGTAACTCAAATGGAACTAAAATAAGACATCTGCAAAGAGACTTTCTAACAGAAATGCCAAGTGAATGTAGGTGAATCTTATTAAAAACTTATCAGGGGTGATATTTGGGGATTTGAAAGGGAAAAGGTAACATTCATTATAAGATTTATGTTCTTCCCTTATTCACTTGTGTTGATATATACTTACATGTGCTTGGGTGATCTTTTAAAATAATAGCACTTGCTTAACTTTCTTTTCAGCAGTTATACCTCCCTAATTTTTACGAGATTTATTCAGAAGTAGAAATGTGGACTAGAAAATGCTTTAGATAATTCTTTTAAAAACTCTGCAAAACAATTTATCTCTACCTGCTAAATTTTGAAAATTCCATTCTAGGGAATGATATTTATAATTCTTGTTGTCACTGGTGAAAAATAAAATAAAAATCTATCTGGAGGATAAATTATGGAGTAATGTCTCTGAGCCAAGCAGAAGCTCTGCATTTCCTGCACTTCCATGAACTGATTCCACCTTAAAGGTGCACTGTGGTAGGAGTTTAGGAGTGGATGAGGCCATCACATTGTGAAGCAATTTGATAAAAATTCTGGTGATTTTGTCTTGTACAGATCTTTTCTCTTCAAACACCTACCCTGTGAATTACTCACTGAGGAATACATTTCAAGCGAGCCCTCATTCATGTCCCAGTTTTGTTATAAAACTAGAAACCAAATCATCACAAGCTGATCCAGCCAGACATCTATTTGACTTAGTTAAACACATTAAAAGTAGATAAAACAATAAAAAAGCCTTCTCAGCTGAGTTTATTCTTAATTAAACACAACAGACCAACTGTGCTGTGCACCTCAGGAAACTTCAGGGCCTACACCAAGCTCCAAATTAGATTACTGTGTATCACTCATAAATTCACCAGGAATTTTGCTCAGCTACAGGAATGTTTTATGTTTCACATGGAGTTTCTTTAGGTGGTCAATCAGAAAATTCTGCTCACAGTTTTATTACCCTCAGCCTCTTCTCAATGTTTTCCCACAAAGCAAAAAAAAAAGAAGTTATTTCTCAGTGAGGAAGCAAGATTGAGAGAGTGTTTTTAAAAGTCCAAGATAATATATATCTAAAGGTTGGGAATGTTTGCCCTCTCTCAAACTCGAATCACTTCCTTTTCCCTACCAGCAAATGTATTTGACAAACAGAGGCACCTACGGTGTTTAATACAGCACCTGAAAATGCTCTCCTGAGGACAACATTATGGGGCTTTTGTGTCCCGAGCACCACAGGTTTCAGGGCCTTAGAGACACACTGTTAATACAGCACTGAAAGAAGGCTCATGAAACAGCCTATTCAACAGGATATTCTAAACTTGGTATTGGGTTAATGCAATAATTCAAGGTTTTATTAACATCGGAAATGATGGAGTTTGGTAGCACCTGCTCAGTCCAGAACCCTCTGAAATCTCTTGGAACGTACTGGAGGATAGAGACAATCAACACATAAATACTGGAAAAACATGAGCTCATCTACTCAGCCAATGGAAAGTTTACTCAATTGTTATTTCCCGGACACAGACTGGGGAGGGAGGGGAGGAAGGCAAGGAAAACCAGACAACTTCTGCTGCTTCAGTTTGACTTCAGGAGGCTGTAACCTCTGCAATCCTACAGTCCTTTTCACAGCATGAAAGGAGGGCAGAGTAATGACCCTTCTTTCTTTCACACGTACCAGCAAATCTCACAATTCATGATCTCAACATTGCAGAAGGAAGAAATTATTGCTAAACTTTATGGTGCAGTTACAGAGGAATAAGGTTTCTGCATTCTTCATTGTCTCTATCTGCACAAAGACCAGAGCTAATCTGAGCTTTTAAGATTTGGAAAAGCTACATTACCTCTGGCAAATCCGTGCAACTTGTAAATTCAAAGTTTCACTCACACTTATTTGTAGATTAATTTAATACATCGGGGAACCACCCCACCCCTGTCTTTTATATAAAAATACCATCATAATAGAATCACACTTCCATTATTTCAATTTCCTTCCCTGGTTAGATAGAAACAGAAAGCTGAGGACATTCCTCAGTGATTTGGTGAGAAGAATTTTCAGGATAGATCTTGAGCAACCTTAACCACTACTTATCGGATCAAAACCCCACAACTAAGATTGGCACAAAGGGCAGGACGGAACCGAAGATAAAGCCTATAACATTCATTTCATCACCCTATAAAAGCAAATCCTAGCCAGTTGTATCATTGTTCCAATTTCAAATGCAAACCTTGGTCCTCAACAAAGTAGAATGATTCTTATTTCAGGGGGTTTTTTCTCACCTCCTGCCAATGTGAGACTTGTCAGCACAACATTGATTAGAGGAACAGAAAGTGCCAGGGATATTGAAAAGGAATGGATGACAATTTCTTGGTAATTGAAGACTAATTATATTTTTCTAGCAAATAATCACTACATGTTCAATATTTCATTTAAAAAAGAGGAGTGGGAAAACCACTCTTCACTTTCCTTATCATAAATCCTGATTAAACCCTTATAAAAATATATCTATGTATTCTCCTGACTACTTGAATCAGTCCTCGTTACTCAGGCTCCTAATTGGGGCCCACTCCCTCAGGTTCCTGCTGCCGACAGGTTACCCAGCAGAGGATGAACTAACTGCTCTGGACTGAGTTCTGCCAAGCCCAGGGCACCCAAAAAGCAGATGTTGTGATACCTGCACTGTGAAATGTGTTGTTCCATTTATTATCATTTCACTTATCACAGGGACTGTACATGTTACCCAGGGCAGGTATGAGTTTACAAAAGCCCTGCATGTGTCTTTCTTTTCAAGAGGCAGGTATAACCTACTTTCTCTCTTTACTTTGTACTTTAGAAGGTAAATAACTTCAGCTAGAAAATGTCCCCGAGACCACATTGTTTGGCTCAGTTTCATTGGCTAGCCAGGCGATAAAGAATATATTTTAATAGGCTACCATCTGCAACCTTCCCATTATAGCCTCTTTTCCAGGATGTGTGATATGTGACAACTCTGTTAAATGCATATAGGAGTAATCTACCATGCAACATTATTTCAGCGTGTCACACACTGGAATTCAAATTATGCTATTCCTTTCTCGACAAAAAATTACCATAACTTCAAGGAGGAAAGTAATTCTGAGAGTTATGATGTATTACGATGTATTTGAACCTAAGTTTAAATACTTACATTAAAGCCAAATTAATTTTGTGGCACTGAGAACACTCAGAGGAAAGAGTAAAAAGAAACAGAAATATCTATGCACTTGGAACTTCCCTAAAAAATCCTGCTCACCATTGCAAGGGACCAAGATCAAAATGTTTCAATTCTCCTCTCCCTCCTACAGGTACTAACAATGGGGATGTCCATCAGTGCACAGAATCATGGAATGGTTTGGGTTGGAAGGGACCTTAAAACCATCTCATTCCACATCCACCTTCCACTATCCCAGGCTGCTCCAAGCCCCGTGCAACCTGGCGTTGGACACTTCTGGGGTGGGGCAGCCACAGCTTCTCTGGGCAACCTGTGCCAGGGCCTCACCACCCTCACAGGGAAGATTTTCTTCCTAAAATCTAATCTAAGCCTGCCCTCTGTCAGTTCAGAGCCATAACCCATCGTCCTGTCACTACATGTCCCCGTCTCTAGGCTTCCCATTAGATAATTATGCCACCGGCATTGATTTAGTACCCTCAAACTCTATTTCATAACACCTCATTCCTTGAAATTACACTGGTAGGGTTTTCCTTTCCATCTTATAGAATAGAGATTCCCCAAGAGTTTTAAAAATTATTTCTTTAGCAGCTCTATTTCCTTCCTTCACAGTTACTAATTAATTTTGCACTGCTTTGCAAGCATGAAGATATCATTGCAGAAACATCAACTGGTCAATAATCAAGCACCGAGAATCTACTATGTGAGGTGCTGTGGAGGAATAACATGATGAAAATAATTTTTCGGAGTGGAAAAGGGAAGTGTAAAGGTCAATATAGTTTTTTTCACTGACATTTAATTTCTTAATTCCATTTCACTATGCAGATCCCAAAGTGCAGTAGGGAGATAAAAACAGGATTGATGTTGTGAAACTTGGAATTAAAGCCAAGGACAATACTAAGCCAAAATTCTGAAGCAAAGTTAAAGATCTGGTACAAAAGAAAACAAACAGTATAAAAAAAAATACTACAGCAGGCCAGAATGGCACTTGACCGAACAAATAAGCCATTCTAGTAAAATATGTATTTTTTGATGTTAGCTGGACAATGTGCTAACAGAATTGAGCAAAACTCTTTCCCTTAGAAGCTCTTCCCCACCACTTACATTAAAGTATATTTACAGCAGTGCAGGCATGAGCTCAGTTTCCCCGGGAAGACTACAGGTCACAGGTTAGGAAAATGTCTGTACCTATGGATCAATGAATAATAATCAATTTGATTATCCTCTCAAGCTGCAATGGAAATTAACCCTTAGAAACACGTGCAGTCTTCAGTTCTCAAGAATCATCTTTTATAAGGAACTTCAAACAAATTTTCCACTTAAAATAACATTCCCACTCTCAGAGAAAAAAAGTAATGGGCACACAGTATTTCACCATACACAAATTATCTTTAATTTCTAAATTGGAGCAACTCCTTGAAAAGTTTTTTGAAGTGATAGCTGCAGTTCTGATTAGTCCTAAGCACATGGTGAATGCTCACTGCTAGACATCGAAATTAGAAACTAATTTTGAAAATGATTTATCCTAAATTCCACTTGCATCTTAATATTATATGCAGATTAGATCTCAAAAGTTAGGCAAGTGAGGAGGAAAAATGTGAACTTTCAGTAACATTAATACTAAAACACAGTTTTGCACTACTTCTTTCTACACACGTTTCTGTGAAAAGCAACATAACTGGAATGCAAGCAAGGATCTTTAATATGTTACAAGTTGTGTTAACCTTTGCTCTTAAGCCTTAGTTCTAACTGAATCCTGTGTGAGCATCACACAGCTCTCTCAACACTTTTTTAGCCATACAATGCTTTTTTGAGTCAATAGACATGTAAAGGTTCCTAAACAAAGCAAAGTCCAGAATGAAATGAAACTCATATTTTGGGATCTAAGAACCCAGAAAGAACCTGACAAGCACTGATGAATTCCTGTTCCCACTGAGCTCCCTTCTCTTCTCCATCCAGAAAAAGAGATCAACTACAACCAGCTGTTGGGTAAGCACCAACAGCAAAGATGCTCCAAAATAACATGTTGCTTACACAAGGAAGAGCAGTACTGAGAGAAAAGGGTTCTACCAGGAGAGTTTGGCCCAATATCCCGTATCTCTAAGGTTTTGGAGACTATGCCAGAAAGACTGGGAGCCTGTTCTTGTACCCAACTGCATAATAAGGATCCTAGTTCTCAGTGTTACCAACCCTTGCACTGTTTATGCAGCTCAGTGGGAGGACACCCTGCTATGACTGGTGCCACTAAGGAATGTGTATGTCCAGGTAGTGAGAAGAGACCACTACCCCAATACCTGGATTGCAACACAAGGTCTGGAGTGAAAGGTTATCCCAAAAAACTGACGCAAACAGCAGACAAAGTCTAGGACAAAAATGCAGAGTGTTCTGACAGCATTCAAACATAGGCAATGCTACCAAAGATTAGTGTCAGCTGTATAGGAAATACCAGGAAAACCATATATATAATTATTTTATCTTTTCTTATATTTCATAACTATTCTGTCATTCTTTCACCAGTTATTAAACTATTAGCACACCTAGGCTCTGAGGAGTACAGCTCAAAATCCTGCATCCTGAAAATTGGCCTCTCTGGGCAAAGGATCCTAATTTGGGGTACCCAAATCTTCCTACGGTTCTGTTCATATTCAAACCTTCACCTTCCACCTTATAGATTTTTTTTAAAACACCAGTTTAGAACAGAGTTAATTGATCAAGTTCCTACCTGGAAAAAATAAAGTTTTATGCACTTGTCAAGAACGAGTTTTTGCCTATACAGACAAGGAACAAAACCCTGTTGACACTTTATCTGTTCTTAATTTCTCTGTATGAGACAAGTGATAATCTGATAAAAGTTTTGTTTTGTTCTGAAAGAGAAGTCCAAATTTCAGGTGAAGGAATTTTTGGATGATCAAAGTACATTGCTACGTAAACATAAAAATTAGGAGCCACAGATGTAAAACCACATGAAAGGGATTTCTGTGTGATGTTAAACATCAGTCTGATTAGATGTGGGAACAAGACGCTTTGCATGAGTAAGACAGATCTTAATTTTAGTTCAAGAGTGTCATGACACGGAGTTAAAAATTCCTGTTCAAAATCAGTCAGAATAGGTATTTGAAAATGGGCACAACTAATAGAATGGCATTAGTCTTCTCATTGTTTAATAAGAAAAAAGATACTTTGTCAGAGGTGAACATATGAATAGATTTTCTGTCCAAAAATTCTGAGTTAAGGTTCCATCTTAATATCAGATAAAATTCTAGAAATAGGAAGCAATTCAGATACCTGTTTTAGTACCAAGATATTCCCAAACACTAAAACATGAAAGACTCATAGGAGCTAGCGATTACTGTAGCTGTTTTATCTGACCAGCACTTTAACATAATCCGCAAAATGTGTTTCCACCCTCTTAGGCATAATTTTTTCTTTATAAGATTTCAGTGGGATCCTTAAATTGCTAAATATCTCCAGTGTTTAATTACTATCCTACTGATTAAAAACTTGGTAAGGTTTCAATGCTCAGCTGTTTTTTTCTAGGAGGATGAAAGTCATCTTCTTTCTCAGGACTGATTTACTCACACACCTGTCAACAAATAATTGTCACGAAAGGCAGGCATGGCTTTGATGCTTAAATCATGTCATCCTTTACCTATCATGTACTAGATTAAACTCAAAGCCTCATTACAGTTGTGATCATTAAGTTCAACCTAGCTAAAAAATTGGCAATGTCTCCTGGCTTACATTTCCCAAGGCAGCTGCTTTCTTTAGGTAGAATGACTCTCTGAAAGGACGAGGTAAAGCACACCAGACATAACAGAGCCATCCAATCAACTACTGCAGACAAGCACATCACATAACTCTGAGCATAGTAAAATCCATCCTAACACCAAATGTGCTCATGTCCCCTCTGCTCCTGTCAATGGCTGCTCCACATCCTAATTCCATTCATAGTTCTTCTTAATTTCCACCATAAATTTATTCAGGGGCAACTGGATACTCATTTTTTGTTATACCAGCATTGTTTATCATCTGCAATAGCTCTTCCAACCTCTGTGGTGTTTATCCCTGGAGTTTTTATAGAAAACAGTAAGATCTTCTCTCTACCTTTGCTTTTTAGCTTGGCAAATATTCATTTTAAACACGATCCCCTTCCTGCCCCTTTCTACTGTTCTAGGAGTGGGGAAGAGAAAGTGAAATCTTTTCAATGGCTTCCTGTGACCACAGGACACTCTCCTGAAGTCGTTCCCTCTGAGAGCAAACCTGACACCTCTAAGGACCAAATGAAACATGCATTTCCTTGCCACATGCCCTAAGAATATCCACACACCCCCCCAAAAACTCCAGAACTGGGCTGTTTGCTGAGGTGTCTTTGCTGCCCTAGACAGAAAATGCCGATTGTCACATTTGTATTTTGCTTTGAGCAAGGCTATGCTTTCAGAAGATATTGTGCAAGCACAGGGAAAGTAATTAGGATGGATATTGCCACTAGCTGTTCAGATCACTTAATCACACTTTTCTACTTTAAGCTAGGAATTATTTATCATAATTTCCTTGACAAATGAAATGTAAAACACAGTGTTTCTCATTTTAAGAGGCAAGCTTTTTCTTCCAAGTATTTATCTTTGTTTGAAATGTTCCTGTTAATACTGAGTCTACAGATGAATCAACTTGTATTGAGAGGGATAATATATGATTTGAAACTGAAGTTACTGTCATTTTGAATCTTTACAGAAATATTTTATTCTGAAATACTAACATTTTCAGGACTCTACTGCTACAGTAGTCTTCCAAATTAATTGACAGGTCATATTTTCATTTCACTGCTCTCCAAACAGAAAATGGTTTTTCATTTTTCTAAATGTATTTTTTTTAACCATTTCTAATTGTTTAAATCAGTATATATAATTAATTAAACCTTGACTCCAACTTGCTCCTTTATGCAGTATAGAAATAGCACTGATCTTTCTGAAGCAGTATGTTGCTGGATAACTACTGCAGACACATGACATGAGAGTATTTTAAATTAATTCTGTTTGTATGTCAGAATTAGCATTTGCTATTTATATATGCTCCTTTTGGTTTTCTTTGCCAATACAGTCATGCCATTTGTCTTTCCAAGCTGCCTCACTCTCTAAGATATTCTTCACATGAAAAGCACATACAAGCTGAGAGCATTACACAGTCCATAAGCACACATGGTACATGGCATATTCACTGCAGCAGGATACCTTTCCTACATGTTAAATATTCCAGTAATTCTGACTTCCAATGTATGCGCCCATGTTTGCTATAAAAGTTCCCTTTGTTGATAATTAGTAATATTTGCTTGGAGCTGTGATGCTCCAGGGCTTGCTAGGAACAAAAAAAAGTGCCTCTATTTCTTATTCCTTGTACAAAGGACGTGTTACTGCTTTTGCTGCTCATTGTCCCTGAGAACAGGAATTGCAGGACAAGCCATCCCTTTGCCCAGCACTTGCCAGCCCTTCCTGTCAGCTTCCAGCTTCCCTGCAGCTGCCCCAGACGCCGCTGTGCCTGTGCTGCTCGGAAGGGACACCACGGTGCCAAATCCACCCCTGTGAGCAGCTCAGAGCTGTTGGCTTCCTCTGACCCACCACAATAGTTCAGTGGCAGAAAGGTTTCGTACTAAAAAAGATGTGAGAATTACTTGTCAAGCTTCAAAGTCAGGCTTTGGGGTATAACACTGAAAAAGGGTTGTTTTGCAGGATATAAGGAACATCATTCCCATCCATGGCAACAGTGCTCATTCCCACCTTCTTCCAATGTATCTCAGTGAGGAATGCCTTGGTATCACCTAATACCCAAGAGAGTTGGTGGACTTGTGACCTTCCAAATTATCCCCAACACCTGGTGATTTTGGCTCTACAACTTTTTACATATATTGGTACATACAAATATCATTGAATGCTACAACTACACACACAAAGGATTTCTTCTGCCCAGTTCAGACCTCAGCATTCAGGAGATACAGAAACTACAAAAGACCTTTGCACTTGACTGGAGTAGTTTCTGTCTGTCTGCAGAGTAATTTTCCATTTGTCTTGTTCATCCAGATGGCGAAAAGCTCATGAAACACAAGTTGTTCGTATATTTCTTACACTGGTCATCTCTCTCATACCATTACTCACACAGCAACTTGCCCTGCAGGCATGGCTCCCCAGCTTTGCCATGGAGTGATAGAATTCCACAGCAGAGCCCATGATTTAAATCTGCATTTCGGAAGAGCAAAAGATTCAAACTTGTGGATTCTCCCTAAATTAATTCCCCATTTAGCTCTCCTGCTGGAGAACTCAACTGTTGTTTTATTACCTAAGAGTTAAGAGAGGAAATTTTGTAGAAACACATCCAAAGGAACTGTTTTTGGAAAAGAAAAATAGTTCCAAGTCTAACAAAAGCTAGAAAAATGGAATAAATCATCTGGCTCAAACAGGTAAGTGTTTTTCCAAAAGACCTTGAATGAAATTGGAGCCAAAAGAACTGCCTTCAAGGAGATTTTGACACCCAGCATCTGTTTTCCATATTGACTGAAATATATTAATGCAGAAAAAACATAATTAAGCATTCATCTGTATACAGCACCTCTTTTTTTCCCCATATGATTAACAATAGCCCTGACATATTCAAATTAAAGAATAAAATTGTGAGATATTAAAAACCACCATTTCCTTACTTTTTACATCCCACAGATATTCAAACAGCAAAAGGACTACAGAAGTCATATGTGAGATTTATGCTATCCTGCATATTTATGCTGTTCTTGCACATCTTAAAATAAATTAGTATGGTTGTCTATCATAACACTTCTTTTTTTCATAATTTTTGATTTTCTGAGATTTTGCAGTGGCTAGCAAAGAAGTGTTAGGACTGCTACAGACCTAATAACATTTAGATAGAAATAATATTTAGATCATTTTAAAAATAGTGCTAAACTGAAGACACATTAGCACAAGAGAGAACATTTAGATTCAAGAGAAACGTGTCAAAACTTTCTGGATCTGATTCAAAGTCAGCTGAGAAGTGCACTGAAAGATTCCCATTGCCTTATAAATAGGATTTCAATCAGGTCCACGGGAGGCACGTTATGTAATAAGACCCTTCACGGCAACTTCATTCAGTGCTACCACTCAAGAACACAGCTCTTCCTGGCTTGTCTGATTTTTTGCTGCTGCTTTTACTTGTTTATGTCAAAATTGTAACATTTTTCTGTAGGTTTTTTTGTGCAGCTGTTTAGTTACATGTGCTCTGCATTTAATTTGAAACTTTTTATCATTAAAAAAGTGTTTTTGTAGCTACTTCAAAGTGAAGAACCATCAGAAATGTTATCAGATTTAAAAATAAGATTATTTACTACAGTTAAGACAACACATAAAACCCTACCATACCAATATTAATTCCAGAAGCCAAAGACCTCATATGTAGCAATTTCAAAGGCCACAAACCCCCATTAATTTAAAATATCTCCCTTTCCAGAGTGATTTATCTTTTCCCCATCCAGCATTATGATGTTCACATACACATTTTCATAATATGTTTTGCAATTGTAGATAATGTCTTTTAATTAATTCACCAACAACTGTGCTCTCTTTTCACAATAACAGACTGCTCTAGCACGCTTTGATAAACTGCATTTGTTCAAATTAAGGGGTTAAACTCTAGACAAGAAAAGTGAATTTGGGTACCAGGCCATTGCTTAGAAAGATTTTGGTAATTAGAACAAATGTTTGATTCAAATACTGCATAAAGAATGGCACTATGAACCAACATTTATTTGCAATATGTTTAGCTTTATTTGAGTAACTCAACAATAGCCTAATTTCAATTTTAGGAATGCTGCTTTGATAATAAAATAGTTTCATGTATAATTTAGGCCTGACCTCAGTTTTGCCTCAGACATATAAATGACATTATATAAAAGAAAGGAGACCAGTTTTTAAAATAAACTTGCACTGCTATATTGATGGGGTGTTCTAACTTCCTAATTGATCCAGCAGCCCATTACACACTTTATATCATTCAAGATTGATTAAGTGATAATTGCATTTGATGTAGGTCTTATACCATGAAACAAACAGTTCATCACATCAAAAAATGATGAGGCTGCACACTGGACAATCAATTGATCCATACAGTGTTTATTTCATACTCTAAAGTCTCACCAATACTATATTCCATTAGAAAACACCACTTGGACTGTCATTTTTTTAACCCTTTCCCATAATTTTTGTAGATAAGAATATTTATAGGGTCACTCATGCTGAATTACTTTCTTAACTGTCCAAATATCCTTGAAAACCAGCAGTTCATAAGGCTACTGGATGTCCAGGCAGCTGCATTTGGGTGTCACTGAACACATGCTGAAATATCAGACAACTTTACACTGCTTTATGTGAACCCTCGATAATGTTGTAGGGTCTTTTTTATTTTTTTTTAATATTGACTCTCAATGTAAGAGGGAAAAGTAAGAAAACAGATCTGATTTTTTCAGTTACTTCTCTTTTGTTTTCATTGGCAAATGGTGCTCCTACAAGACCAGCATATGGATAGTGTCAGGAACAGGATTGGGCCTTGCCTCCTGACTACAGAAACCGTAGCAACTACACCCCACAAAAGGCAGCAATAAAATTGTCTCCTCTAGCTTGCTTTAATATTCCTCCACTGAGTAAGTGCTAACAAATAAAGTTCATCACATGAGATCTCTCTCCCCTCACTCAGAGGTGGTTCAAAGCTGGTGCAGTGCAGCCAGTGCTGTGTGAAGCTGCTGTTAAATGTGAGTCACAAAAAGTGAAATATTAAATCACTTTTCAACACTTTAATCTTCCCTTCTTATTTGGATGCAGTTTGACCATAACCACAGATCCAGGCCACTGTTCTGAATCCATGAGACTGCAATCATAAGTGACTAATTTTAGGATGTTAGGCAGTTCAAGAAAAGGAGGGAAGAGGGGGAGAGCATGTTAAAGAAATGATTGTGTAAAACAAAATAGAATTTTCAAACAGAGTAATTGACCACTGGGATATTTAATTTACCTGTTTTATACATCTGCCACACCTGGAATATTCTTTGCACATGATGATTTGTATTGTCAGTGTCTCAAAACTTCCATTCCCTTTGAAACATTAAGATCAATGCAATGGGGCTGAACCAGCTGAGGATTGGACCCAAGAGCTTTTCAAGTAGCTATTTTTCTCCAAAAAATAAACAGTTCTATCAGGATGTCATTGATTCTCAAAGTGTTGGTAACACTGCTTTGCTGCAGATGAGGCACTATTATTGTGCCATTCCAAGCATGGACTGCTAGTCTGAATCCACTAAAGTCAGTCAATAACCATAGCTGCTCTCAAAACATGCTTTTACCTGCAGAAACCAGCTTTTGGAAGGTAAATATACATTTATGCTGAATACTGGGCGTAACTAGAGCTCCTTGTAGGACAGTGAAAATCTCAAGAGAAATTGTTATAGGACAAGAGAAACAAAAGCCATAACTGAGCTTGAGGAACTGAAAAGATTTATTCTGCATCCTGGGCCTATTTATACACTAGTGAGTCTGATTGCTTTTTTTTTCTTTTTAAATAGAGATTTTTTTTTTAATTTCTTTTTTTGCTTTAGTTAACTCATTTTAACTTATCTATATATCCATAGTTCCCAAAAGGACTGCAAAATACTTCCAGAAATACCCATGGTATTTCTTAACTTTCCCAAACCAATGGATTAGGCTGACCCTTGCTGGACACAAGCCTTTGCTCAAAAGCAAAGGGCCCCAGTTTGTGCACAATTCCGTAGTTTTGTTTCCTTCCCATTCTCTGACGTCCATAAAGGTTTAGTTCATGTCATAACCCTCGTGTCACTGCACCAAAACCAGTCAATTTTTGGATGCAACTTCATAGTAATTACACTACCCCAAAAGTCTACTGCTCCTCCACTGGAAGCCTGCTCTATTCATTTTGTTTTGAATGAAAAGATGGACAAAAGTAAGATTTTTTACTCAATCCAAAAATGCAATTATAATCTGAATATCTTTTATATACATTACATATATACTTAACATGTACATTTTATATATATGATTACATACACAATTCCTATTAACACAGGAACATTCGTTAACAAAGGGACATTCATGTCCCCTATGACTTTTATTCTAAATGCAGAATACATCCCTCTCTGCTCTGTATTTTTGTTTGTACCACTGCCTTTTCCTGTGACCTTTGTCCCACTTAACCTTAGATTCTTTTCCTTTTCCTTCCTTCCTAACATTGCTTTCCTCTCTTGTAAGTCTTCCATAACTTTAGATAAAAGACTGCTAAGAGCTAAATATCAATTACTGCTGGTATGCAAAAGCTTCAGCTCTAGGTTTGGAATTGAAGAGATGGAAGAACTTGCAGGATAAGGTATTTTTCATGATTGCAGTCTTTGCCTGAACATACATAACAAATGTGCCTGACAAACCAAGTATGAAATTGCTACGGGCGAAGGGCATTAACAAATTGGCAAATCTGGTGCCTTAGGGAAGTAACCAAGATGAAGTTGCCTATCTGAAACTGCTGTTCTGTCACTGCCTAAATATACACTTTCTTCAAGTGCTGCAGGGCGTAAACTGAAAGTAACTTGCTGAGAGGGTGCTGACTGAATACTTTGAAGGAGACTTCATTTGTGATGGCAGAACAGGACGTCGGCACACGACAAGGATGTATTCAGCTGAACTGTTCTTGGGGTTTAGGAAAGATATTTGTCAACCCTGTGTCATGGAGCTGTGTGGAACATCTTGTCAAACTCCCTGGTATCCAATACAGCTGGAACTATTTATAAGGCCCAGGAAGTGAACTATAAATTGTCTATTTCTGCACAATCCACAAGAGGAACTTCATGACCTTCTCCTGTCTCATCCATGCAAGTATGAACTGACCTTCTCACGTGCTCATTTTCCTTATATAGGATATCTCGAGACTGGTAGAAAATTGATATGCAAAGTAGTGAGGCAAAAGTATATTTTCAGATTGATTTGCAAAACTTGTCCACCTGGTAAGAAATGGCCTAAGGTGCAAGAGTTTAAAGAAGGTAGATGATGCAGCAAAACTCTAAGCATTCTAACTGCAACTTTGGTGAGCAGTTAATTGTGCTTATAGCTATGTATGGTAGAACAGCACCCTTTAGCTCTAAAAAAAGGGAACAACTTTACTACTGCTGGTGGTATTAGCAAGGAACGTGGCTGCTGCCTGTGATGCAGCATCAAAGCCGGCAGGAGATACACAGCTACTCACTTATCAGAGATTTCTGGGAGACGAGAGTGACCTGCTGTTCGGTCTTACGGAATCCACGGAAGTGTGCAACTTCAGACAGACTGCAGCGTTAGTGTTGCTGACTTATAATGGCAGAAGAATTCACACTACTGAGGTGAGAGCACAAATAGTTTCCAGGACTTGGTGTGAATTAACAGCTAAAAAACTAAGATATGTATTTCCTGAGACAGGCGAGAACCACTGCATTAAAAATTTCAGACAATGTTAGGCACAGCTGAGGAAACAGGCAATAGTAAACACTATCCAAACATGAAAAGAGAAGCATATCAAAGTGGGATGTAAAAGTGCAATTTTTGAAAAACTGTTCAGCGGGAAACCAGGCAGCAGCAATCTTTTAGCACTTGAGGTTATGTTCATTTGTGATTTTAGCTATATAACCTGGTTGTTTGCAGCATTTTGATTCTTTTGGAACTTGCACAAAACACCCTCATTAGGCCTTAGCAATCCAGTATTCCATTTCCTAATTTGATTGCTACTCAGTAAGACAAACCAGCTCTTCCAACAGACACCAAAACCAGGTTATCTGCAAAACAGACCTTCAGAGATGAGGGATAAAGTTTCTCAAAGATCTAGCCAAATGCCTATCATGTCCGCAGTTTTAAAAGTTACACTGCAGATAAAGCAGTCAACTTCAAAACAGACATTACTGACATCTCTCTAGCAAGGTATGTCAACCATTAATTGAAATTTGAGGACACTGAACTCTGCTGGCATCTATTCTGCGGGAAACCTGAACAAATTCCGGTGCATGCAGTGGTATTCTCCCTCAGTGAAAGCAGTGCCACCGAGAACACTGGCAGGTGACAGTCTCACCTCAAAGACTCCTACTCAGTGTTCAGTGCCTTGCAGTTGCCAGTTTAAGCCCAGGGATAATACTCTGAACACTATTAAGGCTCTTGAACAAAATAATAACAAAATAATTATGAAAATATGGTTGCAGTACACATTACTTCCTTTTTCCTTCTTTAACCAGTCAGAACTCATATGGCAAAGGGATCCAAGGAGCCAAATTTACAAAACAGAAGCAAACTTTAATATTACATTATACTTGTTTCCAGAAGTATTATTTCTGGCATCTCTGGAATATTTCACATTGCGACGTGTTGCCAGTGCCAATCCCAATGCTATTCTAATTTTAGATCCTTAAAAAAAATCAGTTAATACAATAGTTAATATTACTTCCACATCGTTTTCACTTTGCCAGAAGCCAAAACAGATTTTTTTGCTTAGTCTTAGCTCATCTCATCATCACTGAAGTGATGGTCAATATAGACCTAAGGTCAATAATAGACCTTAGAAGAAATAGCCCATTTCTGACACAGTCATAGGGACTATTACAATTCCTACTAGGGAAAAGGATTCATCACTGAGGCATCAGATACACAGCACTGACATGTTCTAATGGGAAAAGGAAAATTAATTAATGAAGTTACTCTGCACCGTAAAGTAATTTCTGTTGTCACTGATGTAAAACCACAAGCAGAGGTTAAAGTGTGCATATCCTGAGAGCAAGAGACCAAGAGAGAAATATGGTAAACAGCAAACACATGAAAGAGATGTTGCTTTTGTTGTGTATTTTTTTTTAATGACTTCTATATCTGATTAAGCAGTTCCCCATGAAAATCATGATCGTAAGCCAACAGTTTCAGTAGTCATCAAATGATCTTGTAGAGCTCTGAGTTTTGGAAAGTGCTGACTGTTCCACCCACAGAAAAATAATCAGACTTCAAGACACCTCACTCGGTCCACAAATTAAGGCAATAAAAATCCTCACTGCCTTTATGGAAGAAAACATTTTTCAGCATGTATCTGTGGAGAGTTTGATGAAAATCAAAAGCAGCAGCAGCTGTCTGTGTTTATTGTGTACAATTAACTAGCATCCTCAGTGCCCTTACTGGATAAATACTGACACTGCAAGAACTAACATATTTGGCCTTGTGAATGGCAGTCATATTAAAGCAGTTGATTAAATCACTATAGTTCTTTTCCTATGTCAAAAAGGCTTGAGTCTTACTTGTACATGGGAGAGAACTTACTGAAGAATGTATGAATTCTGGCTAAATAAATTTAAAATGTTCAGAGCTGTGCAAACTCTTATTTTCTCTTCATGTGTTGCAATTGCAGAAATGAATCTGAGAATGGTGATACATTTTTCTCTAACTCTCTGACCTTCTTCCTCTGTCCTGATTCTCAGCATGTCTGGGAGAAATATCTATTAGAAATGTTGTCCAGCACATATTAAACCTGCTAGGGTTGTATACCTAGTCAGTTTAGGTGTTTGGGCTTTTTGGAGGGAATATCTAGAGATCAAAAGCCACTCAGATCAGAGATCGTAAGACTAGATACATGTAGGCAGCAGTATCTGATATCCTGTATTTCATAAGGAGAAGCAGAGATAGACCTCACCCAGTAAAAGTTGGAGAGGGTCGATTGCACTCACAGTGAGAATTTGTGGCAGGCACAGCAGCTGATTCATTCCCTCAGCAGATTCTGTTTAAACTCATTTCCGAGTGAGCTAGAGCTCCATATTTCTTAATAGAACAGGATCATAAACTCTTTTTTTTTTTCAGAAATACTTACTACCTTTAGCAATATTAAAGCATCAGTTTAGTGCCTTACCCACACGAGCAAAGTTATGTGGCTTTCCAAGCAGGGTGTCACAGGTTATCTATTTCACCACTCTCAAAGACTGAACAAAGCCCATGACACTACCAATGGCATCTTAACTCATGCTTGAAGAACACCCATGTTCTTAGCTCCATTTTCTTTAAGTAATCTTGCTAGAAGCAGCAAACAAAAATTATAAAACAAACAAACAAGCAAGTTTTAGGCTTCTCATAGGAAAAAAATTTCTTTTGGTCCTAAGCTAAATATAATCATCTTGTTTATTGAGAGTCTTGCAGTTACTCCATTTCTATAGCTGGCACTGCTAGAGCAGACAAATTACAGTGCCTTTCACCGTAGTGGTTAAAAGTGAATAATAAGCCAAAAAAGCAAATGCTAAATAAGTAAAGAGTGTGCAACAAGGCATAAATAATAAACCATTTAAATTGACATGAGTTAAACGGTGACAAGATAGGTAGTGTTCAGCACTGCAACCCTGGCCCATGACCCTTTAAACAATGCAGATTATTCCCATTTAGGAAGGCTCAGGAATGAGGCTCTCTGAACACAGAACATCAGAGCAGCACCATCCCATAATCTTACTATATGGGCAGAGGGCTGGCAACAGGATTTACATTTTTAATCTTGCATAAATAGGGCATAACGTTTTCCAGCAGTCCTCAGTGGAAAGTCACATAGGAGCTGACACATAGCTGAAAAATAAAATTTCTCCTTGAGGTGGTCAAGCAATCTATTTTAGGCTATATGTGAGTTCAGTCCAGGTCATACCTACAAATATTGATCAGGAGTTGAAACACTGGTTGGAAAACCTAAAAATTGCATTAAAAATGGCAGAAGCTAGGACTTCCTTCAAAAAAAGCCCAAATAAGTTCTTCATTAGTTTAAATACTTCAACAGATGCAGCAGAATGAAGAAGACAAAGGGCAGTGTGACTTATTTGAAATTATTCCAGGAATCAATCACAAGGAATTCAAAGAAGCTTTATGAAGCAGCATAAAACCTTCAGCTAATCCTTCTATTTATTTAAATCAGTGAAACCCTTGACTGATGAAATTGGAAATGGAATAGACTAAAAGTCAGTTCAACTCTCTCCTACTCCTTAACAATCAGCAAACAGCAGTTGAAAAGATGGGAAAATGCAGGTAGTGAACGTAAATGTATCTACTACTGACAAACCTGGGCCTGCTTTTTCTGTTGCATAAATAGATGGCTCATTCGAAAAACAATTTTTTTTCTTTATTAAAATATACATTTTTACTGAACGTCAGTTATTTCAAGGAAGTATTACCAGTTTTGACAGACTTATTTGGAGAAGGAAGGCATTCAAAACAGTCAGAAAATGTAATAGTTTAGGCAAACTGGTAATCAGGAGAGGACCCTGGTCCAAGCTTCTGTTCTGTAAAATTCAATATTTTGGTAGAGAAGTGCTGATTTTGTTGTCAAAAAAAGTAAAACCACCTATTTTGCCTGTGATTGTAGTGAAAACACACCTTTCATTAAGAGCAATAGCCTTTTTTCAGCCAAACTCCATTTCTATTGAAGTGATCAATAGCACATATCTGGACCAACATTAATTTGCTCCTAGCCTTCCAAATCAACATTCACTGGTATAGACAGCGTACAAATATTAGTATTGTTTTATTCTATTTGTCTGCATCCATTTATTCAACATCACTGCTCATCTTTTATATTATCAGTCTTTTCCTTTTATAACCAGAAAGTCAATTTTAGGTATTTTCCATATTAATAAGCTAATCAGATACATATTTAATTACCAAAAAAGTAAGCATAATCTAATAGTTTTTCTGATGATTTTGACCCCAAATTAGGGAAAAAAACCCCATGTAAAACATAGTATCAAGCTGGTACCAAAAGCAGATGAAACATTGATATGATGGAAGAAAATACTACAATTTTGCAAGAGACTTTTAAGACAGTCATACATCTTGCCCATAAGCTTGGCTTTGGGAGAAAGCAGCAGAGGTTTTTATCTAAGAAAAAGTCAAATTGATCAAATGAGTACAGCTATTCATAGATATAACAGGCTCATACGTGCTGAAGAAGGAAACTACATCTGTAAAGATACAATAATGGGCCAAGAGGTCAGAGCTCGTGTTAGAAATGCTGAGCAGCACCTGGACTGTCCCTCTCTTCAGTGCTGCCCTTCTCAGTTTTCATCTCGTTTGGACTTACAAGAAACCACTTGGTGCCAAAAGAAATGACAGGTTTCTCACAACCTCTTTGCTGTTTTTTTCCAAGCAGCGATGCTTCTTTAGCTGTTTAACAACCACGTTTTTCTTTTCAAAATAACTCTGGATATGAGTACCTTCAGCTGCAATAAGCTGACAGAGTAGGGGAAAATGCATAAGACATCAGTAGGGGAAAATGCATAAGACATCATAAAGTTGAACCACAGCAGACCAGCAGCTTTTGAGTCAGCCCACAAAAGGCTCTCAGAATAAAGCACATTTTCTCCTTGACCTTTACCTGCTGCTGGGCTCTGACTCACAAGATTGTGTTTGTCCCTCGTGGTGAACATTTGTTAAACCTCAGCCTCATTTATCATGAATTCTCACACAGACCCTTCACAGAAAAGAGCTAAATGCCAAAAATGAATCGGTCTTTTTGACGAGACACCTGGGCAGACATTACAACAATGACACCTGAGGTGGACCCCTGCTGTTATTTGGCTTTAACCATGTTCCTCTTACATCATCTTGTCATAAACAGAGTACCTGCCCGGCAATTTGTTGAAGGTGCCACTTAAAAGAGAGATTGGAAAAGTTGCTAAATATTGAAGACTAAAAGTTAACATAAATTTCTTATAGTTAGTTTGTTACTGTCACACAAACCTATGATGAGAATAAATGACATAAAAACATTTAAAAAACCCCTGTTTATATACACTAGTAGTTCACAGAGTGTAGTCTATGCTAATCCTGGTTGTCAAAAAGGGCAGTCTTTTATCTTTATTTCTGAGTGCTAAATCATTTATATAAGAGGCAAAGTTGCAGTGTTTTCCAAAAATCACCCTTCCCAATAGCATCAGAAATGGGGACAGTAAACAAAATGTAGGCAATATCTGCTATCCAGGCTTAAAATTTGCAGCACTGGACGTGGGCAGAAATAGGGAACCCTGTTCTGTGAAATGTTTACTTTATCTAAGAATGAACCACTCAAAAAAGGAGGTTTCAAAAACTTTTATCCTCAAGAGTAGCACACAAGGCCACCATCGCATTAGAGGAGATTTATAACATTCCGAATTTTAAAAGTTCTAGCCCTGCTCAAATATTCTTGCTTGATCTTAAGTGTAACCAACCAAACCAGAGCATTATTTGCCCCCGTCAGGCTGGTCTTACACGTGCACTGCTCTCCCAACGTGACCTGAGGGTCAGGATGGCAGTGAGGGAGAGCCTCACTCACAAGAGGCTTGTGAAGGGGCCACTGGATCCTCAGTGCCAGCAGCCTCACTCCACAGACTTGCTCTTATCATCCCACATTCCGGCTAATGTAGATACAGCCCCTGTCATCCTCCTGACCTCTGGCTCAATAAATTAAACCCGAGTCTAACAACTTCCTAATGCGTGGTTTTCCACCAGTACTTAAAGCCTGGAATAGATTAGCTATAAAACAGGTTGTCATACATGCCATAACCTGGATTAGAACAGGCTTTTGCAGGCTGGAAATGCGAAAAGCACCATGAACAAGTCAGGAACAGCCACTGGAGCTTTCTGGGAAAGCTGGGCTGAGACACAGGAAGGGCCTGCTTTGGGCAACTGCAGGAAGGAGGGAGACTCACCCTCAGCAAGCAGGTATTTCCCTTCAGGGTCTGGAAAGGAATAGGGACCTAAAGTTGGGTGAAATACATCCACATTTTGCAGAATCTAAAATCTTTGATTTTGAGCCCTAACATGCTATGTGCTGAGTCTGGTCACTTAAAATTTTCTCTGTAATAACTTTTTTTGTTTTAAAGTTATTAAATTTAAAAAGTAGATATAAAATAAATGGGTTTAATTAGGGGAGTTAAGAGTATAAAGCAGTATCCTTGGAGAGTTCTCGAATGGAAATGAAAAGCAGAATTCATCAGCAAATTAGTAAAGGCAAACCATCTGCTTAGTTTTATAAACAACATACGTAACAAGGTTTCCTTACTCTTTCGCACAGCTCACACACCACGCACTCAGCTCCCTTTGTGTCCCCTTGTTTTGTGCTTGCAGTTGTGGTCACCATTAAAAACAGCCTTTCTCTTTTGCGTCTATGGAGCTTTTGGGGGCTTTGTATGGAAACCTCATGTTATATTGAATGCCATCAGATGTAACCTTTCCTACTGTGATTTTAGAGCCTAAATGCATAACTTATGGAAGTGCTCAGCTACATGACATCCCATTATATGACATACCTAAATTGGATTCTTTCCTATTATAACCTACACTTCCTAGTACCTAAATTGCCTTCATGCTGACTTGCACTGATTTACTGGCATGCAATTTACACCACTTATGACACCACTAAATTTGGCTCAAGCAAAGTTCCTGCAAGTGGCAGCATGCTGTGCTACAGATAGATTTGCTGGGCTGGACCAGATGGCAAAATTCTGTTTAGCAATTTTACTGGGGTGTGTGTGTATGTGTGTGTGAGGAAATGACAAGACAAGAAAACAAAACCAAAAAAATCGTCACAAGAGAAAGGTTAGGAACCCCTGTGAACGAGAAGGCACAGTTAGAAGGCAGATTAGCTCTATTCATGTGTTTATGTACTGCCTTCTAATTAAGGAGATCTTGTTTCCTGCAAAAACTCCTTAGAACTGGGTGTGGAGGTTTGATCCCCCTATGGGCCATTCATGTCAGAGTTGGACCCAATGATCCTTGTGGGTCCCTTCCAATCCAGAATATTCCGTGATTCCTTGGGGAGTTCTGATTCCTAAACGAGGGCTTTTTACACCCAGTAAAATATTGAGAACTTGCTTATTTTGTGACACAAAGTATGAAAGTTCAGTGACATAACTGTGACTGAAATTGTCCACATCTGAAAAAATTCAAAGCAAAGAAAAAATTCACGTTTAAAACAAATCAGAAAATAAATTGAGAACTCTTTTCCCTTTGTTCACTGAAGTAACACAGCTATTCTTATCCACCTAAGCAAAAGGGTAACAGATCTCCTGTTCCAGAAATTACAATTCTTACTGTGTATGTGTACTTCAAATATCCAAAGTTCATTAAAAGCAAGAAGAAGCAACTTTGTTTATATCATTCAGAGCAAATTCAGAGCAGATGAAGTTGACCTCTGGTGATTTGTCTTGGTACAGTAAACATTTAAGAGAGATTTGAATTTATCCTTCTCAGATAAAAAAAGCCAAAGAAACCCATGCTGGTGTTCTCATTCCTCTTGTAAAAGGTGTTATTCTACCAACTATAAGTACAGTTCCATGAAATAACCCATGGCTAGTGAAAAATGCCAGTTTGAAACTTAAGAAATAGAGATCCTGTTGAATTCCACCACTGAATTCACAGTTACTGATGTACATTACAGTTCAATGAAAGCTTTGTTGAATTTGACTAATTTCTCCAAAAGAGGTTATACCACAAAAGAAGAGTTTTTCTTTTTTTGTTTTCTTAAGGGGAAGAGAGAACAATTTTGAATTGCTTGGAATCCGGGGTGGTTTGCTACTGTCATCCGTATTAAACTCTTTTTGTAGCATTATGCAATAAGCACTAAATGTTGTGTGAAATAAAGGAATTAAAAGACAGAGGAAAACCTGCATGCTCAGAGAAGAGAGTTCATAGACAGTTGGCTGCTAGGGTGATATCCTGCAGTGCTGGAAAACTCACTGTAATATTCTTTTCCCGTAAGAAGAAAATACCTATGAGGATCAGAGGTCACAGAAGAGGAAGGAGTTCTTACACTAATCAAGTTTCCACCTTTTTTTTAATATATATTCTCCCTCTCTTAACCTCTTCTTTCCCCCGTGCATTTTATTTTTTCTCCTCTCTAGAGAATGCCTTTAGCCAGTGCACTTGTTTTCCTGAATGCACCAGGATAAAAAGGTTTCCCATCTGTGCACTGAAAAAGCTTCAGAGATAACAAGTACAGGAACTATAAATAGCATGTTATGGTAAACTTTGGGGAAGGTGGGTTCTCTTTCCTTATTTCTTTAGTTGCAGAGACACTGGACTCCAGTCTGAGGAGAATTGAATTTAAATGGTTATGTATCACTGCCAGGATTCATGGCAGAATCATTACCAGATAAAGATAAATCATCTAAGCGAAGTCAGTGTCTCCCTTTTCCACCTATGCTTGTTTTTCCGGGCTAAAAATGAAGCAGATCAGAAAATGTGTATCCTATATAGTGACTGCTGAAATATGTCACTTGCTTGGCAGAACTGTTCCCACTGAAATTCCTCCCTACAAAGTCACGTTATTCCGATAACAAAAATAAACCATTCTTGTGTTCACTTTTTCTTCCTTTAAGGTCCATAAAATCCAGATGCAAAAGATAAAAGCATTTATTTTCTATATTGTGCAGGACAAATGATATAGACAAAGTTGTCAGCAGGTGACTCCGTCAAGTAATTCTTCATTTTGAATAAACTTGCAAGAGCATAAGGATAATACAGTGGTGTCAGGCCCTACCATTCTACCACAGCTCTCACCATATTTGCTGGAATTTATTATTAAATATCTAAAATAAATATTTATTGTGAGATTTTTATTGCATTTAAACCATTTTAGCCCTGCAAATCAGATTTTTGTGGACTCTATAGAACTTGGAACTGAGAATAGATTTTGGTTAAATATATATACAGTCTCATAACTTAAGGTTCTGGACACACTATGGCTCTTTAAGAGCAATACTAGAGCATGTACTGCTTTTTTAAGTTAATTTTTTTTGTCTTTATATTAGTGGATACAAATTTCATCTTCTCCTTTTTTTTTTCTATTTTTTTTCATGAACAATCTGAACAGGCTGTACTGATTTTTGCACAGTACCTACATAATATTATGGCAGTTGTACCTCTGGAAATTCAAAGACCTAAAGCAACACAACCATGATCATAAAACAAGAACACTGTATTTGTCTAAATTATTAACACATAAACCACCAAATACAAAGAACATATTCTGAAATTACATCACGATTTTTACTCTTCCCTCTCATTCCAGAAATAGGAGAATTAAAAAAAAAAAAAAAAAAGGGGGGGCCAATGTGGCCCCAATTTCAAGTTTTTTGGACACAATCCTGTGCCATGTGCTCTGGAGAGACCCTATCTGGACTAGGCGACTCCACCAGAGGTCCCTTCCAACCTCACACACTCTGTGATTCTGTTTTGCCACCAATTCTATCAGATAGATCCTATATCCTGTGCAAACTTTCTGCTCCTTGTGTTTAAAAATGGTTCCTGTATAAGAATGTGTGCATGGGAGAAGAGCATGAAGAAAATACTTTAAAGATAAATTTCATATTAGAAAATCCCACACAATATTTTTCCAAGCTGCTGGAGCTGTGAGTATGTGATCAGCAACCTTACTATGGAGCCTTTGAAAAGGACACTGGTGCTACTCCATTTGAAATCCTAGAAAACTTGAAGTTCCAAATAATAAAATCCTACATTTTGCAATTAAAGGCAAGGTAATATTAAGACATTAACTTCTATGATTTTACAAAAATAAGAAAAGTCACTGTCAAATGTCATCCAAATTCTAATACTTTCTCAATAAAGACATGGCAGAATAACAGTTTTATATCACACTTATGTGATCTTTTAACTAAAATAATGGCATGAATCTCATCTACTTTTTTTACAGCAGCAGACATGCACTACCTACTGCTGAGTTCACTACCTCATCCTGACGGAATCTGCTGCAGAAAGTTGAGAATTTCATTTTTGCAAATTTGCTGATATTTTTTAAAACAAGAAATGTCTTCACAGTTTTTCTTTGGATTTTCACATGCAAACCAGTGAAAGCAGGGCTACCACTTGCATGGAAAGAGACAAGAAACTAATTTCTAAATGCACAGTCCACACCATTCAAATACTCTCTACAACCTCTAAAATGTTGTATCACGATCTGCAGTTCATAGAGAACAGTTTTCAATTCAACTATAATTCTTTTTACACCAGAAAGAGAGAAAGAACGGTAACTGCTGTAAACACAATGTTTTGAGAAATAAGGTAAGACGTAGGCAAAAAATGCTGACATCAGACCAGGGGAGAGAGGGTAAGAGCACAAGGACTGTGTGAGGAAGAGTGAAGAGGAAAGAGCTGGATTTTCCAAATTATCTAAATAATTTTCTTGAATTATCTGAAAAAGCTGTGCAGTGAAAGAGAAAAACTGCAAAACAGTTGCAAATCAGGAAATGGTCCATAAAGAAATCAGAACCATGTTTAATAAAGCTAAGGTTTGTCTGCTTTAGCCTGTATGAAATCAAACTCTACCCAGAATTTCTGTGAGAAGGTACAACATATCCAGGATGCCTGCTCTAATCCAGTGCTGGCACCAGCAACTGTCACAGCTATTATGAGAATTGTAAGACAGGAAGCATTTCTGGCAGGTTTCCTCTATTTAAATAGGTATCTTACCCAAAACTGGTTTTATAGATGTCAGGGTCATCAGCGCTAAGGCCAACAGCAGGCAAAAACAGTGCACGTGATATTTTAGGGTATACTGAGCACATATTCTTTACAGCAAAAGCAATTAATACCTGTTTCTTGTTAGAAACTCAGAAAGCTTCATGAGAATTTACAGACCCCCCCAAAACTACACAATCATTAAAACAGTTTACAAAACATATGAATTTAATTATAATGTTCCCCACTCTAAAGGGGGATGCCCCAAGGATGCCTAAAGACCAAGGAATTAACCTGTAACAGTGCTCATCAGGACCCCATATCTGAGTTCTTCCTGGGACTGCTCCTGATTTATTGCCACCCTTCAGGTACAATCTATCATTCAATACTCCTCCACTTCATCCTCATTTCCACACTATCCTCAGAAGACCCTTGGCTGCAAGTGGCTGACCTCCACACACTTTTCCTAAGCTCTGGAAGCTACTGTAGCCTCAGGGAGAATCCTTCTTGGTAAGCACTGTAATCTAGAGTGTTCTCATCCTCAGAGCAAAGCATATACCAGCAAAA
This sequence comes from Atrichornis clamosus, assembly GCA_013400975.1. Lineage (NCBI taxonomy): Eukaryota > Metazoa > Chordata > Aves > Passeriformes > Menuridae > Atrichornis > Atrichornis clamosus. The sequence continues at coordinate 412,563 of WBMZ01002278.1, forward strand.
CAGCCCTAGTGCTTACTGGACATGGTATTAGACCACAGATGTAATACATGCAGGGTAAGCTCTCCTTTCTTTGGTTATGTGACTGCTCAAAGCCATCAAAACGTTTTGCAGAAGGGAAAAAAAAATCTATCCAAATGGTTATTTTTTAATAGAAACATTTCCTTTTTTTATGTATATGATATAGGCTTGAAGGCAGAATATCACACCCATTCATTTCTTACGGTGAATTACAGTTTAAAAGTAGTAAATTACCTATCCCTAGAATAAACACAACCCCCATGACATGGGTTAATTGAAAGGATATTTCCTAAGGCACTGATGCCCATGCTGGTGGAGCATTTTTCTTGTCAGCGTTGTTGAATGGATGGCATTGGGGAAGAGGAATCCGTAGTAAATACTCAGAGTGGGAAAGCAGACAAATGATCACAGGCACAGGATCTGAATAGCTAAGAGGGGCAGGAATATGGAGATGAAACCCCCTGCTGAGTTCTTTGCCCTGTGTGCAGCAGTTACGATAATATTCCTCAGCTTTCGAGGTTTCCTTCGTGAAAACCTTTTACTAGCACAGATTTCCAGGCCACAAATGATAGAGAGTTCTTGTTAAATGATTCACAAGTAGCACATATTTTTCAGTGTCCCTGGCAGATTGCACCCTCACAGCACTCTTCAGATAACAGGTAGATAATCTGATTTACGCTACAGTGGAAGCAATTCTAAAGTCGTTTATCAGACTCCCGTTGAGAGGCACTGAATTCTGGCTCTTTTACAGATGTGTGGCAGATTACTCATGCTTTGCACACCTTTCTAAAGTTTGTCACTGTTATGCAAATGGTTGGGGAATTTGCCCAGCTATAAAAAGCTGATTTGAACTGAGCACAGTAAATTAATTCACTACTTGTTCTCTTCTGTACATCCAGATGTCTGATCATTTTCCTTTAGTCTTCAGTACATTTGGCCTCACTAGCTTGTATAGTGATGCAAAGCCTCTGTTCAGGGTTGGTTTTGGATTAGACTGTTATTTTGCACAACCATCCATAAAGTACTAGCAGCCAAAAACAACAATATGAAATACAAGAAAATATCACCAAAATTTGCCAACAAGACGTTGGATGCCACAGTGCTGGTGTGTTAGCATCTGAATGTATGGATTTTGTAGTAACAAATATTTGTCTAATATTACAGCAAGCAGCCACAGACTTGCATTAATGTGATTTACAGAATGCAAATTGACTTCCAACATTTTCAAGGATTTCCTTGTCTCAGTACTGGGTTCAGGTTTTTTCTTACAGTGACCAAAGCAGTAAATACTTGAAAGGGTTTCAGTATTTGCAACAGGAAACAACACGGCAAAAGCTATTAGGAAATAGGGATCAAAATAGGATCCTTGCTTGCTTCCTTGGAGTTTAAAGTTAGGTCCTCGGGAGAGTTTTCTGGCGTGAAAACCTTGCAGTGTTTGCTTTTTACTGGACTATAATTTTAGAATACGTAAAGTTCCTGGAATCTGGCAGTACTGCAAAAGTGTATTTATTTTATCCTGTTAATTTTAGGGAGTGAATCCTGTCAGATGTGTCTGGGGTTATACAAACATGGAGAATAGGCACATGACAGCTGCTTCTGAAATGTGCAGAGACAGAAACGCTTCACAAAAGTCACACGCCCTCAGACATGGGGTCATCCTGGTTATGGGCACCTGATCTGTCCCTTAGTAGTTCAGCAGGCAGACTAAATACTAGGGTCTGCAATCTAAAAGCCTGCAATTCCTGCGAAACTGTAAAATCCTACACGAGTTTACCACACACAACCTAAGGGCTCTGCTGTCCCCCTGAACCTCCAGGTCACACAACACCTCCCAGAGCTGCTCCAGCAGCAGAGCCCGAACACAGCCCTGCTGCTGCCCATGAAAGTGATCTGTGGTGTCCTGGAACAGAGAAAACTCTGGAGCTGGGAAGTTCTAAATATGGTTCCACTATATCATACAGGTAAGGGGCCTGATTTGTTCTTTGTGTTCCCTGGGACTGTTTTCTGCAATCTTTAAAGGTAAATGTGACCACGTCACCTTTCCAGTCATTATTACAATTTCCAAGTGCCTCAAGAATATCCTTGGGACCAACGTGCAATGCTCTGTTTATAGTTCACATGAGTGTCTCAGCCAGCCTGCCTTGAGCTTGTTTTCAATAGTGACTGGAAAAGATATTATATAATGGATGTACTTAATTTATCAGAGAGGTACCAGGTTGGTAAAATACCTGTAAGGCACTTTTGGTTCTCTATACATTTAGATTTTTGTTGCCAGATCAGCTTTGATGCTGAAGAGAATAAGAAATAAAAAGAAGTTGATTTGTTTTGTTCTGACCTTCATAAAAAAATTTTATGTCACAAACAATTATGTGGATGATCCATTTCTGTCTGGTTTGCACTATTAATATTGATATCTCTCTGCAATCATTCATAAAATTAGTCTGGATTTATGGTAATGTAAAATAATTTTTAAGGAATAGAGAGGAGCTTTCTTACTGATGCATAAGAGAATTTTTTGACGTCTATGATATTTCACTAGAAAAAATGACCGGGTGATTTTTTTGGTTGTGATACAAAGCTGCATAATCTGATTATTAGGGTGTGGCTGTTTTCCCTCTTCAGATTCTTGTTCTGTTAAATGTTTTGTGTGGATGGGATGAATAAAAAAATAACAGGCAGCACCTATGTGTGAGTGAATATTGGTAGGCATGTGCTGACTTCTTCCAGGCTGCAAAATGGCAATAATGCTACCACCGTGGGAAGATATCTAAAGCCAAAAGAGCCATGTCTGACACCTCCCATATTCCATGTTAATCAAGAAAACAGAATTTCTATTGCATCACCAGAAACACCCAAATGCAAAAAATGTATAGCTATATAATCCTGCATATGAACTCCAGTATGCAAGAAACACACTGTTCCTTTTAGTCTGGATAGAATGGCACATCCTGACGGAATCCTTGTAAAAAAAAAAAACAACAAAAACCCCCCAGTCAGTTCTGGCTGTGGGACTTTTCTTTGAGGTTTAGAAATGAAAGGTGTTTTGCTTTTGCTTTTTTTTTTTTTTTTGACACATCTCTTGTTTAGTAAAAATATTCCTGTGACTTAAGGTAATAAACCTGTCTTGACAAAACTCATGAGAAAGTCTCGTAACAGAACTTGAACAGACTCTTTCATTTTTATTACTAAAAACACGGCAAGTTTAAATATAGATATGCTTAAGATTACCTCAATTCTTTAGCAAGTGTGAACTCTGCCTTTAGTTCATTTCCACCTTTATTCAGACATGACCCCAAGGCTCTCATTTGTAACTAAGGTGAATAACAGCTGACATTAGAAGATCCAAGGATTTGTCAAAAAGGTGACATCTTTAGGCAGCTTTAGTAAGCAGGAAGTAAGAGAAATTCTCAAGCACCTTGACCCTTTGCATTTATTCCTGGATAAAAAAAGATAATTCCACAGAAATATAAAAGCTTCCATAATCAAAAAATACATAGAAGCCACACTTCACCATTTAGACAAATAATAACTGATCAAAAGGCAAGAAATTAAGTAGTTTCTCTTTTTCAAGTACTTTTGTAAAATCAATTTTTTTCTTTGGTGGGGATGCATATGTTTTTCATGTCTGAAAAAGACTGAAAATCTCTGAAAGGAAATATTCTTGAGAAAAAGGGAGACCCATTTCCCTCATGTCACACTCACAAACTTAAAATGCATTGCCAGGTCTCCAACATCAGTTTGTGTACTTTAGTGCAGATCTCTGCAGAAGGTGAGATGATGATGCTGAGAATGCAGTATCCAGACTGCATGTGTGTGTTTTAGGGGTTTTACTTTGGGATATTTATAACCTGAGTGCTCATTAATGGCTGTGGCACATCAGGTGAACTCTTTGAGCACATCTTCTAATTTAGTTTTATCTGAGAGCAAAATAGCTGGCATGCTCTGAAACAAAAGCACTGGAGATAATGAGGATGTTCTCTTCAAAAGCATGAATCCTCATCTAAATTAAAGGCAGATTCATGTCTACCACCCATCCCTAATTTAAGAATCAAAGGCAAGCATCATCAAAAGTGAGCATGCTGAATTTGAGACTGAATTTTTAGCCAAAGGGGTGGCCAGAGGAATGAACAATCAACTCTTTTGAATGTCTGATTCTTATTTCTAATGGCTACAACTCTCTGCTTTCTCTTCCTTGCCCTTTCTCAAATACCCTCCTCTCTGCTTGGTGCAGTGATCCTTCATTAAATGCCCAGACCCACTTTGTAATTTCTAACGTTTTATCTGTAATATCACTGCAACTTGAAAATGCTGGTTCCAGTTTGCTGTTGCAATTAAAACTAAAAATTTCAGGTAATATTCCTGAAAAACATATAAGCATTTAGTTCAACTTTTTTTTTTCTTTTTTTTTATCCTAAGGATGCAGGTTCACATTGAAATGGAATTCCCTTTTTATTTCATAACTGTAGCTCATGAAATGTGTTTTCTAAGCCAGACAAAGTCATGGTTGCTTTCTGAAGAGTACATGAGAAGAAGCTTTTCTATAATCACTACTGTTTCTTCATGCTTTGGGAGGTGGTCTTGCTGTTCAGGGCTCCCGAAAGCACACTGGTATTTCACCGCATCCAGCTGCAGCCAGGAGCTGAACTCACACACCCTTCACAGGGCACAACTATTACGTGATTTACCCCTCCCCTCTGCCATCTGAGAAATCTATTGCTACACACACCAAAAAGCTCAGGGAGGGAGGAGGCTGGGGCGTTGTTAAGATACAGTGAAATGTAATCATATCCTGAGGAACTGTGTTACTGAATCACAGCCTAATCAATACAATCAGAAGCTCGATATGGAAATAGAAATGCTACCACACTCGTTCAGCTATTCTGCAGCACTTCCCACAGTCCTGGCTAAACGGAGAGCATTATCCAAGTCTCACTAGGAGAGGGAATTTAATTGTTTCTGCACCACGCACAGCCTTGATAACTCAGAGATAATCAAGGTAGCACATATGCAGCTCACTGCATGCCTTTAAGTGCCCTGCAAACACCGGGCTAATTCTGCTTCCACCTGCAAGGTTTAATGCAGTTATTAGCATTATCTGCTCAAATGAGCCCAGTTTCATGATCTGGTCAGTGAACGTGTGCCTTACAAAAGCAGAGAGAATTCCTCATGTTAAAACAAAGAAGATGGCAGTATTACCACTGGGGATAAGACTTGAAAATTTCTTCTGTTCTCTCATGTGCTGAAATTACAGTTTTCTCAGAAGAAAAACTAAATTCATTGGTGGGGCATCATCCATTGGTGACTTAAACGTGCCATCTACAAAACTTTTGAAAAGGAGAAAAGGTACAGTGGGAGAGGCAACACAAAAAAGTCTTCTGTCTTATGGAGTTGGTAGAGTAATTTCAGTTGTGTTAAATGGACTATCTTTAAATTACCTCTGCTTCTATTAACATGTTACACTCAAATATCAGACCAGAGCTACGCTGGAAATATAAGTTAACACAGAAATTCCACTCATACAATTTAACCTTAACCTCATTTTCCTCACCCAGCAGAGCAGACTAAAAAGCAGCTACAAGGAATAAGAAAAAAATGACTTAACCTTTACAGGCAGGGGGAGAACAACACACCAGTAAATATTTAGGAAAAAGCACCATGGCCTCCTGTGCACGTGCACACAGACAGAGAATACAGCTCAGGAGTTTAGTGCCTACATTCCTAATGTGGAGTTCTGGCTGAGTCTACTTTATTTATCATTATTATTCAGCACTGCCACTGATATAGGGAAACATAAGAAGAAAAGATAAAAAAACCTAATAAAAATAAAGCTATGGGAAGATAAAAACCTTTTATTTGTGTGGAAGACATTTTTGCTCTCTCTTTGCAACCTGCCTTAATTTAAGATGCTGAGATATGATATTTTCAACAGAAGAAATGGCAGAGGGGCTCTATACATAACACAAATTATGTAAGACATGATTCATAGTCATCAGAAGTAGGATTATGTTTTTTAAGACAACTACTGTAGGGTGATATAAGGTGAGTAAGGATGACCTACCTGAAGTATTTACTGGTTAGATAGCATGTCTATTTGTATAACAATAATAACAACAATTAAGTCACAATCATGACAGCAGGATAAGTGTGAATGATTGTTCTAATCTACATTTAGATGCCATGAACTTTCACAGATAGAAGTATGAAACTGGGTGGTAATTTGGATAAGAAGGCAGAGGGTAAACATGGTGCATTCTAGTGCAGTTTCTCAAAGAAGAAATAGGTGGATCAGCAGCGAGAAGGCCTAAGGACATGAGGTGTAAAGGTAGCACCTGATCCTGTAGTTAAATGAAGGCTCCCAGATGCCATTTCAAGACAACTTCTTAAAAAGAGTACTGCTTGAGTTAGAATCTATGCAGTTCAGGAAAGAGAGGTAACAATAAAAACCTAGGGGGAAAAAAAGTGCTGCTAACAAAATTTAGATTTTCAAAACAAAACAAAAATCAGATACATATATAACTTCCTCTTAAATATATGCACTTTTCATACTATGACAATCCTTGAAAAAAAGAGTTACCAGAAGTTCTTAGCACCCTCAAATGCTTATTTTGATTTTGTTCTTTTGACATTTCAAACGAACTATTCAGAACACCTTAGTGAACCTTGAACCCTACACAGCCGTTTTTTTTTAATGATTGTTTTCTCAAAACTATAAACTGTGGCAGTCTGACATTTGTACTCCACCTCTTTGTTTTCTGTGAAAAATGTACAAACATTTACAGAGAGCAGGATTCCAGGAAATGTACAGCAGGGCATACATATTTCAAGGAGAATTTTGAAAATTGCTTTGTTCCCATTTAAAACAAAAAATCAATACCTTCCCTTGTTCTCCACAAAAGGATTTTGACAGGCTGCATCAGAGCCAGAGGCATAGGAAGTACATCATCTGTTAAACCACAGCAGGCTGTGTGAGAGCAGATCCAGGCAGCACGTCAGCCACCAGCAAGGCTCTACCAGAATTTTAAACCCAGTTTCCTTCATGAAAGTAGACTTATACAGTCACATCATCTGCTCATCTTCCACACTCTCATGCATCCTTAATTTACTGACCAAATCACAAACTTTGAAAGACATCTCAAAGGCAGAAAGAATTTTGGTGGGTTTGAGGTTTGGGGCTGTTTTTTGGGGTGAGGGGGAGGTGTTGGTTTTCAGTTTGGGGATGGGAATTTTTTGAGTTTTATGAGGCTCTCCAGATGGATAAGGGGAAGAAATGTGCAGCGCAAGAGGAGCTGTTGGAGTGGATTTTCCTGCTGGCCTGTGAGTGCACACACAGCCCTGGCCAAGGACAGCTGCTCCTGCCAGGGAGACACGGGGGACACGAGGAGGGGCAGCGTCACAGCAGCTTCGGGGCACGTCCTGGAGAATGGCCTGGGGAAGGGTAAAGGCAACAGGCTGGACAACATAGGAATTTCATGGAGGGATTTATGGAGAAATTAAGGTGCTTCCACAGGCATGGTAAGAGAAATCTTCAGAAAACTAAGCTTTGTTAGTTCTGTTGCTAACAAAAGAACATTTTAAACTTGGCTATCGCTCTGGAACATTTTAATTACACCTAATTAGGAAGTTCTAGCAGAATTTTGATAAAGCCTTTTTTTCAGACACCACTGATGAATTGCAAGTAGTTTGGGCCACTGAAGGCACCAGAAGCAGCAGTGAAAAAGAAGTGTTTGAGGTACCTAACCAAGATTACATTACTAAATTCAAAACCAAAGCACTTGCAGTGATTAAATACGTTTGAATGGTGAATACACTTCTAACATTTCAATCAATTAATTGGTATTTCATCATTAGAAATACATTTCTCTTTCTTGAACGCTGCTTGGATCATAAAAATACAAAAACACAAATGTGATTGAACTGAATCTGTCAAAGGTCCTTCTTCCTCACAGCCTCCATTGACAGAGTTCAAACAGGGAGATCCAGAGCATGACTTCCCAGCGAGAGAAGTCTGCATGTGCTTCCCCCTTTGCACTTCCCAGAGCTGGTTTGGGGTCTGACGTCACAGAATCATTTATGCTGTAAACGACCTTTAAGATGGAGTCCAACCATTAACTCAGCACTGCCAACCCCACCACTAAACCATGTCCCCAAGAACCACATCCATGTGTGTTTTAAATCCCTCCAGGGATGGTGACTCCACCACTGCCCAGGGCAGCCTGTTCCAATGCTTGACTGCCCCTCAGTGAAGAAATTTTCCTCAATATCCAATCTAAACCTCCCCTGATGCAACTCACATTGTCAATGGGTGGAAGGGTATTTCTGTTGAGCTCCAGTACCAGTAAAAATGCATGCAGTATTTTCCAACTATCAACCAAACTACTTGCTTCTTTGAAATCTCCTTATAAAGGACAAATGAAGAAGTAATGGACAAGTAAATTGCAGTGAGAATAACAGTAGAGTGATAAAAGGGATCATCTAAGACATCCTAGGATGAAGTCTTCTGAGACAGAAAAATGTGGAGTTCATAACTGGAATGGTGCCTGATTGAATGAGAAGAATCTGCACAGCCCAGAAGAATAATATAACAATGGCCAACTTTTATTCTTTCCAATTTCTAAGTTTGCCATTATTTTCCCAGCTCAGTTTTGCTATGAGCTAGTTTCCTACTAATGAGAGAGACTGCTGAAAAGAGACTTTCTTGGGTATTGAATACAGAAAATGTGCTGCAGAGGTCAGCTGGAAATGTATATTGCAGTCTCTTTTAAGACACAGAATTGAGAACTGTGTTGAGACAACTTATTTTGGAGTGAAAGGAAGATGTCTTCATAAAGTATTCGGAGATTATGAGATTCTTCTTCAAAACTCAAAAACATTTTTATTTTCCTTAAATAGCAGCTTTCAGTACATTAGTGTCAGTGCAACAACAATCAAGAGCAGCTTGCAAACAGCGTGCCAAATTTGCCCTGTGTAACCAGCAATACAGCAATGAAGAAACATCAGAGTGATAATGATTGCCTTTTGTTTAAACTATTGTTCAGAAACTTGCAGGAAAATTAGGTCCTTTTAATCATAAAGTGGCAACAATACTAATGCTTAACATGGTAGGAAAGAGAGAAATGATTTTTCACTCTTTTTCCTGTTACAGACTTGTTATAGAAAAATAAAATATCCTTGTTCCCATAGGGAAATAAAAATCATTCCAGCTGTGTTTTTCACTCCATTCAATGCTATTTGCCATCAACAGCATCAATTTAAGTGAACAGGTAGGGCACAGCATTAGATGTTATGGCAGACATGAAATTTCTTGTTTATGTTTGTAAATTTGGAACTGATTGAACAAACAAATCATGGGGGAAAAAAAGTATCTTTTGATCAATTAGCTTTTAGAAGAAAGCATAACTTATCACTGAGGAGATTTCCTAACCCTTACAAACAGAACTGTCAGCAAGTGTTTATAAAATAAAGAGTTCAGAGAGTTAATTTATACTAATTTAAAAAAAAAATTTAAATACGTGTTACAAGGTCTCAGCCTCCCATTAGGAATAGATGGTATATTATCTAATAAAAGCCAAATCCATACTTATTTTATCTGCCTCAGTAGCTGGACACTCATTTCCCATAACAAGATTTTCCCTTTCATTTTCTCCTGCTGTTAGTAATATGGCAAATGATGGATATAAGAGAAGATAAGGGACTTTCAGAAGTTTGGATTCAGGAGCACAAATCACAGCAGCAAAGGGATTTAGGAGCAAACTGACTGGTATTCTTGAACAACTCCTTCCTTTGTTTATCTTTTGTGGAGCAAGGTCTCTTGCTTTGCATTTATTGTTGCTGTTTTATCTTGAAAGACAATTCTTTCTGAAGCCTGAATAATTTTGTAAAGGCAGATTGTTAAAAGTTAGAAAGAGGTTTTCCAGGTACACTTATGCTACTAACTAACCTGTAAGAACAGCTTTCCAAACTTTCAGTGGATCCCAAATGGCAGTAAATTACACAAAAATAAAAATAGCCATAAATTGGGGAAATTCAGGGAATGGATTCTTATTTACAGGCTACATTCTTAGGCCCTCAGTCCAGGTACCAAACTCCTTCTCTTTCAAACAGTCCAGTCACTGGAACCCAGGCAAAACCATCACAGCTTTTAACTCTGGAAGAACTAAGACACCACATCCTGAAGTGTCAATACATGGCACTCCTCTCCTTCCATTGCCAGCTTTCTTGGTTAGTTTGTCTCTAGTCATGACTCAAGTCTAGCCCACAAGAAATCAAATCATATGGAAATGCAAAAATAGCCTATAGCACATGCATAAAGATATAGATTTTATTTAAAATCTCATCATTATGTTCAAGGTAATTTCTTGTAGCTCTGCAAATCCTGAGAATTTCATGTCAGACCTAGCACTTCCAGAACTGTGCCACTGTAAAGTAAAATAATGCCTCTATCATTAAGTACTCAGGAATATTTCACCTCTGCCATCCTGTCATCAGTTAGTTTTGCCATCCACACTGCGTACAGAAAAAAGATTTCATATAAAAGATGAAAACGTTAACGTTTATCTTCAAGAGAATCAAAAGATCCAGTATTTCAAACTATCTGCTGACTGATATCTGATACTTTTCTTCTTATTGGTGCTTACAGTTAAGGGCTATATTCTTTTAGCACATCTAATTAAACTCCGGGAGATAAGGATATACTGGGAGTTGGTTAGAGGTGTACACTGAATTGAGGGCAACTTGTCCTCTCAATTATCTTAACACCTCTTCCCAGCTCTTGGAGGTTTCAGAACAAGTACCCGCACAACTTGGTCTTATTAGCTCTGTTTGATCACGAGGATGGACTAAAAGTCCTTGGTGGCACCTTCCAAAGCAGATTATTCTGTGATTCTAAACTAGAACATATTTTATAGCAAAAACAGTACCAGTAATAAAAATGTTTAATAACAAAAATGAAATATTTACCCCAAGATCTAAATATGCATTTAGATATGCATAAAGATGTCTGTAAATCATCATGAGCAGCATCTGATGAATGCTACTAATATTGCAGCTTGCTCTTATAAGAGAAAAACATAATCAAGATGATTCCCAGAAGACTTCTGTGTGAGCCACACTTTATTGCCTTATGGTCCCTCTCCAATGTCTGTTTCTGAGAACGTGGGTACCTCAGCTCAATCTTCATTCCTGTATCAATGACACTTGGCTCCCGCTGTTTGGCTTTGGCTAAGCTTTCTCTACTATGACTCAGAAACTGCAGTCAAGGGAGTGAGGCAGTCACAGTATCCAATATTAATATTAGTGAAAGCAGCTTCCACTTGTGTCACACACTCAGGAGGAGAGTCCTTATGGTGTCTCTACAGTTCATCCAGCAGCAGAAAGCAGAGGACACCAATGCCTCAGGCTTTAAGGCAGTGGCATTATTCTGATACAGCAGCTGGGGACATTATCCCAGGTCTGGGTAAAACCCTCCCTTGAAGCCTGGACTGGCTCAGCATATTCCTTAGTTATCAAACGCTGCTTGTATTATGACATGTTGTTATTTCTGTAAAGTGAAATAATCTCCAGAGAATGGGGGTTACCTTGCAAGAACCTAAATGTCAGCTTAGGTTATTAAATATCCTCTTGAACTAAATCTGGTTAAAGCATTTCTACACTTGAGTTGCTTTGCTTGTATCATGAAGGACCATACCTCTTATTCACTTCTTCATCTCACTTCATTTTAATCTAGAACAGGCTTCTAAACTCTCACTAAAGATTGGAAGCCCGAATTAAAATAATTCACACATCATTTCTCTTTAATGTCTACATAGGACTGTATTAGCTCATGTTCCTAGAGCAGAAAAGGTAAAAACAACTGATCCTCAAGAGATTTGAGTTCATAGGGAATTTTCTTACTATTCTTTGATATTGTGCTAGTAATAAAAATAAAACTGGGGTAAACACAAAGCTATTCAGAACTTGACCCTATTCAGAGAAATTGATGTTCCTGATGTCTACAGAGAATTTCTAGGCAAATCAACAAGCTACAAATGCATAGTCCCTTAAGACTTTGCCTTGTATTCATGGACAGTAAGTCACTGAAAAATGTTTTGACTGAAATGTTTCAGGTTTTATAAAACAGTATTTTCTGAAGACTTTTTAAAACCAGTTCCAAATGAAAACATTTTTTCTAAATATATTATCCACGCATTGTGCAACTAAAGTATGCTGACCCAATATTCTCGGTATTTGTGGCACAAGATTGCAATCTCCCTTCTCCAAGTCCACATAAAATGTCACTTATTAGACTTTAAGGTATTTTGGCAACACTTGTAAGAATCTAATATGCTGTCTGTGTAGTAATTAGGAGAACACAGAACAGACTAACTATATGGGAAACGATTCTCACACTCCAATATGGACATTGATATTAATAGATTTAATAATGGGCAAACTTTTGTTTAATATTGACTCAGTTTTGACAGCCCAGTAAAAAATAAACAGCACCTATACAACACCAACTGAGCAGCAAACACAATTATTTTAAGACTTACAGTTTCAAAGTTGCTTGGGAAGAGAAGGAGGAGATCAAGCCCAATTGATGAAGGATAGATAAAATGTCAAGTCATTTACAAGTGAAAGCACCTACTCATGCCTCTGTTTTAAGAAAATGTATAGTTAGCTTAAAACAGACAGTATATTCTGTAAGATTAACTTCTCGCCTCTGCTGGCTTGTGACAGGGAAGTACTGCTGTAAAAGGGACCATACAAAATTTAAAATGAAACAGGATGAGTGTGGATAGATTTATTAAATGAGGGAAAGCCACCAGCATGACCATTTTCCAGTGTTATAAGCAGAGGAGTCAGGGAGATCTGATGCACATATAACTACACATTACCATTTTTATTTTCTTCTGCAGCAAGTTGCCATTTTTGTGAAAAAAGAAATTACTGTCAGCTTCCATTCAGCACAGACAGATTGTCTGCTGTCTTATAAAAGTGTCACCATTAGGCCCTTTCAGATCTGTCTTCTTGTTTCATCAGAATTGACATACATTCTTCTCTGAAGTCAGAGGTTAAAAGGCTTTCAAAATCCAGCAGTTCCTTCCCCCTCCCCATCTCATTCTTGATCGCTGCCTCTCTCCTACAGACAGCTGAAGGCTCTATCAAGGTGCTACTCTTTTCCCTTTTGCCCCTTAGTACAAGTGAACCCAAACTGAGCTTCTACATCATGCTGCTGTCACGGGCTCCTGCTTCCAAACTCCTAAATAAACTGCATCTGACTTGGCAGCTGTTTTCTAGCATCAGTGTCCTGGCAACACTAGGATGCCCTCAAGGTGCACATACTATTTACCTTCAATAGTGTAATTCACGTGGAGATGGTTGTTTGTTGCTCTTCCTAAGAAAGCAACCAGCAAGACTGTGGTTATAGGCTGTAGGCTTCAAATACAACCCAGATTTTACGGTACATCCTGCAATGTTGGAACAGTTCCACTTCCCCATGGAAACATTCAGGTTTCTTACCAGCACAGTAACATAAGAGTCATAAAAACACATGTTGACAAATTTAAAAGGGGAAATAGCACAAAATTAATGTGAAAGCTTGAGTCCCTGGCTAAAAGGCTTGACCTTTAAAATCAGTAACAGAAAAGCAGTGCAAAGCAGCCTTGAAGTAGGCAGGTGTCCTAAGCATAGGTGTTCAGCAGACTTCTCTCAAGCAACTTATAGATGTATTTGAGCCCACAATTCTACACAAATTAAAATTTTGATTCACCTAATTAGTAGCATACTTTCGAAGGCGAGAATATACAAAATTTTTACCATGAGATATGTGCGTCTGCCAAAAAGTTTACCTGTGCTCAAGTTATTTTGAAATGAGGGATCACTCATTTGTTGCAAGGAGAGCAAGGTGAAAATTCTGCTTTCAGAGAAGCAGTAGGAAGAAATGGAGCAACTGAGTGTGCCAAAACAATTCACCTGACCTACAGTCCACTCTCAGAAACGGCAGGTGTAGAAATAGCATTTGTGCAAAGGGATACAGAAGAGCACTGAGAGATACAGAGGGAAATAGTGATACAGAGCTGCATGGAGAGATATGGAGGGAAAGAAAGAGATTTCTCACTGCCATGTAATTACCTTTCTTGTGTGCTGAGTCCCATTTCAGGAAGAAAAAAAACTAGTGAGTTTTACTCTGGAATTTTTTCACTTTGGAACTGGCACTATTTCATGGATCTACTCATAGCTGTAGCTTAGAATAGGTGCATTCTCAGCTGCTAAGACATCAGTTCAGTCATTTCTTCAGAGACAGATTCTTTCCCCATTTCTGCCCCCATGAAGAGGAGGCAGTGATAGCACTCTGAGGTCTGGCATGACACCCCAAGATTCCACCTCCTACTTTTCCTTGATGTGACAAGTTATTTGGGATTGGTTTTACAGTATTCTTCAACCTGTAGCAAGAATTCCTTCACCAGCTTTCAGATGACTTTGTGTGTGTCCATCTGAAGGCATGAGTACTTGCTTGAGTGAGGGCCTTTGAACAGAAGAGTCATGAAATTAAAAAAACAAATACAAATATGGTGTTCCCAAATCTAGTCTCTGTCCTACTCCTTGATTTTTATCCTTTATATCTTGTCTTATATCAAGGTCCAATTCACACGCCCTCCTACTTGGGCTTATATTTCACATAATCTGGGGCTTGTATTTAGTGACCACTCACACAAGCCAGCAATTTTTGTAGGTGTCTCCATAAATGCTTTTGTGAAACCATAAACCCCATCACAACCCTCTTGCTTCAGACCACTTTCAGCCCTGTAGTTCCAGGAATCACTTTACACAGAGGATATGTATAGCCCTTAAATCTCTACATTATCAGTTGCCATGAGATATGCAAGCTGGAAAGAAGTTTTTGAAACAGATTTTTGATGAAGACAGGTGGAGCTGGCATACCATTTCTTGCTCTGGTTTGGCTCATATTCATTCCTGTCCTCCCAAAGAACTTAAACCTTGATGTTTTGGATCACTGATTGCAAAGAGCTGGGTATGATCTTTGGGAAAAAATTCCCACATCAAAAGAAATAATAAAAGGATAAGGGAAATCAATATAAGAATGCCCTGAAAGGTGATAAAGTTAGACACTCCAGTACTTGACACACTATGGCCTAATGTAGGTTATTGACAGTTTGCAGCTATTATAGTTGTTATTTACAGATTTACTTCACTGTGCATTTCGGTTGTTATATTGCAGTGCTGTTGGCCATGGCTGCTCTATGCAAAAGACAAATTTTGGAAAAGGAAAATCTCTTCCTTAAACATCACAAGTTGCCTTGGTATATCTGTACAAAGACATCTCCCTAATTTTGTCCAGCTCTTTCCCTTCCTGCCAAGTCTGCCAAAATTGTCATATCCCTAAATAATTGAAGGATAAGGCTCAATGTAGGCCCATTTTTTAGGGCCCATTCCTAAGAGCTGGTCACCCTCTAAGTGTTATCACTTCTAAATATCATTGAGGGCAATCCTATAATGGGTTTTATTGTGTCCTTACCTTCAGTGGTCTGCAACACACAGAATAAAATCTCTCAATCCCTCTCCTTCTGGTGTTCTGCACTGTTGTCATAGTTTGTAACTAATTCATAATGGAATTCAGCACTAACAAAGTGTGTGTTCATGTTTATGTGTGTGTTTCTATCTGCATAGGGTGAAAAAGCAATTTAGATGTGAGAGATAGTGTAAACTGACTTGGCATTGTACACAGAAATATTTTCAGCTTGTCTGCCTACAAATACATCTTAAATAATACGATTCATTCTGAATGACTGATTATGGGAATCCTACTCATAAATCCTAAATTTGACATTTTAAAATCAGATTTTCTTTTCATTTTTAAGCAGTGAAAGTACTTCTCCATCTTGACACGATTTATCATTTTTTTTCTGGTTGAACTAACTAACCAAACAGGCCAAAACCTCTGGCTGCAAGGACTCATTATCTGATATCATCCTCTATTTATAGCATGCATCCTTTTCTTCCACATTTATCTTACAGGAAACAGATGAAAAAAATATTTATTTTAAACATAATATGTTGATTCCTTTAAGATCCTCATTCATTTCAATAAGCTGCATACAAAAGGTGCTATATAATGCATAACTGAGTGCATATGGGAGTATGGAGATTTTTAGCTTCCTGTAGTCATTATCAACTTGAGAAAGACAATGACTAATTTAACTTTTCATAAATAACCTGGGTGAAAACAGTTGTTCTGGCCTGACCTGTTCCCCTAGAATGTATCTCATCAGAGTGATTTTCACCCTCAATGCAAGTCTTAAAAAAAGCTTTACATTTTCTATAGATTTGGAGAATTTTCTTTTTTTTTCCCTACAGAAAGCACAATGTTACTCTCCATAGAACCCTTCTGAAAAAATACATGAAGGATTACTTAATCTTATAGAGGTACATACTTGCATCAGATAAAAGTGTACCCATGACCAAAACTATGGACTTCTTGAACTCCCTGGTTTTATCAACTTTACTTTTGAGCACCTGCTACTGTTACAAAAGTCTTTCAATCACACAGTTTACTGGAGCCAAGTTATATAAAATAATAAATCCCTTCCTACCCAGAGCAGAAAAAACTTGCCTCAAGAAATACTTTAAGAAACTTTACACATATAGGTCACTACGTTATTAACGGGAAAAGCAAAGTACTGTGCCACTGAAGGCTGAATCCACATTTTCAAAATGAAATTTATTTTTCAGCAGTTTATAATTTGGCCATGAAAAATTCCTTTGGGCTGAATTCCCACTATGGAGACTTAGCTCAAACACAGGTTCTCTCTGGAAATCTAAGATCTGGTTCAGGCATTAAGAAGATTAGTAAAAATTACAAAAATAACATTTCTCAACTGAAATTTGTAACAAAATCTGTTGCAGCAGGTAGGCAACTGATTAAATTGCTGATGTATCATTTTTTCAGACTCACTCTCAGACTATCCATTCCATAAACACACAAACATAACTCTGGATTGGGAAAACCCAGGGCCCGTGGGCCCAACACGCTCTGTGATTTTCACAGCCGCACCCTTGAAAACGCAGGGTTTAGAGAAGCCTGTGTACATTTCAAGTGGCTGTAAGATGTATCTATCAATCTTGCAGCCAAAAGACCCAAATTTTAAAAGCTTTCAAGTGTCTAAAGACTTGCACAATCCCAGACCTGCCCCCAAATAGATGCCAGCAGGGTGGACCACAACGCTCTGCCATGGACACACCATTTTGTCTGAAACAGCCTAAATTTTGAAGCAAACCTGAAAGAACACCACACTAACCAGACAATAAGGAGGATGATTTTTACATTGTTCATTGTGGATTTGGAAGTTAATGGCTTTTTTAGTTGATTTTTCTGCTGGTCTTAGTATTAGCCTTGTGGGGTAGATAGAAAGCAAGGATTCTAAAGCAGATTCACAATCGACGCAAAATGCTGCAATTGAGCCTCTTTCCCAGACACACAGAACCCTCTCTCCATCTATAGGATCAGACTGGAGAGCTGAAGATTTCCTCCTTCACACTCTCACACAGTATTCTATTACTTGAGACCTCACTAATTTTAAGACAACATAAAGACAGAAATTTCTGAATATGATTTTTTTGTACGTAATTTGTTCCAGCATATACCAGACCAGAGCTTGAATGGATTTAAATGCCCAGAAAAGGCATTTTGACATTATTTTTTTCAAAACAGAAGAAAAAAGTTGACTACAGTACTGTCTTTCTTGAGTATGAGGTAAATGAATGCTATGAAACTGCATTTTTTAGGTTGCCTGCAAGGTGATTCCTGCTTCCTACAGAGGAACTAATTTAGTTTCAGTAAAATAAGCTAAGAATTCTTCTTGAGGGAAAGTAGTAATATTAAGGATATAGAGGGCTGGATTCTCCCCAAAAGATAAAGACTGAACTGAGTATTTAAGGGCTGTATGGGACTATTTGGTCAGTCAGAGCAGTAGAGAATTTCTGGCTTTAAAGTCATCTAGGCTTTCTCTCCAGTAGTAATTTATCAGCAAATTGACACACCCTTGTGCTTCATCTGTCAACTTTGCCAGTCTTACACCTGTGAAATAATTTCCTCTTACAAACCACTGCAAACGAAACAGAACCTAAGGCCCCACCTGAAATTCCTGTGATGTTGTACAATGATTAGAAAACCTCTTTGTCATTAAGCTTTTGCTCATTGTTACACTAAAAAAAACCCCAAACCTATTAAAAAATAGTCTATTCATTTAATTTTTAATCTAATCAGTGGTTTTTTTTCCTTTTACATGGCTTTTTACATGAATAGAAACTGGAACATACCTTCTTGTGAACTTAAATTAGTTAGCTATTTAAACCAGCGAGAATATTTCTCACAAAATTACCCTTCAAAGTGAGTGTCAGAGATGAGACAGAAGATGAAATAGGCCTTGTAATAAAACCTGAGGCAACAGACCTCAGGCTTTTGTCACTATCTTCACTGCCTGGATAATAACCTACCTGAACTTTTTTATCTAACACTCCAATATGTAACCCTGAAATAAGAGTACCAGTTTTGCTGTTTATGGAATGAAAAACTGGATATCTTTATCAGCAAATTATTTATAAATGAAGACAAACCAGTATATAAAGGGCCTGAAGGGCCAAAATAAAGTATGAAATGCCTAAATCTGTATTCCAGCAAGAACAAAACTTCCTTGCCAGTGTCCTGGCTTCTAACTTTGGCTTTCTATGCTGTCTTAGCGTGAAATCCAATTAATTTTAAGTGGAAAACCATTAAGCAGTCCTTGAAATCCAGAAAAACTTCCTCCACTCCATTATTCTTTCAGTTTTATAGCTATCAACAGTATTTTCATGCATTTTCCAAATTTTAATTGGATTTTGTAACATGAGGAATAAATTTTTGTCCTTAGGCTAATCTCTCAAATATCCATTAGCTTCAGTGGACACCCATAACTAATATTACTAAATCAGAAAAAGGGAAAAAAAAAAAAAACCAAACCACTCAACCCTCACTCAGTACAGCTGAAAATATCAGTTATTGCTTCAGGATGCCACTGGCTAAAGCAAAGCTCCATTTCTCCTATAGCGATCTTTAATCTTCTGGATTTGCAACTTCAAATGTTGCTGAGCTGCCACACAACCTCCAGACCAGTTTCTCTGACTCGAGCAGCTGTTATTGCCTCTGAGAAATGTTGTAAGGTGCAGACAAACCCATTCCTCCACCACAGTCCCCTCACAGAGCCCGTGCATCATCCCATCGCTTGGTTATTTGCAGGAGCAGTCCGGGGGCTCCTGGGGTTGACATGGGCATAATGTGGCAGCAAATTCAGGCCAACACGATGCTGCAAAGTGTGACAATTGCTTTCTGAGAATTCTCTGGAGACCCCTTTCCCTCATTTAAATAGATTACACATCTCAAAGGTAGAAAATTATTAATATTATTGTGCGATGATAATGTATCTGTGCATAAACATTAACTTAAAAACTAGATTGAAGTAGTTCATGTTCCTATTAATCTCCAGGTGGCACATTTTGTGCTGCTGCCACAATTCCATCGGCTGGAGCGATGGTGGCACCCTGTGGCTGGAAAGATGTGCCTGAGAGCTGCCTGCTGCTCTCTGCTGCTGCACAGCCCTCGCTCTGCCCCTGCACTCATGGTGCTGCTGGGAATTACCTGATAAAACACACAAAAGAAACACTGAGTTTCATTACATTCCGATATGTCAAATATGCTACCTAGCCATCTTCAAATAGATTTCCAAGAATAGGTAGGAGAGAGCGCAGTCCAAGAAATCCCAAGGCAGGCTTCAGGCAAACTGCAGGGATCAGGTGTTCCAAGCCTTCCTGCCTGCCTGTGCCTGCCACTACGACACTGCCAGGTTGAGCTGCGTGCCAGGGCACCCCAAATATTTCTGAAAAACCAAGAGTCATTGTCAAATAACATCCCTATCGGTGTGGGTGGCAGGGAGCTGGCCGCAGGGCTGCCCCGAGCTGGACACAGACGGTTCCAGAGAGTTCCAGCCCAGCCCCAAGCAGGGCACGGTCCAGCCCTCGGGGCAGCCAGTGCCACCCCTGGGAAAAGGCATCGAGGACAGGGCAGGACACTGCCCAGTGGGGATGGAGAGCTGAGGGAAGCAGGACCTTGGGAACAAGGGTAGCCCCTCATTATACAGCTGTTGGCCAGAAGGAAGCAGATACGCAACTGAACTAATTTTAAAGCTCTCTTTAAAGCTGCATGAATTAGTATATCCCAAATTTTTTAATTTTCCCTCCTCTCAATGAGTGAATCAAGGTGTAGTTTGCTGTTTTTGGAAAAGGAAGTCACAACTCTTAGCAATGGCTTCTGATTACCTTCCTATGATGGTTCATCCTCAAGCTGTTAGAAAAAAGCTACATGACAAGAATTTAGAACTGCAGAAGTGTGGGGACATTAAGGATAAACAAATACCTACTTTGGAACTAAAGGGAGAGGAGATCATAAAAAGAAAATGGCTTAATAACTCTGCAGGACAACAGGAACCACTCTCTTGCAGCTTGAGCATCCATTTAATGCGAGAAACAAAAGCCATAAATCAGGGAGGACATCTGTCCTCTCTTTCGTAGGGGATTGGGAATGCTAGTGACTGAGCTCATATGCCAGCTAAATCCCCCTGGTAATTAACTGAATTACTGCGCTTTAAAACCACCCAGTAACTGCCCAGTCAACATATTTTTCCCCAGCTATAGGTAATGTAAGGAGCAGCAGATCCTTCCCAGCAGTACACAGCACACAGAAAGAGAGAAATGGAAGTGGAATTGGTATGACACTGGGTAAGGAAAACCAGCACTTTTAAGAAAAAGCAGGATAAACTTGCCTGTCTCAGCCTTTTAGATAATTGTCATGATATTTGTCTTTGAGATTCTGCTTGTACTTTTTCCTAACTTATGGTTTCTGTGTTGTCTATACTGGACCATATTGCTTTTCATATTATGCATAATTATACATTTTTCTTTATTTTTTAGAAAAATCCTGCATTTCTCAGCTGTAGAATCACAGCTTTATTATTGTGATTTGATTTTTTTCTCTATTCTCAAACAGTTTTACCTTTTCCCACAACCTTTCCTGTCTGGTGGGTGAATGTCCACTGCATACAACAGGTACCACTAACCAGAGCAAAGCAGAACCGTGCTGGCTTCCCTGAGCCAGGGCCACAGCCAGCCTGTGCCCTCTCTTCCCAGAGGAACAGAACCTTTTCCTTGGCATGTAACAGTCTGCCAAGAGACAAGGCCACATCCTTTGCAATATGCTTGAATTCAACTTTCTCTGTGAGACAAAGTATGACCTTGGCAAGTATCAAGTGGGTGGAGTTTGGAAAAAAGCTGTTCTACAACAGAACTCCC
This sequence comes from Atrichornis clamosus, assembly GCA_013400975.1. Taxonomy (NCBI): domain Eukaryota; kingdom Metazoa; phylum Chordata; class Aves; order Passeriformes; family Menuridae; genus Atrichornis; species Atrichornis clamosus. Next base: position 433,956 of record WBMZ01002278.1, read on the forward strand.
ATAGTCCAAAGTTTCAGCATGTATGAAAGAGGATCTAATAACTTAGGTCATCTTATGCCTAAGAAAATAGCTGGACTATGAATTAGGGAAGTATTATCAAATAGTAGTCAAATACTGGCAATTTCCCTCAATTTAATAGTGTGATGTTTTTCACAGATAAAAAGTTCCATATCTGGTTTCCACAAATTTGTCTGAATAATGTTATTTCCTAAATTTTAAAGTACGTGGCTGAGGAACTTTGCAAGCATGAACACAAAACAGGAATATCAGATTAGTGTAAATTTTACACCTAGGGGCACTTGTTCTTTTATTATATTTAGAAACATAAGGACATTTTCAAATAATGAGGTAGTAAAGGTTTTGTTAAATAAAAAGTTGCCGAGAGTTCATAAACACTGCATTTTTGCAAGTTCTGCTACTGCTGCTTACAGATGGTTCAATTTGCTGATTTTCTGCATTACTCTTGACCATCCAGCAAAGAAGCAATGTAGATTTCAGCAGCAGCTACCCATCACTGATGGGTCATCAGAACAACCAAGTACAGGAAAATGCCACAGAAGAGAAAAACCCAGACCAATACTTTACCAGCAGGGTCTATATTCACCCTTGCCCAAATCAATGACTGTCTTTGAAGTGTGACAATTTGATTTTCTCCTTTGCTTTACCCTTTACATTAACAGATTACAGGGAAATGAACTATTTTTCTGCTAATATAAATCCCAGAAGGTTTCACAAATTTCAAGTGCATGTGAACTGAGAGGAATATCTGAATTTGGAAGAGATCCCTCATGTAGGAGTCAGGATAAAACGCCACAATGCATTCACACACACTAATGACTAATCCCTTGTGTTCATTGCTCTTGCTCACACTCACAGTAACTGAAATAGAGCTTTAGAAAAAAGGCAGTTTGGGGGACATAGAAGGGAGTGGTGTCTCCATGTTGGTTTTGTTCAACTTAATAAAAGCTGAGATCCTTTTTAGTGGTGTTTGTTACAAAAGTTATCAAAGCTAATAATGCAGTCACCAGAACCTGACTGCAAAATCTCTCAAGCTGACATGAAGAGACTTTGCCTATTTTGGTGTCTTCACCACTGACCAGTAACACTTCTCTGTTGGAACAAATAATAACTTTTTGTAAAGGTCCAATGATATCTGAAACCACACCACTAAACCATCAGATGGCCTGACTAAGACAGAGAAAAGGCTTTTCCAGAAGGTAAATTTTGGAATCATTATTGCTTCTCCTCCCTCATCTGTAGAACTTCTGGTATGTACTCTGGAAAACATTTTATCAAGAATTTCTTTTGTGCTATTTACCATTTCAAGAAATGAGAAACTTCTGCTAACAACAGAAGCAATTGCTAGAAAATGTCCCAATTAACAAGCTATACAGTTTTTTAACAAGTTTCTCATAATCCATTCTCTATTTGCTTCAAAGATAGGGTGTTTATTTACTGAACAGCAGCAATTTGTTGCTTGCTAAAATACTGATTCACAAAATTGAGTAAAGAAAAACACTTCTGATGGCAGTCATGAGTGTTAAAATGCATCTTAAGAAATTCTTATCTATCCAGAGATTACATTTCCCACAGTCAAAGAACTACTTCTAAAATGTGGCATTTCCAACAAAACAACAAAAATCTATCATCTCTAGGTGGATCTCAATGGATGAGCTGGAGTGAATTAGATTTCAAATGAGGTTCAATAACCCCTTTCTAGCACTAATCTTTTCCTTTATTCCCTGACTTGTTTATTCCAACAGCAGGTCCGGTGGGTGTATCCTTTCCTGATGTAAGTACCCAGAAGAGCCACGCAGTGACTTGTGCTGCAGTGCTGCTCGTTCAGCTCACAATACAGGCAGCTGTTGCTCTCCTGCACGAAAATCTTCCCAAGAAAACTGTGTGTTCAGTCTAATCTTGAAAAAAGGCAGTGATAGAGTTTGTTAGCCAAGGGCTGATATCGGAGATCTGCTTCTACCCAGAAACAGAGTACAACTGTCTCTGGTAGTTTTAAAGATAGCATTCAAATCATCTATTGGCTGTTTCTGTAATTTCCTCAATGATAGCACGGTTGTACAACCCTGGAATCTTACCTTAATGGCTACAGATAAAAAATAGTAAAGCTAAGCCTGTAACCGATGGAGTGCAGTAGGAATGTAAATGAAATACTGCAGCTGGAATAACAGCCCCACTGCTTGAACCACACTCTGCATCCCAGGATCCTGCATTTTTGTTTCCCAATTTACCTCTCTCCCATTGAAATTTGCCAATTTACCCTTCCCACTCCAGAGTTGGTGGGTTTTTTTATACAATCAAATGCCAGAAATGTTGGTGTATCCTCTACACACCAAGCCCATGTGCTACCCACAGTTTGCCCCAATAACCAGTGTCTGCACTGGAAACACCAAAAGAAATTACCTGCAGAGACAATGAGATTTGCAACGCCCTAAGTTACTATACATGAAATCAAACTTCTGAGTGAAAAAGCCATGGTAAGCATACAAAGTGAACTGAATCTCAGGATACACAGAAAGGTTAAAAACACATGAATCTGTGAACACGTGATCTCTGACAAATGAGACACTGGCTACAATTCTTTGCTTACTCTTAAATAACAATAAAGGAAAGGCAACAATCATATGAGCCTGCAGGCTCTGCCTGTTGTCCAGTAGGACACTGAAAGTTAAAAATCTCTGTCAGAGCAAAACTCCTGTGCTGCAGGCACTGCGCTGTCCCTTCTCAGGGGGCTTACATGGGACTTGTTGTTGCTATGTCCTGTGAATATCCCAGGTTGAAATATCTGCTCCATTCCCCATTTCCAAGAGACTGCAGCTCTGTTTTGGTGGACAAACCCCAGTTTAGTAGGTATGGCTGATCCGAGCTTATTCTCCTGTACGAACCTCACTTCTGTAAGAGGCCCCTGGTTTGATGCATGGACTGCTTCTTGTGGATGCTCATCTGACCAGAACAGGCCATCCCCAAAAGGGCAGCAAAGTTTTGGTTGCATACAGAGATGTTACAAAGCACCCATTGACTGCAGTGATACACAGAGTTCACCCAGCTTGGACTCCTCCACTCTGGTCAGATGCAGTTAACTTCATTTTCAAACAGCAAATCAGTACTTAAAAGAGCACTGAGTTTTAGTTCATGTGGTTATATAAGCTAATGGATTTGGCCCATTGCTGAGAAATGGGATGTGAATTAATTTCTAATTAATTTCCCTTTACATAACATATGTCACACTCATTGGTCACTGTCCAACTTAATAAATGCTTGTCATTTTACAGGAATCTTATGACTGCAATTCTAAAAACATCTGTCTGAACTATGCCAAACTAAATCCCTTGGCATTTTATCCTAACACAGGTGTTTTAAAAGCCAGCTTCTCTTACAGCTATTTGCAGTGCTATTGATAACAGGCTATTTGGCCTGTTAAAGAGATAGAATAAAAGCAGAGTTGAACAAAACAAAGGTGCTTCTTCATTCCCAATGGCTGTATGCATAAGAAAATCAGTTTTAAAAAAACCAAACCATACACTAACCCTTTGTATATTTCTCAAAATGAAACTATGAATCCAGGTCAGACAATAAACCTAGGTAGTTCAAGCAAATACTACAGTAAGAAAGACCAATAAAAAACATTTCATGAGTTTTATTAATTACTTATTTTCAGATTGTCAATTACTAAGTGTAATAATTATTCTTTCAAACACATGGAACATGTTAACCCTAAATACAAAACAGGATTTTCCATGTATCTCATTAGGGAAAAAAAAAAAAAAAGAGAGAGAGACTTGTGTAAACTGACAGATTCTTCCAGAACAATGAATGCAAAGAAGGATTTATAGAGGTCATTTTCAATGCAATTTATTTGGAGAGAAGCATTTGGAAGTGTCAGCACTGAAGATATTATGATATCACTTATCTCTCACAGACCAGAGCATTAGTCCTGAAGCATTTTGGAATCTTTCCAAAGCATGTTTTCACTAGAACTGACAGAAAAAACAACAGCAGCAACAACACAAATAAGAGAGAGAGAAAGAAAGAGAAATAGTTCCTAATGGGATGCAAAAGTGTTTGACCTGCCTGGTGAAGCCTTGACTTTTTTTGTCACTGTTTGCAGCTATGACCAATCGTAAGCAGAAAAAAAAAGTCTTCTGTCACCCTTGATGACATTGTTCAGTTGGCTAAAGAAAATTACTAAAATTATCAAAAAAAGATCTTGATACCAGAGACCAACTGATTTCATTTAATACTCCTTGAAACTAAAATTGCAGTTTATGAGTCAGTAGAAGTAGACTGCAAGAGGGACATAACAGTATATATCAGAAAGAGACTGCAGAGTAGGACTCCTATTAAAGAGCTATTTAATTTAGGATTCCTCCCTAATCACACTCTGGTGTATGTATTCAGGATTTATTAGTCCACTTTTCTAAAATTCACCCAGAAAAAGTGGTAAGGAAGTAGTCTTCACAGCTGTTCATCCACCAGCCCTAAGCTTCTGGCAGTGCAGGTACAGAGCAAGGAGCCAGGCTCCCGTCAGGTGTTCATTCTGCACTGTCATTCCAGAAAAACCACACACACATTACTGTACAGCAGTTCTACTCATGCACATATCAGTACTTACTACTGGAAAAGTTCCCTTTTTATTTCAATTCCTAGCAGTGATCTCTATTAGCCTTGATCAGTTTTTCCAGATGCTTACCTAATGCGGAGTTTGTGCTATGGTTGTGAACCTTCTCACACCAGTTTTGTTGCTCGCTCAAGTTAGATTTCTAAGGACCCTCTCTCCTGGCTTTTTGGGCTTAACAGCTGGCAGTGAGCTCTGATTGCAGGAACCTCCCTGTAACACACCCCCAGCACTTTGTCCTTCCAGATGTCCCTCGCTGAGAGCAGCACCATGCAGAACACACCCAGAGCAAGTGCTGGGTCTCACCGAGCTGCTCCTGTTGTGTCCCCGTGAGCAGCCAACAGCAACAAAGACTTTTAGCCCATCACCCAACAATTTAGTCAGGGAGCCAGACACTGCAGAGGAAAAATTGATGCTTTGATTCAGCGATCAATTCCCCAAAATTTGAGGCTCCTGATTCTGAGCAAATGTACGCCTTTTTTCATTGCTATGATGTGACATCTTTTATTTAACTCTACTAGTTTAAGACCAAAAATAAAGCATAAAGAAAAGGTGGCATTATCAACCACAATATATTCCTTCCTCTACCAAAGCATAAGAAAAACTTATTTAGAGAAACTGTTACACTTACAGCTTAGCAACTCATCTGCTAACAGGTAAATATAACCACGTTTTAGAGAAGACCAGGGATTAATATAATGCATTCAAGTTCTAAATCTTGTTCCCCAGGAAAGGTTAGAAAAACCCCAGGGAGAATTCCTGCTGATGAGGGTAAAGGAATCATCTAGGGGTACAGCAACCATATCTATAGCAGAAATGCATGCTGTGCATTATTTTTGTATTGCTTTATTTTCTGCTGGCCAAACCCACAGTCTGAATGAGGCACTACTGTTTTCACTGCCAATTGCATTTGCACTTGTCTCCCAAAGAATTTTGGGGTGTTCTGTATCACAAATTAGCACAAAACAAGGAAAAGCAATGAGAATAAACTCAACTGCCTTTCAAATAGATGACTTAATTTCACCTATTTTTAAGGAATTTCATGTTTTGTAAGGGAATCTCATTAGGCAAGTAAATTGAAATACATTTTAAAGTATGAACAAAGTTGAAACAGGATTTGTTATTTGGTTTTTTGAATGCCTAAGTGCCACAACAGACTTTACATAACAAGTAAAATTAATGATTATTTTTAAAATTAGCCCATGGGCTGTAATGTAATAAGATTGATTGATAAATACTACCTCAATTTAATCCAGTTAAATACCTTCACCAGCCTGCATGAATGAGAACCAAAATGTAAGCAGGAAGAGAAATAGTAACTATTTTTGCTTATGACACATAACATTTATGACTTTTCACACGGTCTTGTGACCTTCGAAGGGAGCACAATTTAATGTGCATTTGAGGACTAGAGTGCACCACTGGCACGGCAAAATTAAAAACCGCTATAATTCCATTTAAAAAAGAAGAAGAGGAAGATATTTGAAACTAGATCTGAAACACCACAACAAACTTCTACACTGAAAATCGGTAGTAGTAGAAACAAAAATCCTATAGAGGCTCTTAAGAGCATATCCTTTATATGAGAATTTAAATGGTCTCTAAAATTCTGGTTCTGAAGCTGGTATCTTATTTTATAGCAGAGCACTCATCCATTGCATGGGTTATTGTGTTTCCAGCTATGGAAGCTACAGCATCTCTGTCAGGCCATGATGCCTGTTCAGTAATGAAGGGCTTTTTCCTCCCCTCTGATCAGCTCCAAGTTGGTGCTATCAGGCCAAATAAACCCTTCAAAGCCAAAGGGGAGCAACAGTGGTTACTAACGATAACACCTCTTCTTCCTACAGAAAAATTAGGGGGAGAATTAGAATCCAAGTTTGTCTGCCTCCACCAGTTCATCCATCAGTTATATTTTGCTACATGCAGTGGATAAACTGCTAACTTCAAGTTTGTTGATAATTCTTAGTTTGTTTCTTTGATGTGTTTACTATATGTAAAAGTTTCAACATGTTTTGGTTTTATTATTTATTAACTATTCTTGTCATACATAATGAATAAGACCATAATGATGTTAACCTGATATGTTCTTTCTCCCTTTGCTTCCACTACCAAAATGTATTTGTGTCCACTTTTATGAAAAAGTAACATATTTTATAATTTTTATTATTATAAAGGCATACTCTGTGATCCAGTAATAAATTCTGTTGTGGCAAACATGCTTGTGCACATGGGCATTGCTGAGGTAAACAACAATATCAAGAGCAGGGTATAGTACAAAAAGGAAACAAAACAGATTTTAAAATTACTAGATTGATATTCACTAGAGTTTTGGGATAAAAGAGCTAATTTGGATTAAATAAGAGCTGGCCATAAATAAACCATACAATCTCATAGGCTTAAACAGAAGCTGGTCCATTTATTTTCTTTCAATTTCTTTCCCTTCATTACACAACATCAAATCCTTTGAAAAGTTAGAATTTTAAACCCAAGGGTAATGTGAAACCTAACATTCTCACAGGAATTGAGACCAAATCTGAGATAAATGTCCAATCCTTCTACATAACTGTAGTATGTTGCTGCTCAGAAATTTTAGGAGGTTTGTCTTTAATAATGATCCTATGAAGCAAAGGACGTATTACCGATTTAAAAATAGATGAGGCACAAAGAATAAAATAGTAACTTGCTCAAAGTTCAATAGAAGGAAATGAAAACCAAAACACAGGCTATCTGATAATTATTTAAGACTGCAGAATAAGAGATGACTCTTCCCAGCAAGCCCAGAAAAGATTAAAAGTCTCCGATACAGTTCATCTGGGGGAAATTTCCAACCCATTTTTCATCTGCTTAATTCTATTTTAGATAAACACCCAGATTCCTGAGCACTTACTGAAACCAAATTGAAATCCTGGATGCTCATTCATTATTACCAAGTACCATATGTCTAATTTTATTTTTGGAATTGTCTTTGGCAATAACACACTCTGTCTGAAGCTCTGTGGCAAAGACTCAAAGCTGATAGTTCTGAAAAGAGATTTTAGGGGGGAACGCTGTACAGCAGATCCTCAATACAGTACATGATCCTGTGCAACTTCTGCCTTAGCTTTGCAGGGACTGTTTTTTTGACCTGTTGGCCACTAAGAACAAGCAGAAGTGTGAAGAGATAATGACCAAAAATCTTTGCTATGACTCACACACAAGAAGTAAAGAAGTTTGGTAGACAAATCTAATAATGTAATTTCCTCTTGTCTAAGAATTTGTTACCAATTTTTTTCTTGAAGCTGGCTTATTTGGCTTTTTTAACTCTTTGTCTGTCCAGTGTCATTATAAATAGATATTACATATTTCTCTCACCTTTAAAAGGCACATTTCTCTCCTTGGGCAGTTCCATCGTTACCACTCTCTGCCTTGAATGGCCACAAAAGAAATTTGTATGGCTTTGAGGCCAGGGCCTTTCTCTTCACTCACCAAAGACACCAAAGCACCTTTCACGTGGAGCTTCTACTTTTTTTTCTTCCATTTAATTCAGACTATCTCAAAGTGCTTTATTTTGTATATTTGTATCACAGGGACATAAAAACACGTCAATTTAAGAGACATTTGATTTTTAGTCATATACAATACCGTGGAAATGATCTGGTTCACATATTTATGCCACAATTGCTTCCCTCACTGTAATTATAACTCAATCCCTACAGAAAGCTCTCAGAGCACACAAGTCCCTCTCTACCCTATTGCTGCTATGTGGGGTAGAGGGTTTTGCTTCGCTCAAGTCACAATTAAAGCTGGGTTTTTGTGGGAAAATCTTACTGCTTACATAAATAACGTTAGTTCTTTTGAAAATCCACCAGGAGCTTTGCTGTACTGTCAGACTCCCTGAGCTCTTTGGAAAAAGCCCTACTCAGCCCCAAGGCACAACTGCAATATTGCCCTGAACACAGAGAGGAGGTTCCCTCCATAGCTGTCATGAAATTACACCAACAGGAGAAATCCACCAGGCAGTGTTAGCTGTGGCTGCAGCACCTCACTGACAAGGGACAGCCAGGAGCCAGTTCATAGCTCCGCATGGCACTGCGCTGTGATGAAAACACCCTGCAGTGCTCTGTACTCGGAAAACACACCTCCAAATGGGGCAACATTTTGGTTAATTATGGCAGAGATGCCAACTCTTTGGCAAAATATTCCATCCTGTGTACTGCACTTTTCATTTCTTTGTAAACAATTTTGAAGAAAACCTACTCTTTCTCATATTATAGAGTAAGTTAAAAAAATTATCAGCTACTGTCTGAACTTTAAGCTATGATTAAAGACTACTTTTTCTTTCATTTCGTATTTGCTACTGGACTTTAATGTGATATCAGAGCTGTATGATAAGAATTGTACAATGGTCAGTGCTAAATAAAATGTAAAACATACATCAATGTTTAAAAGGCTTACCATACAAAGTCAAGTGAATATTTATGTATCCTTTATTCATGAAGCATCTTTCACACCCCATTTCTGACCATAGCTCAACATTAAGGGATTCCTTGTAAGTGAACTAAAGATAATGCCAGTCTATCACTTTTTCATTTCCCATTTTCTCTCCCTAGGACAGCTTGAAATGCCTTTCATTGGAGTTACTGCAGTGAAAACTTTGGTATTTCAATAAAGAATGTTCTTTTTAAAATTAAAACCAACACCAAGTTAGCATGCGGGCTACAAATGCACCACAATGCTGTTAACTGAGATAAAGCAAAAAAAACCAGCCCAGAATTCTTGGATGCACAAACATTTTTACCAAATGAAGGAATTGTTTAAGCAGATCCTGTGTACTTATGTACATGAGAGGTGATGGTGAGGGAAAATGGGGCACATATAAGTTAATTTGGTTTCTAGAACCTCCAAAAGCACTAAGAAGGTGAGCAAATTTATACTCAAAGGACTCATTTGTTGTCCAGCACTGATGTGACAATTACTGAGGACAGCACAGGAGTAGCACCTACACCTGCAATTAACACAATGCAGATAATGAGTTTCTACAGCTTAACCTACTGATTGATTGTATCCATTGATTTCAAGCAGCAGCCAACCCACATCACTTAGGAAGTACAAATAGTAAGTAATATTGAGAGCAGAAACAAAGTGACAGAACATCCACTAAACATTTTTTAAATGAAATTAAATAGGAATAGATGATTGAAAAATGTTTAGCACCCAATAAGCACTATAAAACAGGTAGAAGGTTCAATGCACAATTGAAGCTGCAGGATTCCAAAAGGTAAAATTGATAGGAGGATGTGGGACAACAGCATGGCAAAAACCTCCAGCAGCAGAGTGGAGAAGGGACAGGCCAAATGCCCAGGCAATGGCTGGAGCCAAGAGAACCCCCAAGTAGAGAGTTGTTTGCAGCCTATTTAACTTTTGCCCTTGACAACATTGACAATTATGACCCTATAAATACTATTCTCCAAGACCATGACTATTTTGATTTTGAGGATAGCCTAAAATATTTTAAAATCAATATGAAAACAGGAAATGAAATGAAATCACAGTGCTGGACTGGTAAAAGACTACTGTCAAGACTCTCTGAAAATAGTGCAAAAAAATTTTTGGCAAAATCTAGATCAGCTCTGCTTAAGAACATTCTAGCCCTTGACTGTAGAACAGCAGTAGGGAATTACAAGCAGGGAATAAACCACAGAAGTTAAACTGGGCGGTGCCTTGTCACAGTGACTGGAAACAAGAAATGCTTTTAGCAATATCTGGCACCTCACACCTGGAAGGAAGATGAAAGGGACACAACTCTCGAATCCAGTTTCAGCACAGCAGTGCCACGACTGCTCTCCTGTTTTACTGCTGCTTCAGAGTTTCACTAGTGAATCAAAGAAAACCCCCATTCTGTAAGAATTGCATTACTAATAGAGTTATTTTAATTTCTTTTTTTTGTATTTCTTCATGCTATTGTATTCATTCCCTTTGTATCTCTTTAAGCTTTTATCCAGCTCCCATGCTGGTTGTTTAGATGACTGAAGGGTAAACAAACAATAGCTTCTATTAACAAATATTGACTTTTCTTAAACCGTGTGCAAATTCAACCTTGTGAAAACATTACATCAGGTGATATTGTCTACATTAGGAAGTTATCATATGGAATTAAAGATATTGGAAGAAAGTTCAAAACAAAATTGTTGTACTAGTCACATAAATTTGGTTGTGCTCTGGTTTATGAAAGCTTCAGGATTTTTTCTGCACAACTTCCTATGCAGTAATCAACAGTGGCATTCAAGTAATTTCGAGAGCACGATGCAATCTTTTTAAAACAAGGACTATGAAAATCCCTGCTGAAATAATTGACTGATCACTAAATATTAAAGAGAATACTTCTGCAAAACAAGCTGGAAAAGAAATGGAGACTTTTCTAAGGTACAGTGAAATAACTTATTCAAAACATATTGAAATAATTTTCTACTTCAAAAACCAATATCTGATTCCTCCTGCAAACATTTGCTTCTGTATCCAAGCATTAAGAAAAAAGTGGCTGTGTCCTCTTAGCATTTGAAGGAAAACAACTTGGGAACTCCTTAGTCTCAGCCATTCCTTCCAGCAACTTTTACGTCACAAGTTAGAGTTCAGCACCATAAACATTTCCTAGAGCAATCTGCATACAGGACTTCTTGCTGCTTAATTCCTGATATAGAAATGTGTATATACATGTAATTTATATTGATGTATAAACCCCCTAAGATGCACTTTTAAAATCTCCCATGTCACCTGTTCACTCCATTTGCAGAAGCATTATGATACATCTCAAGCAAATAGCTAATGAGATAATAGTTCAATAGTCAGAGAACTGAGTGTAAATAAGGGAATATTAAGATGTGCATTACAGACCTGACAACTGTGAAGGCCATCATGGGCTGGGGAGTGCTCTGCCATGCCCAGAGGGACCCGCTGGTGCTGTGCACATTTTCTGAACCACTGCTCCAAGAGGTGCTGCTGCTCCCTCTTTATCCCTGCCCTACTCGCACTTACCCATATCAAGGGAATTAGGCAGAGTCACCACTGCTGTCATTCCATGGCTAAAGATGAAGCTTAATACTGCCTCAAAGGGGAAAATCATGTATTACTGTGGAACAGTCTGTACCTCAGCTAGGAAATTGTATTTTGTAACCCTCCCTAGGTAATGCAATACCTTTAGCTTGGAATAGCCTCTGCATACAGAAATGCACTGACTGCATAAAATTCACCTGTGAGATTTGCCTCACCTGAACCAGCACTGTGGAAATATCTTTTCAGTACACTTAGAAATTAAAAATAATATGAAAATAATCTGTTCCTCTGTGTGGGTTTCTCAAATTCAGATAGGTAAAAGGGGCAAAATAAGTGAGAGACATGAATTCACTATTCTTTATGGACTGACAGAGCTGACTTCATAAACAGCAATACGAGAGAATATAGAAATATTGAGAAAATTAAAAGTTGATCCAGAGTTAGCAATGTCAGGGGAAAGGGAGAAAAGTAGAGGTTCTCCCATGACTGCAAAACATAAAAGGAGTTTCACCTTCCTTTTCTTTATTTGATGAAGCTGAACTCTCTCAGCTGCCCATCCTCCTTGGATGCTGCAATGCTTCCTCAGCCTAGCAGCTGCTTGGACTCTACTCTTTTCTAGCAGGAAAGGAGCTGGCTGGCAGAGTTCTGAGGAAATCGGGCCCCTGTGCAGTGCAGAGCTGGCAGCACTGAGTGAAGAGAGCAGAATGACTCACACTGAGTCTTCCTCTAATGAAATCATTTCAATAAGTCTGGTTTCCCTTTTATTAAACAGGAGAAAATCAATAATGGTTGATCACAAATCCTATCCATTATACTATTTCTAGAAATTAATCCATACTCCTGAACTTCAAGTAAGGCAAAGTTAAGAATACAAAATGTGTTAAGAGCAAAACAAAGTTTTAGCACTAAGTTTCAATAAGTGAGCATTTCATAACACTGCTGCTTTTAAACTCACATTATTGCTACTTCTTTAAGTAGTCTTAAAATGTAGACACAAATTACTTGCTAGAAAGGAGGTGTGGCAGATGTAGCAGTATATGATGAATAACATGCACTGATCACCTTTAAACAAAAATCCACAATTATATGAATTAATTAAAAACAGGCTTATTCAGTTTTGCTGGTATGGATTTGTACAGGTTCTTGATCATCCCCTTTTCCTTATGTATCCTGATATAATTTAATTATTTTGCCATTACAGATGGATGCAAAGCCTGACCATTTGAGCATCTGAGGACGGGGATAAATGGATTCCCATTAACGTTGGTTTATATAGGCAAGAAACAATATGTTTCCTTCCTTTCCTTGCTTTTGTGTGCTTGTGTTCTGTGGAAGAAACCAGATGGCAAGATTGATAAGTAACAATCTAAACAATATTCAAACAATTCACCTTTGCAACTTTTTTCGTTTCAGAAATATCTGAATTGACAAGTTCTGAAGGTAGGAGTTAACCAATGGAGAAGAGTGAAACTTTCAGAAGTCTGTAGAAAGTTAAATCCAAGTGAAGTGTGTGACAGCTCCCTGTGTTGTCCTACTAGTAGGGCTACAGAGAGTGAAGAAAATAGGCTCAGATCTCACAGAATCAACTGCCCCCACACACAATCATCTGTAGTTTTCTCTCAAAAAATATGACCAAAGGTTTAACACATAAATATAGAACAGGAGGAGATGGCTTAATCCAACCACATGAGCACTTTGCTGAAGGAAAGGCAGAAATAGAAATGTAATGATGTGATGAGATTGCTCACCTCAGTAGGAGGTGTCTCCTGCAAGTGATAAAGTTGAATTTCATCTGAAAAGATTTTTTAGTATTCTACTGCACTCCTTTCTGACTTTCTTCCAGAATTATATTCCTGAGGCATTACCATACATAATGTATAACTGATCTCTGCTTAGTATTACATTTATTGCAATATGAAGTATTTTAAAAGTTCATCATATGTTTCCTCATGGTGACATACTGGGACAAATTTTAAAATATAGGTCCCCTAGAAGACTCTGGAAGACCTTCTGTGGTGCATACAGATGAATGCTTAGAAGAAAATGCCAACATAACCTAAATCTTCACAAAAGCAGAAAAACTTTACTTTTATCTTCTCAGTAGGCTCAAGTTGTGATATTTGTATCTGCCCCTTTCCTTTTATGGCATTTAAACCCCAGTCCCAGAGAATGGAATTTGAAGATTTGGTTATGAACATTTTCTCAGGACAGTTTTGAATTTTAATATAATTTCTATCCAAATAATGGAGAAAATTTTCCAGCTTTCAGAGCAGACCTTTCAGATGATCCTTTAGCATTCTGATATTGATATAAATGCAGAAAGGTTCCCTTTAATTTCAGTCCTTGGCTCAAACAATAAATTTAAAGGATAATGCATAGGACAGCAGCTATTTAAATTTTCCTTTTCCTAATAAAAAAACAACCAACAAACCAACCAACACCCCAAATCAAAACAACTTAGAATAAAGGTAATAATGCCTAGATAGGAATAGTCTCTAAAACACAAATTATGCTCATGCATTTAGGAGAATTCTTATAGCTAAAGCTTTTCTTATGAGCATTATAGGTCACTACCAACACTGCTACTGAAAATTTTGGCCTTCCAATAAAACAGCAAACCCATGTCACTGGAGACAATTTCCCAGCACAACACATTTTCAGGATGTTACTGCTGCTTACATCCATAAAGCACTTGCATCTGACATTCTTTTCATCTCCCAAAACCAGTTTCTAATTTATTTTCATGTACAGTGAAAATCCAGTCACAGTGGGGCATGAACTTATGATGTGGAAACACATCTGGATACTCTCACTCAGCACAACTCCGTCTGATGCAAGTGAAAGTTTTGACCAAGTGAGAAGGAACAACAAAATTATTTGCTGTAAAATTTTTCAGTTTGTGTTTTGGATACCAGGATAAAACAGATGACAGAAAGCACTCCATCTTTGCCAGAGATATGCTGGTTAAGGAGACTTTAGAACAAAGGACTTCAGCTGAAACAGAAGATTTGGAAAAACTGCCTTGACTCTTAAGTTCTCTGCACCATCACAAATAATTCAATCGCTTTCTTAAACTGATCCAGCTCCTCCTAAAAACTAGCTGGACTTCTCCCTCCCTACTAAAAGACTGTTCTAGAACCTCATTTTTATGATGACTATAGTCTGTGTTCTGCTTTTCATTCTCAACATACTCCTGGAAAGTTTATATAATATTATGCCTTGTCTGAAGCCCTTGTCCTTGCTTAGTGCTGATCTTCCTGACAGTAGCCTTCACTTTCTCTGCCATTTGCTGGTTGAAACAAACCAAGATTTTTAGTGTCCCCGTGTTGGAGAGGATGCATGGAGGATGGAAATCGAAGTCAGACAGAAACTGGAGCTCTGTCTGTAGTGCCCTGGCTGGGCAAACTGGAGAACTGTGTCAGACATTATTCTCTTTAATACCTCAACAAAGGACTATCAAATAGAAATATATCTACCTCTGACAAGTTTTCAAGTCAGAATGCTTCTTCTTAAACTGTGCCAGATATTACCCATTATGCAATGCTGTACCAAATGAGAAAACTGTACCTTTATAAAATTAAATTAGTTTCATGATATTGAATAGATATTTTTATTTAATAATTAATAATAGGGTTCAAAAATTATTGTGAAAAATAAGCATGGACAGGTTTAATAACACATATGCACATTTTTAAATATAAAAGAAAATTTTCAAAGCTACATCTTAGATGAAGTCATTATTGTGTGAGTTCTTCTGCAAATTAATACAGATACAATGAGTTCCAGCATTCCTCAATATGGAATGTGACAGCGAAAGAGCAGAGAAGTGGTGATATGAATACATCAGCACCAGCAAGAAGAGTGGGTTTTGATGAAGAAAAGGTGCTTGAAAGACAGGAAATGCTCTGCTACTTTGAACATGAGAGGTAGCATTGAGAAACAAATACAGATGAGCCTGTGATGGTGACACAGAGAAATAAGGCAAGAGTACAGTGGAAGCAGTAGAGGTGGGAAATAACAATGCATGCAACAGTGGAATTTTCTTTAAAAAGGGCTCGAGAAGATTCCATTTTACCCAAAAAGGTGGAGCAAAAAAATTGACATAGGAAATAACTGTAATTGTTTTTGCTGCTGGATTGTTCACCTGCTGAACTCTAAAATTAGCTTCCATTCACCACAAAATATTGTAATTCACCACTGAACAGAAAACAAACATCACCTTGTTTGGAAAGAACATCTCAAACAAGGTTAACTCATTGATGTTATCTGCCTGACATGCTTTCCAAATTCCTAACAGAAACACTTAATGATCTGCCTTTGGAAACATAAAACAGCCAGAGGGATATCAGTGGAACCAGACTTTACCCTTATAGCTGCTCCGCAAAAAAATGTTCTTCAAAAGGCACTGATTAATCCAAACTAAGCTGTTTCCCAAATTTACTGAACTTGAAAAGCTCTTTGATGAACAGGAGCTAATAAAATAAGAAGGTAAGTGGAAGGCAAGTCACAGAGAGGCCAGTCACCCACAGCCCAGCAGTGACAGAAGCCACTGGTTAGAGAGAAAACTCCAACACTTTCTAACCAACAGACAAATCCACATTCTCATGGATCTTTATTGCTAGATCCAGCCTCTGGTGCAGAGGACGGCCAGCATGGAAAGCTTACATCCAGCCAGCTGAAGTCTCTTAGCTGAAAAGTACATCTGAACTGCCTTCTGGGAAGAGCCCATCCTGCACATAAACCTCCCTGCGAGGACTGCAGGTTGTGAATGAAGATTTTAATTGGTCCTGGGAGCATGGAAAGCAACAGTAAGGAAAACAATTAGGTCTATGTCCTGGCCCTATCTGATGTGCTACGACAGGTAGAACCCCAGAGATCTCAGAGGTGTTGTGATCAGTGGATCACTCTACTTTCTTTAAAATGCTGTGTTATAAATGCATCTCGGGTTTTGTCTCAAAAATAGAAGAAAAATGTTTTGACAATGTGGTACTGCCTCCCCTGCCCCAAACTGTTTCATAGCATCAGTGAATTGTTTACCACTTTACCCACCCAAATTCAGACCTTGAACCTCTTCCTTAAAAGTATTCCAGCCACATGAAGGAAGAATGATGTGTGCATTTCACTAAAAAGGCTGCTTACTCAAACTCTTGCTGTACTGTTTGCCAATACAAGTTTCATTTTCTCCTATAAATCATTTTGTCTTTTGAGATCTGCCTGCTTTCAGTAGTTTAATTACTCTGTACTTTACCTTTTAAAGAAATGTCTAAAGAAGTAGGAACACTTCTTTAGTGTTTCACAACCTTGAGGTTTTTCAGGCTTGATAAAAGAATATTGACAGGGGAGGCAATCGTTACCACCTATTTGAACTCTACTGCAGGAACGTGGGTAAGAAATTGTTCTCCCCTGTCCACAGGGGAAGGGACAACGTGGGAAGGGTTTATGGAGGAAAAAGCCTTTAGGTCAGACACCAGAAAAACCTTCCAGCTAAGCCACTGAACTTGGGGGCTACAACTCCATTGCTACAGATTTTTGTAAGTTAGACAAGCATCAGTCAGGGATATACTGGGTGCAGCTGCCCACAGGCAGGGGGGCAGACCAAGATCTGCTCTCCAGGTCACTCTCCACACTTCCTGCTACAGTAGATTTGACTGTTTCAAGGGGGATATTTATCATATAACAAGTAGAAGTTGACAGTGGCCATGCAGACCTAGTAATTTTAATGACAGTGAGTAGATAATGGAAATATCTCTGGGATCAATATCTTTCTCCAGAAGCAGCATTGAATGTCTGCCTTTTAAGATTCTTTTCTTTAGGGGCAGTAACACAAAACTCCATGGGTTTTACTGCATATGCCTTTTTTAGGAATTAAGCCATGAGAATTCCCCTATTCTCAAGTGCCCTGAGACCACAGCTCCTAATTTTCCTCTCCTTTAGAAATGCCTGTAACAGCATCATGTACTGTCCTGTCCTTAGTTAGGAAAAGTTACTTTAAATGCTAATAAGCACACTCAACCTCCAAATATTGATTGGAGAAATATTATTTTTAAGTGATAAACTGAAGCTATTTTTAAGTAAAGTAAGCATCTGAATTAACTTTTTAAATTGTAATTCCAAATGGGTCTGTTCCCAAAGCCTGTTCTGTATAACACAAAAATTAACAGTAAGGATGTTACAGTGTTGTGTACATATTGTCATTACTTTTAGTAATAAGTCAAACAGACTGAATGAAATAGGAGACGTAGTGGACAGCTTTATCTGGATTGTGATCGTTTTGTGCTCAGTTTAATACAAAAATATAGTGTTGGTTCATCTGCTGTGGTTGAGGAATTTGAGAATGGACAAGGAGGCTTGACACAGAAGCAAAAGCAATGCAAGTTTGATGAGGTAACCTACATCTAAAATTACATCTCTGTAAACCACTTTTAACATTGAAAAGCAAAACAAAACCAGTGTGAATACAAAGTGCACCTTTGGAAGTTATGCCATTTAGCTGTAACTCCAAAATATACAATTTGGAAGCCAAAATCAAAAAGTAACACAAAGAAAAAACTCAGGCGCAAATCATTAGGATATAAAAGTTATCCCACAAGTTAATAAATGCACACACATCATGTAAAGACAGAAATTAATCTAGAAATCCCTTAGCAGAAAGGGTCTGGCTTATCTTCAGTCCTGAAGTTTTAATGCAAAACAGATAAAGAAGTTTTTATTAGGAAAAGCAACAACCTGGAAACGTTTCCCTGAGGAAATTTGGCCTAGCAGCTGCCATGACCTATCAACCTCCTGCTTTAAAAGTCAGTTCTTTGGGTGCTGAGGATGTCCAGCATTGCCCCATCATGGATAAGCAATACCAGAACACATTCACTACCTCCTCACAAGACTGTCCTGCCTAAGCAGCCCCACAGAAGGAACTGCTTTCCAAACAAGGAACTCACAAACAACAAGGATAACAAAACACAACCTATCATTGCCTTCTTTCCATCACTATTAAGCAGATTTGACAGCAAAATTTTGACAACTGCAGTCAAGACTGATGAGATGAATTAAATGCAAAGATATGTTTCAGTATGCTTGGCTTCAAAGGCACTATTTCATTTTAAGCACCAGGGATTGCCAATTACTACTGCTTGAAGCACTCTGTCCTCCTGCCTTCTACAACACTGAAGGGAGAGTTTGCCTTGCACAGAGTTCTCACTACATATTTTAAAAGTTAGTAATCCCTACTGGCCAACATCTTTCAGTTCACTGTCTCAGGAAATTCCACACACTCTAAAGGCATCATGGTTTGTGACAGAACCACTCAGCATTGCTTCTTGTCTCTCTCCCTGTAACAATTTGGCTCATGGTATTTCCCTGACCTGATTGCTTCCTCTTTGTAGATGCTAAGTATCCCCAAAAGCAAATGACATTTTACACCTCATATGTTTTCAGCAGCCAGGGAAATATGAGCTGCAAAGGAAAATAACATGAACACCAAATGTCACATGGGACAGAGAACATACTGCAATGACAGGATCCGTCAGCATCACAGCCTGGTCCGTGAGATCTGCTCCTGTCCATCAGCCCTGGCAACAGAGCTCAGGTCCTTCTCTGTTCTTTGTAGCAAAAAACAGTTTACCATTTTCCCCCAGTTAATCAAGTTCCACTGTGAATGCTGTCTATGTTTCTGGAACAACTTATACTTTTTAAAATGCCTTTGCTGCACACATATTCTGTGATTCTTCCAATATTCACTGCAAAATAGGAGAAAGGCTTTTACACTGAAGAGAAGAGCAAAAGACAGGTCTACTGCAGAGAACCAGCTCTCCCTGTAATTCAAGTGCAGCCTTTGAGAATAATGCACAACTGGTTATTTTATATCTGGAACTTATTACGTCTAAATTCTTGCCAATTTCATTCCAACAGTTATGGATTCATTTCTTGTCATTTGCTGTGCTCTTTCGCAATTTCTGACAGAGAAATGATGTATTTGAAATGGAATGCCTCATGTATTCTGTAGATTACCATTGTGAGCAGCACTGCCTTGACCTTTTCAGTATGCTGTAATTTCATTTGCTGCCAGGGCTATTTAGGTTTCTCCCTTCTGTCTCAGGTTCTCTAAAGTGCATGTAACAGACAAGAACGGCCAAACAAAAAAATATTTTAAATTAAATTTCAAAGCATAATTAAAAAAGATGATTACACCTCACAAGAGGAAACCTGTGTTGAGATGAGGCTTCATCCCAGCACTGCAGTTGATTCTGGACACCGGGAGTGACACCAGGTGAGTCTATTCATCCAGCAAAACCCATAAGGACAATGCCATGTGGAACACGACTCACCCATTTCAGCTACAACACTGCCATTGTCCACTTTGAAATACTAAAATGTCTCAAGGAAGAGCCACAACTTTGTCTCTTTTTGGTGTTATCACCTTTCCCTGTTTCAAATGACTCACAATGGACTCTGTCCATAGTACTGATTGAGTCTCTTTTTCAGAGCACTGCAGTTTGTGTTAAGAAGGGAGAGATGTCTTGACATAAAGAAGAAAAAAACAAACCAAGAAAACAACCCAACAGCATAAATACTGTCTAAATATATGTATTTATGAAAATTAAAGAATTTGAAGATACATGAGCATAGACCCATGATTTGTGATTTGATCTTCACATTACCGATATTTTTTAAACAGATTCCTTATTAGAAAAAATATACTTGATATTTCTGGAGTATCAGCTTTGCCCTTCCTTTCCACTAAATAGATTATTTTACCTTTTTACCTCTAAGTACATTATTAACTCCACCACTGATCTTCGCAATTCTCTGTAAAATTTAGAACATTAGCATAGTTTTATAAGACAAGCACAGAGTTTTTAACATTGTAAAATGTGTGGATGTTTATTCATTCTACACTCTGCAGCAGTTGTTCATTTATTATTTTAGAAAAGAACTATTCTTTCTATGTAAGATAAAGGCCTGAAAGGTAGCATAAAACATCATGGTTCTCTAGACAGCAGCTGCTTGATTCAGTACATCTGCATTTAGAAATATTAACGTGAACAAAAGCAGTTCAATGCCTTCAGTTCCTATTTTACCTCTCAAGCAAGGCTCAATACATCACTTCTCCATGGAGTAAGGAAAAGTATAAGCTGACAATAACTGGAAAAATATATTTATTAAGGAATGTTCACTCTTTCTGTGGAACATAATTCAAGTAAGTCATTACACCTTGTCTTTATTTCTTGCACTGTGAACATCTGGTACAATTTTACAGCTCTTGTCATTACTCTGAATGTCCTGTCAGCACCTCTGAAGCAGGGGACAAATACCCAAGTGCTGTGAAAACAATGCAGAACATGGTAGAGTGATGCCTTGAGCTAGACAGTGAGAGGCTTCTAGATGGAAGCTAGAAGGGAACAACAAGCAGAGCAAGAGAAAGGAGAAGGAGACGCTCTCCAAACTGACCAGCTGGAATATTTATTTGTAAGCAGATTACAGAGAATCTGAAAAGGAATTGAAATGTTGAAAACCGTTTTTATTCATTGCTAAGTGTAGCACAGCATTCTCTGCATTTACCAAAGTACTCTTTTTTGTCACTGTCCCATCATTATCATCACTTCACAAAGAGGTAAAGAGGAAAATGGGAAGTAACTATTTTATTTTTCAACACTGAAACAAATGTTTCATCGTCTGCCAAGCAGTAAGGTTGTAACAACTCTCCTGTCACATGCCCAGTTATTTCTTGATAACTTTCTGTTTGCTTATTCAATAGAATTACTTCTTTCTGATAGATCTTTGGACATCCTTGGAAATAGTTGCAAATTTGTGTCAGCCTGCCCTACAGAAAAAGTGCTCTTGGAATCATCCAATTCATGTGCTTAATGAGGCTGTGGTAAATAAATAAGGTGAAAGGAAAGGTGCCAGAATTTTTGCAGTTGGCAAACTGATTTTTATGTTTGTAGTTTCATGGGGTTTGTGCTTGTTGGCCTTTTTTCAACATTTGCTGAAACCTTCAGAACACGCCAATGCTTATAGCATTTTTCTGAAAGTATGGCTTTGGGTTTGGTCCCTGCACAACTTTTATTTTCCTCTGCTAATGCAGGCTGTCCCACAGGCAGATCATATGGTTGCCTGGAGCACAGATGGGAAGAATAGTCATTCCACTTAAGAAGAATCTGCATTGAGTGTTCCATTTTAGAAAATTGGAAACAAAGGATTTATGTAATCTTACTGGTATCACATAGTAAGACCACTAAAAAATTCTATTAACTCTAATTAATAATTCAGGGCAATACTTCGTGTTAGTTGAAACATCTCATCATCTGGGTTTTTTTCAGACAAGAAATTACACCTCAGTCATGCATCATCTAGAACAGCCCTGAGAGCACTCCTGAACATAAAGCAAGTGGTAATCCATGAACTGTCTCCATGACCACTGCTGTGATGGAGCTGAGGCGCAGTACAGGAAACACAGTGCAGCGGTAGCACCTGTCAGCAGTGTTATCTGGGGCATAACCTGGCCCAACCCAGCCGCACCTCTGAACCTCTGGCCCTGGTAACCGTGGGCTAAAACACTCGTGTGAGCTCTTCCTGGGTTTTATGCTGTTAACAGGTGCACACCTCTCTGTTTGTACTTGTTTTCACCACCTAATGCAAAGCTGAAACCCTGATCCCATCAGGAGCCACCAAAATGTTTCCCACCAACTGCAATGAGAACAGAATACCAGTGAGATATCCATATCATGAAGAGTTTTTACCTCTAGTGGAGTCCAGAGGAGAACAGTATGACCTTCCAATAGCTAGAATTTCAGCATGTTTCTTCTGTGACCCAAATAATTTTCCTACCTCTCCTGCGACTGATAGATCTTCTCAAGAGCAGTCTAAATTCTATACTAGGACTATATAAAATATGTTTAAATTACAAGAAATGCTACCTCATATTTAATACCAGCTCTGCTCTGTGCTGCTTAAGCATCTCTGCTACCCACTTGCACTACTCACACCAAGCAACTTCAGGTTCCCTCATTTCCCCCTGATAATCAGCCTCTGCTTTGAAGGGGGAGCCAAAATGACCCCTTCACCTCCAGGAGCATTTCTGGTGCTCACACTGAGACATCAGTCTGAGTGCTCAACTCCAATCTTAACCAATCTAGCTCCTAAAGGCCTCCTCAAAGCAATGTTAAAAACCTGAATACTAATTTATTCACAGACACTAAGTGCCTTAGATGTAAATTATCTCAACTGAAGTTGCAAAAGTTCAGCAGTTCTGGAAATTGGGTTCGGCTTCTTACTGGACAGTGAGAAACAGATTAATGTCTTAAGGTGATAGAGCCAGGTTTTGCTGCTCTCAGTAAAACTGGAAGCAAATAACAAATCAAACTGCCTTCCTAGGATGCATTGTTAATTACGCTGTGCCAGCCATCAACTACCCAAACTCCACTTAATGATGTGACTGCAAGTGTCACAGGAGCTGGATACAGATGTGACCCGGTGTATAAAACTGGTGAGAGGTTACTGTGCTCCGCACATTGATTTGCTGAACTGGAAAACTAGACTAGAAAACAAACAAACAAAAAAACTCCTTTCTGAGTTACCAAGAAGTCTTGGAAAAAAATCTCTCTTTTAAATGATAAAAGGAAACTGTGGGCTACACATCTCTCCCAAGAACTACAGTTATTTTGACAAAACCCTAGACAGTTTTCTTTTAAACCTATAAGAACTAAAAAAAATAGTATGGGCTTTTTCTGTGTAGAAAAGTGTTTAAGGAAAGAGTGAACTATCATGTGCCACACTAGTTCAAGTCCCCATATTATCTAATGAAACAACAATTCGAGTTGCAAAGAGCAAGATCTCAAAACTGCTTGCCTTCTATTTGTCAAAAGAAATCTTGAGTGGAAAAGGAAGGATTGGTCAGTAAATAGACTGTATATTGGCCAAGCTATGTGGAAAATAAACACAGAAGTAACATTTGGTATTTTTGAACTATGTCAGTTCAGAGCAGGAGTAGCACAACTTGCACTGCCATTGGTAAATATAACACTGGTGAGCATGGCACGTTCCTGAAGATGACTGATAACCATCAGAACAAAATAGCCAGATTTTGAGATGGTTGTAATGCTTCAAAACACCCCAAGAGAGTCCCTCTGCAATATCAGAAGTCATATACTTCACAGGGTGTTGAGTCCCCTTGGGGATTCATATACCAGTGCTCCTGTTTCTAGTTCTGTAAATATTTATCCATGTTATCTATGGGGATATAGCTGCCAAAAATCTATGTAACACTGTGACATGAGAAACACAGCAAATTTAAAAAATGAGAAACTAACACTTTTCTACCTTCCTAAAAAATCAGCAGGTTACCTTAGTCTGGAGCCCTGAACCATTGTCCCTGGCAGAGGAAACTGCAGCAACCCCTTCCCCGTGGGATCCAAGCACGGCTGGAGGCTGACTGGGGAGCACTGCAGGGGAAGGGGCAGCAGCTTTGGTCAACTGCAACTCTCAGTCCCCTGTTTTCAAGGTGATAGAGGAAAGAGTTGGATAAAACTCCTTCTTCCCCTCCAAGGGTGCATTATCTCTGCAGAGATGGATGGATTCCGGGTCTAAAGTATGATAATATCTCCCTGTAGTTGCTATTGCATAACTTTTTTCCCCAAAAGATGATGCCAGGCAGTGCATATAGCACTGTTTAAAGGTGATGAAGATACAGCCCTGGACCCAGCATTTTGGGTAGAACTCAGCAATGCTGCAACAGCTGTTGCAGAGTGTAGTACAGGCTTACTGGGGCTCTGCCAACGAAACTGTTGGATTTGCTCCTGCCTGTGTGACTGGATTTGCTTCCCACAAAACACGACAAATGGCTACAGATGCAGAGGGAATCATAGCCTTAGAGCAGAGAAAACGTGGTGGTGGTGGAGAGGGATGAGAGAATGACAAGTACTTGCAATGTGTGAAGTTGCTGATGGGTTCTGATAGTACTTCTACTGTAAAAGGAATTTTTCCCTTTCTACTTTAGGAAAAAAATACAAGTAAATTTAAGAGTCCAAATAAGTGAGAAAACAATTAAGAGCTGTCAATTCACAACAGATGCAGGGTAAGCACTGTGTTTTTCCACAGCACACTACTGAAGAGATAGAAACAGAATTTTAAAAGGAAAAAAAAAAGCAACCTTTGTTCTAGGAAACTCATACTATATCGCTTTAAAAAGAAAAATTAATATAGTGTCCACTGCACAATTTATTGTATTTGTCAGAGGAAGTCCCTGTGGTCACATACATCTAAAAGCACATACTTTTAATAAACACACATTTGCAGGTCAATACAAATTAATTGTTTTCTGCATGATTAAATACTAACCTTACAGGTGCACTTAATGTACTTTCAAAATCTGCACTTCTTTTGTTATTGTTTGCGAGACCAGTTTAAAATGAGCCTCAAAAGCTTGACTTAGATCCCCTTTCCTAGGCAGGATTATCATCCAGCAGGGTTATCAAGTTTCTTGCAAACTTGTAAGTCATCCTGTCTTTACATCTTATATTCAAATGCTGGTGTAATACTGTTACAAACACAAATGTTCTTGGTTTTGTTTTAAAATAGGGCTGGAAAATGACGTGTTTCTTATTTTGTAGGATTGCAGGTCACAAGTGAAAGCTATCTAAGTTTTAACACACAGGTTTCTCTGCGGCCATCACGACCTCAAACACCCTAATTATTCAATTCCTTGTCTCCTCTTGAGCACTGGAACTATCAGTGAGAAAAAAATGTTTGCAAAACATCAGCCAGAAGTAACAGTAGAAAGCATTGCAGTGTCCACTTTTATTATGAAGCCAATGGTGACCACCTAAAGCTCAAATCTATATTCTACATGAAAATTAGGAAAACAACTGAGTCGTGCTGTTTTACTCTGCTGTTGCTGGTAGTTCTACTCATCCTTCTCAAGTTTGCTCCTGGGTTTACCTGAACCACCTCTCTAGTGAAAGAAATTTATCCATGAGCAATCTCAACAGCAGAACAGAGCTGGATGTTTGAGGTTGAACTTGTTGAATACAGAAAATAAGGATGAAAGCACAGCTGATAAGGTCTCCCAAACTCCTTGAATGACATTCATCAAAAGACAGAAAATATTAATTCATCTCTCCCCACAGGGTGAGACTGCGACTGAAAAACCATGCAGAAAACCAGCTTGCAAAAGGCTTAAATACAGTCCCACAGTGCAGATTCTGCATTCAGACTGAATCCCCAGAAAGGATCCCTCTTTTTCTACAACACACCAGATCAGCCATCGGCTGAAGGAGTGACTGCTCTTTCCTGTGGATGGGGATGAGCCAGCCCTCCTCTCACACTGATATTGTGCAAGCTCACTAGCATGGTTCAGAACAAAATCCAACTCTATCACCCAAAGAAAGCAGTCTAGTAAAACAAAAGAGCTCTGAGTGCACAGGGATATGACCAAGAGCAGTTCCTGCACTGTTTTAATCCTTTTTAGCTCTTTTAGACACCTCTTTCCTGGTCCCAGGCTTTGGGAAACATCTGTCTCCCCAAGCAGGCACTGTGGAGCTGAGCCTGGACCCTGTGCTGTACACCCATCACATCTGCATCTCCACATCTCTGTGGTTCAGCTCCCTGCGTCTGAGATGTGTCTGAGCCCTCCCTTTTTGCTCCCTCTGAGGAAGGTGCAGTGGTCATCAGTGACACAGTCACTGCAGCAACCGACTTTAGCAAACTACTTCTCATATCTTTTCCATGCTCTTTCTCCATAGAAACCCGCCCATCATTTGTATTCCAAAACAGTCAAACGGTTAGAGAGAGGTTCCATGAAGCCTCTTCCTTGAAAAACTAGTCTGTGGCTTTCCTGCACAGGGAATGTGACCTTTATGGACAGATAATGAGCATTTGACTGCTCTCACACTGATGAATCAATACACACACATAGAATTTCAAGTCGAAATAAGCTCATTTGGTTGTCTCCATAAAAGTTCTATGAAAACATTCATAACCTTGTTACATACCAGCTTTATATCTGTCATCTCTCTTATTTTCCCTTTCTTTAATCATTTCATCTACACTTCTCCCATTTCATCTTTCTTTTGTATTCTTTATTCTTATTTTATTCTCTTTTATTCCACTTGCTTTTTGATCTTGTTGCCAGAGGGCAAGAACTGATAGTGATGGCACAAAAAAAGCATTCAAGTTTTAGAAAACAGAGGGGAATGAAGAAGTCTCTCACTTACGTAATGATAGATTTCATTCATATTCTGGAACATCAGGGACCTTGAATTAACAAAATTACAAAGAAATAGATGTTTACAGGCTTGACTCATTTGGCACAAATGAACACATTTGAAATGAAAGTTTCAAGCAAGGAATGTAACTTTACCAGTGTTTCTCTTACAGGTCTGAGAATGAAGTTGTTAGATAATACAGGAAGATTATTATATTGTTTACAAAACTGCAAGGTGTAAATACTATTTATTTTCAAAAGTATATTAAAATGAAAGGTAGTTGGTGATAAAACATCAATAAAAATAATGTAAAGCCTCCATAGACACTCAGTCTCTCATTCACATATTGTTGTGGACATATGGTCATCACATCAAGTTCTGATACTGCAATAAATTGGTGGGTCTGGCTGGATACACACGTAACTTAATAAGGGACTACTGTGAATAACATTTCTGCAAAAAGACCCAGGATTCAGATGTTATATACTTAGCAAGAAAATGCACATTCTTCATACTGACATTTAGAAGGTGTTAAAATAGTATGAAAAGTTATTCTTGTTCTACAGTGGCCTGAAACAGCACCAAGCAAGCATAATGGGATCAATTAAGTTCTGCTGGAATGCCCAGACTTCAGTTTTTTGTTGCAAGACTTGAGAACAGGTGGTAGAGACTTAAGGGATCCTTTTGTGTTCAACAGCATGACCTTTTGTGTCCTTTTCTTATGGACTAGCCAGCACCTTTTACACTTCCTGTACTCCCATAAAAGCACAGAGGGAATGAATGTCATCTCCTATTTATTGCAAATATCTATTTTGCTGTTAGGAAGAGTAAATAGTAATACACTTCATAAATCCAAATCAGTCTACATCTATATTTGTTCTGATAAAAGTAACAGACACAGAAGTTATCTCAGCAATAATTTCTTGAATACGGTTCCAGCACTATATATTAACCCAGGCACAGAATATAAGTCTACATGGCACAGTGCAGAAAAACATGGAATATAGCTCCAGTGGGACACCTTGCTGATTTAGTCATTTTGCTTTCATTACCCAGCCCATTTCTTTCTATAAAGTATGCAATTGGGCTGCTTCATTCTGTGCAGCACTAAACAGAGAACTGGACCAGAACTTCCAAACATTCAACTTTTGGATCTGTTTTTTTTAGTGTTTTGGTTCCTCCCTTTGGAGAGTAGAAATTAATTTTTTTTTCTAAGTATCATGTGTACATACTATATAGGTTAGCATCATAGTGTACCAAACTGAGAATTATACTGAATGTTAATGTGCTTCAAAAAGTTGAGGATCCAATGTGTTTACTTCACCAAATGAAAGTTTGACATCAATTGAATTTTAGTCCCAGGCAGAACCAGAATGCACTTAAATAGAGCAGTAACCTTGTTAAGCACATATACGATTCTTTTATGCCAAGAGGAATTTCATTTCCCCTAATATTGATAGACAGTTGTTTATCAATTTCTAAGTACTTATTCAATCTGATTTTAACACCATTTCATTGAAATCCTGTATGTTCATTTCTACTATCTAAGTTTCTTCCCTTTAGTTGTGGTCTCCGATATCCACTATGAAGTACTGATCTTGTTGAAATCCCCTGAAGGTTCACATTGCACATGGTGGGGCAAACCCACCACTAATATGTGTTTTTAAAACTTACTTCTAAAAGCCGTGTTCAAGGGCAATACCCATGTGCTCTTAACAGAAAAGCAAATATCTTTGGCATGGTTTCTGTTCCAAACTTGGTGTTACTTATTGGCATGGCAGAGTTGCTGAAATTGAATTGAGAACTCTAGAAATGCTGAAGATATTTTTATGAATACAGAATTACTTCATTAATACTACCTGCTATTCTAAAAGCAGCAGGGCTAAAGAACTGTCACTAGGTTGTATATGCACATTCCATGGTGATATTTCAGCTGCCATTCATTTAAAGGAGCTGGTATCATTTTTACTTTCTGGTTCCTGGACAGCTGGTAGATGGCTATAAGGTAATATGTCCTCATGCTATTTTTTTACTAATTAGGAAGAAAAATCCCTGAGTTCAGTGTATTTTCTATCAACTTCGTACTTGTGCTCAAGAGAAATTCCTCTCTTGCAGAAATGCAATCTTGATACCACACAGATCCAAGAATATCAGATTTGAGAGTAAGACACTCGAGTATTCCTGTTCAGTTTCAATATTTCAACTCAAATTCACAAGGTCAAATAAATCAATAATGAAAGACCACTTTTCCTCACAGCATCTACAAAAATCTTAGCTTTTGATTTGATTGAAGGACCTTTGGCCTAAATCTAAATTGTTTTCATTTTCAGACTTCTAACTTCAGACCTCTTTTTTTCCCTCCAACCAAAACCAGGGCACATAACCATGGTCTATCTTTATTCTGCAAGTATGATTCCTTGAGTACTTCTCAGTTCTCACCTTAGGAAACTTATTCACTCACTAGGATTACAAGGAAAAGTGCATTTTGAAACGAGGTAAAAGACATTTCATAGAAAAAGAACCACTGGGCACTAGGTTGCTGTATAAACTATCAGAAGCACCATGTTCACCAATTCTGTACACTCTCCACCCAAGTGTCTTTGTGGTATGTAAAGGAAAAATGGCAACTGTATAGAACAAGGAACATGTTCAGCATCATTCCCAGCTCCTCCTGACCTTAGCTCATCACCTGTATAAATTTAATGAGCACTTCCTATGGGAAGTCTTCATTATATTTGCTCAAGTTTGGCTGCCTTCAACAGCCAGGTTACGCTCAATACGTCCATAAAGCAAATATTGTTTCAATTATGTTTTTCTAACGTTCAGAAATATTAATATTTATCTTTTTTTTCCCCTTTTCTTCTTTATTCCTTTTGTTGATCACACACCAGGCTACAATTACCCATAACAGGAATTATTCCGACCTCTGGGTCATGTGTGCCAAATGCCAGAGCAAAAGAAAAGTGTAGTTATACTGTTCCTAACTACCTCTGATCATCCCATTTCCTGGCAGACCTGTTCAGACCCCCTTGCATGTAAAGGACAATGATGTTAGAGCAGCATAACAGACACAGTCCCCATAGTGGGTGATCCATCCTGACAGAATTATGTTTGATTTGGCATCACTTAGGGCAGCTAGGGACAAGATTGCTGCTGAAGCTGAATTACCCTTAACATATAATCCGTGGGGAAGCCTGTGCTGAGCAGGACTGCACGGGGAGTTTGTGACACAAGGGTGCCAGAGGGGTGCCCGTGCAACCCACACGTGGCAGGACAGCAGCCCAGCTTGGGGAGGGGACAGTATCAGAGCAGATCAGAGCAGGTTTCATAAGCAAAGCTTCAGAACACACTCTAGCTCAGTTCAGACTCCTGTGGTTTTGCAGGCATGCAGGAAGTTTCACTCCTCTGGACAAGAGGAAGCACATGCAATCCCTCCATTAAGGGCTTCTGAACAGCAAGTGATGGGCAAACTCTTTGGTTCTTTACTTCAGTCTTCTTAATTTGCAATCTTAAATTATGCTAGATCATTTTTGTAGTGTAATGTCTCACTGGGATGATACAGGCTATTAAACCATGTGAGGAATATAAATTGTATGGGTTATTGCCAATGACATTACGAAGGGTACATGGAGTATTTCCCGAAATACTCTAATTTACACTCTGATGGCTCTGGTGCAGCTTTGCAAACAGTGCTACTGAAGGGACACAGGGCTCCACGACTGAGAGTGTCAGTCATTCAACTACTTCAGTCATGTTGGTGGCATTCTGTCATCTCCACAACTCTCCTGTGTGTCTGTCCTGCAGTTTGTGCTGGTCAGGACAAATATTTTAATGCCTCCTTTTACTATTTGCTTGCAGTAGCCAAGGCAGATAGAGGTAAAGAACTCAGGTTGCTTTGCAAAACACCAGAACTAAAAGCTAATGCTGCATTTATGAGGAAAAAATACTTTAAGATGAGCTAAGGAATTGCTCCCTTTCTTGGCCACATTTTGGCCCTATTTCTTCCCAAATCTGCAATGTCCTAGTTATGATAAAAAGACCACAAGTAGAGGTTCCAACCTCCAGGGGATTTTTTTTTTTTTTTGTACTGGAATATTGAAATATTTAATTCAATCTAGTGTTGGCCACATGATAGTGCAATGAGGCAGTTTTCAGAAGCATTAAAGTAGTTTACAATACAAATTAATTTTGAGGCCAGGAATTTTTGTTCCTCCTCTTGTTTTGTAAATCCTTCCAACCAAACTGTCTTGCTTTACTTCTATACAATTATTTACGGAGGAAAACTTTTCAATCTGAGCAAAGTGAACAGACTGCAATGACCTGAGTGTTACTTGTTGAACTCACAGCAGTATATTCATAAAGGACTCAAATGAGTCCATGTCAGGTTTTCTTTCCTGATTGGTTGTGGGGCTGTCTCTGAGATACCCTATTAAGACAGGCTTTCCATTGTCAATATATACTTAAAGTATGGACAGGAAAAGAGGGAGATTCTTTCCTTCTTTTTTTAAATTACATGAAATAAATTAAATTAGGACAAGAGGATTGAAAGGAGAAAATTCAAAAGAGTCTGATGAAAACTCTAAGTAGTTTATGAGGAAAACTTTGAGATACTTCTTCCCTCCCCTGCCCCAAAACATACACAGGTTAATACTATTACATTATATAATATTTGAGAATAAGCCTCACCCCTTGAAAATCAGAATTATTTCACTTTTCAATAGTCTCTACTAACACAGAGATCAGTAGATAGATGATGTTGAATGGTGCACATATTTTCAGTCACACACTGCCAGTCAACATAAACATAAAAGTTTTATGTAATATTTAACAAAATATATAAACATGATTTCTTAAAAAAAATTAATTTAAACAGATAGCAAGAAATAGAAAAATAACTCCTGTTTACTGTAGATAAATACACTTCATTTCAATTTTCAATTTACTTTCACTTCAAATAATAAGCCTATTTTGTTTGCCAGGCAGATTCTTTGTCACTTTTTCCTTTGATTTTGATTGACATGTACACAATTAGAGTTACAGACATGTTAATTAATTTAGCAATTGTACACTATGACTGAACAGTGTTCATTAAATGGAAGAATAAAATTCAATCACAACTAAACATGTTTAAACAAGTCAACTTTGTTTCAAAAGCATGGAGTTATTCTAATAAATTGATTTGGGTGTATAAGTGTACCATTATTCAAATAGTTTTAAAAGTAACACAGCTCAAAGGAAAATGCCATTTTCTACACCAACAGAGCATGTAATAGTTTGTCATTACAAGCAAAGTTTAACTTACACAGAAGTTGACTAGTTCCTTGTAAGCTTTATTCTAGAAGGAATGGGTCACACTTCAGCGTGATACAGCATATTGACATTTTGCCTGTTTGTTGCTACCCATTTTTGACCTTTATTTTAAAGGAATAAAAGTCACCTTTTTTTTCCGTGACATGTTCCTTACTTTTAGCAACCTGCTTTGACTGTAAATACTGAACTGTATTCATCTGCCCACTTAAAACATCCACTCAAAAAGTCCAAAATGCACTTTGACATGGAGTTTACAACACACACACCTACACCAAAATTATCTTTAAAATTCATTTACCTTGTGAGAGTTCTGATATATTTTCATTTCAGTATTACAGGAGGGAGAAATGCATTGAATCATGACTTATTTTATACCCCTGGCACAGTAGATATCCTGTATTGTTTAAATGACTATTGCTGATCAAAAGGATATTGGGAGTGAACTCTGTATTGATACCCTGGTGCCACAGTCCCATCAACAAATGCTTGTGTCAGTCAAAACACTTGGGAGGACCTCACTGAAAACTGAATGCACACACATTTCCTCATATGAACTAGCAAAAAACTATAACTTCTGAGCTTCAAGGAGCAGTTCGAAGTTTAAAACAATTGCAGTCCAGATTATTATTTAAATGAGCCCTACTAACAGAGAATACACCACACCCCCTTTTTCATCAGCACTCTACTTGGAAATATGTTCTCTGCCATCCATTCTATCCCTGGAAATGTGCTGGGAAGAGAATAACAGTACAGAGAGTGGTATGTAGCACTTTCAACCTAGGAATAAATATCACTTAAAATTCACTTCTGTAAAGCCTTATATTTGGATCAACAGTTCCAGAGTAATCCTAAATTTTAGCCAGTCAAAATTCCTATAAATAATTGATTTTAACCTCTTTCCTTACCTGTTATTTGAGAGCTGTTTTTTCTTCTGGGCTTACACAGAAATTGTGGATTTCCTGCAGGGCCGTGACCTATTAAGAGGCCTTTCCATCCGTTTGGGTTCCTTCAGATGAATAAGATGGAAAAGGTATTAAAGAAGTGCAATATTATTTATAATAGGCATTTTAACACACATCAGCATTGCCTGTCCTGAGGAATGGGTATCTGACTTTAGGTGTCTAAAAGCTAATGACTAATCAGAGATAGTCATCCTGGCTACCTCTGCCTTCAGGAGGTTTTCACTTCTTGGAGGTTGACCAACCTATGAGACATGTAATCAAAGATGTTGATATAACTCTAGTGTCCCTCAGTAAGTGCAGAAACCTACCTTAATTCTCAAAAAATAAGATTAAGTGAAGCAAACCTCACTGGTAGCAGCAGACAGCAAACACCTCTGTTCCTGTCATTTTCAGTAAAAGCTTGTTTTACACGTGTAATTGCCAAACGAAAAGCATTCCATTTAAATCTTCATGACACTTGCACAGGACTGACGCGAAGCTTGTTGAAGCCGCTTGAACTCACGTGTGTCCTTTCCTAGCGGGCATGTGCTACAAGCCCAAGCACAGCCCCCAGCTCGGGGAGCGCAGCGGAGCTCGACACGGCAGCGGCCCCAGAGCCCCTCAGCCGCTCCACCCGCGCCTCGGGCTGCGCATCCAAACTCGGGCAGAGCTCAGGGCCTTCCGCAGACAAGCCAGGAAAGTTTATGTCCTTGCCTGGGGAGACATTTCGGACCTCAGTCCCGTCTCTGAGGGTGTTTCCTGCTTGTCAGCAGCCTGCCGTGTTCCTACGGCACTGGGCAGGGTTTCCACATCCCTCACGGCTGTTACCCTTCCACACTGTCTTTTGTGGCTGCTCCTGCGGGGGCTACAAAGCCCAAGGGAGCTGAGCACACGCCCTCCTGTGTCAGTAACTCAGCAAGCTGCTGCCAGAGCCTCAGGCACTAATAGCACCAAGTATTTTGAGGAAAAAAAATAAATCTATGATTCCGCAGAGGCTAATAAAGTACTTTTTAGTGAAAAGTATCAGCTTGAACAATTAAAGAAACAAGAACAGAAAGTAGCACAATAGAATTAAGACACTGCAAGCAATAAGCCTTCTCAAAATAAGAAAGGAGATATATCTTAATACAGATATAAAGTATAAAACTGAATCAGTAGCAAGATTCTGGAAAGCAAGTTAAAAGAGGACATTTCCCTTTCAGGTACCTTGCTTTTATATCTCACATTTTTCCAGCTAATGGAGTGAGAAACTACTGTTATTTCTCACATATTATGGCAACAGTGAAACCTGAAAATGAACACAAACACTGCAACAATTGATGGATATCTGCACAATTACCAGTACTACCTTATGACACAGAAAACAACTATCTTCTCCCTCAGTTTTTCCCTTGGTCACCAAAGCTGCTAGCAGCTTTCTTGCACTCATTGTGGTCACCATTTCTGTGAAGAAATATATATTCCAAACCCTTTTAATCTAAACACCTACATCATAACAGTCGCCAAAGCAAATATTTTGTGATATTTTGCTAAACTGCTCCCTACCTTTGTTCCTCAGCAGGTCCCTGTGAGAGCACCTTTAGTGTGACCTTTCTGTGTGTGTGGAGCTCCTCCTCCCCTCACCCAGCCCCAGGTGTGCCAGGTGCCCCAGGTGCAGCTCGTTACTGTGCCTGCCCCAGCTGGGGCAGTACAAGCTCTTCTCAGGCAGCTCAGCTCAAGCACCACAAAGAAATGTTGCAAAACCACCCAGGAGCAGTTGGAAGATCAATATTTGGACAGTTAAATAATAAGCTTTGTTTCATTTCTCTCAAGAAAACCCCAAAAAAACCACCCCACCCTCAAAGCAACTGAGGAGATTAAAACTTATGCAGACAGAAAAGTTTATAACATTGTTGGAACTGATAGGGGACTTTTAACACCTAGAGATGAGTGAAAGCTACAAAATAAAGATGATGAATATTCATTCACAGTTTGCAGTAAAGCCCTACATTTTTACTAACCAGGGGAAAAAAAAAACCAACAGGAAAATTGAAGTACTTCACCTATCCTGCTCCTGGCTTCAGAAGAAGACAGCTGAAGGGTAAGGCTGCTAATTAACACTAATTTATAAGGGAGAACAGCAGGGTATATCATAGTACTTGCTCGAGGGAGTAGTGGGGCTTTAATTGTTGAAAGCTGAGCATCAGTAATTGTGTTGTGTGTTCATGCCAGATCCTGAAGCTAAAGTTTGTGCCATGCTGTCTTGGAGGGACAGAATGCATCGGTCTTACTGCAGCTACTTTACAATGGAAACAGGCCCAGATGAACTAAAGCTGATAGGGCCCTGCACAACTGCCACAAGCACAGAACCCTTTTTGATACAGGGTTTTTTTAAAAGCAGCTTCTGCAAACTACTGAGATAGGTGCAAAGGTGCAAAATACAGAATGTTCAAATGCAAATAATTATTTGAATATTGGGATATGGTTCTTCACTTTTCCTTCAGTTCTCATCATAGTTAATTTCTTTCTGCATTTTCCCTCTGGGAAGGAAATCTGGTTAGGAACTGGGCTTTTAATCTTTCCCAGTAATTCTATCTTTTAACTGTCCTGATTATTTTCACCCTTGTTTTTTTATTGCTATGGTTTTCTGACTGTATCAAACTAACTAAAGAATGCCTGGAGTTATTTGAATTTTATACTGCTACTATCAGACACATAAAGGCACTCTGGGAAATGTTCCTGAAGCTTCTCTTTCTAAAGGTCTAAACCTTTTGTCATCTTGAAGAATTCATTAGTTGCCCAGAAATATATAAACCAATTATCTGCGGGGCTAGGCATTGTGACTCAAATAGGATCTGTGTCAAGAACAAAGTGAAGCAGGTCAGCAATATGAAGGTTGCCTGGTTGCACACACATTAATAAGAGACAGACATTTGGAGCTTAAGCACCTTTCCCAAAGGTACTTGACTTCTATGTTCATATTAGCTAAGTCTTCAAAGACATTTAAATATTCACTAGAAAATCTACAAAAGTAATGCTTAATTGAAAGAAGAAAGGTTGAAATAAGAAATAAAAAGTCTATCTGAAAGGGTTTTAATAGACAGAATCTTCTTTTGAATATGGAATTTAAAAGATAATATATGATTTTAAATTATGGTGTGGATCATACTTGTGACCTAGGCACTAGTCTCTGGTTATGGACAAGGTGAATATGGACTTTGGAAAAAATCCTTATGTAACTGTCATATCAGTTCCTGGTTAGACACTGAACATCTGACCCATGAAAACAAAAGTGCAAAGGAAAGGGGAAAATGAGGGAAGAGTCATGATTTCAGCTGTTCAGAATAATGTCTGCTGGGTTCTTTTGCTGTGCTGTTACTTGCTAAGTTTTAACCAAGATGCTAAATTTAAGCAAGGTCAACAAGTTTTACTTTGCTAACTACAAGACAGGTAGATCTGTCCTCAGCTAGACTGCTCTAAAGGTAAGAAAAAGGATAACAAACCTGATCTAGAAAACACTGACTCACAATCTGAGGACAGGGAAGACCATCTTACTGGAATTTTGAGAACAAAATGCTATCTGGGGTAAAAAGTAGACCCTAGGTTTTGATGTGAGCTTCACATTCACATTTCTCTCAAGGATGCTAAATGGCGCTACAGCTACGAACATCAATTTATTTCCAAAGAAGCACAAGGCACCTTGTAACTCACTGCAAGGAGGAAGAGGGCATTAAATTCCTTTAACATCTTTTGAAAAATCTTATCCACGCAGTGAGGGTGAAGTTTGCAGAATGGGAATTGTGCCAGGGCTGAGCAACACAGACTCGTTCAAGAAGGACCACCAATATCTCTCTAAAGGTTGGAGGCTGCATGAAATCAAAATAAGAGGCACTAGTTCGGCCAGTTGTGTTTCAAAGAGTGCATGACTTAAAAGTAATCTGAAAGGAGTCAGTGATCCATTATTTCTAAGAGAAAACAAGCAGTCCTAAGCAACAGATTACTTTTTCAAATTGACTTTAACAATGTTCTTCTGACCAAAGAAGACATCTACATTTTGAAAAGCAACCTTAAAGAGAAAGTTACCCCTAACTGGAGTATTGCAGTCTTAAAGCTTCCGAAATTTTGCTTTATAAGTATTATAGCTGGGTAAGCAGCCAATGTTCTGTCCTCACTATTCAGTGTTTAACAGACTGAAGGAGGCAAAGGTGAGGAATCATCTTCTTGGTTATTTTGTACAGTACGTTTATAGACCTCTTTCACAAGAGTCCTCACAATAAACAATGATTATTTAGAGCAGTTGGGTAGTTAGATATTGGAAGTGGTTGCATGAAAACCACCCATTTACTTCATAACTAAACAAAGCAGAAAGACTGATGCAGAAGAAATTGAAACCAGCCAATGGAAATGGATTGGTTATTTGTCCCTAGTTTGGGTACCTGAACCCTAAAATGAGAAATGTTTTAATTTGGAAGACTCTTCAAAAAGAACATACATTAAATTTGATTCTTGATCAACAATCAACAATTATGCTTTTAGTATAATATCTGTCCAATTTTTGAACCTTTGTTCCACTGAGTACTTGTAAATATGTCCAGCAATGTGAACTGAAGGTTTTGCATTAATAAATGATTTTATTTTCAGTTGTGTTGCAAAACATAAAATTAAACAAAACAAACCTTTCAAAAACATATGACACTTAATCTGAAAAACATTATCTTTAGTTATCATAATCAATTGAAGTGCATCCACGATAAGCAAAGAAAAAAGTCTGTGGGTGCCTCTGGCAATCAGACTATTTGTTTTGCTCTCTGAGGATGGACATAAAACTTTGACAATAGACTCTCATACTAAGAAACATTGGTGTAATAATCATGGTATTGCACAAAGAATTTATTTTACAGTTTAGTAACTCCTTCAGAATATGTCAACTGCATGTCAACCATTACAATTTTGACTGCACTGTACCATTTCTTGGGGTTTCTGGTACCACTGATCACAAACAGTTCTGAAAAGTCATCATTGACTGGCATAGGATAAAGTAACTGTATTCTGGTAGAAACCAGAGATTTGTCATCTTGCCTTCATTTAAAGAAAAATAAAATAAACCTCTCATCATCTTTCATGAAACTCTTCTGCTGCTTCTGTCACTAAAAAATTCAATTCTCATTTTTCCCCATTTAATATTCTTTTCTAATCAAATTGAAAACTGGGTCTTCAATCATTCAGGGAGAAAATGCACAGAGAAATTTCCAGATGTGCAGGACTCCTGCATCTAATGAAACAGTGAAATTCTGCTAAAGTACAGAGAGAAAAACATTACACTGTATTGATTTTAATAATATTTGGTTTGGCTAGAAGTAAAAACTGTATAGATGACTGTGTAATTTGAAGAAAAACTAAGAGGAAATGAGGAATCCAGACAAAAGAAAGAGACACAACAAACTCTGTGAGTTATATCAGCATAATCAAGGGAATGCAAGATATTCTGGCACAAATGAATGTAAAAGCAGGATTCTTTCAGAATCAATTTTTGAGTGATTAAACTCAAACTTTTTTTAATTATTCCATTTCCCCACTGCAAAAATCCAAACAGGTACAAATCAGGGGCAAAGCAAATAGCAATTCATAAGTGATGAGGTCTGCAATGCTGACACCAAACCATTTAAAAACTATTTAGTGCAGCAATTAACAACGGTACAGCTAGTGCAGGACCCATTGAGAAAAAGCTACAAAACTCATCAAGTTTCAGAAATTGTTTGGTTACTTCTTAAGTATTTGGACATCCTGGTTATGTATTTGAACATCCTTGTTGATATGAATTTAATAACACAGGATAGCATCAATAAAGTTCTTTATAAAACCATTGTATTAGTCAACATTTCAAAATATGTCCCCTAAGCCTCCAGGGTTTTTTTGTTTCAGAGACAGAGAAAACTTTAAGCAGTAATTTTATTAAGTATTTGCCTGTCTGGCAAATCAGTCTACACTTAGAGGTGTCAAACTGCAGACAAGAGCAGAAGGCGTTCTGGTCCTGTTAACAGCTGCCAACTTTGGAGTTTATAATTGGTTACCATCTGGGATACATTTTTTTTAAAAAGCTACAGGTCAGTAATTTTACTTTGTGCATTTTAAAGAGATGACTGAGCATGCAAGAGGCATGTAGACTATACAGGCACAGAAGGAGGTAAACAGAAAATAAAACAAAGATATACAAAGAAACTAATCAAACCAGAATGGTACAGACAGTGAAATATAAAATAGAAGCATAATGAATAACTGATCAAAACATTAGTCACTTGAGATTGGAACTATGGGGATTAATGTGAATAATCTTCAAGGAAGAAAAAAAAGGTGAGTATCATAAAATATTGCCATATCTGGCAAAGATAATTGAAGCTACAAAGGGTAACTCTAAATAAGAATAAACTGAAAATGAAAAGAAACACCTTAAACCAAAGAAATACAAAACCACTGGAACAGAAGAAGAAATTGCAGAAAGAAACAGTGCAAATGGAGAAAGTAATAATGATAAATGGCAAGGTAAAAGAGAGGAAACTCCCTGAGGAAATGGCTCAAGGGAACAAGCTGTTCAGTTATAAGGAAAGCCAAAACTAATTTTGCAGAAGTCTAAAAGAAAACTAGGAAGGTGAAGGTGAATAAGATATTCTGTAGAGCATTTTCCATACCTCTTCTTCATTGTTAATTTAGTCAGAGACAGAAAAAAAGTGAATTGCATTACATTGTGTTTGGAGTGTGATATGATTAGACAGTGTGAAAGCACAAGATGAAGCCATTAAAAACACATAAATCAAGGAAAAATATATATTGCATTTGACAATCAGAGCCTGTGGAGCCAAACTCTGGGCCTGTAATGATGGTGCAACCTTTTGTGATCTTCAGCCAGCTGATCCATCCCTTGCTGGGACAAGGTATTCCACTCTCCTATACGAGCTGTAAACTGCATTTCCAACAAAAGGCATCTGCTTGATAGCATAGACCATTATGCTACAAACAGCTGTGATCATACTCATGTGAATTTGAGGAGCTGGTGAAGATCAAAGCAAGATAAGCCAATTGTGAGAAACTGAGCTGATTTGGCAAAAAAACTCTGCACACTTGAGTAGAATGCCAGCTAAAGTTACAGTCTTCAAATACAGATAACCAAACGGTCTGCTGATATTTTTTTAAATTATTTTTTATAAGGTTACTTTCAAAGATAAAAATATTTTTCTTTCAGTCCTTTCTGGAACTTTACACTACAGTGTCAGCAGAAAATCGCTTTAAAAATTGGGTAGCAGAAATAGCAAATTTTTCATTCCTTGACATCCTGAAGTAACACATTACCTATTTCATGGCTGTCATTTGGCATCCAGCCCTTTCATTTCCTAATGTAATCATTCAGAATAGTTTTGTTCTGTTTAAAATGTTTAACTGACAATTTTATCTTGACAGATTTAACAGTCTTTAAACTCACCCTTAAGAGAAGAAACATTAAAACAAAAGTAGTTTTCTAATTAGCAGAACTAAGAAGTCTGCTGTCTTAAATATACACAAAACACTAAATGGACAATAAGAGCTAAGCTGTAGTGGCCAGTAACTCATGAGTGGGGAAAAAGTATAGAAAACAGAGAAAACTACTACTGTTACTTATCTAAATTAGACCTTTCTGCTTCCAAAATAAAAATACTTAGAAACACGAAGTGGAGATTGTATTGTTTGGTAGCTATGAAAAGATACATCTAACCTTTTGAAGATGATTTGTAGGTCAGCTTCCACAGTTCCCTCCAAAGCTGAACATTCCCCCCACAGAAATCTTTGTTTGATTTACACTGGCTTAAAAATTTTATCAGGTGATCCTTAGCTCTAGAATAATTAGACACATTGACTACCCATCCTCTCTATAACTACTTCTAACCTTATTAGTTTTACAGAACTCTATCCCATCATGACCAATACAAAAGCTTATCTGTTTGAGCCTCATTATCCTTGCTGAACAAGATAAGCCAATGCCAGGACCATCAACACCAAACCTTTTACCAAGAGAAGCACTTTATCTAATCTACATAAGCCCTGTTGATGCACGATGGCATTCCAATCACTTGTCTATGTCTCTTATCATTTACTAAAATTCAAAATTGACTCTGAGAGGGGTTGGCACTTTAATATGTGACTTCCATACTAAATTATGTTAAGATCAATTAGCAATAGAAATATCCAAGGCTTTTTTTTTTTTAAATCCTGTCAATATCGGTGTCCATTTGTGATTCTCTTCTCCCAAAACAAAGAGTTAATTGTAGGCTCTCACTGAAATATTTCCAAAAGTTAAGGTATAAATACATGATGACATATGAAGATATCTATAGGTTTTGTAGCATTTTTGATGTGAAATGGATTTATATACATAGCTTTCCCATTCAGTGAATGTGAAACAAATAAGAAATAATTTGGTAGTACCTAAATATGAGCATTTATTAAACGGTATAATATCACTGCTCTGTTAAACAAAGTCTAAGATAAACACATAAGTATTTTTGATGAAGGTTTTGGTAAGTTACATTTGATTACTGTGAATAACATGGAGAGTGAAGATTGTATAAACAGCTCACAGGACACTGCTTTCTCTTCCAAGTTTTGTTCTGTGCTGTCCTGTTTCATATTAACCTTTATGACAATGCTGCATCAAGTTTCTCCTTGGAATTGAGCTGAAAGTGGCAGCTATCATTAAGGGTAGCTTAGAGTTCCTAGAGGTCAAATCCAGCTCTGTTCTGGCTGCCTTGAACACACAATTATTCCAGTGGTCCATGATCCGGAGGAACAAGCAAGGGAGTGTTTAAGGAGGAAGTGCAGCAGACCTGGTGGCCCTTTCCTCTTATTAAATCCATGCCTCCCAGAGATACTGGATAGTCCAGGAGACTCATTTAAACTCCTTATATCTGACTGCTGGGGATTTTACTGCATCTCTATTGACCTATAAAACTCCTGGTTTCCATTTCTGAGAACACTTGAATGTCTAAGACTGCTGGATTTTTATTTGACAAAAAGAAATAATTTGACTTTTCAGAAATTTAGAAAATTTAAATGAGTTGAACTGTTGATGTTATCTTATTCCTGAGGTATGAAATAAATTTTCTATTTTTTTGCCTTTCAATTAATGCTAATGAGCATTGCTGTCAAGCTGAGCAACACTCAGTGCTAATTATTTTGAGCACTGAAGGATCATTGAAGGACTATCCCTCATGGAGATTTTGCAGTCTCAAGAATTTACCTCTCCTTTTCCATCTGTGCGATCAACAAAATATTCCCATGGCAAAAGAACATGAGGAAGACATTCCATAAACTGGTAGCCTCTTCCTGGCCATTCAGCAGGCTACTGCTGCAAGGAGACAGCCCCATGCGAGCAGGTCAATGCGGAAGAGCCTGTGTACAGTGAATATTTCATGGCCTTCACAAAGCTCAGCTGTGCCAAAGGAGGTCAGGCAGGTTCAGTGTTCATACATGAGCTGTGATGTACTCTCAAGATTAGCCACGTTTGGTCTCAGCAGTTTACAAACGTTTATGACCTTCCACGGCCTGGAGGATATTGCACATTCCATGGCAAACACATCACTTTAGAGGAACAGATCAATAGACAAATGCAATGGCAATAAAACTGATAAACCCATTCCAGGTAGTCAATCTGATATACAGCTAATGAAAAATAGCTCCAAACAGCATAAAATCTACACCGGATTGGCCCTGCTATAACCGAGGTGACAATAGTGCCTGCTTTGCATTAAAGTTAGTCCCAAAGCTGGACACACAAACTAAATGCAGATCTTACCCCGACCCCATCACATCAGGTCAGAACTGCACATCAGTGAAGGCACAGAGCAAAGCTGACGATAAAACATACGGGAGGGTGAAAAGGTATGGACAAATCACGCAAATATGGAAATTTAATGTCCAGCGAGGGTCTTTTGTAAGTAAAATGAAAATTCTTAAAATCCAAAACTAGAAGCCATTATAAAAAGTTTCAGAATAGCATGAATGTACCTCAACTTTTGAAGCAAGTAATAACTCCAGCAATGGCATTTTGTATTAATTGAAATATTTTCACCAATTTCTCTGGCAGTTCAGATAGGAGAAAACTGCAGTATTCAAGTGCAAAAGTAATAAAACTATAAATCTCAATATATCTTAAAGGCACAGAGGCAGTCCCTTAGCAATTAAGAATAAGTTTTAAAGGGCTCTCAATTACATGAAGGAAGTTACTGCACATTTTATTAGGAAGATGGCAGATATTTGTCAAAGACAACCTCAGAAAGAATTTGCAAGAGGTAGGAACAGGGTCATAAATTGGAACGGCTACATTATACAAAAAAATAAAAGAAAATATTAAATTCTTTAACTTAATTTGTTGAATTTAGGCTTAGATTCTGAATTTTTGCTCATTAGACAACAATAATCTAAACGCTAAACCAATGCTCATTATTACATAGAGAAGAAAACAAAGTACAGAAGAAGAAGTAACACAGTTCTCTATGTTATTGAATATAGATCTGCAAACTGTGCGCAGTTCCTGAGACAGGCACTGAACTTTGAGTCCTGCCTCTGATATTGCTCACTATTCTTGATGTGATGTACCCAGAACATGATATAAAGATGGATGTGGGCCTGCAGCATCACTTTGCAGTCTGGTAACAATTCTCTTAATCATTATTACATGCACTGATAAAATTTGTTATCAAATGTATTCCCACCTCCACCTGTGCAGGGATGTAAAAGATGGCTTTGCCTCTTTGCCCATCCATCCTCTCTTCCCATGAAAAAAGGCAACAAAGAAACCTTGGGAGCGGACCATTACTTTCACAAATATTCTTGCATCTCAAAGTGCTATTAATTTTAACTCACTCATTACTTTAAAATCGTGCACTCACAGCATTATGTAACTGTCCTACCTGTGTAACTTAACACACATCACATTTTGAATGACCATACTGTTCTGGAACCACTTTTCTATTCTTGATATA
The DNA here is from genome assembly GCA_013400975.1 of Atrichornis clamosus. Taxonomy (NCBI): domain Eukaryota; kingdom Metazoa; phylum Chordata; class Aves; order Passeriformes; family Menuridae; genus Atrichornis; species Atrichornis clamosus. Next base: position 478,051 of record WBMZ01002278.1, read on the forward strand.
TACACAGCTAAGTTAACTTCCTATGAACACAGTTTGGACTAATTAAATTTTAGTTCAAAACAAAAAATAAACAATATCATTCAAACACTAACTCTAACTCTCATTAATTCAAATGCATCATTTCAGTCTGAATGTCCCAATTCTTCTTAACATTAAGTAACATATACTAACATATGAAAAATGACTTACAAAGGAAGAGTTAAAATAAGGCACCCAAACACAAGCTAAAAGCATACAGATGAACTGTGGCTCCTGAGGGCACTTTATCCCATCTTCTATCTCTCAGACTTGCACCATTTTAGAAAGAAGATCATTAAATGTCCAAGCCTGAATGTCCAAATTTTAAAGACATAAAGAAAAAAAGACATTTCAAAATGGAGAAAAAATTCCACCATAGGAGGTTGTGTCCAGATCATGACTCAACACTTGAGTAACTGATAATATAACATGAAAAAACTACCTGCACATGGTACCATTTGAGAGCTGCAACACCTCTAGGAAGAAAATATTCATAAATACTGGCTCATCAGCTGGTTGAGATGATTACATAAAGGAACCAAAATAAAAGACAATAATTCATTTCATTTTTTCTCTTATAGATTAACCCCCTCCCAGATTTAGCCTACTGTCATGGTGAGATACATTAGCTCTGTCAGAATCTTTCTGGAGGTCAACAATCTTTGAGTCTCTAATTAGTACAAAATGAAGCAGTTGTGACTTTGGGTAAAAATCGTCAACCCTGAAAGTGTTTCTTTCTTAATTCCTACAGGGGAACTTGTGTGAATGAAGTATTGCTTCAGACAGAAAAAGGAATGCCTAAATGAGAGTTATTACTGACATGCAAAAATTGATATTGGATGTCAGATGGAATTGCTGACCACTTCCACTTTTTCCAGGCGCAGGGCTGGGAGGGAGAGGACAGCTACACACAAAACTAGGAGAGAGCCTTCTGAGGAAGGTAGTAGGTAAGGAGCCCCAGAGAGCCTTGTAACTGAGGATCAGCCTACAGGAGGGCTCCACCACAGCAGAATTCGGCCGTCTGTCACAAACACTGCAAGAACTTGTCAGAAAGGTTAACGTAACCACCCAAGTTTTTAACTTCGGAAAAGGTTTTAAAGACCGAAGAAAAGGTGACTAGAGTTACGGGGTTTTTTTTTTTCCCCCTTGAAATGGAGATTTATGGGACCCGGATGGCAGAGGTGCTGCATCGGTCATTGACAGGTGATGGATGGTACCCAGTTATTAGAGCAGGTTGAAGACTGGCTGTAGAGTTTATTGAATACCAGTCATGAAAATAAATTATTCAATGAGCTGTAGAAAAATTCATCAATCATTTATATGATTAATATTTTTGCAGATATTTTCCAGCTGTGCTGGATATGGTGTCATTCATCTGTAGGTCAGTAGTATGAATCCAAACCAGGCTGCCTGGGTCAGAAAATGGTTAATGCTTGATAACCCTGTGAAGGCCTTTCCCTAGGTCTTACAAGAATGAAACAAATGTTTAAGCACAATACTCAATATAACATAAAAGTTGTAGAGAACTTGAATACTGGGAAATTCTAACCAGTTCCAATGATTGCTTTTTGATAGAGAAGGGAAAAGTGTGTTTTACACAAAATTACTGTAAGTTAATTAAACCCTCATAACAAAATATATTTGAGGGGAAAGTAACAAAATATTTTTAGTAGATTCATTTCAAAATGTTTTCAAACCCTGAAGTATTTCCAAAATTCTTTCAGAAACTTGTACAAATATTTAAATTTTTAATTTTAAAATATTGGGCAAGGTTTATTATTTATAGGTACTTTGCAGTTTTCTATTACTTGAGTATTCTAAGTCAGAGGTAGTTGAAAAACACAACTTTTATACCATAGCACACCATTTACTGTATTAAGATCTGGTTTACATTTGAATTAGAGTATTTACTGAGAATAGCCAGTGACAAAGTCATGTCTATAAATCAGAGAGCCAGAAGCATTCCACAATCCTGACTGAAGCATGTGCAAAAGTCTGAGTGTGTATAGGTCACACTGCAGTTCATGGAACTTTCATATTTAAGTGCTTTCCTGAAGTCAGAGAAATAAATATCTACAGAGTATTGCCTTGTCATTCAAACTGTTTATTTGGGACTGGAAGCCCAAGATAACCAAATGATATAAATATTCACTAGTTTTTATTTTAGACCCAAATTCTTGTTAATTTCTAACCTTTCATTCAAATGGTCTCCTAAATGTGCATATTTCTTCATACATATGTATGTATGTATACACAAACAATATGGGTGTAACTACAACTGTTTGTATATGTGTATTTACATGAGGGCTCTCAAGTGCCTGCATCAACCTCGTTTGTTTTTTTTTTACAGTGGACAGTACCAAGTGACACAAAAACCTGAGAATTTCTGTCATTATATCACCCATTAGTTTTCATTAAAACACATTTAACATGCTGTGCAATGACTGTTTTCTTACTTTCTAAATCATGTGAAAAACACAGATTGTTCTCCTTCCTCTGTTCAAGATGTATGGCCAAGTTTGTAGAGAATGCTTAGTGCAACACAGTCCAGTCATATCAGCCTTCCTGTACATGTGGTGCTCAGATACCTGCTGATTTCTCAAGCAGAAATTAGAGAATCCTGAAATAGGGAACCCTCCTGGGCTCCTCCTGTGAGGGCAAAGTTCTGTAGGGCCTTTGTTCTGGTACCAGAACTTCTCCATCCTCTGACCATTGGCTTGGCAAGTCCTGCTCACGCTTGCTTGGTCACTCTCCTGCAGAGACTCTTGGACTGCTTCACACAAGGTGGAATAGGTGTGATGACTGGGAATGGACTGTCTGTCTATCTCCTTCACACATCCCTGGAGGAGATGTTTTAAGCATCAAGCCACTGATGATTACCTTAATTGCAAGTAGGTGGCAAGCTGGAAGTGAAAGCAGCAATCTCGAGTCCCATAGGTTGGGCACTATCTACAGCATCTCACTGCAGACCAAATCCTCTCCTGCTTCATTCAGCTCCACGTCAGGGTGACAATTACTGTGCACCCCGTTCTGGGACGCCTACCCCTGTGCCAAGAAGCAGCTTAGGTGTCCTCTTCGCTTGTAATCTTCTAAATGCAGATGAGGTCTCTTACTGTGGGCACTCTTGCTGTGTATGAAATTTACGTTTCATATGTAAATGTTTGCTCATCCTCCTTTTCAAACAAGTACAGTTTAGATATTCCCAAGCGACTGTTTTTGAAAGAATTACCTCCAGGTATTTTCCTTCTTACACTACTATCAACTGCAGTTTTCAGAGTTTTAAGTAAACAAGGGGAATTAACATCTATACTGAATTTCTCATTTGGATCGTGATTATAATTATGATTGAAGTTTAACACTGTATCAATTGCCTAAAAGATGTTGTAAAGAAAATTAAGTTACTTCATTGATCTTATTAAGCCTTACTACTTATTCTAAATGGCTCTTCACCTATGTAGGTTTAAAGTAATTTATATTTTTTAAAAAGTTAAAAGAAAAGAGATTTATTAAATTTCATCTTTCACTTGCTAGCCTTAATTCAAACATTTTCCAGGACTGCTTTGGAGGGCACTTGGCACAAATTGGATCAGCCCTGCACCACTACAGGAACTGTGTGCCAGAGGGAAGGACTGAGTGACCTTGAATTGCACCGAGATGTGTTCCTCCACCCAAGCTCTCCCCCTGACTCCCAGGTTGCTGCTGTGCCCTGGGTTATTGCAGGGTTGTCGACAGAAGGATAATTTCTAGAAAGACCTTTTTTACCAGTGTCTTTCTCATAAAAGCTGAGAATTTCCACAACAAATAGAATTGCATTTCAGGACAAACAGCAGCTTCAGGGAACAGAGGAGGAAGACAGCACACATTGCTATTTAAAGAATGATCATCAAATACCACAGGGCACCAGATAAAACCCTGGAAAAGTGGCTGAATTCCCAAGTGAGCCAAGCTGTGAGCAGACGTAGATTCTTTCTTTGCAGTGAACACTGCAGAAAAGACCAAAACCCTTTCAATTCATAATAGATAAGTTTTAATGCATGACTCATGAAAATACCCACTACTTAAGAAGTGAAAACTGAAAGCATGCAGTGAAGAGAGAACACTGAATAGGGAGATTTATTATTTCAGGGCTAAAAATGGAAGAGCAAGGTGTCTAGCGGAGTATGTGCTTTAATTAGTACAACTCTTTATTACTAGACTGTTCCCAGAACCAGAATACAGCCTTTAAAAATGGAGAGAAGAGAAAAAACACAGAGATGAGAAAAATCTCCATCACTAGGGAAAAGGACAGCTTTTAGAAGTTACATTAGTGGTGTCAGATTGTCTTTGCTCAATCCACTCCTGCAAATTATTCCTCAGCAGCCTGAGCAAGACTTTTACAAACTGGCTTATTTTGGTGCATAAAGGCATACATAAATACTATGTAATTGCCACATAAATACTTTCTAAAGATAGGCATCTTATGAAACAGGTCTTCTAGAACTAGAATACATGAATAAAATCTTTTCACATGCAATAAATACTGTCTTCCTGCTGACAAATGCCCTCCAGGTCAATTTGAGAATTGTTTAATCAAAGTTATCCAAATAAATAATGCAGGAATAAACCTACTGAAAAATTAAACTTTCTGCACACCAGTTAAAGTATAAACTAATTACTGACAAGTAGTGACATAAAAATTATTTATGATTAGTTTGGTTAAAAGAATAAACTTGTAAAATGAATGTGTGATTTGCACCAAATCAACTATGACTTACTAAAGCAATAGGTTTGCCCTCCCAGTATCACATATAATACTGAAGTGTTCAAACTATCATATTTTTCCACACTGTTCATGAGCTTGCTAATCAGAAGCAATTGATAATATGAAATATTTAATTGTGTAATGTTTTATTAATCTCAGCTCATGAAATGTTAATAGCAGAGTTTGCTAATATAATAGGGGGCTCTTGGTGAGTCTAGCAGCTTTGGTTCATGATGGATTTTCCTGCTGCATATTTTGTGGTGGCCACAGAGTAACGAGCAAAAAGGCAGCACTATGAGGATTAAAGGTACACTCACTAACACCAGGAAAATAAAATGCAGACTACATTCTGAAAAACAGTTAAAGGAGTATATTTTTTCTCATGGCTCTCGAAGGATCTGGAGGACAAAATGATTAACTTTCTGCAACAAACTGTCCAGCATTAAACTCCAGTTTAATGACATGGCATTCAATTTTCAAGGAGTACACTGGGCTAATCTTCCTGGATGACTAAATCTTCAATTAACACAGCAACACTGGGCTATGTGTGGGATGACTGTGAATTACAGTGCGAGTAGAACAAAACCACCAAGGTGTATCAAAAGAAAACTTCTGAACTTCTGTTTAAAGGGGCCCTGAGTCTCCTGTGTTCCTCTGAATGCTGCACTTCCTCCTCTCACATTCTCACTTCTTCCTTTAAAACCAAGCAGCTTTCATCCTCTTTGCCACTCCTTCTTGGAGGTTATTTAAACTCTCATCCCAGCCTTCAAAAGCCCTATACTCACTTTAAAAAAAACCACAAGAGCTGATAGTTCTGAAGTAGTCTTTGGCCACAGCCTTGCCTGTGGAATTCTCTGCCACTGCTGCCCTTTGCCCTCAGGAGCACATTTAGGGTTGGTTCAGAGTAGAAGTTCCTCTACAGATACTGCCCATCTCCACTTATTTTCTGTATTTGGTAATATCCAACAATTCTGGTCACACAGAGCTAAACGCCAGAAGAGTCTGTCAAACAACTTGAGTCTTCACAATTCACAGAAAATGACTGCCTCATTAATTGAAATACTCAGTAATATGTTTGGTTTTTAAACAATTGCTGACTTTTGCTGTTTAGATTGAAACTGGATTGAGAACGTCAAAATTCACACCAAAACAACCCCTTCATATCACGATTGGTGGGTTAATTAACTACTCCAAGAAGGCAGGATAAATACAGGCTGCCTGCAAAAACTGTGGAGAGAAAACACCAGCAGTTTGCAATGTGTGAAGTTAAGGTCAAATGTTTTAGCATCCTTAGCTACCCTGAGAAGGCAGCTGCTTGGGCTGCTGTCCTGGCTCTTATTTCAGTTTCAAGGAAAGAATTCTTAAACTGTTTAACATAAACTGACATTCTTGACACCTTGTTGAGTAAGTCTCAATCCCCCAGGGATTCAGCTAACACACTGCCTGGAGAAGTGTCCAGGGGCTATCCAGCTTTTACCCTAAAAACATCTACCTATTTTACAAATGAAGAAAATTATGGACTTCTGACAGCATGATACAATTTCTGGGGGTTTTTTTCAGCTTCGGCAAGGCTCATGCTAGCACTCCTAACAGATTTAACAGTGAGCCATCCACTGGCACTTGAAGTGTAATGTTTCTGTGCAGTGTCAGCTCCCTTGGCAGAGCCAGCAGACAAGTGCTGCAGACTGCAGTGTTCAGGAGCAGGATTGATAAGAAAGTTAATGAGACTGTGCAAATCACATCACAGAAGGTCAGTCAGACCATGCTCTTACAGAGGCTCTTCCAGTGATGTAGAAAAGCCACAGAGGAGGAGACAACTCAGAAACAAATGCCTGTGGCACTTTTTAGAGGGAAGGGCTGGCCTTGGACCACAAAAGAAGGCAAATATCATACTGAGGGGCTGTTACAAGCCAGAGCTGAGACCACCAGCCTGGTCTCATGCAAGACTTGAAGTGATATGCCAAGCAGTGCTTTATCTCCTTCAAGCAATAGCATTCCCACCAGCCTCATTACATCTATAATTTAAGAAAATACATACCAAAGTGCAAGAACATTAAATGCACCTTCAGAAATCAGTACACAGAGTGCAGTAACACAGCCATTAAATAGAAATATTTTTGAAAATAAATCCCAAAAAAAGAAAGATCAAACTCAGAGTAAAACTCTTTCACCCTTTGAAGGCTCCTCTCACAATATCCCTGTGTTAAAAATGCATGTAAGAATATAAATCTGAAGTAGTTACAATATTGCCACTATACCCCTTGCTTTCATAAGGGAGTGAATGCTATGTAATAGTGTTTAAAGATACCAGGAAACCAGGAAAAAAAAAAAACAATCAAAAGTTTTATTAATTGTGTTCCCATTTCAGCACAGCTCCAGCCCGTGCAGATAAGCAAATGCTGAGCCTCACTAATTTCAGAGGAGCTGCTGCTGTGCTCGAACTCACCTGAGCACTCTGAGTTTTCCTGCATGGGAGAAGATGTGAGCAACAAGCTGAAAATGAGCTTGCTCAGTCTGCTGGAAAAATTCTGCTTTAAAGGTTTATTGTAAGAACTGCCATATTCAATATCATAATGTTTTGTTGCATTTTTGTTGGTTTGGTGGCTTTTTTTGAGGGTTTGGGTTTTTTTCTTTTATTTGGTTGGGTTTTTAGGATTCTTAGTGGGAGTACTGTCGTTGTGGTTTTTAGGTTTGGTTTTCCTAGGATTTTTTGCCCCCTCCAGTCATTCATTAAGAATACATGCCTATCAGTGTATTTATGTACTGGAGTATTTTGATTTTACAAATAAACCAGTCCCTAAGCACAACTCTGATCTCTGTGGTCTGAAAAAGTCACATCTATTCTAGGTATTTACATGCACCTTGTTGAGGTATCTGCCTTCCATCACAGGCACATTCACTACCCTCACACAGAAGTATTCTTCCTCTTCACAAGCAGGAGATTTAGCCATGAACACACTAACCAATAATGACACAGAAAGTCTGGCAGAGCTAGAACAGATCTCAAGTGTCTCGTGTACAATTCCCAAATAAAATCATCCCTTATTATCCTTATTAGAAACACTAATATGTATATCAATTATTAACAGTATAATTTTCATCCTTGAAAGATAGCTGATGAGGTGCAACTGGTTTTCTACAGCTCAGATAATTCTCAAATATCTTTCCATGACAAATCAATCTGCAAAAGGAGGCAGTGAAAGCACAGTGTGGGAGACTGGCAGGGAAGAGCTATGGTCCCACGCTGAGGACTGCATCTCATGGAAATAAACAAATAAAAAAAGCGTAAGAGTCGCAAATGTTTGCTGAACAATCACCTGGTGCACCGAATCTGTAATTAGTGTTGATAGGTTTTTGGGATGATGCCCCAACTCATATATCAGTCCAGTCACTTCTGTTTACCACTTTGTAAATGTTGCCAAATTATTACCCAGTAAATGGTAATTGCTCTGTATTTGTTTCATCACCATAAACACTTGTGACAGGAGACCTTGAGCTGCGTTAATACCCTGACAAAACACACGCTCCCTTCCACAGCCCTAATCAGTCGTCTCCCCAGCACAAACATCCAATCCCTCCTGCCACCATCAGCAAAAATGCCAAAGAAGGTGAAATACTGGATGCAATGACTGCCAGAAAAACAGGGTACAGTAGTTGTGCTTCTCAGTGCTTTCACTTGTTCCACAGAATCCCCCACATATTCCCTTCACCTTCCTGCCACAAACCCCAATGATGTTTCTAAATACAGCATTGCTCCACTCACCCTTCCATCATAAATGTAAATAGCAGTTATAGTTCTGCTCTTTCTCCCTAAGCATTATAGATCTGACCAACGCACGCTTTCCCCTCCTGAAATTTGTCTGTTTGGGATTATTGGTCATATTGAAGTGTTTGCTCTACATTTTCCTTAGAAAAAGGTAGAATTGTGGACTCTACCAAAATGGTCCATCCTACCTCTTCTAACAAACCACAACGTGACTAATTGCACTAAAGACAAAGATGATTAACATCCAATGCTAAAGTGGTATCCAAATTAAGCATATACAGGAATCCTCTTTGTATTATTTTATTGTTCCTAAAAAAAATGCTGAAACTTAAGCTGAAGGAATTTGTTGATCTCCTTTTTAATATTAAAGCACTGATAGCACCAATACTATCTCAAAAGATTATTTCTAGTATGCTGTAAAAGATGAGGACGATTAACTGGTTATACACTAAATTATGCATTGCTCGAGGCTTAGAGAATCCTTTCCCTTACCTGTACTATCCAAAGGAGATTGAATTGAAGCAGGAAATACAGGATAAAAGAGAGTATTGCATTTGCTGAGCTGGAGGTTTTTCAGGTATACTGCACCTTCTGCTCAGGTTGGCAGGATATGCATCCATGATTTATAGTACTTTGTTCTTCCTAGAAAGTGGGTTCCAATTAATCTTAAAACATCACCTCTGGTATTTAAGAGCCTGAACCGCCCATGTTGGGTGCTTGCCTTCAACATGTTCTCCTCCAAACAAGGGAAGGTGCTGTTGCACCGGGAAATGCTATGGATTCTGTGCAGCAGCCTGTTTTAAGGAGCTGACAGACCTTACCACCACCTTCTGCGGGAACTGTAGGATCCCACACCAGAACAGGGTATGTTCCCTGAAGGAGATGCAGCCTGGGGACGTGCCCTTTGGAGCAGGTTTATCCTGAAGGAAGGACAATCTGTGGACAGGCCGCACACTGGAGCAGGGCAGAGGCAGGAGGAGGAGGAAGCAGCAGAGTTGGTGGGTTATGGACTGGCCACAGTGCCCATTCCCCATCCCCATGTGCTGCCTGGGGCAGGGGGGAAGGGGACAAATGTACAGGAATCTGCAAAGGAGGAGGGAAGTGAGGCCTTGGGGAAAGTGAGCAGGGAATAAGTTACATTGAATTTCGCCAAGGTCACAGAATAGTTTGGATTAGAAGGGACCCTTAAGGGTCATCTGGTGCAGCCTGTTCTGCCCATCATGGTGACTGGTAAGTGATTTCCCTGCCTTTATCTCCATCCACAAGGAATTTCCTCATTTCCACCCCCCTCCTCCTGTTGAGGATGAGGAATGAGACTGGCTGAGTGTGCATCTGGAAGTCAACCAAAGTAGATGTGCCACAGTACTACCTTTTTTTTAATTTCCAATACCAATAATGATACCAAGAAATTAATGAATACTTATGTGGTGGTGTTGGTGTCCTGTATTAATGGAAACTACTATAAAAATGGAAGAACAAAAATAGGATTTGTCAGGCAAAATGTTAATTTTCCTTAAAACCAAAGGTCTCATCACAGCAAGGGAAAGAAGAATTTACCTGAAGAATAAACCTTTTTATAATAATTTTACTATTTATAACATTGTTACTACTTTCATTTATATATTTAAGTATATTATAATTTAATACTTAAAATAAGTAAATAATAATACATTAATCAATGAGGTTGAATAATTGTACCTACTACTCTGCTGTTGAGACCCATATATACACTATTTTGAAGACATATGACAATATGTATATAGAAAGAAGTAGTAAAAGATTGCTTTCATGTTAAGGACTCTGGTATTATTAAAATCAATAAATAATTTAGTCATGTGTATGTTAATACTTCTATGAAAGAATCCTACAACATCATAAGTTTTCTACCAACAACCTCTTTGAAGTTGCTTACATCTCCCAATACCTTGTAAAAGCCATATAATGGCACAACAAAAAAGTTGTACCATCCCCTTTCCTGAAATCGCCCTCTTTAAAGAGAGCTCAGCTAGCTCTTTGTCACGAGTTGAGATACCCTTGGGGGTCTTCCAGCAACCAGAAAGGTAAAGGTTGATTCCACTGTCTATTCTGTCCTTGTCTTAATCGTCCTCAAGGAGCCAGACCTCAATGATCCTACATTTTCCTTGCTCCACTTACAACAAGCATCCTAGGGAAGGGAAATGAACTACCTCACATTGGTGAGACGACCAGGCACACAGCAAGGCTTTCACTAGATTTTGCAGACTGTCCTAGTAGTTCTCCTTCACAATCCCTCTTCAGGAGAAGCTCCTCTGCCTCTTGTGAGCCGGTGCTAGGTTCAACTGCGTATCTGCTGTTTCCGGGTGAGATCAATTTAATATTTTAGTCCAAATACCAGAAGCAATTGAATTCAACCAGGCACTAATCATCAGGTGAATTTCATATTTAATCAGGAAACTGTATAATCATTGGCAATAGTTCTTACTTCTCTCTCACATGCTAAAACTCAAATGAACTACCATCCCAGGTACTTGGGAAAAAGTACTGAAAACAATGCCTTTCATAACCAGCATTAATTATAGAAACTTTGGAAAATGTCCTGAAACAAGGATAAAATATTAGGGAATTGTTGGCGTTATGACAGAGGGAGAGGGGCATATGGCATTTTATTTCTTGAATTTATTTTTGTTTTAACACATTTACAGAAATCCATGGCTCATTTGATATAGCACAATTAACATGCATTCAAGATGTTCTAGCTATAAAATAAAATTCAATTCAGAAGTAATAAACTTCTACCCAGCAAGAACTCTGTAAAGAAAATATCAGAGCATTTCCAAGGTGAATTAGTAATTCATCTTTGTCAAACTTGTTTCATGATCAACAGTAGAACAGCATTGTTACACCTTCCTCTGCAGATCTCCATATCGAACTAAACCTCCAGGCATTTTGAAAACAATCTACTTGTCACCTGTTTAAAACTTTCCTATGCTAAGCTCACTGTGCTGGAGCTGCAAAGGTAGTGAACATGAAGGGTCAGGAAATTGCTTCTTTATTAAAATTTGCACCAAAAGTTTCAGCAGTGCAATTCTGGAATAACTTGTGTTTCCACACACTTTTCCTCAGAAATGGGTTCAGCTCGTGCAGCATGAAGCAAAGAGTAGCACAGAAAATGTAAATGTGGCTGCAATGCCCAGGGTGGGTGAGAGTCCATACCCTGAGGCAGCTGAGCTTTGTGCTACCCAGGGAAAATGGGTCCCCTTGTCACCCATCCAAGATGGAAACACCCAGGGTGCCACCAACTGGAGGGTTTTACTTTATAAATAATACACCCATCAAACCATCTGATCTAATCAGAACGTATTTAACTAATCAACTTTGATTCATTATTTTAAAGCTAAGCTTTAACAGAAAATATACTTGATTCAGTGGGGAATTATGTGATCGCAGAGCAAATGGACTTAGCAGTAACCCAGGAGAGGTTCACAGTGCATTAACTCAGCAAGTAACTCCCTTACCAACCACAACATCAACTGCATAAAATGTGTCACACACTCAGCTCCTTCCAATATGCCACATCCTTTAGGCCAAGTTTTCTTTGTTCATTCCTGTGAAAAGTGCCAGACCGGAGCTGTTGGAATCCAAGTCCCTCTTTGATCAGTAGAGCAGCAAAGAGAACAGCAGCTCCTGTGTACTGCTGTGCTTCAGTCCAGCTCTGGGATGGCTGCTTCTAGGGCTGGGAATAGCTAATTCATATCCAATTAAATATGACAATTTCATTACCATCTTATTTCTTATTTACCTGCTACAACAATCCTACTGTAACCATAGTGGCTACAGCTAATGAATGATCCAGATTTTTGGATATTTAGCATTGGAAACCTTCTTATCCATGCTGCAGAGACCAAGGCTTAGATACCAAACAAGAAAGAGATGATGACCTCTTTCTAAGATGGGGTAAATTCTGTGTAATCTACGTGGAATTATCAGTATCTCAAGATGCCCCGTGCCCACATGTATGTACTAACCATTGTATGCAGGTAATTTTGTGAATTCGTATGACACCACAATTAAAAGAGGTTCTTCTTACACACCTGCCTTAATTCAGCAGTCCCAGTGACTAAGTATAATTCCTCTGAAAGAGCTGATAGCTCATCAGTCACACAGCTAAGGTACTGCAGTGCTCATGCTTAGAGAATTCATTGGAGCGGTTTCAGGCAGAAGGTTTGCAAATATCTCTGACCTCAGGTGAGGACAGTGACTCTTAAGCAAAACAAATTGCACAGAAGATATCTAGAAGATGGAAAACTAGTCCATGTCAGACAAAGTTGCTATTAAGTGACGTAAGCAGAACTGTTTTATTTAAAAGATGCCATTCATTAGAGGACTTCTTTCTTATTGTCAGAACCAGCAAGAATTTTAACAAGGGCTTTATGAGAGTAATTAAGATTACACAGGACAATGTAGAGCTTTAACTGACAAAACCACATTAATGGAGGAAACTGTCCTAGCCTCAGCTTCAAATATTTCAAATCCCATAATGTCAGCTTCTGAGCCAATTTGGATATCAGTGTGGTCCAGTGTACACAGAATTCCTGTGTGTCCACAAATACATGTATATAGCAGAGCAGCACTTGCATCTTCTCATGTAAATCTTTTGAGAAAGGAAAAAAACCTCATTTTGTTAATTTACACATTATTTATTTTACAATCCAGCTTGTGTTTGATCATTTTACAGTTTATTCATGGGAGAAAGAGTAGACTGTAAATGAGCAATACAAACAAAGCATAGGTGCCTGTTTCTTACAATTTCTTCTGCAAAAATGCTTACTGTTGTGACCAACATTTCAGTTACAGCCTTGAACTTTCAGTGCTTTATTCCAGTTTCACTCCCAGTTTGCCATAACAGATCCATGGAGTCAGTGGAGCAGCACAGGTGTAACCAAGGGAAGCATTTACTCATTAGCAGTTAAGGCCACAGCCACAAGCAATTTTCAGTCCTGCAGCATGTCACAAATGATAATCATATTGAGCTGCTCACAGCATCTTCTCCATTTTAATTTCCAAGGATAAATGAAGCAGTACAGCCTCAGAGTTCCCAGAGCACCTCCTTGAACATGGGCATCTTGCTTAGGATGCTTTTAAGGGCATAGCTTCCAGCCTCATCAGCCCATTTGTCAGCTTCTCAGGCAGGCATTGTTCCCTTCAGCCCAGCTGCCCCTCACACAGAGAACCACCTCTGAACTCACTGATTTTTCACAAGCCACTCTACAGATTTTTTTCTGTTACAATGACATAGGAGAAAAAAATATCACCAAATATTTACTTTCTGAGGAGTTTAGATAAAAAGGTGGCATTTAGATATAAAAATGAAAGTAAAAATCATCAACATATAGGCCAAAAAAAATAGTCCTTAATAGATTATAATTTTCTTGCTCTGCATAATGTGACTTGAGGGCCACCAAGGTGATCAGAGGGATGGAGCACCTCTGCTATTGGGAAAGGCTGGGAGAACTGGGATTGTTGGGGCTGGAAGAGAAGGCTTCAGGGTGACCTGGTCACAGCCTTCCTGTAGCTGAAGGGAGCCTACAGCAAATATGGAGAGAGACTGTTTAAAAGAGCCTGGAGTGACAGGACAAGGGGGAATGGCTTCACCCTGAGAGTAGGTTTAGATCAAACATTAGGGAGAAATTGTTCCCATTGAGGGTGGTGAGGCCCTGGCACAGGTTGCCCAGAGAAGCTGCGGCTGGCCCATCCCTGGAAGCATCCAAGGCCCGGCTGGATGAGGCTCTGAGCAACCTGGGATAGTGGAAGGTGTCCCTGTCCATGGCAGGGGGTTGGAACGAGATGATCTTTAGGGTCACTTCCAACCCAAACCATTCTATGACTTGTGCCCTGGCGTGAGCATCTGAGGGGACACGATCAGCCAGATTCTCATATGCAGTAAGGTTTTTTTTATCCTACTTTGACATGAAGAATATCTATTGCAACTTTAAAACACCAAAGGAGACTCAGGAAGCTCTGATGTAGCTACGAATAAAGCCCTTTACTTTTTATGTAACTGTGATAGTGACAGTGATTGCATATGCAGGTGAGCCAGCCCACGCATGACTGTGTTATCCAACAAATGCAAGTATGAAGGAAAACAAGAACTTTGCCTAGGAAAACATTGCATGCAAAAATCACAGCAGTTTGATCTTCAGTACATGTCTCCCCAGCCATCAGGTACTCCACAGGACACAGATAAGTAATCTAAAGGTTTATGTCTTACCAGCAGGGTGTCATGTAAACAGAGAATATTCACCCTTTCTTTGTCCTGTCTGCTCACATTTCATAAAACAGCAGAACTAAATGCCAAACACCTTTCATAACTCTGTTGCCTTTGCTCACTTTCCTGTTCTTTTCCTTGGAAGTGCCATGAGTACACTGAACTCAATACATCCTGACAAAGGGATGGGATTATGTGCTTTTCCTTGACTTCATCTGTGGATGAGACACTCTAGTACAATTCACCAGACACTTCAGATAAGAGTAGGCTGAGAAGTAGGAGGAGATAAATGAAATGAAGAACAGAAGTGATAGTATTACATTTCTGCCAGTATTAACATACATCCAGTGTGACTGTGGATTTCACAGGGTAAAACCCTTGACCCACAGCAGTTCAAAATCTGACATTTCTGAAATATGCAGCTATTTGCCTTAAACTTCCACAGTTTTTGTATGCCTAGACTCATTTCACATGCATGCAAATGGTGTTGTTTATGCTAGAAGTCAACCAGTACTTTCCTGCAATATCTTGTCAGATGAATTTTGGCCCCATTTGAAAATGCATATTTTGGCAATAACTCAGCATAACAGGTTCAGTCAATGTTGAAGACAAAATTAGAGAAAAATATATTATTTTGTTTATTTGTAAGAGAAAGGCTTGAACTTCCCTTAATTCATGAAGAAGGGAGAACATTTGGAGCTGCAAAAATTAAATGAAGTGTAGATGTCTCAGTCATATTGAACAAAGCTCATAGAAATAAGAAGAGAGGTAATGGTAATATGGATGTGGCATTCCCTATTGACTCTTTTACATGCCTCTGGTCTATGTGCCTGTGTGCACGTGACATGAGAGAGGCAAAATAACGAGGAGGAATTGCCACAGAAGACCAGGTGATGATGGAGATGGAAACCCTCAACCACCGGAAGGTGAGCCCCCCTTCCTGGGCAGGAGTTTGTGTGGAAGCTTGTCTCTCCTCTAGACTTGTTACACTTGTGACTGTCCCCCCAGAGCAGAAGACACGCAGCTGGCACACAGCTGGCACAGTTCTGATCCTCCCACACTCTGAGCAGTCCCCTTCACCCACATACATTCGGTTTGCTTCTTTGGAAACCGTGTCCTTCCTACCGCATGTACAAAAAATTGTCAGCCTGCACCTTATGAATTCATTGGCCAGTTTCCCTGAAACTTAACCACAAGATAGAAGACTTAAAAATATTCCATGCTAGATGCCAGAGAAGCTGGATGAAATGGAGCAGTTCTTTACTCTGGCACAGCTTCTTTAAAATGACAGGCAATGCACAAATCCAGAAGCAACCAGGTTCTCTAAAAAAAATTACATCGGAGTGCTCTGCAGCAGTGGTGACAGCTCTGGAGCTCAGAGCAGAGCCTTCAGTAGGGCTGGAACTCACAGGGCACTTGGTGGCCACTGGCACTTGGGCTGTGACCACCACATGGCTGGATGTGCCACCAGTGGCGGTGCCCACGCTCACAGCACCCTGCCAGCCCCTGGTGTTACCCAGCTGGGAAGCCAGCCAGCGCCTTTAGTGCTTTTAAACTCAAGTAATATCTAATTATGAAATAATTCAGCTGAAAAGAGATTTTCATTCTAGGAAAAAAATTCAAAATATGAATTCACAGCTAATGTAACCTGCATAATTTCAATGGATTTAACAGAACTACACCATATTAGATGAACCGCAAAGCTAGATTCAAAATGCTGCCCTTTACTGTGATAAACTGCCTGGCAAGCACTTCACTCATGCTCAATTTATACAGGATACAAAATCTTTGCTGTTCTCCAGTATTAGCAGAAGCTTTACCCTCTTAATTATTTAAGATAATACAATGAGGTGGTCACTGACCTGGGAGAATAATGAGAGAGACGGACTCTGAGCTTTAGATTATCAACAGAAAAACTAAATTTCCACATTTTCTATGAAGATATAGCTCCAGTAATTTATTCAACACTGCCATCTGTACTTCTCAAAAGAGAAATACATTTTATCAAAATGAAAAGTGAAATCTTAGTGAGAGGCAAGTAAAGCCTAATATTTTGCTTAAATTTGCATCAGGGAGTACTAAAGCATAGTATTTTACCAACAGCATTAACCTTCAGATTGCAGAATCTGACCTTCTACTGTGCAGGACTGTATTTCTGCACATTTCTCTCTTTTCACTCATTTCTCTAAAAGGATTGTCATTAGAAGCAATTACTAAATTAATCTACTTGTTTCAGAATCACTCCTAAAAGATAAAAACACTCTTGGAGGAGCCCCTAAGAGCAATTGGATAGACTGAAAGGATCAGTAGATGAATTGTGTAAGCCCTACATACGAATCCTTTTGTGCACTTTACTATCTTTTCCTATTTATGGAAATGATTGTTTCTTAAAAGTCTCGTTCAGAAATATGTAGAACAAATAAAGTTTCTAAAATAAAGTTGCCATTTCCACTGTACCTTTGTCCAAAGCAGTGATGTGAATGGTTCACCTCACTCAGTCTGTTCTATTGTGTTGTAGCTTCTGCCCTTTCTAAGGAAATTTTGGGCCAATGGCAAATTGAGAGTGACTCTACAGTCTGAAGATTACTTCAGTTGGAAGAACACTCTCAGAAAAGTTTCATTTTATACATAAACTGGAACAAGGGGAAAGGGAAAAACTGACACCTGGAATTATTTCTAGAGCATTCTCTGCATCAGACATTAGATGTTGTCAGGAGAAGCAGAAGAACCACACTCAAATCCCCACTCCAAATTATTCACAGGCAGGACAGTTCTCACCTGTTTCCCAGAGGCACTACTGTATCTGAGGTGGTGCAGCACCATTTTAAAGAGCTTCTGGGTATGGGCACAAGGGTGCTGGTGGATCCTGACACATCTCAGGTACGGGCTAAGACAGTGCCATCAAGGAATTACACAAATACACAGCAGAAGAAGATTTATCGGTGCTTCACCAGTAAAAACTTCACTGCTGAGAGACAACTGCCCCCATGGTCAGTCAAGAGCTGAGTAAAGGTTTTTGTGAATGCTAGTGACGTCTAAATACTGGCATGTAAAAGAAGATTTAGTGCCTATATGTTCCTGCAAATCAACCCTAAGGAGACTTTTCCCATCCTAGGCTTTCAAAAAGCAAAGATTAATTGATCATCAATAACATTCTTTATCTTCCTGGCAAACTCTTGCTGGATACAAAATGTAGCTAATAATGTCAATCCATTTTCTTCTATTGTTGACATGAAATACCATACACCTCCAGGCTGGAAAGGTTTCCTCATTTTTGATACTGGAATAGTTTTAGGCAACTGAACCTCCAGACAGGGCAGTGAAATTGCTGAGGGAAGGGTGCAGGAGTATACCAGTGCCATTTTGCACACAATTCATCATAACTCTTTGCTCTCTAGAAATGTAGCCCTTCTGCAGCCTACCCTTGGATCTTGTCTTTTGTTCCTTCAGAGAGAAATGAGTCAGAAAGTTTAATAGTTCAGCAGAAAATCTTTGAAAGACACTGACCTCAGAAACAAGACCCAAGGAACTCTCTGGGAAAAAAAAGTTAATAGGCAAGATTTTGACTGTTGCAAAACCACTCTTGAAAAGATGCTGGAAGATAATTTAGAATTGTGCTATTTAAAATAGCCACTCTGTAGTCATCCCCTTCATCTCAAATCTCATGGGATCGGTTCTCCTTCCATTGGCAAGTCTGCATTACTGCATCTTTACTGCTGGCAGGCTTCACAAGCACACGTCAAAACAGACTGCAGAGACTTTTTTTTATAATTTTGCTGTCCAAGTTAGCGTGGTTTAGGTAATTGTACAAATCCACCTGACAGGAAATTCACACACCACAGTTCACAGATCATTGTTAGAGCAGGTTGTTGCCTCAGGACCACCCAGCAAACAGGTCAGTGCCACTCTCCTGCTGTAGTGCACCTATCTGGCTTCCCACCAGTTGTTAACAAAAGAGTAGCGGGATTCTGTCAAAAATGCATCAGGGCAATTGTCACCTGAAGGTAAAAAATTTGTATATTCCACCAAATGCTGTCAAAAATGCCCTACAGGGAAAGGCATTTAGAAATGCTTAGATGCCTCTCTTAGAAAGATTTAATCTTAGGTACAGATGTTAAATAAATTCCCTAATACTGCTTTGTACTTGTATGTCCAGTACCTCCATCGAACTTTTCTGAGAAGAAATTAAATTTCCTGCACAATACAAATCATCATTGTTGTATTCTGTTGTCTGCCTGCTACATCACCTACAGAAAGCTGTCCTATCTCAATCTAAATATTTATTCATAACATCAAAAGTACTTGACTAATTTGTCAGATACAACATGCTCATTAACTATATTTCTACATTAAAAAATTAGCAGACTGGAAGCAGAGATAATATCAATTTACACCCAGCACACTGACTTAAACCACCTCAAACAAAATTCTTCTCCCTTAAATTTGTTCGTTCCCATTTTTCTGACAACACTGCTAAGTGTAATCCCTTATAAAGAGCATAACCGTCTGCCCATTTTATTGATATTTTGGTATAGGGTGCTTGAGAGTTACATGAAATAATTCTTTGTAACACCTTGATAAAACAAGTGTAAGAGTGCCTGAGAACACAGAGGTGACCGCAGACTTTAGAAAGCATCCACAGAGGTTTCCTGGCCTTCTCAGAGAAAACTCTCTTCCTGATGTGGATACCCAGGCTTGGCACTTCTTGACAGTGCAGAATCACCTCAGGAGTAAGTGGAAAGGTTCCTGCTAACAGATGTAGTCCAGGGAGGTTAAAAACATTCCCTCAGTTCCCAGAGATGCAGGTTATCACAGCAGTGCAGGAAAAGGGGTCTCTGGTCCTGGTGCCACCGAGTGTCCCCAGGCACAGCCTCAGCTGTGCTGAGGGGGCTCAGGAGGCACAGAGCAGGTGAGGGAGCTGGAATTACAGAACTTCCGCACCTTCCTGGCAGCAGGGCTGGAGGACAGCAGTGTGCCTGTGCCCGGCCCACGTGGGAGGCAGGGCTCCCACCTCCAGCCAGCACCTGTGACATCCTGCCTCGGAAGCTGGGAATCTGCAAGAGCATGTGCTGCAGGAACGACAGGGAACAAACTGGGAATCTCTGCTCCACACGGATGGACTGTTTGAGAGTAAACTTAAGGAATGGTGCATTTCTCAAACAATTAAATTTTTCTTTCAATATTCTAAAATAATTGAAAGTTACATTACCAGTAGGAATCAAATGAAATCTCGTCTTTCCTGTGGCTGAATCATTTACATCATCTAAGATTCCCAGAAAATCCCTCCTGAAATCTGTATGTAATACATTCGGACCACAATCTTCATAGTGAGTATATGAAAAGAGATTTAATATCTTCCTCACCCTTTCTTGGTGGTGTATGAGGCAAACGATTAAAACCAGGAGAATAAAATTCTCCTGAGCTGTTTTCTTACTTCAGATACAGAACAATTGCATACAGGAGTTTTTATTACTGTTTGACCATTACAAATATTTCTAACAGTGAGTTAGGGCTCTCATTTTGAAAAAAATTCACCATTTCATATATGAATAATAGTGTTAAAATACAACATTTATGAGATAGAAGGGAAATAAGGATGGCAGGTAACAGCTGCCAGAGAACCCTGGAATATGTAATGAGTTTCTAATCACTAACTAAAAATTAAAAAGCTCACATAAAAAGAAATGATTATTTGCCAGTAAGCTTTCAAGTACATCCTTTGTGAGCAGCCACAAAGGGATAACCTGGACATACTTTCCAGAGAGCTGTAATACAATACTCAAGCTGATATTAGGCAACTTCATTGGGTTCAGTAATGAAATCAGCAGGAACATGGAGTAAGCCCAGGCTTACACAGGGTTTGTTTTACAATCAATCAAAATATTGCTTTAGTAAGTGTCAGTATTACCCTGAAAAATGAAGGCACAAGAGAAAATGGATTTTTGTCATTTTTTTCATTTTAAAAGCTATGTGAAAAAATCCATTTCATGCACATGTTGTGTCTTCTCAGCAAACCCATTATCATATCAGTATCTATTTTTATACAAGGCCATATAGTCCATACCAATTACACCACCTTCTCCCATGTTCACTCTGTGGTTTGTTCCCAGTGCTTCTGGACATGTGATCTACAGGTTACACCATTTTCATGCATGACTTGGAGCAAAATGATTACATGGAGCTAACTTCAGCAAGGGGAGCCCATCTACTTGGATAAAGAGAGAAATAATACATGTCAACACCACCATTTTACAATATCTATTCCCTGGGAGACCTTGCTTTTTTGCCTCAGGTGACAATAGTCTTCAAAGGTGGAGATTCAGACTAAGACTTTGCATTTAAGTATGATAACAAGAGGTTAAATAAATTCATAAGATCACAGACAGGACTGTCAAATTGTGTAACTGGATTATCAGAGAACATCACAAAACCCCAACTTAGCTGGTTAGTTCTGAGTCAAATCAGTTCTCTCTGTATCGGAAAATTTGTTTCCAAAGATCAATTTCCCATATCCCTGTAGCTTTCCTGATACTGAATAATTGAAAACATTTTGACACATTCAAAGAGCTCCATTCAAGTTCCTAAAAGGAATGACACTCAGGCATTAGTGCCACTGGCAAACAGATGCACAACAGATGAATCAAATGTTTTAGAGTATGAGAGTAGCATGAAAAGCACATCAAGAGTCAAAATAAACATCACTTTTCTTTGATTAAACTTGTTTTAAAACAAATGCATAGACTTCATATAACAAAGACAATAGAACACCTGCAGAGAAATTAAAACCTGCACAGGAAAGCCTCCAAACCCATCACACTCAAGCAATAAGAAACCGTGATCCTAAGAATGCACTGGAGATGTTTTTCTGTTGCTTTCTTTTTTTTCTTTCTTTTAATAACAACTATAGAAAAAAATACTTAGTAAAAGCTTTGCTGTGTAAACATCACAACCATGCATAGGCCAGCTCTTCCAACAATTCTCACCTGAGCAGGGACACAATTGCAGAACAAAGTAATCAGGCTCTCCCTCTCTCCTCCGCTCTATGTGTATTCACCTGAGGCATTCACCTGAGTTGCAGTTCCTCCCAAATTCCTTGTCCAGACTCTCCTTGGAAATTAAGCCCTTTTCAGTTGCCCTCTGGCTGATTACTTCTTGAATTTTCTTGTCTGATTCTTCTTGCAGCCCTTGCATATGCTGCAACTTGAACCATTTTCCTCTTTCCTATTGGAGTTAATCCCAATCAGTGCAAAATTTGTTAGTCTAATCATGGTATTGAAGAATGAAGGATGTAAACCACACCTGGAAACTTGATCTCATGTGCAGTAAGGCATTGGTCAGAGGCACTGAAAAGGTCGTGCTGAGCTCAGCACCAGGCTGATGATCTCAGTTCCGTATCGACAGATACTCTACTCTGCAAACCACGGACAGGGACTTGTGGGTCTTTCTTTTGAACATTTCAAACTTTCACAAACGTGTCACTTAACAGATTAGATATCAAAGTACACCTGGAAGATATGTCCAAATGAATAAGCAGACAGCATATGCTGAGAAGTCTTGTATTTTGCTGCAGAGTTGCAAACTACTTTCCTCCAAGGGGAGCAGGAAACCCGTGGCGTTTGCTGTCTGAACCACTGCTCCCTCCTCCCACCCCAGGCACTGTCCAGTCTTTAGAGTTTGCCCTTGAAGACAGGATCCCTTAATACAGCTAAATGTGATCACATTTCATAAAAACTCAAATACCTGGCATAGAATTAATCTTGCAAAATGAGGCAGGTGACAATTCAGATAAGCCACACCTCCCAGTTATTTAGGACACTCTCAAGCTTCAGCCAGAGAAATGGAAATCTGTGAAAGGGTACCTTGCTGAACTGTGATGGACTATATCCAAAAGAAGATTGAGCCACAAGAAAGAAATACCTTGATGGATTTATTCTATTAGTCTGCAGAAAAGAGGAACATTTAATGTGAAGAAATTCTAGTTTAAATCACTGAGCCAATTTTATTTCGACTGTAACTAAGTTAGATCTCAATAGAGCTATAAGTAGAAGAAATTTGTCCTCTGGGATTTATGTTTTGATTTTGTGGCTTAAATATTTTATTATTTACCCAATAATTTATTTTTATATTATACTACCTTTTTGGTCTGAAGTAAGAAGACTAATTTCCATTCCTGTGGTCAAACCCATTACCTCCAAAGCATTTATTCAAATGGTACATTTCACTTTAAATTTGATTCTAGCTTCAACTGTACTGTTTTCTAATTACATTTCTGATGGAGGTTTCACCCTTATATCTGTGTGAGCTGAGTTATTCACAGTTAGAATTTTATTGCACCTAAATTACAAGTTTGGAATGTTGCTTCACATGTAATTAATTTGAGTAATTGTCATGGGTCTGCCAAACAGCCCGTGTTCACTGAGATGAGGCTTTATAAATTAGACAGGCAGTGGGGCTACCAGGAGAGTTAGTGCAGTAGATAAAGACTGCAATAGCTAGTGGTGTTTTCATGTGTAATTAGAAAATGCATTGTTCTCCAATTAAGGAAATTAATTAAAATCAAGCAGATGGTAATCAAGGCATATTGCAATATAATTTTTTCTACACATGCATTACTCTCAGGTGCTATCAATGGACACTATTGGTTTTACACTGTAAATTTAGCTCCAAGATACATTATCTTGACTATCTATTTCTTAATACATTCTTCTCACTTATTTTTCAATTTATTTTTCATCTAACCGTACAATTAATCCTGTGCTACACATAAAAGGCAGTGGCTACAAAATATTTATTATGGGATATTTTTCTTTGCCACAATAGTTCTGATCAAATACAAAGATTAGCAAGTATTTCATCAATATGCAAATTAATTTCATTGTTATATGTGGTGTGAGATCATTGATTGTATAATATGATGAGAATGATCATCATATTGACCCTTGAAAACTGAAAATATGCACAGTTTATCAGACATTTAATATTCTCCATAAAAATAATTGACACAGAAATTGCATCATTTGTTATTTTCTTTCTAAACACCTCAGAGTTCCCAAGGGAAAGTAGATAATAGCCCAGAAAGCCTTTAGAATGGCAAACATCTGACAAAAGCGAAAAATCAAACTTTCAAAACAACCTGTGACATTTTGTTCATTTATCAACCAACACTTCAGAATAGCAGAGACACCTGGAAACCCCAGAATCAGCCTCCCCAGTTGCAAGGGCTGAAATTTCAAAAAATACAAGTGACAGTATCTAGAGAAGCCCTTTCACCTTCAGTCATTCAAAAGTGCTTGATTATGTTACTCTCCTTAACATGGTAAAGATATACATGTACACTCCATGTATTTCTTATGTTGCATAATTGTATTTAGATTTTAGTGAAAACAGATAGGAAAACATCCTTTCAAGCCATTTTTTAATCCATTCCAGTTGATAACAATATATGGTTCCCTGTCCAAAGCTCTAAGTACACTCCATTTTTAACTGAGTTTGGCCAAAATGTGTCAAGTAACTAAGACTGACTTAGTATCAGGAAACCGATGTGTTTATGATTAACAAATACCCCTGCCCTCACCTAAAAAAAAAATAATAATACATGAGGCAAAAGCTGATTTTTAAAGCCTTGCACAATCAGAGCCCCTTGCCACGTTAAGGCATGAAAACAGGTTAAAAAGAATAATATGCAGTTTCAGAAGGAAGACCTGCTGTGAGTGGCTCCTCTAGTGGAAAATTCCAAGTGTCTCTCTCAAGTGCAGAGCTGACCTCAGGCAGCACTTCCCAGTGACACTTCAGGCTTTGCTGAGGTTCACAGGGTATGTCTCACTCATTCTCTCCTTGCAAGACAAACACTGGCCTGTGCTGATTAGGGGGAATTCCCTGTAAAGGTCTGATCCAGGATTCACCATACTCAACTCGGCAGGGGGCTACAAAGACCTCAAGTTCCACTGAAAGACGGCCGTCCACCTCGCTCTATTTTCCATTGCTGTGTCTAGGAAAGCAGTGTAGCCTAAATTGATAAGGTTCACCACAATTCAGCTTCCTCCTCAATAACATCACCTTTATTCCGGCCTGAGGCCTGCACATGTCCCTGTCACACAACTTCCTGGTCAATACTCCTGCCTTCACTCACATCAGTGGCTTAAGGAGCCTTAGCAAGGGGGTGGTTTGTGAGTTGTTAATCCCATTTTTTTTCAACAAAGATACTTCTTTATCCTTGAATCCAAACCTAAATCAATGTGATCTCTTGGGTACTTAGATAACGTCTTAATTATAATGTCAATTTTCTGGTATCATTAAAAGTGCTGAAAATGAGATCCATACTGTGAAAAACGAACAGCTACTACATACATAGAGAACTATTTGCTTTAGATATGTAACATCTCAGCCTAGCTTTGCAATGATTAAGACAACCTTAGGAAAGCTGTTCAACCATGTGTTTCAATCCTCCATCTGTAAAATAAAAGCAGTATTTTTATTGAAGATGATCATAATCTGATGAACAAATGTTTACAGAAGATTTTCATATAGTATATTGACAGAATAATGCCAAGGCAATCTTCTAAATGAAAAAAGGTCCCTGCAAATTCAGATTGCAAGGAAATACAATGACATTTAACAAAGTAAAAGTTAGAGCCTGCTGTGGCTTGCTTTTTTAAGCATGTTAGCTTGGCTTCATCATACTGTGCAGATATGAAATGATTTTATGTACATAAAATACAGATACTTTATGTCTGTTTCTTCTCCTCTCACTGGGCTTTATATTCAAGTGCCTTATTTGTTGTAACTCATTCATGTTAATATTCTTTCTTACCATCTAGCAGGTCCATGATATTTCACAGAACTGTAGACGTGTTAATGCAGAACTCAGAATATGAAACAGAGAATAAAAGTATAGACAAGGAGTCAAAATAACCCTTATTGTTCTAGATTATCTATATACAATGAAGATGAAGAAAGATGACAAGAGGCAGTGATGAGAGCCATGAATTTGGGAAGCTGTTGAGCAGAACACTGAGGGAATAGCTGTTATTTGGCAAAAGAGAAGGTCTGCCTCTTTGTTTTTAAATTCAAATGATATTTCCTAAACACCAACACAAGGTCTCTAACTGTTCAAGCGATAGCACTGGCTACGGGATGATCCTGTATTAATGGAATTCCCTTTCAACTCTTTTAATTGAAAATGGTTTATCTCATTTAGTAAAGATTACCAAATATCTGTAGCATACATTTTTCAGAATGTCACAAAGATGAGAAACGTTTCTAATAACACTGGGGTCAGAAAATAATAAGCTTTTGACCATAATCAACCTATAGGTCCAGTTTTGCCTGTACTAGGAAGAGTGAAAATGATGTGATAAATCAAAATGTAAGTAAAGAATTGAGCAGCAAATCTGACACTCCTCCTTCTCCCCATTGTCTCTATTTGGCTCAAGGCCAAACCCATTTTGATCAAACAGATTTTCTGTAGATATTTAAATGGACAAGAGCTGATCACATACACACTTAATTTAGAAACACTGCTGATCCACACTCCACTTTTTGGTACAATTTTCTTATGGCTTTAAGGAAAGAATGTCCATTAGTGTGTAAACTGAAAGTGCAGTTTATATGCTGATGTAGTTCACTTTCCAGAACAATTCAGAAAAATTATAGGTCAGGAACAACACTAAGGACAATGAACGTAGATGGGTTTGCATCCAAAACTAACAAGAAACACTGGATTTTTAAAAGACCCAAGGGGCTCTTCCCCTCCATCTTTCTTATGCACTGTCTGTTTAAGAAAACTAAATTAACAAACAGAAATGGCTCACTGGAGATCAGAGGTCAGGTGCTTCCATCCTCTGGGTAAACAGGATATTTCAATAGAATGGAAAGGAAGGAAAATCTTTTCACTTTCTCACTATCTCAATGCAGTTAGGTGGTAGTACAGGTAGTAAATGAGAGATTCAATTCCCTACAGTTTGAGGGTTGACCAGAAAAAGTCCTTTGTGAAAAGTGGAGAATGTCATACATAAACTGTACACCAGTGGCTAAATTCAGAGTTTGTCTTGTTATTTGCTGCTTAATATTACTGTTGTGACATACTGAAAAATGTTTTCCCTATTGTACCTTAGAGAATATATCACCTAGTCTATTGCAATCAAATGAGTTTTCAGACCTCTGCCAAGGTCTTCCAGATTATTAGAGGAAACAAAATGGGTTATTGGCATTTAATTCAGTCTTACTCTTTTACAGCTTCCTATCTGCCATCTGTTAACTAAACCTGAAATCTTAAATGCTGCTATAGATTCAAGGTAACTTTCCACTGCACCCAGATGTCTCCTTTGAAAAGATGTTACCCATTAAGTTGCTACCAGTTCTGTTCTAACACATTGCAAACTTCACCACGAGTTACTGACATGTCATTGCTGTGCACACAGAGATTTCCACGCATAGAAACACCTACATCAGAGTATGATGTGTCTGTTGTAAAATACTGTGCTGATTCATGGGCAAATCAGCATGATTGAAACCATTACACTCTTAGCTCATGGGCCTGGCAGCTATCTGGTTACTTCTTCAACATTAAATACAAGAACAGGCTAACCTTGACCCTGGTTGGGATTAAAACTTGCAGCTGCCACACATTTTGATAAACAGAAAAACTTCACATTTCTTCAGTCTCAGTTTGAGATCCCTCACAGATCTCTGGAGGGGAAAAATAATTTTAGCTGAGATGAAAATTAAACAAGGTTGTCAACCTTTTTGCACTTCTGTAAGTACCACAAGCAAGCACCCCTTGCAAGGATAAAATGGAAAAACTTATTGAATGTGAAAACAGTTTTCAACTGGATGGTGAGAATAATTTAACAAGTGTCACTTTGGCTTTTTTAGACTTTAACAGGCAGAAAGCATCTTGTTGACTGAAGATCAATCTAATTCTTTCAGATAGCTGCCAAAGTCACAGGACTCCCCTAGCATAAGGACACACCAAGAATCTCATATAAAAGCCAACACAGTGGAGTTAATCTCCTTTCCACTGGTTCAGAACAAAACAATTGCCACTTTATTGGATAAAATGGCTATGAATAGATGTTGTGAAAACTAAGTCTGAGGCTATCCTGGGGAGAAACTTCAACATGGTATAAAAACGGTTGTACTTGGCAGCTCCCTTTCAGAACCCTCTGCTCACTACTGGAGCCACTGCCTCTCATCTTTGAGAACTCTGTGCCATTTTGGTTATAAATTTCAATAGGGCTCCAGAGAGCAGGTCACATTCACTGAGAATTGCAGATTGAACTCAAATCTCCATTATAAACATATCTTTTTAAATAATATCTATATTTTTTTATATTTAATATATTTTTGAGGTCACTAGCCAGTTAACATTTAACAGTCTTTCCGGAGCCAAGCTGTCCTGGGTTTGGATTGCTCTCTGACTAATGCCAGAGGCAGGGATGCCCACAGTTCTTGTACTGCACCAGCCTTCACAGAGCAGCTGGCACGAGCAGCCCTGCACAACGTAGGTGAGACAAGTGGAGTTGCTCACCACTGGGTGCACTTTGCAACCAGAGCTGCACCAGTGCCCTTAGGGATGCTCCAGGCTGATACCTGCTGCCCCCGCAGCTCACCTGGTCCCCTGCTCGTGCTGTGCTGCTCTCCTTGCCCATCCTGGGCACTGCCAGCTGAAGCAGCTCGTCACTGTGCTCATGACCAGAGCAGCTGGGTTTGTTAATGTTCCAAGTTTTCCTGCGGCTGTGGATAACAAGAAACAGCTGTGAGGTCTAACTAATATTAGTACTGCTACCAATGCAATCTAAAGTTTATTTTTGAATCTTCAGAATTAAACGAACCAACATCTGAGGCAATTTCTCATTGATCTCTTCTCAAAACCTGCTGTCCATGAAATCCTGTGCCTTCCTCAATATAAAATCATGCTTCATTGGGCAGAATATCAATTCCTACTAATCAAGGTTTTCAAACACCGGGGCAAAGCAGTTTTATCGTCCTTCATTTCCTCATTACACTGAATTCAAAGTAGAAGGGCACAGAAATGTTTCCAATGTCCTTCTATTGCCATCTGGTGCTCTCATCATGTAACCACACGTGTCTTTTAAACCTCAATCCAGCCTCCCAAGCGTCTGTAGGTCCATGGAATATATCTGGGAGGACTGCAAAATCTCCCCATAAACTACATTCACTTTCAGCAGACTCAAATTTTCAATTGGTGGTCTGTTGCCCTGGGAAAATCTTACAGGTGAGTACATCAGAGAACACTGATAAATCACTGTATGCATATCCAAATCCATACCTATAAGGTGACATTTACACACACTTTGTGTGTGTATCGGTGTAGCAAGTCACCATATATCTAAAATTCACCTGCAGGCTCGAGATGGAGACCAAGCATGCAGCTTTGGTTTTTTTCCTTTCTAAAACATTCCCCTCCCAATATTCTGGTAACATTAATTCAGCTACAAAAATCATTAAATTGTCTTAAATACAATGAGATATTTTGGCATGCCTTTCAGATATCTTCTGAATTCTCTACATATAAAGTCTGTAATTTTTTAAGGTCATTCTACTACCTTGAAAACTTTTTATATTTTACACTCAGACATCTATGATTCTGATATAAACTGTGATTTATGAAGATGAAGCATTAAGAAAGTTGGTCTATATTGGGAGAGCTGGGATTTTGTAAATTGCTCACCAGTTTTGTAAATAATCACGTTGTATTTCTCAAGTTTAGTGTTTTAGGAACGGCTCCAAAACCCGAGTTATTTAATGAATCTTTCAACTTAAAACCCCTATGGATCAGTACAGGTTATCCTCAGTAAACTGCATGATCTTATAATCAGGCTGCATCCCAAATTTCAACCATTTTTCCCTCTGACATTCAATCCTTACATCACCTGTCCTTAGGAAGCATGTGAGAATAAGGATCAGAGAGGATGTTTTTGCAATATCATTTTCTCTGACCCTTTTCCCTGTTGCTCTGTTAGCAGACATGGAAGGGACAACAGAGGTCAAGAACCTCTTCTAGGACAGCTACCACACGACAAGAATCTGTCCATGCAGAAACCCAGCTCTGTCTGGGACCTCTCCCTGTGTATTTGTTTGTTTGCAAATCCAGCCTGACCCAACAACACCCAATCTGCTTCTGCCCCTCCTGGCATCAGCGCTGCCTGTCTTTGGGAAGCAGTTCCTTTTAGTCTTCCAGTACCCACTTTGCTTACTTGCACTATCCTTATTTGATAAATAACAAGACTTTCCTGAAAAAGAATATTGTTCCGCTTTCACCTCTTTCCCAAAAGACAACAGTTCACTTTAAAACCCCCAGATATTCTGAAACATTCTATTTTAATGTTTTGGTGCAGCTTTGACCTGGTCTAAAACAATACATGTTGCTTTCACATGTTTTTTTCAACCTTTTTTTACATGCTTAATGTGTCTGAAGTTTTTCCCCAGGTTTGCTCTAAAGTAAAAATTAGTTTATTCTAAGCAATAGCTACCACAGTAAAGGTAACAATAGCAAGTGATATACTACTAGTGTCTGTAGTGAATCTGAATTTCACTGCACAGACCTTTTGTCATTTTTCAGGTGGTTTCTATAGCATCTTTCCTGCCCCCAGTTCTGAAACCAATGTGTTTCATTTCTCTCTACCACTTGTTTGTTTTGTTTGGATTCTTCTAAGGACCTTTAGGACATTAGACTTTTTTTTTTCCTTCTTTTTCTTCCCAAAGGCAAAATCTTACCACATATGAAAAATAGTTCTCTAGAACTTTAGAGCTTATTTATTTAAACTTTAAAGATACCTGTTCACTAAAGAATTCTGTTAAGGTTCCCCTATCTATTAGCCATTTCTTTATTTATAAGCCTTTAATTTCTTCAGAACTTGCTTTACTTTATTGATCAAACAGACAACTTTGGGACAGATCCAAAATTCTCAGCAGAGTTACTGCAAATGTCTTCTAGACTCCACTGGGTTTTATGTCAAATTCTTGATAATTATTTATGGATGTGTTTGGTCTCCAGAGACTGACATTTGAAATTCTGCTACCTACTAAACATTATAGATTCAAGAGACATCAGGCAAGCTAAATACTGCTCCATCCTTCTTCCATCTAAACCTCAACTTTCAAGCTGTCATTTTCCCAAAGCAGATCACTGCATGCCATACTCACCGTGCCATGTCTGAGGTATTTTCCTTACAGCAGTCACCAGTCCATAGTTTATCTATTAGCAATTCATGGAGAGACTTTACACCTAGAGCTTCTACTGAGATAAGAAGACTCTTAGTACTCTGTAACTTCAAGAGTCATTCACACAATCTCCTTGACCCACCAGCACAGAGCTGGCTACTTTCACAGCTTTCACTCACCTCAGTGAGGTTGCTCAAACCTGGGCTGGAGGGAATACAACAGCAAGTCTTTCTCAGCAGTCTCTCTTGAAACTCTCATACTCCGTATGAAATGTTTTGTTGGAATTTGTACAAAGTGCTCATTGGGGCGTGGAGAGAGCCCAGGTACCTCTTGGTGCAGCCCTCATCTCAGGCACGTGAGCAGCAAGCGAAAAAGCATCCTCTTTCTACAGCTAATCCTGCTCATTTTCATCCCAAAATTTCAGCTTTCTCCTGAATCACACACATTAGGAGCACTAATCATCTGAGGTTTGCTACTGCCAAAAACTCTGGGCTGCCCTGGGGGCTTGGTGTAAGCAGCGTCTCTCTGGGAGCACTCTGACAGGTGAACAGACTTCAGTTCAAAATAAAATGCATAAACTAGCAGAAAAAAAAGCTTTAACATTGTCACAAGAACAAGCAAACTTAGGGGAAAAAAAGATCATATTTTCCTACAGCAACCTGCCTGCTGAATGCAGTAATTTCTTTCTTAGGTTCTGTACAAAATGTAGCCATTTCACAAGCAGCTGGGTCACAAGATGTTTCTGCCCGGTATCGCAGGTTGGAAGGCAAGAGATCAAAAATGCCTGTCTTTGAGAAATTATTCAAATCATCTTGGAAGGACCCTAGAGTGCACTTATTACTCCAAGTGCCAAGGAAATCTTTTTACTGTGTCCCAGGAACTAACACTTGTGAAGCCAGTGTTATTTCTCCTTTCTGGACTTTTCATTTATTTTACAGTGAAGTCCTGAGATTGGGGTTTTTTTCCATTGCTCTTTATATTTTTGGCCAAAATTTTACAAACCAACACTAGATGGTGCTTTCTGATGAGAAAATGCCCCTTTTTCTTTAAAACATCCTGCTGCACTTTTGGAGAGCTGCAGCACTAGAACAAAATATAATGAGCATCCCTATTGTGGCAGGCTTTGAAGAGCCACACCATCGTTTTCTCGGCACTTGTTTTCTTTCTGAGGATGGCAAACTCATTACAGAATCATTAAAGTGTAAACCACCGAATAAAATTAAGTTCCGAAATGCTTCTTTTTACATTGTATAAAACTTGTGTTACAAAGTTAATACACTTTGCGCATATTGACCCACCAAATCAGTGTTTGTAGTCATATGTAGCACATGTAAGGTATTTTATTTCTATAGATAGATATATTTAACGTTTTTATTTAATTACGTATAGATTTTTTTGTTTATATGCATAGTGTAGTCAATATGAATAAATAAAAATAATCTTCACGGCAAGTAACAGCTGCTGATACTACGTGGGAAATAAGAAGGGAAAATTATGCTCTTATGAATTAAAAGCAGGGATAAATAGCCTACTGAAAATGTTGAGATAAAATAATTAAAATTGATTTTCTCATCTGTGTTAAAACAAAGTTAGCTGTAGTTTGCTTTGACCAGTGGCTCCTGATCTGTGGATATATTCTTTTTTGACATTTTCATTTGGTTCAAAGGAGCTCACACTGTAGAAGAGATATTGTGGTCAAGGTTAACAAAATTATGCTTTAAAAGAGCTTACTTCTTAACCTGTTATACATTCTTAATAAGTTCATAAGCCTCATATGTGTGTCATTTTTAATTAGATTAACAAATTATTTCCCAATAGTGGCTCAGTGTATTCACTCATTATGTAAAACACTTAGTAGTTAAATAAATATGATGACCAATTATGACTTTAATGAATCTGTGCTGTAAGTTATCAGACTGATGAGTCGGACATAGACTGAACATGAACTAATTACACCAAGCTAAAGAAGATGAGCTCAATACAGCAGCTAATCCTGCAAGCAAGGCAGTCACCAACAGTCAGAGATGTGCTTTCCTCTCAGAGGAATGCTTTCCTCCTCAGAGATGTGCTGTCCCCTACCTGGGGACAGACAGCGAGTGACATTCCCCCTGGGAGCATTTAACTCTTCTCTCTGCAGGAACCACGGCACTGCTCAAAGTTTTGATTCCTACAGATTTCCTCACTCCCTCCATAGCTACACATTTATTTAACCGGGATTAATTGGCTGTGCCTGGAGCGAAGCGAAGGCCTGGTTCTGTCACCCTTGCTGAGGCAGAACACCCTCTTTGATCTACATAGACCCACACCTCCACAGGAGTGTCTGCACAGCACGGCACCGCACCAAAAGGGTGCCAGAACGGAGCTGTGAAGCAGTGGGAAAGAAGTCTCCTTCTCAAGACTCAAAAGAGCATTTTGCTGATTAATTTTATCACATTCATTAATTATAATCTGTAAGTTTATAAAACCATTGTAGAAAACCGGTTTTGGCATTCTCTGATGGTTTAATATTTTATCTGATAGCATGAAAATTGAGCATGGAAAAATTAAAGAGAATTTTATCCCTCCATGAATGTAAACTAATGGGATACAGAATACTTGAGAACTTTTGAAAAAGTGGGGTTTTCCTAGCAGCACCTTCTGCAAAGAAAAATGTGTGCACGAACATGTGATTCTGACTTCATTTACATTGTCATAAATTAAAAGAGGCAACAAATCAATTACATAATGCAGAGATTTGAGAAAAAGTGTGAAATATGCAATTTACAGCAGTTTCTCTATAAAATGGTGCAGCCCTAAACTTAGCCAATACAAAGACAGAAGAAAATAACATTGCATAGAAATAATTAATCTTTCTCCTTCACTCAAAGGTCACATGAACCAAACAAGCCAGAGGAACATCATGGACGTTATGATCCAGAAGTATAAATAAATATAAATCTTGATAAATAACAATGGCTACAAGCATCAGTGACCGTGGAAGGTCACTTCCCTTTACCAAACATCCAGGTGAACATGTGCAGTGACTCAGGGGAAACAACAGAGTAGCTTCTGAAATGAAAATTCAGCTGTGACAGCGTTTGGGTGTGCCCTTGACCTGTAAAGACTGTAAAAAAACTTTCAGGATTGGGAGAAACACTTGAACTAGACATGTTCTCTGATTTCTTTCCTTTTCCAACCTCGTGTGTTATACCCAAACCACTTGTCAGTCCTCCTGCTGGCCAGTGCTCTTTCCCAGTTTGGCTGACAGGCAAGAGAGGGACAGGGTGCCAGAGCCACAACTTCCTCAGCACATAAGGTGGGACTCAAGTAAAACTATAGTCCACTCTCTGCTTCTTATCTCACAAGTCTGTCTTAACCCATCACCTTTCCACCTCCCTGAAAGGGGGTTAAACCCTGGAACGGGATGCCCAGGGAAGTGGTGGACTGGCCATCCCTGGAAGTGTTCAAGAAATGGCTGGATGTGGCACTCAGTGCTCTGGTCTAGTTGACAGGGTGGTGTTTGGTGAAAGGCTGGACTCGATGATCCTGGAGGTCTTTTCCAACCTTAATGATTCTGTGATTCCCCACATGCTTCAGCTTGTGCACAACAGAGCTAAAATAGAAACAAAGAATAAAGTTATTTTTCTTCAAAAGGTTTTTGTTTGTTTCCATTGCTTTTCATGCAGACAGAACTGCAGGCCACCAAGGAGTTCATACAGATCATTCCTGCTCTTCTTGCTAGATAAGCTCTTCTTGACACAGATGTCAGCACTAAAATACTGCTGTTGAAATGTTTTTCCTTAATTCCATATGGAATAAATAAAAAGTCCAATCATCCAAGAAAGACATTGTCTCATTCACCCTTCATAGTGGCTGCAGCTTTAGACATCTGTTAAAAATCTGGGTGGAAGTAAAAACATTAAAGAAATTGTTTCTAAGACTGAGCACTCCTCTAGGAGGGGTGGAATTACCACTGGGCAAAGGAAGGGAAATCAGTGGCTTACAGCATGATCGCTTCTAACCTTCCATAAACCTGAAAAGAATTTTAGAAACATCCTAAATGGAGGCTCTGTTGGTTGGTAGGTGGGTAAAAACATAGATTGAATTCATAAGCCCCTTTTCAACAGCGTAGAGGATTGATAGATTTTGTGCAAACCCCATGAGTTTCCGGGACACACTTCCTTCATCCCTTCTGCTTTCCAGCTAAATGCTTAGCCCAGCTGCCTGGCAAGGTGATTTTAGTGGAAATCTTTAGGAAATCTTTATATTATAATGTTAGAGGAGTTAGCAAATTTCTCCACCCCTTCTTATTTAAATGTTTGTATTTCCAAACATCATTAGTTTTTAATAATGATCATCTAAATCTGCAGTTCACACTTCTATCTCTTCCTTTTCAATGGCTCACTGCAAGTTTTTGCTATGAAGCAGCTGAGTTCAGGATTCCTGTAAGATTTATTTTTTTATTCTTTATAGTCTTTGTTCTAGTGATGAAGGGGATTTTAAACCAGACAGAGTCCTATTATTCTTAGATTTGGTTAAATCAAGGAAACGTTCAACAGGAATATGTCCATTTTACTCACTATTTCTCAAACCTCTTTTGTACAATTTAATTTATCTTTTTTCTCCTTGAAAGAATATTTTTATCTTGGAATCAGGGTTTTTTGATTCTGAGAGAAGCTGTAATCAGTGGCAATATACATAACTGCTTAACTGATATAAATGAGCCACAGTGGCCACTGTAATGACTGAATATTATTAAGGTTAATTCAGAGCAAAATATTTCAGTTAAGAGCATAGTGGCAAGAGAGCTTCACAGAGGAGAATTTGGCCAAGATAGCAGAAAGTCGAAAGGAATAATGCTGGAATTCACAGAGTGTCCCCCCTAGGTTATTACAGCAATTGAAGCCAAGGAGAATTTTATCTGCTTTCACTAGAGATCTCCCTTATGCTACAATATTGATGAAAAATGAAAAGAAATTGCATCTAAGCACAGAAAGAGATAAAACATCTGTTTGGAAACTGCTGTATCAGATAGTCCATGTTCTGCACCTGGGGTAAGAAGAGAACAGTGCTTTTCTCCCCAAAGTTAAAAAAAAAAAAGTAACTATGACTCAAAATAAAGCAAGGAGAGATCTGATAAATCCACATCAAATTTGTCTATTGAGTATTGGGACATGAGGGACTATCCTACTTGATATAACACATTTTTATCTTCTTCTCTGCTCTGAAGCATTCATTTCTGGTCACTCTAAACACTAAAGATTAAAAATACTGACAAGAAAACTAAATTTAATGACAGATGAAGAGGTCACTCAGGGCAAGAAGTCACCAGGGACAACTGTTTGTAGGGGCACACTTACTATGCAGTGAATTAAGTTTAACATGTGGAAGAGGCAATGATGTGAACAGATGGGGCCCCCTTAGAACAAGAGGAAGCACAGCTTTAGTAGGAAACCTTTACAGAGGATGTCAAACCCCACTGACTTCAACAGTGAATGTCCAGCTCCCAGGCTCACCCGTGAGCTCCTGGGTTGCCAGCAGCCTGTTCCAAACCTCTAATACAGAGGCACGTGATGTAGGATTGACAGAAATAGTCCATCTGCTGAACCCAGCCCCACAAGATCGTTCACAAGAACTCATCTGCCCTCTGCTAGGCCTGTCCCTTGCAGGACTGAATCTGCATCACACCACAGAGAGCAAATGCTGATTAAAGAAATGTTTTATGTGGTGTGTTAGAGGACAGATGGCAGCAACAGCTGGAAACCTGTGCAAAATATGCAATTTGTGATTATTAAAACAGCAACAAAACAACCTCGAGCATACACAGAAAGAACTGCAAAACACAGAGTTAATGATGAGCCCACAGAGCATAAACGTACAAGAAGGACTACTCAAAGGAAGGTCACTTTTGCCAAAGCTGGTCTTCTCAACAGCCCAGTATGACTGGGAGGAG
This sequence comes from Atrichornis clamosus, assembly GCA_013400975.1. Classification (NCBI taxonomy): domain Eukaryota; kingdom Metazoa; phylum Chordata; class Aves; order Passeriformes; family Menuridae; genus Atrichornis; species Atrichornis clamosus. The sequence continues at coordinate 514,937 of WBMZ01002278.1, forward strand.
AGGAGAGAAAAGGACTCACTGACCTGCCTGATGGAGTGCTAACGGCATGAGATTCGTTCAATCACCAGGGACAACCTGTGGCTGACACTTCCACTCCTATCCTGTCAGTGGCAAGTGACTAAAATTGTTTTTCTGGAGCATACAGGAATTGTACTACATCAGGCAAATGGGTTGTTTTAAGCTAGCAACTTGCTTGCTCTGAAGGCAATGAGCCATATCCAGGTCCTTTGACAAACAAAGAACAAGTTCTCTTTGGCAGGGATAATTAGCAGATTATAAACACTATCACAGAAACAGCTCAAGTTAAGAAACTGCACTTTTTTCCAAAATATGGGCTTTCAAACTCATTAAAAATGCTTCTAGTGCAATCTCATGCCTCCTTCCAATCTTATTTTAACAATCAAAAATCCTGAGTAAATTTTTAAAAAGGAATGAATGCCTTTCCAGTTTTCACACATACTCATATTGGTCCCTGAAATTTAAAGGCTGAACATCCCCATCATACACGTGCAGGTTTTTCTTTTCACATCCAAAGCACTGGAATGTCTTCATTAACTTCTTTTAAACATATGAAAAAACCCCAACCAAACAAACAAAACCCTAATCCTAAACTAGTTGGTTACAACAGACATAGACTGCACAAGTATTTAATAAAGCACACATAGATTGGAGATCTGAACAAACAGCAAGGAAGGCCTGACCTCACTGATTGTTCAATCTCCTTTCCCTCATTCATTTTCTTAAATGTGGCAGCTCACAAGGGTAGTGCAGCCTCTGTTGGCTGTGAGGAGTTCTTCCTGGCACAGCAAATTCCAACTGCAACTAGATTGTCACTTCCAAAAAATCATACCAGTCGACAGCAAATACATGAGGAATAGGGAATGGCTAAGGCAACCACATCTGGTAAACTACATCTGTTCCCACCACCTGAGATGGACAGGGCTCTTCACAACTTCACTGCTCTGTCTTAAGATGAATGAGGTGTGCAAGAGTATAAACGAAACCCCATTAAACCATATTCACACTATTAACTAGGTCAGTTTGGGTTTTATGCCAAGAATTTGCAACTGTAAAAGGTATCACACCTGACAACACACACTAACTTCAGGCTGGAAATTTGGGAACTCTTACAGAGGAGATTCACAGAGTTTACTTCCTGTGGCTTTAAGCCATACTTTCCAGTATTCACAATTTCCCATTTCTCAAACTAATACGAGACCAACTGTGCTATACATTAAGGTAGTGCACTTTGTCCATTCCCAAAAACTAAAAAATGAATTAGTCATTCTTTTTTCTTTACTGCTCTGACAAGGCAACAGTTCTACCATGTTTGTTCACTGACATGAGAAAATACACCTGTTCATTAGCAGTTCCCCCTTAACACAGACATACATTGTTCTTTCAGACTACACAATTGGACACACTGATTATTTTGTAGATAAAACTTCTCAACAAAGCCATTTTCTAGTATATTGATTTAGTTTCTGACAAGGTGACAACATTTCTATGTGTGAAAGCTGTTCCTTGGGTTTCTAAAAAGTTATGACAGGTTAATCAGGTAGGAGAAAAAAAGAGGTTTGTAAGGACAACTATAACTTGTTGTACAGATATGTTATGGGAAGGAAGGAGGTAAGAAGTGCATTGAAAGGCACATCAAGCTGTGTCTGTCTTATTTTTAGCTATCCACAAGGACTGTGACTGAATATAGTCATACAAACAAACTCCTAAAAACAACTTTGAAGTAACAGAAAGAAAAAAAAATTACATACCAAGATAAATTTAATATTTCAGAGAAGTACATAGCACTTATTTGTGTAATGGCATCACAATACTTACTGTTATTCTCCTTTTCTTCCATAATGCTGCCCAAATAGAATGATTTTTGTTAAAAACTACTTTTTTTCTCCAGTTCCACTGCAGATGTGGTGAGATGAAGTTTGTACTGAGCTTTTTATAGGTTTTCCCAAGATGTCTCCACTGTACAATTGAACATATCACTAGGGGTTCAAAATCTGCGTATTACTGTGAGACTAAATGTTAGTACCAAAAAGCAGCTGTCATTGTGCCCATTTTCACCAAATTTCATGCTTATTATTATTTATTACAAAATGAAGTGCTATGCCTGCTATTGGAAAACCACTCACCCATACCAGAGAAAGGTAAAACAAGAAATCAGACAGCAAACAGTGCAGCCACCACAGCAGTTGTAAGCACAACTGGGAGTCTTTCACAGAACGAGGCAATACTGGTGATGGAGCTGATTCTCTAGTGCCACCAAACTGCAGTGCTTTGCAGCCAACACAGTAGTCACTTGTTCATATTTGATACAAAAAATATAACGCAGCTAAGGCAAGGTACAGCAATCCCATTTCAGCTAACCTGTCACTTTTATAAACCAAACCGTGGTGCTGCTCACGTTTTGGACACTTCCTGCAAGTACATCAGTGATCTCGGGCACTTAGATTAATGTGTTTGAGTTTATGTCCTCATGCAACCATGCTACACTGACATGATTTATCTACCTGTTCAGACAGGTACCTGCAGCACTGGAACCTGGAGCCCAGCCCACAACTGCCTTTCTCTCGTGGCAAGACTCTAAAACGTGACTGACTGATGCAGGGTTCATTCATTTCCAACTTACTGAAGTTCCTCCAGAGACTGCCAGAAATCTAATTCTGTAATACAGAAAGAAAAATGAAGCACATTACCATGGAAATTAACACATTACCAAACCCTCACGAGTATGACTCTCAAGTAACATCAGATAATTGTTACCATATCAGGTGAAAGTAGCAACAAGAGGGATACAGCAGATACGAAGAAAACAGATTTTGAAAAAATTATTAGTATTCTCTACCTCCTTCAATACTTGTTGATTTGCCCCTTTTTTCTTACAATATTCTGTTGCTTTGGATTACAGTTACCAGGTCTGTGGAAGATTGTTATTTACTTGTGTTTAGTGTCTCCATGTTCAGTCTTATAAAGGATGGGGCTGTGGGGCTGGTAACTGTTTCACTTATGGTTGTAAACAGACAAAAATAGAGGCCAATGACCACATTGTTAACTGTGACCTTAACAGAGGGAGTTTTGCTTAATTCACTTCAGCATTCATTTCAAAGCAAACATTCAATTTTTGCTACCAGAAAACATTTGTAGCAAAGAGTGCCTACTTATTGCTACTCCATTTTGTACCAGTTGCACAGTGCTCTTAAAAGCTCTTGAATTTTTATACCTGATTGGATTTACATTCTTTGAAGTAGAAGGGAGCGCTTGCTTGAGGTAACGTTTGAGCATCATTCAACTTCACTCATAAAATTTACAATGGTAAAGGAATGTGGCACAAAAATAAGTATGTCCCTTCTTAATAGCAGACACTCAGCCTCCACTTGACAGTTTGGGCAAAGGATACCATTTTCTTGGATGCCATCCCTGCGGTGCTGTATCATCACACTGAAATACAGCAAGAGTGGCTTCTGTAGATTGTGCACTAAATCCGTGGGCAGGTGGGCAGATTGTTGCTAATAGGCAATGTGGTTTTTTGGGATGTGAGCAAAGTGACACTTTGCTAATGTTGATAACAGCTCTCGTGGCTGCTAAGGCAGGAGAATGTCCCTGAATTTCCAGTAACAAAGCACACTGCTCTGTGTTACAGGAGCCTCGTTAACTGCACACAGTGACACTGGGAGGGAAATGGTTGAGGGCTCTGTCATGGACTGTCTAGAAAGGAATTATAATTTCACTGTCTTAAATACTCTTGCAATTCCCCCCACAGTAATACACCACAAAGCCTTTATCTTGTTTATTTCTCTTCAGAACCTCTTTAGAATGAATGGGGAAGTCGGGGAAGTGAAGTAGAACATGACTGATCTTCATTTGCTCATGTGCTCAGAAGCACCTTTGGACACCCAAGATTTACTTCACTCAAGGTCATGTTGAAGGCATTTGGTAAAATGAGAAATTGAAGCTGGGTACCAAAAATGCAGCCTTGCCTTCTAGCAGCCACCCACCTCTGAAAATAAAAACTACCATACATTGAGAAACCAAATAATAGTTCAGGTGCAAAAAGAAAGAGAAATTAAAGTAGCAACAATGGATTTATGTAGAAACAGGGGATCACATAGCCTTTGTACCTCAGTTTCTTCCACCAAACTGAGTTCAAAACCAATCTAGATGGGACAACTTACACACATAATATACCATATACCTGCTGAAATCTGTATTAGAGACTTGCTTTGTCACCTAAGAGACTTTACCATGACAAGAAAACTAAATATATATATAGTGCTAAACACAATGAATGTCAACAAAACCCCCTTTAAACCCATCAAACGATGAGTTGAATTTAAATACAGCCCACACATCAGAAACATGTGGCAGGCTGTTTGAAAAAGCACCATACCTTTAGATTTAGGTCATTAAGGATCCAGTCCAGGCGTCATGCAAGATGGCAAGAAATTCTTTAGGAATCCTTAAAATTACAAAGGCTACAATCTTAGACTGCACTCAAATATTTACATGTATAATTCTGAGGTGAGTGTACAACCAAGCACAGGATCTAGACCTAAATACTGCTCATCGGAACAATCCTACAACATATTTTTAATCTTATTATTTTATTCTTAAACAAACTACTCAACTGCAATGACTGTTTTGCTCCATGGTACACTAATATTGCTCAGAAAACACAAAATAATCTAACTTTCACATTTTAATGTCAGTGTCTAGGGTTTGTGAAAGAAGCCATCCTGTAGACTAGCTTTTCCATTGGTTAGAGGAGTCTAGAGGACTCACACTGAGTAGATGACTAGATTCTGAAGAGTCAAAGTGATCATACTGGTGGGGATGATCGTATTTTCAATTTTTCACAAACAAGCAGCACTCTCAAACTTACAAGGTAAAGAGATTCAACACATTTCCATGGAAAAAAACCTCAAACCCCAAGGGCTAGTTTGTGAAAAAATGGAACAACATATAAATAGATGAATAAGGGAATCCATTATACAGAGATGTATATTCCACCTATGAAAGATTAACAGAAAAGTCTGCTGTTTCTCTCCTTATATTGAATATTTATTCTACAGGCATACTACGAACACCACAGCTATAAATTATCTGACTGTAAATAGTGTAAATAGTATGGTAAGACAAGAAGGTTACTATATCTGTACGAAATTTTGTACATATTTATATCCTGGCTGGCACAGACACTAGCAAACACTAGTCTAAATTATTTAAGGTAACATTTCTCGAATTCACGAATATTTAGAACTTATTAGTATGTATTAGAACTTTAATTCAAAGTTTGCCTATCTGCACAGCCTTTAAAAATGTTTTGTTCTGTGCTCCTTTATATGAAATTCACTTCAATTTGTTTCTGAGTGCTTCCAGCTCTCGCTCATTTTAAGTGCCAAAGATTTTATTTGAACGATAAGTGAGGAATGGAAATTAACTTAAACCTGCCTATCAACTACGTTATGTGAGAGTTACTGGTCTCGTCTTACTGTTATGGCTATGAAATGTTTTTTGAAAAGAGCAAGCATGTTCTCAGTTGTTCATGAAAGAGAGATCTGTGCCCTATGCAGCTGCAAGTAGAGCATGGCATGAGATTTTTGTTCTTGTGTTGGCTCTGCTGCTGTGACCCTGGGGAAGGCAACCAGCCTCAATATCCCCAACCACACAGCGTAAATATAACTACCTCGAAAAGTATTTTCATTTCCACAAACTAAAAATTATTACAGCAGAATGAACATTAGCACACCTGTCAAAGAGCCTTTCCCTTCACCATTTTGATGGTGGGCTGCAGAGGATACAATAATGGGATAAAAACACTCAAGAGTTGGCTACAAAGGCTATGATGTTGGAGAACAGAACACTGCTCTTCATAAAGCATTGGAGTAAATACTTTTAAAAAACCAACGACTACAGTGGAATTATTTGCTTTCATTAACTTAAACAACTTCCTGTCAAGGCAAATTTCATGTAACAGCTCCCACAAAACACTCCATCCCTCTTCCAGACACACAAGCCATAAGCACCGAGCACAGCTTCCAAGCAGCAGTAGAAGGGTTAAAAGATCCTGCCTAGTTCCTTACAGGCAAGTTTAAATTCATCCTATTGAGCATCTGAGTAATAGCTGCAACATATTTCAATAATTTATGTGTTTGAAAGTGGCTCCATGCAACCCTGTTTTTTCTCAGCTCCTTACTCCTAAAAATAAGCAGTTGTCTCCTGTTTAGTATTTGACTCATTCCCAAAATGATGGTATTTATTTTCGTCCTGAAAAGATAGTGGTTATTTTTGACAAATTCTTTTAAACCCTGCCCTTTCAGAAAGCTCATCTGACAAGAGAGTTTTGTCCACCTGTACCGAGCTCATCTTTTAGTTCTCCAGACTCAGTGTTTGACAGCTGGATCGTTCTTACCCAGAGGAACACTCTGCAAGTGCAGACACTGTCTGGCTCCAGGTGCACTGCGGTTACCGAACCCCAGAATCACTGGGGTGGCAAGTGGGACATTCAATTATTCTAATGGGATCACTTGCTGTTTCCAGTGGAAAAGTCTAGCTGGCTTCTTTGAGCAGTGATCACACACTGCTTTCTTACTTAAACAACTTTCTTTTGCCTGGTCCTTGAAATAAGCTGGAAAAATCCATCACATCCAGCTATTAAAAATTAAGAATATAGCCAGGAACTGCAGGCTTATGACATTTAAAATAGATATATAGAGATACATATATATATATGTATTTGTGCGTATGTTTCTAGTTTAAATATCTTTTAAAATAATTACAGTATAGAATAAAAAAAACACACCACTGCCAGGTGATCATGGTGCTTCCTCATTTCTCCAGTACCTTAGCTATTTATTTGCACTAAACATCAAAAAATGTTTGTCTAGTTAAAGAACCAACCAGTTCTTAATTGGAGCCACTGTGCTTTCAGGTTCATCAGGTATTTAGAATTCAGCTTTCTAAAGAAAATATGTCCCACTGCACGCTTGTTCATTCTGTCCCTCACCAAACTGCTAGCCTACACCTCTTGAAAATTCAATGTACCTCAAACAGATAAGCCTTTATGAATATATTCCAAAAAGAATATGTTTAGTGAAACAAACATTAGAAATCATGTAGGTAAAATGTTCAAAGGTCTAAAAAAGCTTGATGCACCTCTGCCATCTATACTTATGGTTGCACTACTCCCATCACCAGTTTCTCACACAAGAAATAAACTGCTCATCTTTAATCATGTAAAATTCAGCAGACTACTTGCCAAGAGGGGACCTCTTGTGCATGCAGAGATCAGCTCTTTCCACAAGTAGAAATTGCTCCAGACCAAGGGCTGCTTCATTAAAGGGACCTTTCTTTACACGGCAGACCTTGATCCACAGACTTCAGTGTTCCTATTGACTAATACGGACCGAGCCACAGCCAGGGGAAGGGCTGGCAGAAAACTCTCATCCTGGAGTGGATGTCACAAAGCCAGAAGGCAATTTGGAATATGGAATTTTTGCAAATAATTTATTTCCTTCTGTCATAAACAAACTTTTTATTTGTTTCCCTTTAGTGAAAGGAAACAAAACCAGAAGAAATTAATGTAAATTGTAATTTCTGTTATTTTTGGCATGTGTATGAAGTTAGAAACACTCAGTTGGCAACCCAGGAGACAGACAGCAGACATCTGCTAAATTCCTGCAGTTGATCTAAGGTAAGTACAACCCCAGCAAATGATGCTCTTCGAGAACCTTTCAGTCCTGACACGCTTCAGACCACCAAGTATGACACAAAGAACCAGTCATACAGGACTGGAGATCCCAGCTTCCTCATTCCACATCAGGATGGAACAGCCATCAGAAGGGGCATGGATGGGCCTGGAATTAATGAAAGCCCACACTCAGAAGGGTTATAATTTAGTTGCTTGTTGTAATAGTTTGTCCAGAGTTATTGTTGATTTATTTGTTTCAGCTTTTTAATAGGAATAGGCTTTTCATTTGAGAAAAAGAGACTATGAAGTGTATGCAAAGGTCTGGAAAAATCAGGTTTTGCCCTGAGAATGATTAATCCTATGCAGCTGTTCTCCTGGACTATTTTCAAATGTGTTCAAAAAACCTTAAAGATTTGTTACAGAGTGGTGACAGAATTATTTTGCTTGACTAACTTCACATTTTAATGAATTGTGAAAGCCTAAAATTTGAGAGAAGATAGCTTGTACTGATGTGGATGATTAATAGGCAAGGAAGTTTTAAATGGAGAGCACCAACAGCATTGCAAGACACTAAACTCTGTCACTCTTACTCACTCCTCCATTAGTTATTCCTGCCAAAGACTGCTGCATGCTGCTAATTGTCCTCAGAACCTGTAAATGTCCTATCTCATAGGTGTAAAATTGGCCCTTTTTTACAGCTGTTCACAACACAAGAGAAGGTTGAATTAAAAGGTTGAATTAAAGTATTTTCTTGATATCACAGTCCTTTTCAGCTTAGCTTAAAACCATCTTCCTCATTTTCAGTCATGTTCCTCCCAAAACAATTTCTAGATGTTTTCAATCAATTTATCATACTTGCTTTAGCTCTTTCCTTCTGCTAAGTTAGCCCTTAATTCAAGAGCTATTTAAATTGTCTTTAATTTTAAACATGTTCTTAAGCTTTATGAAAACCAATTTGTCATGGAAGTAACATTAGCAGTCCTAATTCAGAAATGGACATAAACACTTGTTTAAACTCTTCGCTTGCTGGGGACGTCTTCCTGAATCAGTGCTTCCATGTTATGCTGTGACATTTTCAAGAGCACTCAAGTAATTTAGCAGACTAAGTGTTGTTCACTGGCAGGCTGGCATTTTTGAAAAATTATGCCCTTGCTGAATAAGGCTGGATTTGGAGACGGTTTTGAAAAGCTTTTGCTGAATTGCAGGCTTATTTGTTTATTTCAGCACAGAAATATGTATTCCATGCTTTCTATTTAATTCCATCTCACATTTCTGTTGGTAACCACAAGCCATCTGCTTCCACCTGCTTTGCCCTCTCCTTCCAACACATAAACTTTCAGTTTATCCCTGAAGTATATTGTCTAGCAGAGGATAAAAAAAGAAGCACTTCTTTTAAACATTCTTTTAACTTGATGTTTTGGGCCTGGTTTCATCCTAAGTGCTGCACATGCCAGCCTCTCACTGATGATGTCCTCCCAGTCGTCCAGCAGCCAGCACTGCAGGGCAGCAGCCCAGAGCAGTTCCCACCAGTGCACACCTCGGTGACGTGCTGCCTCCTCTGCTTCTCTGTGTCACGCAGTGTGCCATCCTGCCTTCTTCCTCTTACCCCCTTTCTAATGATGGCCCTGTAAATGAGGCTAATAACATTAAATTTTTCTACAGTAAGCTGTGTTCTCTTCCAGGTCAGAGTCAATGGTCCTTGTTCTTCATGTCCCTCATTTGTACTGTACTTTCCCAAACACATCTCTCCTATTAGAAAGGAGAGAAATTTAACATCATTCTGTGCTTCTTTCCTTGCCTCAGAGGCTTCTAAGCTGCCAAGACACAGGCACAAAGTTACCTTCTGTATGGATCCCAAATATCTGATACTGAGCCTTTCCCATCCCATCTGCAAAGCCCACAGTGAAATGTAGCCAGTAAAGGACAAGGAAGCATTCAAACTGCACCTTGAGCTCTGACATTCCTGTGCCTTTCACCATGAATTAAACTTTCCCATCTTCAAGCATCTATAAACTTTCCTAATTGACAAATACTGGCAAAGCCCAGGTGCTGCCTGGCACAATTCACTGGTGGCTATACAAACTACATGACCCACTCCTGTGCCAGTCGGATGAACCTCCTGCACTTACAAGTGCTAATTTTCACAAGTATCCTTAATTGCAGGAACATTTTGTAGCTACTTCAGTTTGATATCCAAGTTATCTACCTAATAATTTATATGCTGGAAGGTGCCACTATTATGCAATCAGAGACTGAAAAATTATTTCATGAGATGTAGGTAACCAAAGAGCAAGAATTCAGATGACAAGATGCAGCTGTCTCAATAAACTTAGAGCTTGAAAATTAACCACAGAAAAGTATTAGAGAACACAGAGGTATGTTCAGCTCAGAAACTGATCCCAGATAGGTCCCACTGATTTCCTCACTCATCCACAGAAAAGGATGAAAGTGCCTCATTTGTGATTTTTCATTTAAAACTGAACTGCTCCGTCTGTTCTGCAGCACCCTGTGCAAGAGTCCACTACACACTAAATGCACGTTGAAGATGAAATGGTTCTGGGAAACAAAGAGAAGCAAAATATTCCAGATGGTTACTTGATCAAAAACATTCACCATTTTGCAATTCATTTAATAAAACTATTAAAAAATTAAGCATTGCAATTGAAATAATTATCTGTAAATCAATACTTTGAATTTAAATATATTCAATTATCCAAATGTGATTAGAGTACTTTTAAATTTTAAAATATTACAAATATTCTAAATTACATGCCTATATTTTTGGACATGAAAAGTGTTTCATTTCTCCTCCTAAACACCTTTCTTTTTCATTTCACTGCAATGACTTCAGGCTAGGATGAGTCGCCCTCTACATATTCCCATTTCTTTACTGGCCTTTGGAGAGATGAGTCATCTAAGTCAGACAAATCTCAAGCTGTATAAACAGCACCAATAGGAAAAGAATTTTAAAAAACCCGAAACAAACAAACTCCAAACAAAAAGCCAACCCTTTTTTCCTTTTATTTCATTCTCTTTTCTCTAAATGGAAGCGCAATCTTCCTTCTCTACAGCAGAGCAGTAAGTTCTTGGCACAGGATTCAATTGCATTGTTTGAAACCTCTGCAGTTCAACAAGATTTCATCAGGTGATGTAACAAGGCTTCCTCTGGACCCTGAGACAGTTCAGTGAGACCCCCCTGTGACATAAGAACTCCCAAAACAGAGCGCTGACCATCTGGGACAGTCATTTCTCAGCCAGCGGAAACCAGGCTCTCCTGACGGCACGTTACTGACCGCTGAGTGTCAGTGCAGGGAAAACAAACCCAAAACTAAACAGTGACAGCGCACCTGGGCTTCCTTTGAATCCACAACATCACAGAAACCACCTCAACATTCAAACAAAATATCCCCATCAGGACAGAGACATTTTTACCAGAGCTCCCTCGCTGATTCACCATCCTGTGTCCTAGCCAGGTTACAGTATTTCAGAGATAAAGCATTTAGCAAGGATTATGCACCAATATCTCAAATACATACCAGGTTTAAGAGAGGATTAGAAAATCCTTACATTTCTTTAATAAACTTCAGAGAAAACCACAATCTTTCTGTTAGATTATATAGGACTTTGCCCTAAAAGCAGAAGGACTATAAATCAGTTTGTCAGTAAGATGGATATCATTAAAACAAAACAAACAAAAACCCCACTGCATTCAATATCAAGTGAACATTCAGAAAATAAGGAAAATAAAACCTTCCTGAGGAAGGGTCTGGAATTGAGGAAAAGCTATAAAATGTATTATGACCTACAACCTACGCAGGTCCCATAAGAATAATTGCCTAGAACGTAAACTTGAGTTGCTTTCCAACAACACTCCAGGGGAAAAAAAACCACAAACCAACCAAAAAGCCAACCAGCTTTCTGAAACAGACAACTCTATAAATACCTGAAACACAGAGCAAACTCCAAGTAAAAAAAAAAAAATCCCAAAGAAAACTTCTACCAAGGTAACAAGTAACTTGCACTAAGATTGATTTGAAAGCTAAAAAAGACATAATGGGTGTAATTCATATTCTGGTAAGAGCTCTCTACCTACTTTTTAAGATCAACAGAAGTCAGAAAGAAAACAAAAACATGCTGGCATGAAATACTGGTGTTGCCAAAAGAATTTCACGTACAATGAGTCCTCAGCTAATGCACTTCCCTCCGCTCAGTGAATACTCTGCTGTTTTGAGGAAAATGGGATGAGCAGCACAACAGGAAGCTTTAAAAATTGAAGATGAATACTGAGAAAGTGTTTCTTATTTGCAAATAGCTAATTTGGAAAAAAAAAAGATGTAAAATTGGGAAGTGAGGAAGAGCTGCACTGCATGCAGATGGCTGGGTGTCACAGTCCATAGGCCAGCGAGATGAAAGCAGCACAGAAGCCTTTTCCAAGACACAGCATATCTCCACAAAAGAGGAATTCTTCTTCCCTTTGTGCTGCTTCTTCAGATGTGACTTCACCTTCAGCTGAAACCCATCAGAACCCGCACTCAGGTCTGCATGCTCCCGTGCCTTTTTTGTGTCACCACCAGCAATCATTGGTATGTGGCAGTCAGACAGCATGCTGAGACAGCTGAGTTATTTGTTTTCTTCCTCTTCTGCTGCCTGCACGGCCACACAACTGCTACCACCGACACAGGGAAGGCAGTGCACAGTCACTGCTGGATTAGAGGAAAAGATTGGGCTACCCTTTTCATCAGCAGCTACAGGCTCTTGGAGTGATTTATGACAGCAAACCTGGGAAGTTAGATCATAGAATAACCACGTTTTTCTAATCTTTTCTATTACTTTGAATTATGAGAAACCTGAAACACCCAGCTAGAAGAGCTGCAATAAAGTACACCACAAGCCATTTGGCATCAGTCTTCTGAGACAGGCAGCTCAGTGCATTCACAAATTTTCTGCACAAAAAGTGCTGAATACATGCCATACTTCACTCTTTGGAGTTAATTTAGCAACCAACACAACAGGACATGAATCATGATGCAATTATTTATGAATAGGTTGCTGTAAAACAAAAAGTCAGATTCAGAATATTGATGCAATTAGGCAAAAGTTAGTAACACACAATTATCACAGCATAGCTTCTTAAGTGAAATCAGTAAAGGACACCATAAGAAAAAAAAAAATAAAAAGAAGAAACCCAGAAATACTTGTCAGTCTGCCTGAGTGGGTGCTGCTGGGTTATTAGAATTGCTGACAGCTGATGCTGTGTGCCAACACCAGGTATCTCCCTGCTGCACTAACTGATAAGCTCGTTGCCTCTTGCCATATCATATGATCTCTGCAGGTCTTAGTAAAATGGATCAATCTGAATGGGGTTTGAATTATTTAACAGCAAATTGTGATTTCTCTCAGGAAAAAGGTTCTGAATACCATGCCACAAACCACAACCCAAGCTGGATTCCTCACTTTAGATATATGTGCCTACAGAAAAATACATCAATAACATGAAATATACCAAAACATTTACCCTATTTCCCACTTCTTTACAATGCAGTTAAGGCCAGAAGAAGATGAGAATTTAAACACATTGCAGAAAGGACAGATGAAAACTATACCTGGCCTAAGCTGAGGGGCAAAGAATTACTTTTGCATTTCCCCTTCGATTTTTACTTATACCCAACGAGGGTGACCAGGCTGAAGGAAAAAATACACCCCAAACTTAAAAATGGTTTATGCTGCCTGAGCCATTGGTCAGCCAAATCCTTCCTGTTGCTCAGGACAGGCCATCAAACCCACAGTGTGTTACCCAGGGAGACAAAACAGCACCAAGCCCTTTACAGGGACAGCCGCCCTTCCAGACGAGACTGGAGGCAACAGTTTTGTGCTGCTTTCCTGCAGAAAACCATCAGAGCGAAGGAGTTTCTCTAGAACAAAAGAGCACAAATCATTGTGAAATAACTTCTAAATTCCAGGAACTGACAGCATAAGAGAGGAACACAGAGGGCATATTCCATGCCAGGAATCACAGTTTCTGGCCAAATCTGAGATGTTGAAAAGTGGAAAAAAATCTGCAACTTTAAACAAAAACTTTGATATGCAAATATCAGGGGACCCTAAACACTTCAGCCTAAACTAATTTTAAAAACACAGATTCATAGTTGATGGTGGGAAGGAAAGCAAGGCCTGGAAATACCCCTAAGTTTTCATTTGTTTTGTCTGTTTCTACACTACTTTTGTGTTACCCAAAGCCAGGATTGCCTATTTAGAAATCACCTCTAGTCAGCAGGACCTGTAGGCAGAGGGCTCCCATTTCCATTACAGTCCAACAGAGAGAGCTTTAGGCCAAGAAACGAGGCCACAGCTTGGTGGGGTTGCCCTGCACAGGCCAAGGGAAGCAGGACTTCAGCCTGTGCTTTAGCAGGAGCCTGACTGCTGTGAGAAAAGTGCCTTTCACTGACTGGTTCTGAATCTGTGGGCAAACCAGGGAGCTGGGTGACGACAGAACTGGAAGTGTTTGGAAAATAAAACTGTTGCATTCAAATTGTTAATTCACTATTTGCCTTCTAACTGGTAAAAAAAACAGAAAATGAGCAATTTTCATTTGCCTGCTTTTCCCTTCTCCTCCTGTATTTAAAAGAGAGCTTTGGAAGTCTTTTTCTTCTTTTTACTCATCACAGAAATGCATAGTAAGCTCTTACCATGTTTCTGCATGAGAGCAGAACATGTGTAAGCCTAAGAAAACATTCAAAAGGGAGCTCTGTACAAACAGCAAAGAACTTAGATTCCCTGAACTCATTCATCTTTGTTCTCTTTAAAAGGAAAATCATGAAAGGGAAAGATCTTGATTAAATATATGACATCTGCTCTTTTTAGTTACCTTCTCTGTAGAAGTGATGGTGTGAATGTACACATCATTACTGCAGGATATACAGAGGACTGAATTTGCAAAGATATTATCTTTAATGTGACTAATGCTATACTCTAAAAGCCAGACCAGCTTTCAGGATATGCAGGCTGAAGCTTTGATCCTCAAGGCAAAATACAGCTTGAAACGAGTGATACAAGTTTAACTTGCACAAGTTAATCAATTATATCATCAAAGACGTTTGTACCTGCAACACAGAGAGGGGAGACTCAGCAAGTCATTAGAGAGAGGTAAGGAGGATTTGTCAGAACACAGAGGAATTGCTGGTGCTTAAAGGATGTGAAAAATGATAATAGGGCACAGAACCAGTGTATTTGTCAACTCTCAAATTTCTGTGTAGCAAAATCAAGTTTAAACAGTTCTTAATCTGAATTTAATTTTGAGAACTGGTGTCTGTATTTCAGTGAAGGATTTCTGTGCCTGGAAGTGTCTCTTCTTTTGAATTTCAATCAGTTGGTCTCATAAAAGCCATCATTTGACCTTCCCTCCAGTTTACTTAATTATAGCAAGACCATAAAAACTTGTTGGTTCTGTAAGGAAACTCACAAAAATAAAGAGTATTTTCATATTCCTACGAATAAATTCAAAAACCAGAAATCAAACAAAACTTTAAAGCCTTCATTAAAGATAAAAGAAATAAAAAGAGGGCATGATCTAAAGAGTCCTTTCTTTTTTCAAGCCACAAAATTCCCTGATCCAAAAGGCTAGTATTTCAAAAGGATTAGGAGCATCTACTTATGCCAGTGGGATGCACATGTTTAAAAGATAAACACTTAGGAGATCTTTCTGGAAAGATAAAGTTTTGGAAAAAAAAAATCATTCATTTCATCTTTCAATGCAGAAGACACAACATCCTAGGAGAGGTTTCTATCACAGCTGTTCATTTATCATCTGTTATTGGACAATTAAAAACATTTGTTCCCACTTCTGTGGGGGATGGGAACGCCGAGTAATGCAAGAAACCAGCCTTTCCAAATCCCTTTTTTCCAGCTCAGATTCAGCAGGAAGCTGGAGGTCACAGATCTCAGAGAGGTTGAAGTTTCTGAACTACAACTACAGACTTATTTATTTTATTTTTATGTCAGGGTACTCACATAGTAAAATTGTGTATAACATTACTTAGTGGGGGAGAGTTAATGACGTGAGAGGAAGTGAAGCGTGGAGTTTTAAACCTCAACATTAAGCAGCTCTATTATTAAAATTCATATTTATTCCAATCTTCTGCAATGCTCTTGTGACAGCTCAAAGAACTTTGATCTGAAACAAATTCTTACTTTAAACACTGCTGATCCTTCCGAGAAGGCAAATCAAACGAGGCTCACAGAAGGCTGCAGCACCCACCGTGGTTTTCCCAGAGTGAGGCCCCAGCAGAAACTGCATGTAAAATTTCTACTTGAGAAGAGAAACTGCATGTCAAAGGCAAACACCCACGACAAAAGGTGTACTAGCTGCAAGCTGCAGGTTAGGAGTGGTCTCTTGTGTCTTTGTGCATATGTGCAGAATGAGGCCACTCGGGGGCACTGGATTTAATAACTGGACAGTTATTAAATTAAAACCAAATTAAGTCAGTTCAAGGGAAAGCCACTAACGTGACATGTCTCAACATCCCTTTCAGTGGGGCTCTTGGAGTCACGAACAGTTAAGCTCAGTAGTAAAGATGCTCTCCCCATGTGGATGGTGAAGAAAATAATGAAATTACAAGGTGGATTTTCATGAAGCTTACCTGGGGAAACACAGTCCCAGTCTCAAATACCAGTGAGGTACAAGATGCAGCAAGATCAAAAATGATTAATGAATTAATTGGGTGGTTTTATTTGTATCATGAAAAAATAGTGTCAAGGAAAAATTGGACTGCTGTCTTGGCTGTACCCAGGAAATGAGAGAGGCAGGGCCTGGAGGGGGAATCAGCAAGGAGTTAAGGACATAAAAGTTTCAGGCACAACTTGAAGTTCATCTTAGAACTTCTGGAGACAAATTTAATACTCAAAACATCCTTTCCTTTTCTAGATGGCTCTTTCCAATGGAGGTTTATTTATGCAATTAGACGGCAGGACTCGGGAAACATTTTAATAGGAGCAGCACCTGATGCCAGGCCAATTTTACCCAGATAGTTTAATTTATGGAAGGGAGTTTGGTTTTGGTTTGTTTCACCTCTAGACAAGCCCTGATATATTACTTAGCTCAGAAGGATCCATATCTTATTAATTTCCAAAAGTTGAAAGTTGTCTACAAATAGGGTAAAACTCCAGCCCTCCAAATAATGCCACAGGTTCCTTTATAGTGCTTGAGAAGTCACTTCCAAATGCATATATTGAAATTCTGGCCCCATGCCTTAAAGCTGTTCACATTTTGCTACATGAGAAGCACTGCACTTGCCAAACTGATTTTCTCAGTAAAATGAGAAAAGGCTGAACCATTTTGCCATTAAAAACATGGACTAGTTTCCCAGGTATGTGCGCAGCAGTTACTTGTGTCTCTGGTAATACATTTTATTCATTACAAGCCTGCATTTTCAAGTTAAGTTTGCAATTTGAATAACCTTAATTACTACCTTTTTCTTCTCAAAAAATAGATAAATATGGAGAAACCAATGCAAGCACCACCAACCAGGTTCTGATCTCAGCTAAGTGCCTCTGTGATGCTGGCTGATGACTGGTATTTGAAACTGGCAGTAGCATTTGTCGTGCATGAGGACTGGCAGAAACACCAGCTCATTTGTGTGTTTTGTTTGCTTTTCCTTAGAAGTCTGAAGACACCTGCCTCTTGTGCTGTAGCTTTCAAAAGCCAAACAGCACATGAAAATCCAACGTAGCTGTGTCACCTGTAAGCACCCCCTAATACATGAGCTCTGCTTTTACATCTACTGTCACCTGGAGAGATCAGAGGCTACGTAACTTACAAACTGGCACAGCCACTCAAATGAAACGGCAAGTGGCTGATCCTGACACCTGTTTTAAACAGGATTTGCAAAGCTGCCCCCCACTGACACGCGGGCCCGTTTGAGCGCAGCCGTTTATCAGTGGCTGCAGAGGTGCCCGTGCTGCTGTCCCGCTGCTGCCTGGCACAGCTCTGCTCTGCCAAGTGCTGGGCTCCCCCCTGGCGAGGAGGGGAGCTGGTCTGGGTACCCCCAGATGTTCCTGCAGCAACAGCAGTGATGACAGAGCAGCTGTGCTCTTTGCCTGGAAGTCAATTCATTAAGTTCTAACAGGACAAGAGGTGGAATTGGGAGCCATTCCATACAGCAGGGCCCAGAGACCCTCAGAGGCTTTGGAAGCACGTGCAGTCATTGGTACAGCTTTGGGATGCTAAGGCTGTGCAACAAAGGTTTAGTGGGGAAGAAGATGCTTACGTTTCAAACATCAACACTAAACACCTGATGGTGGTGGAAGCATGAACAACTTTTCTTTATTCCTTTCCTTTCTGAATTTACTTGTACTTTTCAGTGGGGCTAAAAAAAGAAAACAAGGCAACCACTATTCTCCTAAGCTCTGATTCTTTGTTCTCTGCCCCCAGCATCGTACATCCAAATTTCCTTCAACATACCTTCAGCAGGGTGTTCTGCTTTGTTGCAGATGTTCCAAAACACTTCTGTTACAGACAATGCCTGCAGAACACACTGAGATCTTCTCTGAAGGAACACTTGCTACCTCAAGAAAAAAAAAAAAAAGGAGTTGGGGGCCATCCAGGCTGATGTGTGCTGTGTATTTCCCATGGCTCTGTGTCTACAGAGAACATTTCCCAAGGAGGAAGGAGGTTTTTCTGGTGTCTTTTTGAATCAAGCAAACAAAGGATTTCCACTTCATGATCACCAGACATTCTTTTGAGATAAACAGGAATGGATAAAGATCCTACATTCCTTTAAGCATACAGAATAAAACCCACTGTGAGATCCTAAAGGTTTATAAATGAAAAACCATCACCAAGGAGCCAAGAAGTCTAGCTTCCCCTTTGAATACTGCTCTCAGCCTCAACGAAACGCATTTTTTCGTTCAACTTTCTCACAACGTTCACCTAACTACACTTGCCAGCATGCTTTGCCAAATTAGAAAAACTGCTGCAGAAACCATCTGCTTGACATTGCTTACATATAATAAAGTATCACTCAATACAATGTATTGGAAATGTTTGGAGATCTTTACATGGGAACCAAAAGCAGCAGTGCTGACTCAGGCAGATCTCCCGCTGATGTCAGTGGGAATTGTACCTGAAGGAGCTCTGCTGGAGCCGATACAGAGCTTGCTGTGCAGCGCCTGCCGCTGACTGACAGGACAGCATATGGTTATAGTTTAACAATACCAACTGTAATGGAGATGAGAAGGAAATTTTATAGCATTTCTGGCTTGCTGCTCTTTTACAACCATCAAAAACACTCAGGCGATTTGTACATGTCTGCTTGTAACAGCTTTTCCCAGCTTCAAGTGAGCACTGAGAAACTGCTGCAAAGTCAGGTCCTACCTCAACAGCAAGAGTCGGTCTGCTGATGTGAAAACTTGAACACAGAAAGACTACATCTGGAGACTAAAATCAAACTTCATGATTCCTCTACACGTTGTACCACATTGCCTCTGGATGGGAGTGCAGACATTTCAATACCTCCCCAGTGGTTCAATCTGAAGCAGACAGAAAGCCTTTTAGCACAGATTTTGTCAGCCTAGCAGGAGGGATAGGTGTGACAGCTGCTACACCAAAGGAGAGCGGCTTCTCAAACTTGACTCCAAATTTAATTTTATAATGTAATTTTATAAAATTACAGCTTTAGTAAGTCTAAAAGCTGAGTGTCACTGAGGTTATAGCACCTGTGAATCGTGGTCACCGAAGCAGCAGCTCCAGGTGGATAAATCAATTCCCCTCCCTCACCCGAGTTGCAGAAAGGTGAAAAATGGCAATACTGAGAAGGTGAAGAGAAGCTATGATGTGTCTTTGCACAAGTCATAACCACAGTTTAACAGAAGAGATTCTGAACCTTCAATGCTTCCTAGGAAGGGGCCACATTAGCGAACCAAATGCAAAGAGTAGGTGAAATACTTCCTACTGCAACCCACTAATTAGCAGGCACCCGTCACAAAGGTTGCAATTTCGTTGTAGCTCCCAAGCATGTCCAACTAAGTCCAACTTAAGAGCTGGACTCGATGATCCTTGTGGGGCCTTTCCAACTCAGAATACTCTGTGATTCTGAAATTCACTTCCAGATCATGTCTAGAAAAGCCACACTCCTTTTGCTCAGGCAGGGGGACATGAAAGCTGGAAACTATCACATCTATTTTCTGTTTTTTCATGCAATGAAAGGCAAAAGTGGCTGGAAATTAAAAATACAGAGGCAAAAAAGATCTCATGCCAAATCTCAAAGTAATACAGCTTTGTAGTAAGCAATCATCCCCTCAGTTAGATATTCCCAAGGGTGGATCTCTAGGTAGGAATCTTCCTGCATTTAGGCGGCCAGGACAGAAATACTGAGAAGTTTCAACTGCATTTGCTGAAGGAAGATAACAACTTAGTGTTTGACCACTGACTTGGGCAAAAGCCAATGTACCACCACCTTACAAATTATTGCTCCATTCTCTCCTGAAGCAGACAGTAAACAAGGCTTGCATTCCAGTAAAGGGAGCCTGGAGAGCCCGTGTGAGGGACACACCTCCTGGGCTGGAGGTCACCAGCAGAGCAGAGACATTTTGTGAGGAGGTTCTCGGACTACTTGCTTAGCCTCGGTGCTTGGCTCATCCTTACCTGTACTGATGGACTCTGTTTTCCCTACAAACCCTCCTGGAAGAGAATCTAGTTGCACAGGGATGGTTAGGAACAACACTGAAGTATCCTTAACATTCTCCATGGTGCACGCTCATGACAAGGCTTCTGAGGACCACAAAAACTGTACCAAAAAAGACTTTGATCCCTGAACAGAGGGCCCTAGTCCCATATGAAGGAGTGTATCTACCATGCACACTATCACAACACACAACAAAGAAACAGTAAAGAATAAAATTATTGTTCCTGTAAAAGTAGCACTCCTGGAAGTGTTAGAAAAAATATTTGAAAGTTGAAATAAGGATGTTTGGCTTAGAGGAATCATCACAGAAGGGGCACGAACTACAATGCCAATGCAACTGTAAAATAATTAGGTTAATTAACATACAGAGGCACCATTAATTTTCCTATGACATTAATTCCCACTTTACTGTGACATTAAAAAGCTGTTGGCCTGGGTCAAGTGAAACAGTTTTGTCACTGCAGCCATTCAAAGGAAAATAAAGTCTCTAGTTACACACAGCAGAACACTAATTTTAGGAAATGTTTACCTAAAATGGACTTCAGTGGTGGAAAAATAAGGTCTACCAGGTTTGCTCTGCCATTCCTGAACAGCTGCTTACCTTGTTTATGACAGACCACTTGACACAGCTGTTTTTCCTTTCGTGTGAGCTACTATATACTTTTATAGCTCCTTCTTCCTATGTACCTACTGAAACAAAAGGTTTAAATGAAATAAAGCAAGTGGGAAAAGTAGGAAATGTGGATCACAGCTGATTCTTCTCCTTTGCAAGATTAAGGGAAAGAATGTAGTGTGTACCTCTCATCTTAAGTGAAAGCAAGTCCAAAAGCAATTTGATGCTGAAGCAGGCAACACTTACACAGTAAAACCCAGACAAGCAAACATTAGTTATTTAATTTTTGACACCCCTGTGTTACCTTGCCCTCGTTGCTTCCATCTTGCTCGTGTTGTTGTATCCTGTTTATCTCACATTTCTCTTTCCCAGCTGGAGCTGTAATTCTGTTCCCAGGGGTGACTGAGAGCAGGGCAACCCTCTGTGGGTCAGTGGGTTTGCCTGTCCCATCAGTGCACAGCAGCCAAGCTCCAACCTCCCTCAAAAGCACCAAGCCCCAAAGCACGACTCGGCACACAACAGAGGCTTTGTTTGCAGGAATCTGCCCAGAATGGTGTTAAAAGCAGGAGTGCAGCTCTGCTCAGGGAGAGGGGGATAAACCAGGAATGGGACAGGACACTGCCTGTGATGTCTCTCACACACAAACCCAGAGTACCAATTCCAAAAAAGAACTGAACACAAACATTTGCAAAGCTGCACAAGGAACTGAGCTTCCCCTCTGGGCTGTGAGCAGTACTGGGGCTTAACAGTTCACCAAAGCAGATAGGAGTTTTACTTTGGACAGTAGACTTTATTAGAAATTTTCTCCTCATTCATCAGTAAATTCACATTAAAATATGCTGAAGGCAGCTCAGTCTAAACATTTGACATTCTGCCATAACAACGGCTTCCAGTTTAAAAACTAGATAACTGATTCAGGCAGGTAACTCGAAACAGGTAAGAAACGCAAATAGAAAGCAGCATCTTAAAAAAAGGGACAAGCCTGAAAAATTGATACATTTCAGATGGAGTTGGGGAAGAAACCAAAATCAGTCACCCCAAGATGGGAAACAGTTAAATGAGAACTCCACAGACGCTAAACAGATAAATAAACATTATAACCACACATACATTTAAAAAGAAAACAAAGTACTTAGAGTTCATACCACATAAAAATTACAGGTTTGTTCAAATTTAAAAAAATGACAAACTTTCTAAAATATGAATATCCTAAATTCTTGGGACAGTGAAGACTTTGTTATAAACTGCAGAACTTTGGAGGGACTAGATTTGGTCTTGAAAACAATGAACTACACCTTACTGTTACCAGGTCTAAAAAATGATCTGACACATACACCGCGTTTTTCCCTCTCATGTTTTTAAACCACACACTCTTCTAGAAAATAATCTGTTTTTTTTTACCATTAGAACTTTAAGATATTATAGACCTAATTATGTTGAGCGCTGAGCACTCAGAACTCTCAACAACTCTGTACACCAAAGACAAGGTTTAAATATTTTTCAAAAGTTACTGTCAAGACTTTTCTTTTGCTAATTTATTTTTATTTATTAGAGTAAGGTGTAGGAGAGAGAAAGAAAAAAAAAATCACAATACTGAAGAATGCTCTGTCCTACAGGACAGTGAATCTTGCAGGTCAAATTTTCTATTGGCATTTACCAGAGGCAATCAAGATAAACCAATGTATGAGAGATGAGAATTATAGCCTTCAGGACTGTAAACACAACAGGCAACAGATAACACATGAACCTCAATCAAATCAATGTTTTCACATTCTTTAGTAGTCCCCCACAGTGATCTGCTTTCACTGGTTCCGAAAAAAATATATATTAAAAATTAAATAACACTTAAGTGTCCATCACAAAGATTTATATTTTGCTGTAAACAATTTTCTGCCATTTGCATTGATGTAGTTCAATGTGAGGCCAGAGGGTTCTAGATGTCTTATTGGTACTGTAAATAATTTTTCAGAGACAGAGGCAAAGGTAGAATTTCTATGTCATGCAGGCGGTCTCTGCCAAGAGCAAAACGAATTGATCTTCGGCACAAGTCCATTAAAGGCAGGGGTTCCGCTGAAAAAAACACAAGAAAGAAAAAAAACAGTTAATTTTTCAGCATCTCCATTTACAGACAATGTTTTATTTATTAACACAGATTCTGCATTCTATCGAGCAATCATAAAGATAGCAAAGGTATTGGGAAAACTCTGATATCTTGAGGCAATCGAGGTAATCAATACAAGCCGAGGCAGAATTCTATACATTTCGTCCATAATCAGGGGCTGCAAGGTTTCACACTGAGCTTCCTTACCTGTGAGGTTTAAAATAACAATGCCAAACCACTCTTCAGGCTTAGCAAGTCGCAGCATAAGAAGTCACTGCATCTCCAGATGCCAAACAAGACAAAGAGTTTGTACTGTGTTTGTAACACAACACAGGTCATGAGGTGATAACGTGAACTACCCTGGCAGCTCCTGACCTTCACACCCCAGCTCCTTCTGCGCCTTAGGAACTGGAAATGGCACTGAGGGGTAACCAAACTTCTCAGCCAACACTGCTTCTCCTGCAACACTCTCTTAGCCTTTCTTTCTAGGAAGTTCATTGGAAGAAAAACTAAACAAAACACCCTCAAAAATCTAGAGGAAACATAACCTTTTCCTCCATTAATAAATGAGGGGAGGAGGATTTGGCTGACGGGAAGGCAGGGTGTGTGTTCTCATACACAAACACCCCCAAAATATATAAACAACATCTGCAGATGTTCTTAAGTTTAACTTAATAGAAGTGACTTAAGTATCTGTCAGAAATGCCTGGCTGATAGCACTTAAGACTGGAGACCCAAACACAGGGATCTGCAGCATCTCAAACCATCTCACCCCTATATCCCATCCTAGCCTGCAAAGCTCACACAGAAT
Source organism: Atrichornis clamosus (assembly GCA_013400975.1). Taxonomy (NCBI): domain Eukaryota; kingdom Metazoa; phylum Chordata; class Aves; order Passeriformes; family Menuridae; genus Atrichornis; species Atrichornis clamosus. The sequence continues at coordinate 538,838 of WBMZ01002278.1, forward strand.
TGCAGGAACATCATAAAATTTCCATCTAATAGTAGCACGAATGATCTCTGTGATTGCAGTGCTTACAATGGGAATGCTTTTGCCACAGGAACTGGCATAAAGCAGAGAAGTTTTGTACCAGCTACAGGCACCTTTAAGAATTTCAACCAGCTGGATTTTGTAGCACATGCTGGTTTAAAAAGGTAAGAGCTTAAAAGACTATAGGAAACTCTTCCTCTTTACATGTTAAAACCATAGTAGCCTTAAAAACCTTACTTGTACTTTCAAATGGAGGGGGAAAAAAGTATTGTGCCTATACTGTAGTGATAACCTCTTACAAACTTGACAGACTTCTTACAAGTGCTGAACATTGTACAGCACTCTGTGGTTTTGTCAAGACTTCTTTTATGTGTCACGTGCAGATTTACACAAATTATATTTGTCTAGTGCAAGGTGCCCCCCACGGCAGGGGGGTAGAATCAGATGATCTTTAAGGTTCCTTCCAACCCAAACACTCAATGACTCTATTTTATGATTCTATACTAATCTATCAATCCGTTAGCTGATATTATTTGTGAACCTTCTTGAAAAAAAATCATTACAAAGCACAAAATATCCAATTTAGGACTGGTTTTATACGCTATAATTGTCTGCTCTGGTGACACTCCACTGACTTAATGGATTTTCCATCATTTATCCCGGCATCACATTTGATTTGTGTGGTCCATGGTTCACTACGATATTTCCCAAAGTGGCTAGGAAAAAAGCTTAGACAGCATTCTGAGAGACTGAAAAGGTTTTTTAGCTTATAACCACTTCAGTGACTCAATATGGAGTCCACTTTTTAAAAATACACCTCATTGATAATTTTACCTATTAAAGATTACAAAATAAGAGCCCTCACATTCCAGTAATAAAGCAACATTTTCTATACATCACTGATCCTAGTTTTCATTTTTTCCATACCAGAATTATGAATGTTAAATCTTAAGGGAATGAAGCTGTAAAATTCATTAACCAGGATTAATAAGCAGGAACTAAAATAGCTCATGAGTTCTGGGACACAGAATACAGCACATCTTACAAGTCTTGTACTATAAACAACAACTTTCTGAGTATCTTCCCAGAACCTCTGAGGTCCCATTAAGAAGATGTAAAATGAGGACGAGGAATGTTTGAAGCCATTAACTGACCATGTGGTCTCTATTTTTTTCCTAGACAAAGGAATATGTAAAATGTAGCCATCTGTGCAGCCAGGCACAGAGTTAATCCCAAACTTCAAAACACAATTTAAGGAAAGGTTAAATTATTTTTCAAGCTTGAAATGCTAAATGAATGTCTCCTGTCTCACTCCTACAGGGAATTTTCAAATGCTGAAGAAAATGCCCTCAAGTGTTTGCAACAGCTGCTAAATTGCACACACGAAATGTGTTTTTGCAACTTGAAAATTGAAGTATATTCTTTTTATTCTGCCCTACAGCAGTAGTTCAAAACTACAACAAAATCGGAACAGGTTAGTCCTACAATACTAAATAAAAATTATGTTTTCTGGGGTGCTGGCTCTAAGAACTTGAGAAAAAATGGTAACAATGGCATTTTAAGTTAAAAATGTATGGAGCTGTGCATTGTCCTAAATGAATAAAATTAAACTCGGAAAAAGAAATAATCTTAAATATCAAAATAATTTATGGGACAATGGTAAAACTCTAAAACTAAACACTGACAATTTTCAGGCAGCCTAACTCAACAGAACCATTATTAAATACTTGGTTTGTACCTTAATGTGAGCACTCCCCTTTCACCACATCTCACAATTTTACTACAAATTTTACAAGGCAGGAATAAAAGGACCACAAGTAACCAGTCCTTTCAGAGGGGAAAGGACTGGTTCAACCTGAGTGTGTTGCCATACACCCCACCTGAAATACACACACACACAGAATTACGTATCCAAAATACCCTACAGCACATTCAAACGTTCAAACAGTATTTCCAAAATGCTGTTTTCCATTCGAGATCATACAAATAATGCTGAGAAGAGTCTAATAATGCAAGAGATGGGACGACAAATACTCTGAAGACACATCATTAGCTTTAACTCGGCTACTGAAAATGCCTTTTCTTCACAACATTAAATATTTCCCTTTGAAAAACTTTTAAATTCAGGCATATGAAGTGTTTGTCAGAACATCTCACTACTTATAATGCATATTAGGCATACTAAGAGTTGTATTTTTAGAATAACCCCCACTAGAATGGAAGTGGAGCATTCAAGGCCCCCAGAAGAACCTGAACTAACCATTTTTCCAAAGCGATGTGAACGGCAGTAATGTTCTTGCCATTAGTAAAAGGAGGAATGAATTGCTGAGCTGGAATGCGAAATTGCAAAGAAAACATGATTGACAAGAATGGCTCTTTGTACTGAATTCCCAACTAGGCTAAGAAATCCAAAGCAGGACACTCCAGGGCAAGGGAGCAAACTTTGCACAGGAAACCCAGCGCTTCCTCTCAGCTCCAGCAGCACTTAGAGAGAAAAGTGCAGCGTTTGGGGAACACAGCTCCAAGCCTGGGCCAGCTTCAGTCTCCTTCCTGAACTTTAAGGAATCACCTTCTCATTTAAAGTTTACCCGGAGACCTCTTCACCCAAAGGTAGCTCCTCACATCTGCGACATTGCAGAAAATTATTTTTCAATAGAAAAAAACAAATAAAAAAAAAATACTGCTTAATTGACGTGACACAAATTCATGTGTCTCCCAGTTTTGTACCAGTAGTTTTAAAAAAGGCCCATTTACAAACCAAACAAACCGGCCAACTTCTGAACAGGAGGGTATCTGCACAGGCCCACCGGGCTCACAGGTCCAGGTCCTGCACTGCAAACCTTCCTTTCCCGACACTCCGGTCACTCCCAGGGGGACACCCCCGGGAGCTGGGTAAGGCACAACCACAGCCACTCCTCTCACCCAGAGCTGCATTTCACCAAGTGGGCTATGACAGACCTTAAACAGCTATTTAACATAAATAGCTAATAACTTTAAACTAGCTTAAATACGTATTTGGTTAACTAAATTAATTAAAATAGCCATTTAGTAACTATTCACCTATCAATAGCACAAAATAGTTGTATTATTATATATCTAGATATATTCATTCTAGAGGTTCCACTGTTGGTTTAAGGACAAAGGCAAAGGAACGTTTTAACCAGACACAGCCCTGAGCTTGTGAGCATTTCTCCAGTGCACATACATTTTTGAGAGCAATTTGCACATCATTACCAGCTGAAAAGTTCATTTAGCTTTGGCAACCTGTAGTTATTTAACAATCTGGCACTCCAGCAAGACTGCCCCATCTCTGTAAACAGGCTTTTGTAGTTGAGATAAAGTCATCCAGCATCTGGTAACACTAAATGTTATTAACTGTAATGTTACATAAGGCTCATACAAAACAGAGTAACTCTTAGCACACAACACTTATTAGCCAAATGACAATACTATTTTTTAAAATAAACTTTTAAAGCTCCAACAGCACATCACATTCATTGCTTTCATTAATCTATGAAGAATGTATTTTATCTCATGTTAGAAAAGCAGAGAGGACTGGGAAGGGGGAAAACCACAATCAGAGCAAAACTAAAGCTGGGTGAAAGACAAAGGAAGGTTTTGTAAAAGTCGATGTGACCAAGAATTAAGAAATTTTTGGTTTTAGTTATTTTTATAGACATACCTAAGACACCAGGCTACCTTATATTTTGATAGCTTTGGCCTTAAACTTATTAAAAAGCACTTATAGTCAGTGATGCATGTTACTTTGTCCAACTGCTGAAAGGCAGCTTTAAAGTCATATTAAAAAAAAAAAAGGAAATAAAAAATACAGTGTTAGAAGACAGAGATGAGACTGCAAGTCGTTAAATAAGTGGAGAATATCTCTCCAGTCTGAACTTTGCTTTCCCCACAAGGGATTGAGCTGAAGCCACAACGCCTCAGGAACGGGAAATAGAGTAACCTCTTGGAGAAGTGCTACACGCCTGGGGCACAGGCAGGAGTCTGGATAGCAGGACAAAGCACGATGCCACTGTTTGTATCCTAGCTGGGCACAAGGTTTTCTGCATTTTCCCAACTTTGTGGCTATTGCTGGTTCCCCTTCCTGCCCTCGACTCCTTACTACCAGTAAGTCAGCAGCACTCTGCTTCTGCCCTGCTCTGCCTGTCCCTGTTCCAGTTTTACCTCATCCTTCGCCAAGCTCAATGAGCATCATGATCTTCGGAACTACGGTGTCCCCAAAAGTCTGATCCTAAGTCATGCAAAAGGGATCCAGTACGGACGCGAGACAAGTCCTGCATTGTGCGTGTTCTGGTGAGCCTCCCATAACCAGAAAGCAGGAAGGGAAAGGGTCTCCATGGCTTGTCAGCACCCAGCTACCTGACATCTCCCTGCTCTGGTGGACAACCCTCTGTCCCCCACCAGGGCACCCAAGTCCCCACCAAGTGCCCACCGCACTACAGACTGCAGCACGCTTTTGTCACATCCTTTTTCCTGAATTTTCACCCTTCCTCCAGGTATTAAGACACCTGCTAAGAGGTAACGTGGCCTGAGTGTTTCCATTAGGGTGATTTAGAGCATACAGAAGTTTGTAACTACAATTTAATTATCACATACAATAAGCATACAAATATATGTAAGCCAGGAGTTTTCCTTCCAACTTTTCTGTCAAGGCTTAATTATTGTTTTAATTTTACCCAGTACAGGCCAAATTCTTTCCAACGCATAATAGGGTACATAAATACACCCCCTGTGACATATTTATGGCTTCCCTGATGCAACTGACGGAAAATTTGAGTTGTGTTCCTCAAATGGCACAATCTAGAGAAAGGAAATTGCAAATAATATATTAAAGAACACAGGCTATGACCAGCCATAAAAAATGCTAATAAATCTCCTAACAGCAATGAAAACTCAGACAAAGGATAACACTTATCTATTTTTCCCACAGATGTCTTTGAGCTCTGCAGCCTAACCCAGCAAACCGAACGAGTTGAAGCACCTCAGAAATCACATTTTAATCACGGTTCAGGGCAACCTTAAGAATTCTGCAATTCAGGAGGGCACACCGTGGTTTTTGAGGAGAGCACCGCCACGTTTCCCTGACTCCCACGTTCATCCATCCCCCACCGCCTCCCGCCCCTTCCCAGGCAGCTGGAAGCTTTCGCACTCGCTTCTTCCAAAGCGTAACGGGTGGCAGATGGTGAGATGTTGTGTTATCAGGCACGGCTGATAAAGAGCCACTGTCTCCAGCAGTTGTCTGCCCGCACAAAAAAACCTTTGTGCTGTCCACACCAGCACCTTGCTTTTAGCAGGCGCGGTGGGGAAGGTAAAATACAAAAACAACACAAACACCGCCCTGTATTGGAGCTAACCCGCATCCCACAAAAATTCAGTACTTGAAATTAAATATGTTAAAGGGAGAAAAGAAAGCAAGAGAGCTTGAACAGAGGGAAGGACTCAGGGGGAACCCTGCCCTCCTCCTCCTCTGCATGTCTGGGGCTGGGCAGGGAGGATTGGTTTACAGATACCTTTGGCTTTTAAGTGTTAAATGCAGTTAAGGGCAGTTTAAAACCTCAATCAAGCATCATTTAGCAGAATTAAGCTGAAAAAGCAGCAATGAACAAGCAGATATTCTGCAGCATCGTTTGTTTTCAGTTAATGCTCTCCAGCTGTGCTTTCTTGAGAGGGAAAACGGTTGAAAAGCAGAACAGAATGAAAACAAACCAAAAGCAAGCCCCAAAGCCAGTGGCCTCTTGTTATGGGTTTGATAAAGAACCCATCCTTTGAGCACAAATACACAGCTCCATGCGATTTCTTTTTTGCAGTTCAGAGTTTGTAATCTCCTGTGAGGAAGACAGGAGTCAGACAACTGGTCTTGATCATGAGCACCAGAGCCTAAATTAAATGAATTCAACACAGGCTTAAAAGTTATTCCTAAAGATTTCAATTTAGTAGGCATAAGCATAGGCCTAAACATTTAAAAATCATATTGGTTATAAGAGTGTTCTTAGAAAAGCAATTTGTCTGCATACATTTGAAGGAAGGCTGTATTTCTAGAGTCATACACATATGTACCTGCAGCAAACCTCCTCTGAGAGGAGGTCTACAGTTCTTACCCTCTAGGTAGGTTTATGATCCACTCAAAAAGGGCCCTGGATCCACCACATTTGATATGAAGAACAGGCACAGTACAAAGCCTGGCCCAGGCCAAATCTACAAGCACACTTCACTGTGGAAAAGCACCTGAAAATATTCATTTTCTGAATTACAACTGCTAATTTAAATGTACATATGCATCATAATAATTCAATTTCCAGCAACAAAATCACGGGTATGATTCATATTTTAACACACTATTTCTACAATTTACAGATTATTAAATTTTACTGCTCTACATGATCCAGAAACTGCAAAACACAATCAGATAATAACGAATTTTAACAGCAAACAAGTGGCTTTTTTTTTAAAAGGAGCATATCTGTGTAATAAGCTGGTTTTGCTATATCCTGATAAATTTGCATGCTGACAAAGAGCACGAGCAAGAACAGCAGCTACTTCCCTTCTGAAAGAGGAAGGACAGTATGATTTTGTTCCCTATGTGCATCAGGAAAATGCAAATAAGGAGGATGGACTGGAGAGATTTACTTTCTGGCCTTGATTTGTTTGTTCTTCTCCTCCCCTCAGATGCTTCCACAAAACACCTCTTCCCTTCGCTCTTGAACACAGTATGAAGGTAAATTGAGACACTTAATTCAGTGATAAATTAAATGTTCTGCAGTAGGAAAGACACCCAACATTAATATACACTCTTTAAAACCAACAAACAAACAAAGTGCTTGATATCAGAGATGAGCCTAAGCTACAACCACTGGCTCCTTAGCTCCTCCCTGCTCAAACTTCCCCAAATTTACCACATTGGGAATGGAGATTTGGCTTAGATTAATCCGTAGCATATACTTTATGGCTTTTAATCTCAGAAACACATTTATCACCATTAAATGCAGCTTGTGTGCCAGGCCATAAAGAGGGAGGTTAAAATATATCAAGGTGAGAGAAGATTAAAGCTTGGATGAGAATTCCACTGAGTAGATGCACTGGAGTTCAAAGACAATGTTGTTCAGGGGTTATGGACAGATTTATAGATGAAGTAATAACAGAAAAAGTTGAAGGAAAGTTCAGGATTCGAGGACGAACCACTGCAGACAAGTATTGCAACAGGCACCCCCACACTGCAGACAATATGATCACTGAAATACGCTGAAACAATTCCTTGCATTTCATCTCTTCACAAGAGGTGCTTCATAAATGGGCATATAAATACCATGCATAGGCACACACCTACAACCATCTGTATGGCTGTGAACAAGTCCTTACTGCTCAGGGAAGGGGGGCAGGAAATCCAAGACTTTTTTGGTGAACCTCTTTCAATCCCTCAATTCACTGACACATTTCTGCCTTAATAGTATGACAGCAGATGAGGAGGTTTCTTGGTGGGAAACCTAATCATCCTGATTAAAACATTCTAAAATTCAAAACAAAGTTTTCACAGCTGTTCGTACACAGAACAGGTTTTATTTCAGGTTAGCTAATCAAGGATGAGAAAGGGAGAGGGAAAAGGGAAGAGAATGAATGAGAAGCAGGCAAAGAACCAAAATGTTGGTGCACTATGTGCTGACCCGGGTGGGTACATGGCTGCCTGACTGCCCCCTCTGCCCTGCTCCCCCTGGCCTCTTTTATCCACCTGTTGCATTTAGTGTGACATACTCATTGTGTGAAACAGTGAAGTACACCCTACCAGCTCTTCTTGTACTGTGCCCAGCATGCTGGAGCCTCACCAGAATTCCTACCCACCACCATACTGAAATAACACACGCTCGTTCAAGATTTCCACTCCTTACAACTCTCATTCTCAGCTGGAACCTCTCACTACAGTTTTCTGTATGGCTGTTTTGTATTACACCAAAGTTATTTATCCTAGTTAGCAATTAAATTGATTCAAAGCATCTTCTGCACCACTCTGCAGCTTTCTTCAAAGCTTCACCATATTGACAGGGTAACAGAACAGATGACTCTCCTCCCTATATTAACACAAATTGTGCTGAGCTGTTTAAGACAATTAATATTTGACTGCACTCTTCATATCATCGGTACACAACATTTTCACAACTGCTTCAATTTAAGTTACCCAGAGGCTCCAGAATATGCAGATTTTCTCAAACCAAGCGAAAAAATGACAGCAGCATGTCATTTAAATTTTAATGAAATTGTATACAAGCCAATGATCTCTAGTGGAGATTCGCAAACAATAGACCTGACTCATCACTTTGTAATTCTAGTTCTGATATTAACAGAATTACATTGGAATAAATCTGGAGCCACGAAGTTGCAATTAAGCCCAACATAATGAATTTGATCCCATTAGTTTGGTACCACTAATATTTTGGACTTCTTGAAAGTGATTTTTTTTCTTAAGTACCATAATCTTCACCAGCAGAAAATAGGTACTGGAGATGATCTGAATTCTTTTCATACTGAATTTAGGATTCATCATTGTTCCTGGCACGCAAACACAGCTGATACTCGCTGAACACATTTCTAAAGCATTCAGTTTGAACACAAATGCACTCTCATAGCACAGGTAGAGCACACAGTACTGCCTCCACTCACCACGGCTCAGCTCTTCTCCGTCACAAGCTCCCGTTACCATCTTTCAACCTTGGCAAAGCTCTGCCTGAAATTTCACACCCCTGTGCCACCACCTACAATCACAGTCCTTCCATGTCATCTTAACAAACTCATTTTGTGAGAAATAAGAGTGTGGAAAGAGGATTTCCACATCATGCATTCTATAGCCACTGTGCAAGATGTGTTATCAGACCCCAAGCCTCTGGAGCAGCAGCATAAGCCCACTGACAAGATGGGAGAGGTCAGGGGTAGGTGGGCTGTGGGGTGGTTTGCCCACTGAAATTACAGTTAGTGTAATATCTTGTTCCTGGGAATGTGGGGGTAAGGGGGATATAACATCATGACAAACATTAAAACTCACAAAAACACTCTCTGGAATTTCACACAGGATTCCTAAAATCTGATAGCTAACTCGAGTTTTGTTCACACTGAATTTTTTCACCTCTAGGGCAGCATCACGGAACAAAACTTTCCTGTGCTTGGTCCTACTGGATACATGCACAGCAGGAGCCCTCTCGGAGCTGTCTTCTCTGGCCAGAACAGCTGGAAGTGGGGGTGGCAGTTGTGATGAACCTGCTGCCATTCTCCATCCATCCATCAGCCTACTCCTCACAACACTGCTCAGCGTATGTTGAGAACTAGGCCTGCAGCACAATACCACTCCCGACTTCTCCCCGTCCTCCTCCAGCCAACACACTTCCTTCGGACGTCTCAAACTCCACACAGCGACTCTTCCCCCAGTGGTGCTCACCTGCTGTTCCAATGCATTCAGACACAAAGGGGAGGGCAGCAAGCAGTGACCAGGGGGCTTTAACCCCAGCCCTCTCCTCCTCACACATCTCCCAGCTTCGTCCTTCTGTCCCCACTCACGGTTTCATGACCACCATCTGCACTGGTGTCAGACGAGATGAGGACAAAGCCAGGAGCAGCTGAACCCCTGAGCAGCGTGGCTGTGCTCTGGAAGGAACTACAAAACACCACAAAGGGCCTGGGTTTATTGCTTCTCACTGATTCATTCTCACTGTCCGTAAACAGCCTGTACCAGCTCGCTCGGCCCCAGCTGCCAGCTGGCAGCAGTTACACAGGTGTAAATGAAAGCATCATTTGGCCTGCAGAAAAGCTATTATGAACAGAGATTTATCTAGAATTTCAGATCCCAAAGTCAATCTGTGAGGCTGGCAACTAAAAAAGGCATCTGGGAACAACAAAGCAAAGCCAAGCAATTCACCCACCTCTCTAATGTACGCCTTGCACGCCTTATTTCCGTAGGAAAGGGAATCCCACCCACCCACTAACACAGCTGATAGCAAATAAAAAACTGGAATGAAAGAAACTGAATATGTACCAAAATCCTTATCACAGTTTCTACGTGCTTGTGTTTTCAGACTCCTGAAGAGATTCAGGCAGGAGCTGGAAGCACTCAGCTCTCTATGTGTGTGTGTGTATGATTAACATCACAGAAAAAAACATTTCTAGAACTCTACAACCTGGGTGGATGGACAATAATTTCTTAATACAAAATATAAACTGCTTTCAGCATGGTGTCAGCTTCAGTAGGATCTTTTTCCTTATCTGCTCATTGGTAAATATGCAGGTAACAATTTTCTACAGTAAGTGAGTTTATGCAAGCCCATACTGAGGTACCAAATAAATGACTTGATTCATTACAATGCCAAGCGGACAGCACAGCTTATTGAAGACACTAAGGCCATTTCCAGCCCCTCAAAAAAGGGATGGGTTTTTTTTGTAATTTTTGGGGTTTTTGACATTTTATTTACAGTTTGGAATATGACAATTTCAAACTTACACAGTAAGTTCTTCAATGGGAAAAAGAGTGGGGACTTCTGCTTTAGTTTCTTCCAGTTAGTGTAATATCAATTTGATGCTAAATTTCCATTAAGTTTTACCAGATTCAGGGCAGACTCCTTTACTATCAAACTCATGTTTTGAACACAAACTTTTATTGTTTTCTTAATGGGATTAAAAAACCAAAAAGGTGAGAGACAAATATCAATCCCATTTTATACTTGTGTGGCAGATATAAATATAATTTTTATATATATATATATAAAAATAAAACTCCACACTGACTCTTTTCAATCAAGTCTTCTGACTTATTAAGCCATTAATTCTCCAACCAAAATCTCTTATCAGCTGGCTCCTTCTCTATCTTCTAAATTCTGAGTGTCACTCAGTGAACCGGGGTTTAAATAGAAAAAAAGCGCTTCTGCCTGTGGGTCTGGAAACATCAGGCACAGAATATTTTGCTTGTTTTCATCTAAAAATCTAGGTGACATTGGTGCAACAGATGAAACACTAAATTATAAACCCAAATTTGTTAATTTGTATTTAATGCAAAGTCCAACCCCACAAAATATTAAAAGCACATTCAGAATTACACAGAGCACAAAAGAATACTTCCCACCGAATTCCTTCCGCTCCCTGGCGACTCAGCCTTTTTGACTCCACCAGCATTGTCAGCAAAGCCAAAGGGATTTTTGCCAGGGTAAACACTGCTAAATGGGATCCCCCGTCCATACATATTTCACTTTTTCCCTGTTGTCAAGTCATGTCTGATGCCAATCTGCCTCTAAGATGAATAGGATTTCTTTTTCAAGTACTCAGAATTTTGAGATAAACGCTGACCCCTTGGGTGTAAGAACAGGCCCAGGCCATTTTGATGTCTTGGATATTTCTTAACTAAGTTAATCATGTAGACAATGACTGAGCAAAAAGCTACACAAACAGCTTTCCAAAATGCTCCTTCATAGGGGTGGGAACAGCCACTCAGAGCAGGCTTCCTGGGGAGCATTCCATTTAACCCCTGCTCTAAACCCACGGCATTAACTGTCGTTTACTTTGGATATGCTTTTACTCCTCTGTCCAGGAGGAGACATCAAGACCTTGTGCTTGTTTTAAATCTTATTCAACCATACACAGAATCAAACCCACAACCCCAAGGCAGCCTGTAGTCCAGCATTAAGGGGAAGAAACAGGATGTATCCCATTTCCCAAAGTGCTGGGACTTGTTTTGCATCTCCTTGGCCTTTCAAAAATCAGGAAAATGTCTTCCATAAGAAGGACTAACACATCAAGGAAGATGCTTTCCTTCAGAGCTGGGAGACAGAAGCAAACACCATCAAAGCTGAGACACGAAGACCTGGGTCACCACAGCAAAGAGAAACGGGGTGACTTTATCCTTCCAAGAATCTTCCAGCTCAAGAGACAGAGGGGGGCAGTGACCATCCGGATACTTCCCGGGGGGCTCAGAAGTGAAGCTCTCTGTGTGCTCTGTGACGGGGGAGACCTGCAGCCCTCCTTTACCTGTTCTTCCTGCTTTTCTCTGCAGACGTTCCCAGGGAGGCAGAGCATGCTTCCTCCTGCTGATCCCCTGCCTGGGAGGGCTGAGAGATCAGGAGATTAAGGAAAACATTACTAATTGACAAAGACAAAAGCAACTTGGGAGTGGCCAGCACCACCGAGATCAGTGGGAAAATGTCAATGAAAAAAGGAAAAACTAAAGGCTTTCCTTTCTCTGTGTTTCTGTTCAGTGTATTGCTTTCACCATCTCTGCTAGGATGACATATTTGAATGTTGATGTCATGGATTTCATATTCTGAATGAAATCTTTTTATTATATATATTGTAATTTTTATTTACTGACACAAGACCAGAATTCTGGGCTTTGTATATTTGGGATCCTGGTACCAATTGAAATATGCATTTTACTGTCTCTAAGGTAACTTTCCAGATTAGTAAAAAGGCCAATGTTTTAAATTTTTGCTTTATTGATATATCTTCCAAAGACAAAAGCAGGACTATACATTATTCATCACTGCCTTTTCCTTGATAGGCAACATCAATTAAAACTGTCCTTCCAGGACACTCTTCCTTTCAAAACAACAGAGCCAGATGACAATTCTTCAAAACTCCTGGACCCATTCTCCCATTCAGCTCTGAACAAGAACTTCTATGCCTGGGCACAAGCAAACTTCACACAGAGCAACCTGTATCACTGCTTGAGGGTCTCACAGAAGAGCAACACTCACCCTGCAGCAACAAGAGACCACAGCCCTTCTGTTCAGAGTTCCAGTGTGCACTAGGGCCAGGCACAGTGTGTTTGTCACCTCCCAGCACAATGCGAACACACTTTTAATAAAAAACGTTTCATGTACTTGTCTCTCAGAAGCATCCCGGTTTTTTTTAGGAAGCCAGTTGTGCATGATACTTGTAATTTCATCAAACTCATGCTTAGGATGATCCATATGGATTTAGCAATTACCACTAGTAGAAAAGGTCTCAAAATTTTCCCTGTTCCAAACCCATCTGCTCCTCTTCCGTTGTGCTCAGTAGTCACAGCAGGACTGAATCCTTGCTTCCAAGTAAGCACAGCTCAATTAATTTTATGTACCTTTTTCCTTATGGGCTTTACCCAGTTTTGATGGAAGATTCAGCTTGCTGCCATGCTCTTGGCAGCAGGGGATGCAGCCCCTCCCTGAGCAACCAAGAGTTAAACTGTGTCACTTCCCACCAAAATTCCAGCCATGCCCAGGACCCGTGGTTCCTCTTAGGACAAATGCACCAGAGGGAGAAGGGAGAGTAATGGGAGGGGATTTTTAGAGAAAAAGGACTTCAGAGCAAAGTAATTTTGGTTGGGAGATAGCCAGGATGAGACCTGCCATGCTTTGGCTTTCCTTGTTTTCCAAAACACACCTCCTGGGCAACACGGCCCATTGGACATGAGTATTACAACAACAGGGGTCACAAACACACTGCTGCTGTACAGCTAAATCCCTTGCCATACAGATGAAACACATCCATAATACATTTCCAATCCACTACTAAAACCTTAGTGTTGACTTTTAAACTAATTATATTTGCATGCACCAAGTAATCTAGAGCCCACAAAGCAGGGGAGTTGAAAGAATGGCAAAGAAAACAAAAAGTAAGCAAACCAGCAGCTCTCTGAAGCCTCCAACTCTTCTGGGGATCCCTCTGTGCAAGTTGTGCTCTGCAGGTGTAACACGGGGTATGGTCTTAACCCTGCAGAGCCTCAGCAAAGCTCTACCCCCTGGAAGCAGTCAGCCAGGTTTTTGGGAAGCTCTGCTCAGAAGAATGTAAAACTGAGAACTGTTATCTGAAATGTAAATAATAATAATTCCCCCAAGTGTCATAAGTAATGCACGATGCTGGAAATTCATTTGTTTGTTGTTTTTTTTAATGTAATAAAGATCATGACCCTCTGCATCTACCCTTTGTGAGAATTTAAAACACTTCACAATGCTGAAGTGCATCTGATAAGAGCAAAATAGCACTGCTCATGCAATGCCAGAACAGTTTAGATCTTATGAAAGTCTTTACCCCTCAGTTTCAGAAACAATAATTTAAATTTCTGGTTACACCTACGTGACTCCATTGTCTCCAAGGAGAAAAAGGCCGTTTCTTCCTGCTCCACCAAGAGCTTTTGGCAGTGCAGGGAGCCCCAGCCAGGCAGCAGTGCCAGCCACCTTGTCAGGCAGCTGTGGCTCCTTCCCAAAGCCCCAGCCAGCCTCCAGGTGAGGAGCCCATGCTGCATTTTCCCAGGGATATGATCTGCAATGTGAATGAGGCTGCTCTCTAAGCTTGCCTTCAGAAAACACTCAGGACCCCAGATCTGCCATTTCCTCCTTGAAATCTCTCACTCCCAGAAGGAAAGAGGAAAAAAACCCCTAAGCTCCCCTAGCAGTAAACATCTGCCAAGAAATTTTAAGTGTTCCCATCTAAACCCTCCTCCCTTTTCTTAAGCTTTCCATTTCTTGCTGTATTATAAATCACTCTGGGGAAATACCATGGACTCTGAATGTTTAAGAATGTTTCTAAGTGGTAAACCATCAAGTTTTACTAGACTCTTTAAAATAAAAGTGTGGTCCATCTGCATAAACAAATTATATATTGCTTTTTCTATATTAATTATATGTTACACAGATTAACAGCCATAGTAAAAGGGAGTTAAACTAGCCCTTATTATGGAAACCTGTTACATCCAAAACAGAACAAATATTGCAAAGGTTCAGGACTGCTTTGGGGAAGGCATCAAAACACTGTGCAAAGAATACTTCACTTGGCTCCAAAATGGCTCATCAAATAACCACAAAATAATTTTTTAAATTTGAGTATGAGCATCTGACCTCTGGTCAGGCAACAGGCAGCACCTTTCCAAATGCTGAAGCTCTGGAACATGACAGCAGGTACATTTTTCCTTGCAAGAGCTTCTCATGCCCATACACTCTCCAACTTTGTTGCTAGAGGAATGTACACTCACGGTCAATCTCATCAAATCTTTTACTCCAGGAAGGTCACTGGAGACTAAAAATAAAACATTAAAACGCTTTCCAAGTATTTACAGAAAGATGTCGTGGAAAGAACGGAATAACTGAAGTGCAACTGAGATTGTGCATTACTAATAGAAGTTTTTGCTGACACTGAGCACTTTGATGGGATGTCATCCTGGGAGCAGAGTCCTTAAACCAGCAGACACTCCAAACTGAAGGTAAATGTTTTCACCTGGCATCAACTGATGGAATGGTTTTCTTTACAACTAAAGGATTATTTACACATCCAATGCACATTTTTATTTACTTAAGTAGTAACATAAATTAGGAAAATAACATGAAAAGCATGGGAGAGAGTGGGCCACGTTCACTGAGGTCCAGGGATTACTTTACTTGCACATCAGCAAATTTTGAGGTATCTAACTTCGTGTTTTAGATGTATAATGAAAGAGCACCAAGAAGTTACTGCTCACATCTGTAGTACGAAAAAAAGACAGTGTCATCAACTTAAAACTATAGATCTAACTAATAAAAACCAACATCAGAAAAATAAATTATTGTCTTGCATCACTTTAAGATTATGGACATCTGGTGTACATACACATCTGGGTTGGTTACCCAGAACCTTCAAATCACTACAAAAACTGTAATTTCAACACCATAAGAACCACCACAGTGTTTTCTGGGAGTCTGGAGGCTTTGTGAACACCAGACCACAGCACATGCGGAAAGCACGGCAGTCACAGAGGACTCAGCTCTGACACGCTTCGTGCACGAGGCTGGCCACACCACTTATGTTCCTGCAATCAGTGAGCTCTGCTGCGTGTAGGGAGCAGAGCTGGGTCCATGGAGCTGCACTGCAGCACTGAGACACGTCTGAACTAACATCTGACACATCCCTCGGGGGCCTCTGCTTTGGGATGTGGAGCAGTTACATCATTTTGCTTAGAAGTGCCTTAGAAGTGTTTTGTAAGAGAACATTTAGATGCAGGCTCCTGTCTGTGTCCTCTGTTTCAACCACTGAAGCAGCAAAGATCCAGCTCAAGGGGCTATGCCAGGTGCAGCGTTTGTCTTGCGATGTTTGCTTGGAACGTGCTGGACACGAGACGTGGTAAAAACTGGCAGGTGATCCTGCTAAATACTGCGTGTGCATAAGGTGGACCTGAACAGCTGAGAAACCCTCCCGTGTGAGTGAAAGACCACAAACACATCCCACCACAATGAACTCCACTTAAATAGGTCCACAGCCTTGTCCAGAAGCAAACACCCTCACAGAACCACACAGGGAGCTTGGCGGATCTGTCCCCCAACACATGGACCCCAGAAGCCACTCCAGTCCAAAGCACTGTCTCCTGCTTGGCACAGACAACTCCTCAGCCCTGTGCCAAGGCAACGCCAAGCAGGAGCTGGGACTGGCTCCTGCCGAGATATGTTATACTGCACTGCTGTGCCACAGGGTGAATTTTCTGAAAAACAACTCAAAATCAAAACCAACCACCACCATCACAAAAAAAAAACCCCAAACCCCCTCACCCTAAGCATCTAAAATGGAAAGTAGATGTCATTAAAATGTGCCTTTGTGAAGTAAAAATTGTGTTAAAAAAAAATCAGGAGTGTAAAAACCAGTACAGCTCTTGTGCTGTCATCTGACCATCTCTTCACCATTATAATTTATCCGTAGGAGAGGTCCATTAGTGGACCCTTGTCCTATTAGCAACATTTGACAATACATCTCCATGAACTGCCTTTCTCATTAAGAAAAACATTTCTTTCCCAGAGCATATATGTTAAAGGTCAGTTTCCTAAAATTTTTAGGTTCTCCTATTCCTAAGAAAGAAGGAAAAAAAAAGGGGGACATTAAAAGGAGGTGACCTTTCTTCCAAGTTGGCTTCCATTACAGCAGTTTTCACACAGTGAAGAAAATTATACAGATATCAACAGAATGAGCACCTGCCTCCTCCATGAAATGGCATTTGCTCAGTTAAAAACAATACCAAGGAGAGGGGTTCTGAAAACCACCCAGCTGTGCCACTCAGGAGGAACAGGGAGGGAGACAGTGCAGTGAATCACAGGCTGATTACCAACAGAAATGAGTGATAGAGACCTAAACACTTCTTTATTTTTCAAGCATCCAGAAGAGATGCAACAATATCTAAGCTGGATAAATGAACTGTAACATCTGGTCACCTCTTGAGGAGCTACAGCATTTACTATGCTTAGCCTGGGCTGTTCACTCGGGTCACACACAACACAGGTTACTGGGACAGAAGGGACACACCCACAGTGAGCAAACCGTGAAACCGCCTTGTCCTGCACACAGGGAGGGAGCAAGGGCTTTGGGAATGTGCTGGGGTGTGAACCCAGTGACACCCACTGCCCTCCTCCCCGAGCACACAGTGCCCTGCCTGCCTGTGCTGCTGCAGGGCAGGGGAGGGCAGCCGGGAACAGCAACCATGAGCCACCACGGCTTGACTCACTGCAGGTTTCTCTAATCTAAAATAAAGTTTCACCTTCTCTTAAACTCAGTCACTGCTCATAAAAGGTAAAATATGGAGACAGTGTTCCACAACCCAGTGGCAACAACGGCCTGAATTTTTTACCAACAGTTCCATACCTCTGTCAGCAACCCTGCCTTTGAAGCACAACCACCAAATCAAATTAAAAAAAAAACCAAAGGACTGCCTTTGGAGCATTAATCTCAAGTAGATTAAAAGAAAAGGGCTCACCTAAGGGCCAGCAGTTCCTGCAAATAAGCCAAGAGATGAGGCTACTCACTTGCCAGCACCAAGAGCCAGCCTGGGTACTGCTGACAAAAGTCCCAGTGCTAATTTAGTAGCAGGAGTGCCTGTCAAATTCATTTTTCAGATGATGAATACTGTCGTCTTAGTTTGGGTTATCATGACAAGCTGGAAAGAATCACAGTGGCTCTTCATGCAGGCAGGAATGACATGGAAGCACTCTGGGTTGGGATGTGCCCAGCCTAATTCCATTATTAAACCATTCAGTCTTGAGGAGCGAAGCTAGACATCACTCATTCCACACAGTCAGGACTTAAGAGTCCGGAAGAAAATCTCTTCCTTAAGCAGCTTTCAGCATATTTGAATAAAAGTGACTGTGAAATATACTGAGAGCATAACAGATGGCTTGTTCTGAAACCAGGCAGCAAAACATGTCAAGGGGATGGACACACAAAGTGTCTCTCAGCAGTGAATTATGGAGCGTGAGTCCAAGGCAAAGCTCAGCTGTATCCCCAACTCCTTCCAGTTCATAGCAAGAAAAAAAAACAGCCTTCAACTTCTCAAATTTGGTGTAAAATGAAATCCCTAATCCAGTTTCCTAGTGCAGAACCATTAAATTGTAGTATATGGTAGATGATTGCATTACATTAGTACAGTTCTAATGTTCCAACACTTGTATGCAATAATACAACATTTAAGCCTGATTTAAGATTGACTAAATTTAGCTCTGGAGGAGAGATTAAAAGAATTCACACCATAGAACTTGTTAAAATGAAAGCAGAAATGAGGAGATGATGGGACAGACAAATATCAAATGCAGCAGCTCTCAGCATGAAGAACAACTGCTCAGGAAATCCTACAACTTTGGAAACAAAAGTGGCCCAGGATGAATACCGGAAAGGAGCTGTGGAATAACCTCCTGAGTCAGAGTACAGGAGTTTTGTCGTTTGGTACTTGTAGAATAGGAACAGGAGGTGTGGGGAGCTAAAACTGTTCAACCCAGAACAACAGTCTTCAAGCAGATGAACAAAAGCCTTGAAAAAAACCAAAAGGGTCACTGAGTTTACTATGTGCTACTGTAAATAAAGCAAGGTACATTATTTCATTAACTGATTGAGCCTTATCTTAGAGCAGTCTGAGTTTCTTTCCCTTTTAACAAGTATTAGAGTAGCAAAGGTCAGTCCTAACATCTAGAAATAGCCTGAGTAAATTGAAAAAGGGATAAGTAAAACTTTTTTATTTTCTATCCTCTTATTACTCCAACAGGCACTGGAAAATGAAACACCAAATATACAGCTAGAATCTAAAGAGAAATGTTTGACCTACAGGAGTTACTCTGCATTTCTGCAGTAAACTTGTGGTTGGCTTCTGTTCAAAGGCCACTTTAAACTGTTTTTGAGGAGATGGCTGATGAACCCAACAGAACACACCTTTTTTATTACTTTTTTATTTTTAAAATTGACTCCTGCTGTAAAATATACCCGCTATTACCACAGACCAATGCAAAAAGTGTCTTCCAAACAGGTCCCCGTGGTGTTTGCGTTGGTTGGCAGCTCCCAGGCACACTCAGGCTGGAGCACAGGCACTGTGGCAGGAGCAGGGCTGGGCAGGTGGCACAGGGATGATGGCACAGGTGGCTGCTCTTCCTGGCCAGATCCGACTCCAGCTCCATGACCCCTTCCTCTGACTCTGAAGCTTATGCATGAGCAGCTAGTTCCCAACTTAAGGCTCCTCACTACCCTGTTCCAGACAGAGGGATGGTTCAAAGAACGTGGGTCTCAAGGTATAAACTGTTTTTCTTGGGAACTTTTTTAATCCCTTCAGAAATTGCCTGGTCGGTTAAACAAAGCTGTGGCCTCTGATTTAAATTTGTACGTGTTACCTGTCTTCACATCAGAGCTCAAACTACCATTTCTGTCCTCCTGGATGTCTTTCAGGCAGACACGAAAAGAGGCAAAGGCCCCTGTCCTCTGTGCACACACGTGTGCACACTCAGAGTCACGGCACTGGTAATTACAACACTTCTGAAATGGCTTGATTTCAAGTTGATAACATGGTTAGAACTATTAGCTTCTTCCATTACCAGATGGGCTATATAATGTGTAAAATAAATTACAAAACACTTCCCAGGGTTGCTTAAATGACTGATTTGTAGCTGCAGGCATCTAGTAAGTTGTGAATGATTGCTGATGTAAAAGAGCAACTCTACTGGGGATGACAGTAATTAGTCTTTACAAAATTCAGTGAAACGTTGTCAGGGAGAAGAACAAGACATGTAAGTAATTTATGCACCACAATTAAACAATTGTTAGAAAATTTAAACCAGATAAATACTGCATATAACATGCAGCACTTGAGGATTTAAAATCTTACCTTACAATACCACTTTTCTAAGAAAATATCAAGCATAGAAAATAACACACAACTTTGTTAATCTAAGTTACTACTTTTACCACCACCTATTGTTTTCCTAGAATGCTTTTCATGTAGTGCAAAACAATGTAAGTGGCCTCCCGTTCTCATTTTATCCATGGCAATGCTTAATAAATGCACCAGACAGCCAAGAAATCAACCAGCTATGAACTGATGAATTTGCTGGTGCCATAACTTCTTGCCACCTACTTTTGCAGGATAGTGATGAATACATCCAAGGGACTCAATTATAGACCACATTCCATTAATAACTATAATCGAAATACACACATGCATGTATGTATATATAGAAAAACATATAATTACCTGGATGATTCTGTGATTCTGAGAGAGAAACAGATAATAAATATTTTTGAAGCTCAACAAGAAATAAGCCTGGAAAGAGCATATGCTGTTTCCAAGTTGAACAGCAATGAACTAAGGAATCCAACAGAGCAGCCCCATTTCAGCTGGTCAGTGCACCTGCTTTCTGCAGGGCTTTCTGCCTGCACAGAGCCCTGGCACCACACGGGTTCGGGCAGTCTGGGCAGCACAGCACAGCTCCCTCAGTGCCAGCTCGCTCCATCCAGTGCCCTTAATGAACACCTGCGCGTGCTCCTGATGTTCCGTGGCCTTTTGCCATGGAGCAGTGTCCACAAACACTTGTCACCTCGGGAGCAAGCAGTGCAGACAAGCGATCCGGTCTTGGAGGCAGCGCAAACATGGTGATATTCTTGGAGGTAATGGCAGTGGAAGGGAAGGGGGCAGAGATACAGGCAAAACAATGTAGCAAGAAAACTATTCAGTTATTGGATGCATCAGAGAGGGTCTGATTCCATGGCGCAAACTCTTCAGCTTCACTGCCTAAGCTTTTGCTGTAACGCTGTGATCACACCAGCAGGGAACTCAGCCCTCAGCCTCAGGCTGGCCAGCAACAGTAATAACAACAAACTGATGTGATACACTATATAATGATAAAAACTAAGACCCAGCATTGAGCTGTTAGTATGTTAGGCCAATAAATCTCACCTATTTTAGGACTGTATATAAATGTCACTAGGTACTACAAAAGACTTTACATGTTCGTGATTCTCCAGTCCAGCTACAGTTTGTCATGAATCAAAAATCATTTTGTTAGGGTTCAGTTCTTCTTTACAGGGGTCAGCACATCAAGTTAACTAGATGAAAAACTGTGCCTCGAGAAAAAGCACAACATGTCACGACCTGGTTCTACCTCCTGCTACCCAGATAGGCTTAGGCTTACTCAGCTATCATCACACACTTCATGGCCTGCCAACCAAAGTATTTCCTTTTAAAATAAACATTTGAATTACAGATTATAAAGAGCAGTCTGTTTTAGCAGGTGCTCTGTCAATCCCTGCCATTCTCAGGTTTTGCCTTACCTACTCAGCATCGAGAGAACATGTCGCTAAAATGAACAGACAACGCCAAAATTCTCTCAGCAGCTGTGCTGGGTAAACAGGAGAAAAGGAGATTTAAGCTCTAAGTAAGGCTTTCAAAAGGATATTCCATCTGGATAAAAAAATACAGAAAGGCAGGTTTCTTTTCCCCAGCCATCCTAGGAAGGGTGCATCTGTGTTCCAGCATTCTCACCTTCAGAAATGGTATCAAACATAGAAAAATGACTGCAAAGGGCACCCTGCCAGCACCTCTGTGCCATGCTCACCGGCAGGGTCAGGCCTGAGTGGGAGAACAGGTGGGACCAGCTGCAGATCCTGCCTGGCGTGTGCAATTCCCAGGCTCTGCCCTGCCCACCTCGCCCACACAGCAATGCCCAGGGGCTTTCACTGCATTCAGTAAAGCTTTACACACAAAATTATCTGAATGTTGGTAAAGCAACTATGTCCACAGCACAAGAGAGACATTTAGTAAGTCTAGAGAGACAGATCTCTGCTGAAGAATTTGAACTCTGGAGCTGCTTTATCCATATAATGTTATTATCTCCTAAATTCAGCAGCATTTGTAGCCTTGCGGTTAATTCATTCCCTTCAAACAGCATGGCAGCTAAGTAAGAACAGGGGGAGAAAAAACCCTTAAAGGCCAAGAGAATTAACTGTATCTTCCTAAAGCCAGTGAGGTCATGCATTATTCATGCATGGAGGACAGGAGTTCACTCAGCTAAGAGGGCTACAGGGAACTCGAAATCTGAAGCTCCCATGATTTGTAGCCATTAAAAGGGGGAGCTGCATTATTTTATCTGAGAGCAAAAGACAGTTAACTGCTGCATCTCCCACAGAGCCACATGGAGGCAAAGGGATTGCTTCTGGTTCTCACAGGCACTGCAGGAGCTTCTGTTGCAGAGCTCACAGGAGAGCTTGACTGTTCTCCCCCAGGCACAGCAAGGGAACATGAAGGAATATTTAAGCCAACTGATATTCCTAAAGGCAAGAAAGAATTCTTGTGTTACTAGAAGATGTCAGAGCATGTGACTATTATACAGCTGCTTTCATGGGCCCTAATGAGCCATCAGTATTTAATGCTGGCCAATACACAATCCTTTAAATTAATAAAACCACAGAAAATAGCTGCTTTGTACTCAAAGCAGCCTTTTACACTTTTTACACTATTTACATCCACTATGAAATGCCAGTCCAAACTAACATTGCATGTTTGCAACCTCCTTTCTAAAAATACACCCTTATAGTACAGTAGCTATTATTTCTCTACAGTATAATCATGGAAACTGCATGACTGCATTACTTCTAGTCCATATGTGTTAAATAAGTGAGCTCATTTTGTAGAAAATTTCACACCCATGTCTGAAATCTGTCTGTTACGATACAGTATTTACTTTTTACTTGGGCTGTAAACTATTAAAACCACAATGCCAAATCCTGGAGACAAAACTCGCATTCATTGAAATCCTAACTGAAAACTGCAGAATTTTGAGCAATGCTGTTCATGCCACATAGAGTGTTGGTGAAGGAAGGCCAAAGAACCTCAAAGAATTATCCTGTATTTGCCAACAAGCTCTCTTTACAGGGGTGCCTTCCTTTAAACCAGGCTTTACAAGTTGGTTACCGTTAATTTCTACTTCTCCTTCATTCTTTTCCACATACTGATATGAGCTGGTACATGATGTCCTTGTCTTAACCAACCACATCTCACAACCAGACTCCAGAGCAGATGAACTATCGATCCTTTTTCTCCTTCTTCTACCCTATACATCTAATGAACTATTGATTCTTTCCTCCTTCCCCCGTTTTCTGCTTTGGCTATGCGTGCCCCTCCTCCACTGTCTAAATCTCCTTTTCTGTGCAGCCTTAGGCTCATCCTTCCCCATTCCAGCCATGCCTGCCTGTATCCGAGGAGCTGCAGGTCTGTCCTGTGGTGGGTGTGTGACAGCAAAGCTCTCGAGTCAGAAATAAAGGACTGCATGTTGTGCCCAGCAATGAAGAGCATTGCAAAGGAGCTGGTTCTTGACTCCACTGTCCCTTTCCCACCACACGTTGGAGCACAACCTGCCACTTTCCTGCCCTCCATGGGCCTGAGCCCACAGCCACAAGAAGCACTGTGCTGGGGATGGTGCTGCCAGTGACTGATTGCTTTGTAAGTCGGTGATAGTACTTACTGTGCTCTGCAAATAAACTCCAAGTGGGGGTTTTTTTATTCCTTCCCAAGCAAAAACTGTGAGCCCAATCCCTTACAGTGAGGAAAATATTTAATGCTCCAAAGCTCTTTGCTTGTCCATCTTTCTGTCCGTAACAGCTCCTTTCTTGCTTTGCTACAAAGGCTGCCCAGGTGCTCTGGGTTGCCCACAGCTGCAGCCCTGCACACCATTCCTCCCAGAGCAGCCACCCCAACACAGCCACCAGCCCCAGCTCCCACATCCCTGCCCGGCTCCAACCTCCAGAACCTTGTGACAAAGGCAGAGCCACGGGCAGTTTCACTGTTTACAAGAGGTTTAGCTGTACTTTCCCCCACTGAATCCTTTTCTTGGCTGTTGACAGGGAAGCGAAAAAAGGGAACCCCCAGCCTCGCCCAGCCCCGAGATGGGCACAGAGAAGAGAAACGTGTGTGGCTGCTCCAGACAGATCTCCAATAATCACGGTTTAACTAAGACTATAAAAACAAAGAGTTTTCAAGTAAAATTTTTCTATTATTCTGTAGATGTAAGGGGAAAACAGCATTTATCTGTCAAACATCATTTCAGCCGAGATTTCCTCTCCCACACCCACTCTTTGCAGGTCACCAGACTGATGAATTACTACTTCATTACAGCACCACCACAGACCTCTTCATTGCTCCATGCAGCCTACTTTCCTTTCACAAATCCCATCCTCCTCTCCGGAGGATACAGCCACTAAATCCCATGACAAAGCTCTGCTTTAAACTCATTAGCAAGTGTCACCTCAGTCAAACACCTTCCTTGCTGTATCTCATGTAATAGTCACCACAAGCAACTGAATTCAACTTCTTCATCGGGTACACACACCGGTTCTGCAGATCTCAAATATTTGGAGCAAATACTTTCTCTTTGGTTTGTTATTCTATTTATGGAAATAACAGAGTTTAAATATGAAACAAGAAGGTAGGTAACATGAAAGGATTATTTTTCCAATTGCATTCTAGTTTTTACTTGTTTCTTAATATTTGGAGACCCACAGAATAGGATGTGCAAGTCTGCAAATATTTTGTGAAAAATCTTCTGAAACCTTTACCCTAAAGTAAGCATCCCAGAAACACCACAGGAACACTCATTTTCAAAGCCTCATTTCACCAAAACAAACTAGAACAAGGTAATGTTAAACAATGAAATTCGGTTCCCACAGGTAAAACAATTCAAGTTAAAAGGTTTGTAAAGAAACCTCCTGCCATGGTTTGGCAGTGGAGGGCCTGTCTCTCTGGTTTTCCTCTTGTTAATCAACTGGACCATTTTCTGGGTTGCAATCAGTTCTTCCAGCACATCCACAGAGAAGCTGTTCCTTCCATTGCCTCAGAGACACAGACCTTGGCCGTGCATCAGCTTCCTGCTCCTTCTGGCAGCCACTGGAGTCCTGCTGAGCTCGAGGTCACCCCTGGGTTTGTGTCCGGCCGCCCCCCACCTTGGCTGAACAGACTGGGCTGCTTTCGAGGAAGGAACCGTCCATCCTTTGCTCTCCTGGGTCCCACACGCTGGCAGGGTGCAACCCCAGGATCACACAGAACAGTCCTCGTCCAGGCTGCCCAGTCACTCCCTTTTTAAAAACACAACATCTACTAACATTCAGTAAATAGGGAATGAACACATTAAGCAGATTTGTCACTGGTCGTACTCCTCTTAACTTTTGGTAAAATTTGCTCAGCCTTCACTGTAAAACCAATATTTGTCTGTTCTGACTTTGTTAAAAACATTTATGTGTAGAAATCTAATTCCGCTTAAAAGCTGAATTAGATAAGTTTTGATGTGTATGAAAAAAGGAAATCTGTAACTTAAGCACTGGACTAGAAGAGATTGAGTGCCCACTCCCGCATTGAGAACGAGGACACAGAGAGGACGGGGACAGTTGTGACCAGCAGAAAGGCAAACCAGAGACAGGAGTCCTCACTCTCAGCCTCCAACCTTTTCTACTGAAGTATCTGGGAAAAACTACCAACAAAAAACCCCACCCAACTTGCCCACCCAAACAGCTTTGGGCCACCTCTGTAATTAAGGAACAGGATGAGAGCAAACACAAACACAGACTTTTAATGGTTTGCTCTGGGCACTGCTTCTTGGTCAGTTACTAAACCCTTTTGCTTAACTGGAAAAAAATAACTTGGTTGCGTAGCAGTTATGGTACACATTGTTATCAAAAATATATAAATATTAACTACAAAAAGCAATAAACTTGACATTTAGTTTGTTTTTCCAGACTGCCTTCCCTCCCCCAATTCTGAGAAAGTTTTAGAAGCTCCTATTATTATGAATCATCTAGTCAAATGTTATTTCCCACCTGGAATAGCATTTGACTTCTTTAATATTCCTGTAAATTGGTATGTGAGTGCTTCAGACCTAGTACTACTAAATAATTTAATCAGCATGTGTCTCCAAACCTGGCTGCAGTAGGAGACCTAATGAAATAACTGAATGCAAAAGCAATAGTTGAATCATAAGCTGTAAGAGAGGCAGGGAAAGCTCCACTTCATCAGCCCTATTTCTATAGTTTGCACAGATCTCAGCTCCCACTCATTAAGGAGGCCACAAAGAGCTCCAGAGAAATATTTCCTTACAAGATTTGATTTCTGTTGTGCAAAAGTTGCTCAAGTTTCCTTACCAGGCAACACATCCCTGCATCAGCAGCACCGGCTGCAGGGTGATGGGAAACACGCCGGGGATGAGATGCTACCCCCCAGGACAACTTTCACCCAGCCTCCACCTCTCCCAAAATACTCGATGTAACAAAAGTCTCATTGTTGTGGCTTCCACGCAGAGGTGCAGATGCTCACCAGATGCTGCCAGAGCGGGAGGGGAGGTGGAAAACGGAGCTTCAGCTGTTCCAAACATGACAGAGCTTGACGCGCTGCTGTCGGAGGCAGCGGAAGAACGTCACTGCGCTTCAGGGCAGCACTGCTGGCTGACAGAGGCTTGTCCTCTGCAGGCAAACATCCACAACCACCTGAAAACAGCTCTGTGAAATGCGGCCTCATCTCTCTAGCACTTCTCAGGCTCAGGAGATGCATCCACCCATGTACCTTGCTCTGTCCAACAAGAGATGCCCTCTCTGTCCGGCCAGGTGTTCCCACGCTGGGCAGCACAGGACACACAGGTGGCTCCTGAAAAGCTGTGTTCTGTGTAAGGGGCACTCCATTGCCTCAAACATGAATCTAATTTTATTTTCTGCTGATATAAACTGAGCATTGCTTAAAATTATCCATCCATATTCCAAAGTGTATTGTCTCAATCACCGGGGCTAATGATAACTGTTTTATCAAGATAAATGTTTTACCTTGAAAAACTAACAAATATTATATCCAGAGTTATGAAGTTCACTGAAGGTCATCAGAACTTGTGAAAGAAGGAATAATGAAAAACCAGCAATGAGGAGGAAAGAAAATTAATACAACTTCAAGTATTGCACACCTAAAAATACTGTAATTGCTTTTTCTGCCATAAACATATTTAATACTTTGACAAATACAGAGAGTTGACCCGCTGTCCATTGGGTTATCAAGATTTATCAACTTATCTGGGTTGGCCAAGCACCTGGCCTGGGCTCAGTGTGCTGTTGGTGCTGCACTGTGGGCTCAGGTAAGCCTCTGCCAATGGATTTACCATGCTTGCTTGAGCTTGACAAATGATACTTGAGCAATAACAAAAGCCATGACAAAAAGATGTTTTTATAATTGTCTTTTGTATTTTAAACAGAAAGAAGTTGCAGCATGGATAAATGTCAGGTCATGTCAGAGCCAGTTGTGTGCCATAGGCTGTGGCCATCTAACAGGTAGCTGCTGTTAGACTTGTCTTTTCCTCCTCGCAGCTTCCAAGGAACACTGCGATAAACATAGACACGAAATGGTGGTTTCTAATGCATTAAAGGAGTATCCTGACCGAATGGAAGAGAGACAGATCATGTTGCTGTGGTTAAAAGAACAGCATCCCCTAAGTACAGCCTCCCACAGGTGGCCAAGGATCAGCTCCTGGGAAACCCAGGCCAACTGTGGCAGCAGAGATGTCACAACCTCTTTCCACCATCACATTTTGCTGAGGAGCAGTGACCACAAGAAGCTAGCCAGGGTTGATCCTGGATGGTGGATCTGACCTCAGACTTCTCAGTCCAATTCTTTCAAATGAAATCACTGAAATATAGCAGCCACCTGAGTTTACATAAATGACATTAACAAGAAGATGCACAGTCCTTGTAAGGGCAATTGCATATTTGTATCATCATCTTCAGGCAGTTTAGGAGGAAGAAGAAAGATACAGGAAAAAATATGAATTGCTTCACAAGCGGGCTCCCCATAATTACATAGAAATACCTCTGTGCTTGCATTAGACTTTATAGGAACTTAAAATCTTGTGAGTTTGGTTTTTTCTCACATTTTATGCAAACATTCTACAAACAAAACGGCCACTGAGCTAGCATTAGAGAGAAAGGTGGGAAGAGACTGATCCCAAAAGACTACATTGTCAGTCTTCAGTATTCGTAGTCTAAAAATAGGTTTTAAAGGGTTTGTCAGTGCCATCAGGCTCCCATGTTCCTGTTAAACCAGAACCTCCTGAAGTCCTGTCCCCCTGTCAGTGCCAGTTCAGCACGAGAGAAGCAGCACAACCACAGTTCAACAATTTTCTATGTTGCGACATTCCAAAAATGAGATTCAAGAAACGGAAACGTATCCATTTATTCACTTTAAAACACTGTGAGGCTTTCTGTGCTCCAGGGAGGCTGGAAGGACAGGAGCAGGCAGTGCCTAGGGCTGCGCGGGGGGCGGCTGTGCCCTGCACACACCTCCTCAAGTGGGCAAAGGAACTTATGTGGAGCTGCAACAAGGAGCCTTCTGTGACTTTCCATGTGTCCGTCCTCGTGATGTAAGGACCGCCTGCGTTTATCATAAAGCAGATCAGTGAGTCCACGCACAGGGCTTAGACACACTGTGCTAACAGCAGGGCCAAGAGCTGATACCTCCAGTCCCAACCAGCAGCTGCTCCAGGATTATCACTTCCATGAAAAGCAACAGGTGCTTGTTCATAAAGAACAGATTTATTCCCCGAGACTGTCTTCCTGAGGATCATTATACTCAGATACACACGTGGCCTGGATTGGATTCCTTCTCCTCATACTTATTCCAAAGATTTTAAGAAAAAAATCTGACAGTCTAAGACAATAGGCCAATGGGTTTCCATCATCTTGGGTCACAACCAGCCCGGGCAGAACCAGGCTCCAAGAACGCCACTCTCCCTGGAAGCCAGCACGGCTTCTCCACGCAGACTGCTCCTTCCTCAGCTCTGGCATTTCACTGACTTTATTTCTTTGCTCAAACTTGCCGCAGAAGGGTCATTATCAGACGCTGGTGATACTATGTGAAAGGCTGTATTTCAATAGCAAAAAGCAGGACACAGATTTTGCAATCCCTCTGTGACTCTATCACTATCTGTACAAAAGCATTTTGTAGGGTATAGCTCTACTGTTGAGGCAAACACTACTTTGCAATATTAAAAATCCAAACCCAATACAAACACATATTTTAACAGCACAAAATAATAAATTTTATTTCTTTCTTATTGCATGCACACATTTGCACACTGTCAAATTAAGCACCAAACATTTTAATGCAAGCTGTCTAATTATAAATTTCAAAACCTACAACAGCTAAATGCAAAGTTATCAATACAAAATCTTGTGGTGATAAATTGAGTTTTAATAAAGGAGAAATATGTTTCGAAAAACCATCCTGTAAATCCTAATCTGATAATTTCTCTTTTATAAATTGCAATGTGATACAATTACATGTTTCTGAACTTGTTTCCTTGGTTAACAAAAGGATAAAAGCTGCCCTCAATTATAGCAGTACACCTGGAGCGCCAGACTATAAACACTATTCCAAGTACACAGAGCTGCAGCACATCAGCTGAAACCAAAAGGTTGAGGGGTTGGAAACACCAAGAAAAAGGGCAAGATGCCCCCAAGGAAGAGGAGATGCCAGGCCCAGAGCTGATGAAATAACTACTGGAAGTAACTTTAAACAAGCACTTACTGCAAACCCTACTGACACCAGGGAGCACAGGGTTTCCTCCTGCATTACACCGCTAGCAAGCAAAGCCACAGAAATGTTCCTGTGCTGTTGGCAGCAACTCATCCCCAGCTTTTTAAGGCAGAAAGCAGACCACAATACAGTAAAACACTCATCTCAGCCCAGAAAAAAAAAAAAAAGAATAAAGAGAATTTGATTGCTCCATATTGCATACAACTGTTTACAACAACTTTCTGCATATTCTCCATTATCTTCAATAAACTTAACAGAATTCAAGGCTTTCTCCAAATTAAAAGGAGATACTGATACAGGAATACTGATTCCTGTCGTAGCAATTCCAACAGCCATAAGAAGCACATAACACCACGCCACTTGTGCCAGCAGCTCGAGCTGATGTATGAATTCCTAGAAAACTCACAGAAATACAGGCTCCTGATCTCCACCCAGTCATGACCTTTCTTAGCATAGCGCTCAGCACACACCCCACCGAAATTCCCTAATTACACGTATATGAACTATGCTGCTACTTAGTGTGCTTGGTTTTACACGACAAGAGAGGCTCTCTCAAACTGATTCTGCACTGGCTTCCCGGAGTGTCCCCGTAAACGTTGAGTTAATTCATTCAGGCCGGCTCCAAAGACACAGACAGCCCTGCAGCACAGCGAGAACACTATCAGCTTGTTCTGAATCAGCAGAGATGCTGGCAGCCTTTCAAGTCATCCGAAAAAAATTAGGTAGCTGCACAACGAATAAACTTCAAAGTGCTCATCCAGAATTCCCTCTGGGAAAGACCATGCATTTTTCACATGCTAATTCCAACAATTAACCCAAGCTGCTTATTTACAAACTTCTGAATAAATTTTTAAATGCAAATAACAAATTTCATATTAAATACTAAGCCCTCTGAGAAAGATATCACATTTATGCTATACTGCACAGAAACAGTATGTTCACTTCTTTCCAGCTACATTAAAGTTCAAAGGATCCCCAAGGGGATGATTCAGCAGTTAAGGCACATCTTTCAATATTAAACTGGTGAATCTCTTTCCTCAGACCACACACAGTCACCACCCTCCTCTTCTTTTGAAATTTTTAATGCATGGAAAGTAGTCATGAATCAGAAGAGGAAACTTTTCACCATTTGTACTTTATGTATGCGAGAGGACTGGTGCTCTGGCCAGTTTGAGTCCTGCTCTTCATTAGCAGCTTTGTGTTGGCTGCAGTCACCTGCACTCTGTCCCCAGCAACAGCAGGTACAGCAGACATGCTGCTGCTTCAAGGAGGAATAGACACACTGAAATAACTGAAATTACGTTTAATAATATTGGGCTCTAAAAACGTGGAGGAAGACGAGAAGAATAAAAAAACCCAGTGTAATAGCACTGATTAACTCTGATTACTGCTCCCACATAGGGACACTATTTCCAGGACATTAAGCATCTTAAAACCCAGCCTAGGATCTCCGTTTCCTGCTGGTCTGGAGCCACACACAATATGTGGGGCCCAGGACTGCCAGCACTTGTACACCAAATTTGGGGCCTCCTCAAGGCACAGGAGCCTGGGGAGCCACAAGCCAAGCTGGATTTTCAGGCTACCCACTTCCAGGCCTATATATGTAGATCCTACTGCACCTACATTTGATGTGAGCATTTCAAGCACTTGTTTAACAGAATTACAGGCTTTATGTTAATGTTTCCAACAGAAGCAACAACTCTTTGAACATGGACTACATACAGCTAGGCTGAAAGGAAAAAAGGGGATTTGGTGGTTTAGTTATTTTAATATCTTTCACTTCATTTCTACCTCCTATAGCAGCACTAGCAAAACTATCAGAACCATATAAAAGCAACATTTTTGTTTTGCAACCAATTTCCATTTCAAAGCAGCAAATCTAGGCACCACTGTTTGAATGATTTCTTAAATCTCATTTCCATATGCCAGGCAGAGACTTGCTTCTTCTGGTCTGTACTGTGGAAGCTTCCAACCTACAGATCCATCTGAGAAGGGCATGAAAACACACACGCTCCCTGGAGCTTTTTGATAAAGAGTTGATTTGCATGAGGCACTACAAATTAGCCTTTTTCAAATGAATGCAAAATCCCTAATTTACACTGGGCACATATTTAACAGGTTATGAAACTCGTAATATTAGATAAAATAAAATATTTCAGTTGTAACTGCTGGTTTGGACAGGGTTATATGGAGTGATCCTAACCACACTAGTGATACCAGAAGGAAAAAGGGGCTTTAATAAACACTCATACTGCTAAAATGCTATTCCTGAAGGAAACAGCAGTTGGCTATAGTGACATTGAGAGATGCAATCTCTTCCTCAGTCTAGCCTGGATATTTGTTGTCTTTCTGACTGTTGCTCAGCCAGACAGAAAATAATGTCAAACTTCACCCTATTCCTAGCTCTTGACTATGTTTCTAATTTGCCTTTGGAAGCAGCTATTTTGCCTTAACGCCTTGGTAGGTGTGAGCACTCCAAATAAACAAACACAAGGTATGCAGGGGAAACGGTTTCACTTCACTCACTTCCACTTATTGCAGGCTGCAAGTGGAGACATGCAAGTCATAAGCCTTGAGCCACAGGCATACAAAAGCCATGCTCATAAAAATTAAATACACATCCTATTTTGCCCACATCCTCCTCAAATATTTCTGCAAGCTAAATTCAAGATTTCAACCCAAGTTGTCTACAATTAGGAAATGTACCATGAGAAACCTGTTTCCCATGGCCACGAGTTTAGCCCTAGGCACAGAAACTGCTGTAGCCTCATGCCTAGATTTTTGTTAATAATGTTTTTTAAAAGAAAGCCATATGAAGATACTAGCCCACAGCAACAGTCTGCCAGTTAATTGTTTCCATGCAGTTTAGGAAGGCAACTAACCCCACAGGGGCACACACAATCTCCACAAGGAGTACTGCCCTTTGCTATTTTGTCACCATTAATCCCTTTCCCCCACCCTTTTTTTTCCAGTGAGACGAGCTCAGAGTTGCCCTGTGTGATGTCAACGGTTATTTTGTGCTGATTACTGGAATCCAATCTCCAGACAGGATATATTTACAGCTGTCTACACTGTCTTACAATAAGCTGATGGATGACTCATCCCTTTTCCCCCTTCAGCTGAAATCACACAAAGGAAGATGGAGGAGGAGTGACAGCCCATGGGAAGCAGGGAGACGTGAATTGCAAAGACCTTGCTCTGTGTTCAAAATACATCAGAACATGTCTTTACTCGTGTATGCAATGACACAAAATAATCCTAGAAGCTATATAATTTTAAAGATTTCAGTACATGTAAACACACCAATAAACAGGCACTTATTCCAAAGTTCCAGTACCTGTGTGCTTGCAAAGGCTGATACCCCAGTGCCACGAGTGCACGTCTCCTTCTCATGTACATTAAACAGAATGCAATAAATTAAAAATCAATTATCACAGAGCTAAACACATCACAGGATGATGAAGTGTCAGAAGAAACAAAAACTTGACATTTTCCATCAACTATCTGGATGGGGTAGATTTGCCAGCAGAACAAAAATATGACCAGATGATGGGCTGATAGCACAGGCTGGTGACAGAGACTGTCAACTCAGCAAGGCTGCAGGCAAAGAGCATGTCTGCTCCCTGTGTCAGTGGGAAGGATGCGAGTTTGCATTACCACAGACAAATTTAAAAGAGGGTAAGTGTATTCATAGACTGCCTGCTCTCATTTCTGTCAGCATCAGCAAAAGAATATTTGATGAAAGGCTGAAAAGAGCTTGTGGGTTTGTTTTTTTTTAAACTGGGTAAGTCAGTCTGTAATCACAGCCTATTACCTTAATGCAGGGTGTACCAACAGCAGAGCCAGGCTTCCCAGAGCTCCGTCAGTAACGATGGATCAGCTGGCTCGACAAGACAGGCCCGTAATCAGCTCCTGCCACAGGTAGGTTGGTCTCTCCCTGCAGACTTTGGCCAGGCACCAGGAGGTCCTTGAGGACAGTTAAGCACGTGCCTACATGCTAGTGACTCCCAAAGAATCTAGGCACACACTGGAAGAATTTGGTAAACAGAGATGATGCCATGACCTGGGATTGGCACACAGGACACAGCCGTGGCATTAGCACTTTGGGTAATGAGAAAAGCCAAAACGCCTTTGCTAAACTAAACCTGGGCACACTGAAGTTTGACCTCTGGACTACACCAGTGCCCATACTGCGTGGGCAAACACAAAAATAGTTCCTGTATTAATTTCTTGAGAAATACAAGGAAGCCCTGGACTGGTTTGTAGCATAGTATGGAGCAAGAATCTTTAATATTTAATAAAATACAATATTCTGTGCTATGCAGCAGGCATCCAACACATTCATATTGATTGCATGGTTCGTCAGCTACAAAGTTTGTTTGTTTATGGTTGAAGCCCTTGTCTAAAATCAAAATGGACCTTCTAAGCTTCTCTATCAAGACACAAGATTTAGCCTACCAAAAAAATCTTCTCTTGAAATGAATGATATATGTGGGGGGATTTTCAGCACTGAAATGCCTTTCCTCATTTCTTCCCATTTGCCAGTTCAAGGAATTACTTGAAGCCACTAGAAAACAGCATGGAAGAGAAATCCCACTTATCTTTATCACCTTGCCCTACAAAACAAAATAAAAAGCCAGGTATAATCTGGAAATGCTACCTGAAGTATACCTTCTACCAACAAATAAACAAATAATCTACACTAGAACTATGAATTAATAGTACTGGCAGTAACACTTCTGAAGTATTTGCTACATAGGAATGCTGCATGTTGAACAGAAAGTTTTCAGTACCATACAGATAAGCAAAAGCTTCATCTGAAATCCTTTTATCTTTAAAAAGCAATTATATGTTAAAAACACATCATGTCCCCAAATACATGTTTGCTGCAAATGTTTGAATATATATTTACAATGTGCAAAAGAAACAAACAAAATTCAAACTGTAGAAATAAACACATCAATACTGTTTTTTCAATACTTAATACCCAGGGTAAACAGAACCAGGCAGGTGTATGTCAGCCCATGCATACAAACTCCAGACTTCTGAAATGTTCAATGCTGAATTAAAAGCTTCCTGTCAGCCTCCAGGGGAAGTTTTGTCAACCAAACCTGCAGCTTATAAAAGTCCATTCCTTGCTTATCTACAAGTGGCAAACATTGCCGATGCTTTCTACTGCCCCATGGAATTGCCGTCTCCTTTTGGATATGCTCCTGACTTGGATTATTTCTGCAAAGTCACAGCATTTCCTCACCATCTGCAAAGGCACAGGCAAGCTCAAGTTATTCCTCCTTTCTGGAGGCAGCTTGGAGGACACAACAGATCCTCTCAGAGGACACAGCAAACTTGGCACCAGCAAACAAAAGTGCTGATTTTCTCTGACTGAAGGAGAACAAGCGTGAAAATAGCACATGGAAAAATTAGCAATTCTTCCCACAGGCTACCCCATGGAGAAAAAACCCCAACGAAACCAAACAAACTCAACCAGTGCCTAGTTTGCAGGCACAATAAAACAGTGATATTACAACCTCCACAGCACAGCAATGCTACCAGTGTAGTCCTGTGCACTAACCTGTCTTTGCAGTACAACTTGCTTTGCTCCAGGGGACATTGATTTTATTGCACAGCTGTAATTTAGGGAGTCATCCAAAGTAATTACGAAATTTTAATAATTAGCCTCCTTGCTTCTAGATGTGACTTCAAGGTCACAACTAGAATCTACATCAAACTGGAGTTACAGAAAGAAATCTCTCACTGTCAAGAGTTAAATTATCTTTCCGCTTCCTTCCCCAAACACACACCAAAGAAATCAATACTTGATGTGGCCCATATTGCATTATTGATGTAGAGATGACATAAAATATCCCTAATTCCATTAGCTGCTGTCTGAAGGAAATGTTAGTGAGTACATGATATTTAATGGCAAGGAGACAGGAACCCCGTGGCCTGGCTCTCGGGGCGAGCCCCTCGTCCTGCCCAGGGATCCACGGAAGCAGCTGCCGGCCAGCCAGGCACTACTCGAGGGCCTCGGAGGCTTTGCGCACCAAAAACCTGTCACAGCTTTTGTGCTTTATCCAGCCGGCCGTGGAAATCACCCAGTATTAAAGGTTACTGTGCAGCACACGTTCCTGGAAACCTTTAACTTCCAGATCTGATACGGAGGGAGAGACGAGCGGCTGCCTCGCCGTGCCCAGGAACCGACGGATCACCAGCCTGTGCTGATTTCCCATTTCGAGACTGGGGAACACAATGGCCACATTATGTGCCTTGTCACAGCTGTAAACATGCTCTGAGCAGCAGCAGGCAAGTAACCTTGGCTGCCATAGCTACAAACTACGCCAGTGGCTACGGGAAGCATTTCCAGAGGTGCTCCATTGTGCTCCCACTGAAAAATCAGGATGGAGCTGCCCTGGCTGTGGCAGGACAAAGCCGAGTCAGAATTTGCCTCCGCTGTGACTGAATGAATCTCAGCAGCTCTTCTTCATTCAGAACAACCAAAACCACCCAGCTTTAACCCCGCACAGCAACAGCCACGATATCACCCGGCAGCCCCCCCATCTGATCCAGTAATCAGAATTAGCAGTTGAATCAAGGCAGCTGAACTTGAATTTAAAAAGCCACAGAACTGGGCAATTTACTGCATATCCCGATAAAATGTTCCAAAGGATAATAAATTACCCTCACTATTAAAACATGCAACTTCTAGTTCATATTTTCCTTCTACCCAGCAGACCCTGCTGGGCCCTGCACATGCTAACTCAAAGAGCTCTTTCTCGTAATTTTTTTCCTTGAATACCAGCTCCTAGAGCATGATGTGGTTTCTGGCTGCAGGAGCATTCAGCCAGGAGCACTGAACCATGCAGGGACGGGAGCAAGGCAGCTGACAGCTGAGTACAGAGGGCAACCTCATCTCTCATGGACTAAGACAGAAGATGCTTATTCAAGCTCAAGAACATTAAGCTTTTTATTTATACCTATATAAATATGTAGGTGTAGGGAGAGAAAAATCTGATACAGGATTTGATGTGGAGTTTTGTGAAAAACAAACTTTTCTAAACTAAACCAAAGAAATAAACAAGACCTGAGTGTGATTTCAAGAGAAATACACATTTCAACAGTTTCAGTAACTTTTTATAATGATTTATGGTTTGCTGGTTGGTGTACACATATCTTTTAAATGTAACATTGAAGTACACATTTAAACTGCAATGGAAAAATGTGTGGATTCACCCACACATTTTTCAACATTTCCCCTCATGGAAAACGGGAATCACACACCTACAGGAACTGAACTGTTTGTCAAGGCAGATGCAGTAAAATTGCTCTTTAAAAGGTCAAAGAATAGAAATTTTATTTTTCCCCAGACGCACTCCATATATTTGTCCTACACGATAATGGGATCCATAGTGCCTGCAGGCAGCCCCTGAGCAAGGATACAAATCCCAGGGAACCCCAACAGCTGAGGAGAGATGCAAAGCATAAACCTGGAGGTGTTTAGCTTGGCCTCATCCCAACACAAGCTCTTTACCTCAAGAAGTGCCAAGCTTTTTTCCTTGCCTTATGAACCTTCTAGCAGCACATGGTCACATTAACGCTCAGTAATCATAGCTACCTAAAGCAAGACAGACAGCCATTTTCTCCACAAAAAGTTCCTTTGTAATAAAGCAATGTCAAACAGGACGTGTCTCAATAATAGAGTCTGTGTTTCGAATACAGTAGTACTCTAGTCAAAAGATCTTTGTAATAGAATTTAATAGCAAATAAAAATTTTCACTGAGGCTATGCAACAAACATGCTTCAAAAATAAAAGAGTAACAAGAAAAATCATCTGATAAAACTGGTTCTTAGACAAAAGCCTCTTCTGCCCATTTTTCATTTTTCTTATTTTTTCAGTATGTTCATGTCTGTTTAAATGGCAGTCAATCCCAACATGAAGCTCAAATGATTTCTTAATGAAAACATATTTAGTAAGTCTATCCTCAAAATCATCCTATACTGTCAAGTTTTCCTCTTGTCTTTTCAGTCCAGGATTTATTACAGTTTCATTAAAATATATATGCTACTCTCCCAGATACTTGAGAACAAGAGCTTTCTAAACAACACAAAGAATTATGCCGTGTGATTTTACACGCTTTTCTCAAAGTCAACTCAGTACGCTCAACACAGCCCTGGTGTCTAAACTTAGCTCCTAGGCCCTGGGAGCAATCTGGTCAAGGATTAAATGTCATTGGACAACACTGACCCTTAAGTCCCTTCTTATCTTATGACGGCAGTCAAAGTTTGCTTACTTTCAATATTTTCACTTTCCCAAGGGAAAGAAAATTCTACGCTTGCAAAGGATGAAAAACCAAACCATGGCCAGAACATCAAAACTGACCCCAAGTACACATAGCACAGACGGGGTGAGGGCAGGGAAAGGGGGAAAGAAGAAAAAAAAGGAGGTGGATCACTTTTTTTTTCAATTGCACTCAGACGATAAATCCAAAATACCCACATGGAAAGGAGAGCAACGCTTTTCACAGTCAAGTCCCTTGTGTGATGTGCACAACATGTTATCAGTTCCCTTCCTTGATATTTTTGGCACTTTATTGGGACTTCAATATCGAGAAAGAACATGAAGTGTTTGAAAGCCCTGACACAGTCATAGCAGTGTTACATTATTGTTTCTGAAGAGGTCACTTTCTCTCAATAGAACAGCAGCAGGGAGTGTAGAGGAGGATTGCACAGACCCACTGACAAGTTGCACGGCATAATAGACAACACTGGGGAAGAAAGAGCATTGAAGAGAGACAAAAACAATAAAGAAGAAAAGGTATGTGATTCAGGTAACTCCTTTAGAAGGACACACGCTCAGTTGCAAAATAGATCTTAATGCTGAAATTCTGGGTTTAACCAAAGAATGGGAAAGCCAGAAGGGTGAACCAGGTACCAAGCTGAACTTGCCTTGACGTGGTGGCCTGTGTAACACCCTGCAAACCTCAGCAAAAAGGGAAACTAGGCAGGAGGCAGAGGAGCTGCTCCAATTCTCACCTAACAGGCGGGGCCAGTGCACAATCCCAGCAGCTGAGGGGTGACCGACTGCATCTGTATCTCAAATTCTCCCCAGCAAAAGTGAATTTAAACAGCACTGAATTTCAACCAACTAAACAAATAAAAAAAACCACAAACAAGCTTTTTGGCAGGGCTTTAAACTGGCATGCAGAAGCTACTACAAGTTCTTCTCAATTAATTAAACCCCACAGTTTGAATTTTTTTTTTAATTTCAAGAATTTATCACTAGGTGCCAACAACAAAACATCCCTCATTCACTCACTCTCTCACACAGAATTGAACATCAGAAATGCACACCACTTTCACATGACACCTCAGGCACTTAATTTTCTTCTGAAATCAACTACTTTTTTTTTTAATAGGTCAACTGCTGACCTCCCCAACACTCCAGTGCAACAGTCTGACAATAAACAGGCCCAGGAGGTTTGCAGAAAACATAAGCTTGTTGAACATCTGGTGCTATTGCAGGCTAAAACGTGGAAGAAACAAGGCAGGGGTGGTGGTGGTGTCATTCCGAGCTGGGAGAAGGCTTGGTTACCTCGTGTCAGACCTTGCCAAAGCTGGGCAGTTTGGAATCTTAAGCTTCAATTCAGGCAATAACAAGAAAGTGACCTTCTTTAATGGACTGGATCGATGGATGTCAAATAGATTAAGCCTGCTGGCAGATAAGTCAATCTGCAAATGAACTACTCCCAGCTGGTCCAGGGATTCAAGGTATCCGTAACTAATTTTTCTAAAAACTCAATATCTTTTCCAATAAACTTCTCAGGGTTAAAAAAGAGAGAAGTTAAAAATAAATGGATTTTTTTCTTATAATGCATCTGTTTTAGATAGCAAAGTGCTGCTAATAGACAGCTCCACTGGGACACTATTTCAGTGATGTGTTTGTTAGCAATGCTTTGGTGGGGGTGAGGCTTTCCAACAAAGAGAGTCACACCAACTTCAGTGACTGCCAGGAAGGTGTCCTGAAGCTTCACTCCCGGCCCCCAGATTCAGCAGCAATTACGTTCCAGCACCACTGAGCCCACTGAGAGCCAACGTGCACCAAAGCTTACAGTGACAGCAGCACGACGACGTGAGGCGGCAGCAGCAGCTTTTGCCCCGTGCGGAACCACGCTTGAAGGATATCCTACGGAACATCAGTCTCCAACTGCAGGCAAAACAAGGCAGGGCAGGCTAGTGTCAGTCACCAAATGTTTGGGGTATAAATATACCATCTTTAAAAAGAATCAATCCACATACATAGAGTGTAAGCAAACCAGAAAGGGCAGATTTGCCCTAAGTAGGAGAAAACTCACTTAAACTGAGCCATTTCAAGTATACACACCAGCAACTTCAGCAATACTAGTTTTTACTATTTTTTGAATACAACTCCTATTTCAGACACCATACCGGTTATTTGATCAGTGCTAACATAACTCATAGAGTTGTGTCTAATGAAGTCCATATAAAATTAGTCAGGAGGCAGCATTTGCTTCCCTTGCTATGCCGAAGCACTGGTGCTAGCTTTGAATAAACAGCTGGATTTTTAGTTCACTCAGCAATGAGGTACTTCATTCTGAATAGAAAACTTTCCTTCTTCACAGGTTAGGCTGCATCTACTTCCTGCAGTGCAGTGAGAGAGAAGGCAAAGTATCTGCTGCCTTCCCTCATCAGGGGAAGTTTTCCATTTACAACGCGTTTGTGATGACCAGTTCTGAATGAACAACTGATAAGGAGCCATAAGGATACCTGCAAACAACATGAACAGCTTCCTTTTAGGTCTAAAGGTTACCTAAATATGAACAGATGCCCATATTCAGATCAAGAAAAAAAGGCAGAATTAACTTCACTACCAAGCAACAGCAGGAATTCTGCCATGCTCTAATCTTTATTGAGGGCAGTTTTTAGGCTTACCTATAATAATCCATTTTAAGCTGTTTCCATTTTAAGTGGTTGAAACTATTTTATAAACTGTGTCTGACAAAAACTTGTTTTCAGTCTCCTGGAACTATTTTAAGCATTTACTTGGTAATGGAAAACACATGTGAGAAACAGAATATCAAATAATTCTAACAGTAGTATTTCCATATTTTATTTTTATCTCATTCATAGAGGTGAAGTGGAAATGAAATTCACCTTACATGACCAGACAAACCTGTAATCCCTGCTGCAACTCCTGTAGCAGCTTTAGTGCTCTTCAGAAATACCTGACATTTTACTAAATATCAAGTTATCCTGTCTCTCCTGTCATAGATCATAATATGTGCATATCACAGATTCACTTCTGTTACCTTTCAGCATTTAAAAAAACATAGCTAAGTCTTGTATTTATTTTAATATACAAGGAAGCACCATATAAAATTTCAACTTTTTTTTATGAGCAGATGATTTTATGATAGCTTGCCTAGTGCTATTTTGTTTTCCATTTTATGACATTTCCTGTGCTGAAGGATGGAACTGGACTGCCACATTCAACGGTAGATATCAGTAGATCCTTTATGAATAGATTTCATTCCTTTTCAAACCCACTTGCACTTTTGACATTCACATAATCTCACTGCAGTAATTAACAGGACTGATTCTTTTTTTTTTTTTTTTTTTTAATAGGGCACCTGATTTCACTGGAACACTTCAGTCATCAGATTTTGACACAGAACCTTTCATAGTCACTTCTTCTGTGCCATTTATGAATGCATAGACTTTTTTTTAATATTCTCTGTGGTTCTTTCTTTTTCAGGCTGAAGAGCTAAGCCAAAACAAACCAAGAGAGGTGTTTTGTCACATAACACATATGTAAGCTGCCACAACGTGCTCTGGATGCAAGGAGTTTACACAGCTCCACAACAGGAGACCAGAGAGTTTAGGAAACTAACTATTAAGGGTTACTAAACACATATACATCTGGCTGAGTATGAAATCCAGATGATTAGAGGCTAAGGGATCACCCAGATGAAATAAAGCCTCATAGGAATCACAGAAAGAAAGGGATCACTCTATCTGTAAGCTTACCCAGGTCCCATACTGCCCCTTAGCCAGCTTGTAATTGTCACTGTTGAAGACTGGATCCTGATCTAGGTGGACTATTTGTCAGATTCAGGTTTATTTCTTCTTTCCTTGTGCAGAAGCCATACTTCTCTTCCTATCCAGCCTATTAATTTTTAGCATTTACTTAGTTCAGTACTTATTTACATCTTTTAACATCTGGGGAGAAGGGGCAGGGGAGGACAGGTACGGACAACAAGCGCACACAGTACTCACGGCAGAGGCTGGCCACAATAACATCACCAGGTTCCCTGCTCCGTTCCAATTCACAACGTCCGTTCACCCTTTGGATCACTCATTAGTGACATCTTCATCATGTTATGCACGATGTCTCCAGGATCTCTTTCCGGCTGGCAGCAGTTCCTTGTGCACAGACCTCCTCACTCACCACACAGAGGCAGCTTTGCTCCTCTCACCCCATCCTCTGCTACACACCACTGGGCACGTAACACTGCCAAACATCACCTGCCACTGTACTGTGGAGTTAAGTACTGCAGGACTCTGCTCTGAGTCCAACTTAGATTTATCGACCTTTAAAGCTCTTGTGTAAATGACTTCACCTTATTTTCCAGTTCATTGTGACTGTGCAGAGCAGAGCACATGCCTGCAGAGATCCCACTAATAATCTCCTCCCAACTTAGAACCTGACCATTTGCTTCCATCTTTTGCTGCCTGTTTTTAAAAAAAGATGCCCCAAAGAACTGCCTAACAGCATACAAGTTTCTCAGAAGGGATTCTTTCATCAAGTTCTCTGAAGTATCTGAAATTTCAAAACCTATTGGACTGCCCTTACTCCTACACATTACCACCTACACTCCCTTTCATGAAATAATCATCATATATATTTACCTGTATAATCACTCTATTCTTTATTACAGTGTCTAATATCAAAAGCCCAAATTCTTGTTAGATTTTAATTTAATCTTTATCTGAACACTAGATCTCCAGCCTGGATCAACGAGAAACAAAATCTAGACAAGGTGCCCTCTGTAATGCAATCTATTGTACATAATGTTGACTAGATAATTGAACATAAATGTGTTTTCTCAGCTGGAACATCTGAGATAAGTGGAAAAGCACTGCCCAAGTATGTGCGAGGCGTCAACAGGAGCAACGTGAGAATTTCTGCAGCCTGAAGACAAAAAAGCCAGTCAGGAGCTGCAGAGCCACCACTGCAGAACGAGCCAGAGGAGATGCTGCACCCCAGCAAATCCCGGGATACACACGGCTCCAAGGCACATGCAGGAAGTGCCTCCAGGGACACTACACTTAATGACTGGCCTCCTAATGTACTTCAGGGCATGCACGGTCGTCAGCCTAATTAAAACCAGAAATCATTTACTGCTCGCTGTTTTCCCGGTGAGGCGGGAAACGACCAGAGACTGATGGCAGAAGTGCCCCGGGAGGCACTGAATTCCCTACTACAATTACCTGGCAAAAACAGCAGTAACATCTTTGGAGACTGCTGTCTGCACCACGCAATTACGTGTTTAATAAAGGATTTGGTTTCACTTTTTCAAAATAGTTGAATGTGTTCTATGAGAATTTCAAGAAAGGCCCTAAAATGGATACGAACTAAATATATATATATGTCAAATATATATATATATATCAATCTTGTTAGGCCCATATGGGACATGATAGTTTGGCCCTGCCTGCAGAAGCTTATTTGCTTATTTGCAGCCAAATGTTTCAGTTATTACCTAATAAACAGATAAAGATCTGCAAAATTACAGGTCTAATCCTGCTTAATCCAGAACACTTCATTCTTTGGAAGTGTTATCTAATACTGAGCATCAGCACTCATGTGGAAAGGCTCCCTTTGCTTACCCATTTACTGCACTCTAGCTAGAACAGAGCAACCAGCTGTCAAACCAAGTCACAGAGCCCTTAAGAAACGCTGTGACTGAG
The DNA here is from genome assembly GCA_013400975.1 of Atrichornis clamosus. Taxonomy (NCBI): domain Eukaryota; kingdom Metazoa; phylum Chordata; class Aves; order Passeriformes; family Menuridae; genus Atrichornis; species Atrichornis clamosus. The sequence continues at coordinate 582,672 of WBMZ01002278.1, forward strand.
ACTAACTTTGACAGAGAAACAGAAGCAAAACAGGTCCAAGTGCTGGCAGCAAGATCCAGAAGGGCCTTTAGTCAGCACCTCCCCCATGTACCACCTGAAAATCCATCTCTTTGGCAGCTTCTTATTCTGCAAGGTCACAGGAGTGCTCTACAATTGAATCGGTTTTTATCAAGATTTTTCACATTAAACAACACTAATGACTTTTTGACAGTCAGAGAAAATTGTTCTTTTTTTAAAAGACAAGAATTTTAGAGTTTATTCAGGGGATCAAGTAAAATCCAGTTGTGTTCAAGATACATCTAGACAGCTTTGCACAATTGCATTTTTATGACTCATTTGGCTTATCCCAATTTCTTCAAAGGTCATTTCTCACATTTTATCTCAAAAGACTATTTTAAAATACTGTTTTTGCAAAACAACTGGCAGAATCAGCTGAACAGAGCCCATTTTTCAAATCTGTACGTATAGAGACAGTATCATTTGCAGATTAAAGAAAGGAGAGAATGAGTAAGAGACAGCTTACAGCTGTCCGCTCCGAGAAGGACACCAAAGCACTCTTCTTCCCAACTCCTGAAAAAACAACATTTTATAATGCTCACTGCAGAGAAACTAGAGAAACAGTATTGCCCACCTGCTCACAAAGGAGACACTCCTCCACCTCCAGCTAAAGCAACAGAGAAGACTTTCCTGCACAAGGAGACACCATTTCCCAGCAGCCCGTGGATTTTGGAGCAGCACTACTGAGCTCCACAGAGGATCAGAACGTTACTGTCAGATTAGCATTGGGAAATGGATTTACCATCTGCCTTTTTGGCTCAAAATCTTAATCCTAAAAGCCTGAAAAATAAAGTTTTTACACTTAATGTGTTCTTGTATTGGTTATATAAATGTGGATTTCTTCTTAGTACTGAGCAACTCCCCAAGTAGAGAGAACACTGGATTTCCATTTTCCCTGCTCCAAGAGCAGCTCCTACCAAACACCACCTTTCATGCAATACTTCAAAAACTAATTATGCAAAGTTAGTCAAAAGCTCTAGTTTAAAAGCCCAATCTCGTTTTTAAAAATTACCACTGCAAAGTCAGTTGTACACTGAGGAGAGGACATACCCGGACGATGTTAAAATTGATGGGGTTTTGGGTCTACAGCTTATCCTGCTTATAAGGGTGACTAAACATAACACAGGGAAAAATAGCAAACAGTAACATTTGTTACTGCAAGTCATTGTCAGCAGTGAGAAAATAAATAATTCTACCAAATGTAATTCAAGTCCCCCCTGCCTAATGATTATTAGCACGCTTTTTTATTTTCAAATAGTAGTCTTCCTTCACCTGCAGAGGACTTCATCTTCTTGACATTGCCAAATACCCTTACAATCAGAATGCTATCTGTGTGTCAGCTAGGATCTGTGAATACAAAATGCACATGTGTAAATACCACTTAATGTGGAGCTGAGTTCTGAATGTATACATTTGCAAATAATTTGTTCTTTTCAGGCACTATGAAGAAAAGTTGACTTTGGTAGCAGATACAGTGTTTTGTTATTTTCTACTTAGGAAAACAACCCTTTTTCCTATTTAACATAAGATGTTTTCTTTAGCAGTTTGTTAAGATGTCTTATAAAGCAAAGAGATAACAAAGTGAATTTCTCTCAAAGCAAAATGACAGTAATTCAGAATAACGGGGAATAAGTGATTTACTATGCCATGGTAAGTGACCCTTACAGTTATGCTCACTCACATTTCATACACTAAGTATTTCTTGATATTTCCATTTTAAGGAAGTTTCTATCAGCACAGAAATCTGGGGAACAGAAAGCAGATGGTGGTTCCAGCTGACGAGCCTGATGAGAAGTTACTGGGAGCTGTGGGATTTGTTGACCAGCACGTTCCAGTGGGTTGCTGAGAAACCCATCCACCACAACAGCATAATGGCTGCTCTTGCTCTGAGAGCAGCACCAAGGATGAGCTGCTTCCCCCTCGAATAGAGAACCTCGGATGACAGCAGCCAACTGCTGCTGGGGAGGCCTCTCATGGACAGACACCCCCTCCCCAAGCTCCCTTTTTTACAGTTCTGGAAAGAGGCAAATCCTGGCCCATTGCTCCTGCAGCTCCTCCTGTGCAGAGCTGGCACCTCTGACTGCTCCTGTGTGCAGGGGCTGGGACATCTCCGGAGCCAGAGCAGCAGCCCGTGGGTGAGAAGCAGAAGCACCGAACTGCTGCTGCTGCCCTGGGGCCAGGGAAGATGCTGAAGGCATCTGTACAACATCCGAACTGTCCTGTTTTGTTCCATCTCTGCTCTGTTTTAAAGACAAACTTATCTTCGTCAACGTTTTAAGATTATAGCTTACATATGCATTATGTATTAAAGGTGTTTGGAAAAAATGGGCCAGAGGAAGCCTGGAACTTCCTCTGCATAAGTGACTTAGGAAAAAAACTGCAACCTCAGGAAGCTGAGGTTTGCTGCCCGTTTATCAGAGCTGCATTTCAGAAATGTTATTGGTTTCATATCAGAAATGTTGCTGGGGATGATGCTAAAATGCTGTAACTCCAGTATTTCAAGTGCATCAAGTTACATGCAGGATTCTGAAAACATTTTTATCACAGATGATTTAGTTTCTGCTTTATTCTTGAAATGAAATTATAAAGTGACTTAAACATCTTCCTGGTGATCAGTTATACCTGGAAGTTAAGCCAATTATTTTAGGAGACAAGATCTATTACATAGAAGTACCACATTTAAATTTACACTAAGTCTTCAGAAAACTGAGAAAAAAAGAATTTTATAAACATAAAAGGCCACCAGAAATGAAGAATATTTCACTCAGAAAAATATGCAGGGTTAATTCAGCCTCTTAGATCCGAATTATAAATAGTTCACTCCTTTCTACTCGAATGGAAAACTTCAGGTGTAAAGTCACAAATGACAAAAAGTCCTGGGAGATGCCAACAGCATCACAGTGATTCCTGTAACATTCATACTAAAAACACAGCCAACATTTGCCAGGTTCTTTGACTTATCCAGGCCCTTAGTTTGACTTATAAAAACAAGCAGTTACAAGCAGTGGTCAGGAAAGCTCACATGGCTGTGCTTAACACTGGGGGAGCCAGGTGAATTTTCACACCCTACCATACAGCTGGGGGTTGGAATCAGAGCTCCTATGCTCCTGCCAGAAAAACCGGTGATGAAAGTAAGGAAAGTACAGTAGGGATGTTTGGTCATTCAGGAGCTGAGATGGTCCTGACCTTTCTTTTCCATGTGCTACTTGGCTTGCTACATCAAGGCTTATTTCCTTCTGTTAAAAATCGCAGGGGTTTCTTTTTAACCCTCTTACCAGAATTCTCTGCCTTCTCTCCATTTTAAGCACTAGTGCCTTCTTCACAGTTGCTCTTTCAAGTACATCTTCCTAGATCCTGCTGGCACTTCTCACTTTACTCCTGGCTTTTCCTCCTCCCTTGCCACACATTTCATTCTGTAGCCTGTGGGTCACAGGTCTCTCATGACACTGTTCATGCTTTGTACACCACAGCCCTTTGGCCAACGTCCCCACAACTTTAACTTTCAAATCTCGATCTAAATGAAAAGTGAAGCACGTGTTGGCATTCTCGAGTCAAGAAAATACCACTGGTTTCTCAGCACAAGCCCAGTGCAGTTACATTCCCTGCGGCCTCCCTGCCCCAGGTGAAGCCATCCCTGCTTTCCCAAATGCGCCATGAACAAATTACTCAGAAGTACAAAAGGATTGGCTGTAACCAAATACTGACGTACACTTAATGGACTGCAGACTTTGCAGGATGTTTAAAGTTTCCCCTCTGATCTCTCTGAACTTTGGCCTTCGTTTGTTTATACAGGCAGAGGCCAACAGGTCACACCACTAAAATCAGCAAATTGTTTACACATATGGCGAGCATGCATGGAGCAGGGATGGAGTCATGGCTACAGCACAGCACATTAAAGCAATTGCTTTAGTTAAAACAACAAAGATAGAGCGAGTCCACACACGTGACGAGGAGACCTTCCAGTGCAATGAAACCCAGTATGAACCAAGAAATTAACTGGCATTTCTTCAGGAGCCAAGGCACACATTCCACTCCAACCTAACCCAAGTCACTTACACCAACATTGATTGTTTCAGTAAAAGTGCCAGCTTTGACACCACCAGCGTCAAAATATTACAAAATTTTAAGTGCGTGAGCTAATTCAGCAGGGTGGCAGTTAATACTGCAAAGAGTATAAAAGTTTTTTAAAATCAAGGCTGGAAGAGAAGCTGCCACTGCCAGTACGTGAACCCCAAACACGCTGCTGGGTTGCACTTCTTTGAGCACCGGGTTCTAAACAAACCAAATTCCTAAACCTTTAAAAATTATTTTAACTTTTAGAAAGATCTTTTAAAAAGCCTCTCCAAACAGTGTATTTTCCATAACACAAATCACTTGAAAATGAGGCATTTTCAGAAGCATAAAGCATTTCAGTTTTGAACATGGGAACAGGGTATTAGTATAACCCCCCATTCCGTTTTGTTTTGATGGACAGAGGATTTTATTTGAGAGCAATTACAGACTCTTTGCTTAAGAGAATGCCAAAATATGAAAAGCAAACACTACAATAAATGAAGAAAAGCACCAGGATCTAAAAGAAATTAATCACTTTGTCTTGGTCAAATATACTGTAGCTGTCAAGCTTGTTGAAACCACAGGGAGGAGGAAGCAGAATTTTTTTAGCTTCAAAATGCTTTATCAAAGCTTTGTGGCCTATTCAGTGGCCTAGAGAATAGGCATGCAGATATGTGGAATACACAAGAATATTATTAAACATTTATAGTTACTTTTTATTGAAAAGCAAAAACACCATGTCTTTAAATGTCATGTCCAAACAACACATGCAGCAATGGAATTCCCATTTGCAATGGAGATGCAGCATGCTCTAAGAATAAAAATGTCTGTTGTGAGAAATATAACTCTCAAACAGAAGTTTTCCTTTTTTTTTTTTTTTTTAATGTTACCTACTTCTCTCAAAATACATTTTGGTTTTATACAAATCACTTCTCTGGAATAAGGCAATTTGTCTGGCCAACCAGTGATAAGAAATTGGCAGATACAGAGCTAATGAAGAAATCCTCTTAAGAAAAAAACCCCACACAAAAAAACAAACCCAGCCTAAAAATATTCCACTTCTAGAAGTTCATTACTTTCAGAAAGAGTTGTTCACAGAAGGCAGGGACATACTCTTATATTGTTATTCATGATACAAGTTGGACATATGTACGAAATTTGTGTTGTCTTAGGCATGACCACGGAAAACAGAGCTATAGCTTTGACTAACAGATCTGAGGTTACACTGGCAATTAGCAACAGACATTCTCTTTGCAGTGTCATCATTTTACCTTCTGTATTTCATTACCAACTAACATTTAATCAACAGAAAACACTCTCTCAGTTCTTGTACATGAAGTTCAATTCTGTCAATAACTTCTAATGTAACATCTCCTCCACCTCAACCCCGAGTTCCAGCGCCGAAGACTGAAATGTCCCATTTCACTCTTCTAGTACTGGAGGTTTTTCAGCAAAAATCAGGTTTGGTAACAGGCGTGAAGACAGATTTGATCATCAGTCCCACCCCAAAGCAGTCTAAAGTGAGAGACTGAACGTCTATTGACAAATCAAAGCAGAGGAGGGGGAACTTTCATCCAGCGCTGTCCTGCTAGCAGGGCTTTTCTGCTGCTATCTTCAAAAGGCAACAAAAACCTCAACCTGAGAACACAAGGACTGTTGTGCTCTGCGTTTTGCCACACTGGCTGTCCTGGGAAAACTACAAACCACACCAGCTCATGGACACAGAGGGCTGGGAAGAAGAGAGTCAAAGAAAAAATGCTGGCAAAAGTGAATACAGAAGGATGACTTGCAGCTGAACTTAGCACCTTTTGGCAGAGAGAAACACTATCTCAGACAAAGTGGGGTAAGGCTGCCCAGCTCAGAATTACAGCAGCGAAAAAGCAAATCCCATTCTGCCATTTGCCAGCTTCCAAGTGCTTGACTTCACAGCCCCAGCATTATTTTAACACTGTTCCCGTGAGGGCAGCTTTATTCTCATTTACACAGGGAGGCAGACAACAGCAGCCCTACTTTCAGTGGAAACACCTGCAGAACACAGCAGCATTTCTGGATAGGCTCATTTCCAGGCTCATTGCTGGTATTTACCATAAAAATACAGATTTTGCCGTATTATGAAGACTGGCATATGAACTGCCACTCACTGCAATATACTCTTTCTTCAATTGGAATTTTCTCTGAGCTCAAGCTAGAAATCAGGTTGCTTAACTGCCTCTCTTAGTAGAGAAGCTACACGGGATTTAAGAGAAGAGAAAGAGGCCATCTGCACAAAGAGCTTGTGATTAGGGAAGGGTAGAAACATCCACGGCCAGAGAGACAAATAAAGTAGTATCTTAAGGGGAAATATGAGGAAATGTGCATGAAAACACTGTCAAAATGAACAAAGCACATGCATTTTTGGCAATAAATATTTCACTGAATGACAGAAGCATCATTATTTTCAGTGAAACTTGGATTTACAGTCTACAGTTCCCAACAGCAATACAGATAGAGCAAATCCAAAAAGAAATCTGTAAAGGATTTTTATAAGACAAACTTCTAAGACAAACCTCTGAGAATTAGTCCACATTGCTGAGCAATTCCAGCATGGTAGCTCAAGGAAATCCATTAAAGAATTAAGCAAGGCTATCAAGTTGCTATTTTAGTGTAGTAAGTGGGATATTCACAGTGTAACTTTAGACTGCAACATTCACTTCAATTTTGAGAACAGAGGTGTAGTCATTGCTCTTCAAGGTTCTTACTTCTTAAGGACAGGATACGTGGGAAATCAGTGGAAACGTGATCAGAACACATCACCAGGCATTTTTTCCTTAAAACTATAGATCTGGCAGTTGCTGTGGCACCTTTATGACCCAGAGTGGGAAGAAAAAGCGCAGGTATGTCAGGATGCAAATAAACCATAACACTGCTGTGGACTCCTGATGCCTGTTCTTAGCCTTAGGAACTACTGAGCTTGAAATAAAGTATCCCAGCACCTTCTTCTGTTCTTGGCCAATGAAAGCTGGATTCTCTGATAATAAATAAATTATACAAGACTGTAAGGAACTAAAAAAAACACACAAAAACTCCCCAAACCAACAAACCTGTTATCTGTAAAGCTAATTTGTGCCTTAGATTGTCTGAGGAGTATCTATCAATGGAGATCTTAACAGGACAGAGTTATATAAAACAAGTCAAGGTTATTCTTACAAGTGTAGAGGTTTGAGAAGGTTTTTCTAGCTGCATAATTTCATAAGCAACTATTTACTACTAATCTGAGGTAATGAGAGGAGTCTCTGAATTATTACAATCACTTTATTCAAATGAAAAAAACATAAGTACCCAATAGTCACCCAAAAGGACCATTACAAAACCCATTAATCATTACAGCTAAAGTCACACACTTAAATCTGAAATGTCCTTCCCCTGGAAGAGTGACACTGCACCTGATGTTCCACAGTTATCAGGAACAAAAACGCCCTACCTGAAGCTGGGGGCAAGAACAAAAACCAAGATAGGTAAGAATTTATTATTGCTTAGTGTGGTAACACAAAAGAAGAGAAACTCAGCTGGGGAAGGGAAGAAAGACACAGAGGGACTGAATAAACGAAGAGTATCTGTGAGAGGGATGTAATGCAGAGACCACCAAGAAGGGGCAGGGGTGGCTGGGGCAAAAAGCCACTGAGTGGCATACTCTACTGACAATACAGTGGTTTCAACCTACTGAGAAAAGGCTGAGAATTAATTAGAAAGTGTCAACAAATTAGGATTAAAGAACAAAAACTGCACTTAAACCAGGGAAGGGGGGGTGCATGTGAAAGAAGACAAAAAAACCCCCAACAATAGCTACCTGACCCCTGAAGCAGGAACTGAAAATGCTGTTTCCTGTTAAATTATCTCAAAAGTTAAAGATTACTTCTTCACAGCATTAGCTGCTTAATTGCTGCTGCTTCATCCTCTGACTGCATGTCTGTAGGGAAAATCTTTTCTAAGGTTTAGCAATACTAGATTTTCAGAGTACATTATTTCCACTGCAGTCTCCAGAGTCATATATAATATAAATAGCATAAAACAGGTTTAGATAAACAAAAAACCATATCCATTTAAAAATTTTAATTGAAAACCATTTGGGGGGAAAACCCAGACTCTGATGAGAGATTATGTATTTCTCCTGGCAGTTAATAATTCCACAATTTTGACTTAGATTTCTTTATGGCAAAAAGGCCTCCAAGGGGAAGAGTGTATATTTATAATTAGCAATTGTGGTATGTTAGACACAGACCAATGCGAATCAAATAAACTGAGAACAGCAGGAAAGAGGAAAGAAGTTGTGCCTAGCTCCAAAACTGTTATTTTAACTTAGAAGCATCACCTTTATTTCAAAATGCCATACACACAGAGCTTAAAGTTCTGAGAGAATTTCAGGGGTTACACTGTGGTCTTCTGCACAGCTGAGAGCAAAAGGTGTGAGCAGATCCCACATGCCCAAACTGCTGTAGCTGTACCAGCAAACAGAGGGGATGTGCCTCGAGCCCCTCCTCCCTCCCTCCCTCCCCACACCTGCGGCACAGAACAACCCCCTGCTCCTCCCTGGGGGGCTGCAGGTGCCCCAGCAGGAGCCAGAGGGATCGCCACCCTTTCTCCAGGCGATGCAGGAACATGAACTACGGTCCCTGTTCTACACAGGAGCATGTACAACTCCCTGAACTGAGCCGATGTGCAGGCAGAGCGAGCAGCTGCTGGCACATAAAAACGGGAGCCAAAATGTCTGTTTGGATGATTGCTTTAGACCACCTCTTCCTTCATGGTAGGTAAGTTCAAAGAACAAACTTCGAATAGTACGTCTCTTTCATTTGGGAATGTAAATAAAAATCTTAAAACCAGGGGATCTCTTGCATAGCAGTGGCCAGTAACCTCTGACAGAGAGCCCAGGGACCCTCACTGGGGAGGGCCAGATACTGCCACGAGGAGCTGTAGGTTAAAATACAAATGGGTACAGACAAATGTTTTCCATAAATTACACTTGTAAGTAAAGTCTTCTCTTCTGAGACAAATGCTTCCAACTCCCTGAACTCGACAGTTAGTTTCAGAATTGTGTAAGGTCTACGCAAGGTTTAGTGCAAGAACTGCAATGAGTTCAGTTTACCTACACAGTGACCAAGTTTTCCATCATGGCATTGTTATATTGATTGCCCTCCCAATGCTTTGTTTAATCACACAATACTAATGGATCAGCCATGATCTGCAATGTACATTCACACAGAGGTGTCTTGCTATTTATCTGCTCCAGTCTATAAACAGTCTTCAGGACTCCCCATCAGACACCAGCTATAAATAATTAGCTTTTTGTAAACATGTACATATCCTCATCTGAAAAGTAACATATACTGCTTTTATGTTATTTGAGCTTTCTGATTATTGCTAGAGGCAGTAAGTCTGATGAAGACTGATGTAAAATTCTGTCCAGTTTAGAAACTGGGCAAACAGTAGTGTGGTAAAGACAGATAGCATTTGATCAAAGGAGTTTGTGCTGGGAAGAACTCAATGTGCTTATTATGAGCACTCTCCATCCTGTCCCCCTGCCTTCCCTCCCAAACCCTGACAAACATTTGCAACTTCAAGTCTCTCAAACGTGAGCAAAAAAAAGAAGTCTTGTGAAAAGTCACAGAACATCATCATGTGATGCTCAAAGTAGTTTCTGAAGCAGAATACTCTGAGTATCAGATGCAGCTGGAAGAACTACAACTGATTTTAATTACAGCATTATTCTAGGAGCAATATCCAGAGTCCAGAGGTCACACAGGTCCTTGATCTTTGACCTGCAGCTTTATCCTTCTGTGAATCTGCCATCTATGCAGTAATTAACACACTTGGAAGCCTGCATCATCTGCGACATATGTTTAAGTTCACTGCAGCTGCATGAAAGCCCATCATTTGAGCCTTTCACTCTTCCATTCCTGCAAGCTTTTCACTCTTTGCCAGGCAACTGAAATACATGGGCCTTTAAAGTATTCAAAGATCTCCTATTTAAGCAGCAAGTATTGAAAACGCTGGAAATCCCTGCAGTCAGGTCTCCATTTGCTCTGTAGGACACCACACAAACAACCATCACAAGCTGTGGTTTGCATCCTGAGCAGCAACAATCAATCACTAAATAGCAAGTTACGGGGCACTGTTTGACAGCAGTTTCAAAGCCAGCTAAGTCACTAAGGCCAGGTCTACTAAAAGCTGCACTCAGCAGTACGGGACACTTCCAGGAAAGAGGGGGGTGGGCAGTGGGGAGAAATCTTGGAAAAAAAAAATTGAAAAAGAGAGAACTGGTAAGGTTGAAAAGGAATCAAACAATAACAGCCCCCCACATACATGTATGTTCAAATGTATTTAAATTTGTGAACACAACGGTTCTTCAATACCCACTCCGATTTTCACAAGAACTAGCAACTGTAAACACCGGTAACCAAAAGTGCAATGAGAGCAAACGAAGAGTGCCACAGCCAAACCTGCACTGTTGCACAAGGGCTGGCTGGATAGAAACACCTTTAGCAGAAAAGAGACAGTGTTTGCTCTGGAGCACCAGCTAAACAAGCTCATTTGGTTTCTTGAATGCTGTTTTTGTTGCAGGACAGTAATGGATCAGTGAACATGTGATAACAAATGATGTGATTCCAGGATGTCCAACTGCCCCACGGCAAAGTGGCTTTAAACTTCCTCTTCACATGATCAGATTAACACTCAGGCCTACATAAAAGTTTAGTTCACAAGTTTGCTTTTATCCATGGGTTCACGTGTTTAAAAAAAATAGAGACACTGACTTTCTCAGGGATAGTTTAGGAAGCTATCCTGCCTCTTCCAGCAAAATTATCCCACGAGAAACCGGATGGGAATTTTTTCTTTCTGCCATCTCACAGACCACAGCTATCCTTCTCTACTTAGCCCCTTTTATTTTGTAATTTCTACCAAACTCATTCACATCCTCCTCCTGTGTTTTCATCTTTCTAGAGCTCCCTTGAGCAGCCCTGTGAAAGCTACAAAAGGAATGCAGAACGATTCCTTGTGTGGACGTGGTGGACCAAGCTGAGCTGTACTTTGCTTAGTTTGGCAGATATTCACAGTATTATAAAAACTGCTATCGCAAACAAATATTCAGCTTGCAAAAGTATCTCTCACCCACCATCCAAAAAAAAAAAAAAAAAAAAAAAAACTGTCAGCACATCATTCTGCAATGACTGAGTAATTGCAAAATACTTAAGATCCTCGAATATTCCCCGGTATGGAAGCACTTGGGAAGCTGCCATTTAGCATCTAGCTGTAAAACCTGCAGGGCTTCTATGGATAAAAAGTCTTTCCCCCAGAGCTTATTACAGATGTTTATGAAAAGGTAATCTTAAGTAGGGTCAAACTATTTAATTATGTTTCTACTTGGTATGTCAGACGTAAGGTTAATGAACAGAGAATTAATTTTTGACAGAATGAATTAGACCACTCCATCTAATGGAAAAGAATAGTAAATTCTTTAAGAAATTACTAATTGAGAGGCAGGTGTTGTACGCTTGCTCCTATTCTCTTTTTAAAAGACCAAGTTCCATTCCAAGATTCCAAAACAACATGAAAATTTTGCCCAGACATCTCTTTCTTTTCTATATATTTATTTTGCAGCTCAGATAATACAGGCTTAAACAAGAACAAAGTTTCCCTTACGACTTTGTCCACCTTCCCTAGCTCCCAGCAGCCAAGAGGCTGACGGTGAATCCCTGGGCTCGAGTGAATGGACGCTGTGCCAGGCACGGACTGAGCAGAGCCCACACCTTCCTGGGCATGGAGAACTGGACAAGACCCACTTCTGCAACCCGTCTTCTGCTGGGTCACCACTTCGAGGTCACAGCAGCAACATGCTGCTCCTCACTAGATAACAATTTCATTAGGTATTACCCCTTTAGATCAGAAATAGCTAGTGCTTATCCAAAACCATGGATTTCTGGAGAAGAAAATACCTTGAGAGAGCACCTTCTGAAATGAACTAAGGAACAGTGTTCTCTTTCAGAAAAACTGCTGAAAGCAGTATTTGACCTGAGTTTCCAGATTCTTGGGGATCCACAGCTGCTTCTGAGGGTGCTGGGAAGGCAACTACAGAAAGAAAGTTGTCTGGCCTGTGTTCAAGTATGTTTATGCACACCATGTAAGAGTTTCCACTACTACAGGAAATTTTTACAGGATCCGCAAATCCTATTTGGAAACCACAGATTTAAAACATATCCTCCAGTAAACAAGAGTTTTACTGTTAAATATACCCAGGAAGTTTCTCAATATCTCTCTCTCAGCCTGTTCAGTTTCTTTGGACACAGATTTCTTGCCACTCTGCCTGCCAAAAAGGAAGGTATTTTGATACAATCCATACCATCATTACAAGACACAACTGAGATGTATTAGTTGTGGGCAGCAAATATGGGGTGCAATCTGCTCACAGTTTAACGGTCTGCTTCCCCCAGCACGCTGTCCACAGCAAGAGGATAAAGAAAAATCTCCTACATGAGAAAAGTTGAAAGAGTGTAATGAAGAAATGCGGTAACACTTACGGTCAAGTCCGTTGATGTATCTCATTGTAATTTCACAGTGCCCCCAAACTGCACTGACTATGGGGTAAAGTTTTTTCCCTTTGAGTCCCCTGAAGGCCACTCCAAGATACTGTCCATCGACCATGAAGCTAAGCGTCCCTTCATCCATATCCAAAACCACCAGTAAGGAGTCTGGGAGTACAAAAGACTCATCTGGTTCCAAAAAGACAGGGTACGTGACCCCCGGCTGATTTTTACAGTTGTGGTAGAGTTTGTTGCGCCCCAGATCCCAGCCCCAGGATTCACTATTGCTACCAACCAAGGACGTGTATCCCACCGAGTGCAGCGGAGCGTCGGCCGTGGAGACGCCCACCACGGCGTGAGTGCCCCGCTGCCTCGTGGGCCAGTGGATCTGCCAGACGTGCAGGCCTCTGGTGTAGCCGACCTTGCCCCGGATGCAGTCTGTGCTTTGGGCAACTGGGTGTCTGTGAAAAGTCAGTTTATCGTCTTCCTTTACAAATATATTCAAAGAGCGATCTTCGTTATTCCAAGCGTGTTTGTACTGGACCTCCAGCTTGGCGGGGGGCATATCCAACAGCATGTCCAGTCGTGCAGGCTTGCAAAAATCCGGGCCTCTCAGCTCTCGTTTCACAGGTCTGTAAGGGGGCTCCCTCACATCCACAGACTTTATGCTCCCTGAGATTTTCTGGCCCATTGCTTGGCTGCAGGTTTACAAAGGAGAAAGAAAAGTTGACTTTGGCCCAACGTCACCTCATGAAAGCACCGTTACACTGAGCCAGTGACCTGACAAGCTGACTGGATTTACTCCTCCTGTTTGGAGCTTTTTAGCAGCACTGTTTCCAGAGAAAAAACGCTCCTGAAAGAAAGCAGAAAGTTTCCAGTTAGTTTAAGAAAGCCAACAGAAAATCTACAGCATATTTTTGACGCGCTTCTTCTCATCCCCAGTAGCTATTTTAAACACCAGAGCTGCAATCCACTACTCCTTGCTCAGGGTCCTGCAGCGCTAACCAGGCTGCCCGCAGGATGCGGAGCCCACCAGCGCACCGAGGGCAGACAGTCATTTCCTCCAATTCATAATAGGATGCAGACATTCCCCACCTTCTGCCCTTCCACCTATTTTGTCTGGCCAAGTTCACAGCGGGCCCGAAGCAGGCGGATGCTATTCCCCAGCAACAGGGATAAACTTTATGTGCAGCGGTAGCTTCACTTTCACTTGTGCTTTTGTTTCATAGTCTCGGACACGCACTGTGTCAGAACTTCCTTTGATTTCCAGACGTGCTCTTCCCTGGGCCCTGGCGACAGAGACTTCAGCTCCTCTGCCCTTATTAAAGCAAATGCAGCCAACAGCAAACGACTGCAAAACTTACATGTTTCTTTTTAACTTATCCTGGCCTTAAATCAAAGAAAAAACCCCAAAAATTCATCAAGATTTAGGGGTTTTTTTTTAATAAAGAAGCTAATAAAAAATAAAAACAAGTGGGAATGAGGAAGAAGAGCCATAGAAGGACAAAGGAAGAATGGCAGTTTCAGTTCTTTGGCAGATGTTTCTAATGGGCAGCTATTGCAACTGGGGATGTTCCTCATGCCAATGGACAGCAGGCTAATCCACAATTCCTGTATTTGGGCTGGAACGCAGAAAAACACATTAAGGGGAATACATGATTTTTAAATGTATTATTCCTCTGCTTCCGTAGACAAACATGGTAAAAAAGCACCAGGAAAAGAGTCTTTGCAGCCTGGATAAATTAGATTTATTCACATTTTAGAGCTCAGGCAGAGTGCAGAGGTAAACCAAGAACCTCTAAAAGCACTAAACGAATAAAAATGAAGACAAAGTCCTATAAACTCAAATAGGTGATTGACGTGGGATCAAACAGAGTATCTGCAGCAGCAGACATACTTCTGTCTTCTAGCAAAATAAGTGCCAAGTCCAGGAATGCTCAAATATAGCTGAGGAGACTCACTCTGTTTATTTACTGACAGAGTGATGAAGTGTTTCAAGAAGCAAAAAATCTCCAGACTCTCAAGAGGCTGAAGAGCCTAGGTGACATTTGGTTGTCATAAAGTACCAAACAGCAGATGGGCAGAAATGTTCTTGCAAAAAGCATCCTGCAAGATTTTACTTGGTAAGCCAAGTCCGTGTTCTTCCTTTTAAAGAACTTCTACCCCAAACACACTGTCCCATTCCAAAGATAATTTTTGAAAGAAGATAAGAAACATATATTCACAATAGAAGGAAACAAAAAGGAGTTTAGGAAAAAAAAACTCTGTAAAATTTACCATCCAGCTGAGTTTGAGAAGTGAATGAAGTCCTTACATTATTTTCAATGGCAAATACCATGTAAAGTGTCTTCTGTGTGCATTAAATAAAGAAATTAAACCACATCTACATTATGTGAAAGCTTTCTTTCAAAAAAGAAGAAAAAGAAAAAAAAAGTCGATTTTTCAAAACCACTTGACAGTGAAGTTACTGTATGAAAATATTACTTTCTTGTAGCTGGTCCCACAACGGTATATGGACACACCTGAGTGTGAAAGAACCAACTCATTGCACCTAATTTTAATCTTTGAAAATAAAAAAAATAAACATAAGCATCCAAGCCCCTCCTATCACAATTGCAGAAAGATTCACAATTCACAGAAGCTCTCCACATGAGATCAGCTTGAATGATTCCCCTTATTTCTTTCCAAACCATGCAAAAGGAATCCGAAACTTTACACAGTAATTACATTTAAGTTGATGCTTGCCATTTCCAGTATTGCAGAAGCACTCCCAGGTTGTTGCAAAGGTACAAATTTGGCCTGCTGAGGCAAGTTCAGTACTTTATCCCACACTAGTAATCCCAGGGGAAATGAAATAGTGACACTAATATACACACAGGGAAGCAAAAGGAGTAAATGTTATCAGGTAAGCAAGCTTTCATAGGAGGACACATGCTCAGGGATTGGGTAGTTGCTTTTAAAAAGGTGATTATTGGAGCTTGAAAGGAAATGAAAAGGGAAAACAAAACGTCAGAATTTCAAAGGAAACCTCAGTGATTTCTGTATGAGATTTAGCTTTACATGCCTTTGAAAACTTCTACTTTAAAGCACAAGACAATTGCCACATTCCTGCCAGGGTGCTGAGGGGAGACAGCCGGGGAAGTCCTGAGTGCATCCTGCTGTATCACTTCCTGATCACATGAGAAACTAAACTTGGCACAGATGTTTACCTGGCAAATCACCAAGAAATTATAAACACTGAATTGACTCACTTGGCAAGCCACAGACATTCTTCCTCATGTGCCTGAAACTGTAACTTAAATAGGCTGCTAATAGATAGATCAGTAATTCAGAGGAGTAAAATGCATCATTATGAGTACCTTGATACACACACAACTGTGCCTGTTCTCTGGGATGCCCTCAGTAATGTACTTTGATTTGAAACTGTATCTTACAATATTCGGTCTTTCATCAAGCATGGACATCACCACAGAAATTAATTACATAATGTAACAGTTTGCCAAATAGCTTTGTAGGGACATAGGATGGAATAACAGTGGAAAAATCTTAGAGTTAGTGATGCATTCAAGATGCAGCAGTTCCTAAGCACCAGTACAACTCAAAAACCACCTTTCCTCAAATATCCTCTACCACACAGCATATTATACTCTCGTCATCCTAGCTCTGTGCAGCTTGCAGTTCTCAGCTTCTGCTAGAAGACCAACTACAGCCATACTAACCACAGTCAAGGATCAGCAGACTTGAACAAATTAATGAAAAAAGTCGACATTGAATTATTTGCCACCCCATGCTGGCTGTGACCTAACAGCTCTGATTGCTGGAGCTGAGTAGTAGCTGACATGAACACTTGATGTGAGGAGCAGCCCTGGCTCACAACCCTGCAGCAGCACGTGAGCTCCACAGGGAGCAACTCGTCCACAAAGTCCTCCTGGCAGCTCACAACAGTCCCCAAAAGCCCAGATCACCTGTTACCTTTCCTTGCCTGCGTCCTGTCCTTTCACACCAAGCAGAGGGCAGAGCACCAAGGCAAGGAACAGCAGAGAAGCATCACCCTGCCCTCCACCCCAGCAGAAGCTGCTGTTGGAGGAACACAGCTCACCAGGGCCCAGCCTGTCCCCACCAACAAACACCCCCTTCCCTACTTCCACAGGTCACACACTTCCAGCACAGAAGCCAGGGAAAAGTCATACTTTTATCACTACTGTGAGGGTCTCCAGGCAGCCTCTCCCCACAGAGCTGTGCAGGTACCCCACAGCAGCAGCTCCCGGGAAAGCCGAGCACGTGCCCACAAAGGAAGTGGAGGGACACACAATTCATCCAGCAAAGGTGCCCCAAACCAGCTTCCTGTCCACAGGGCTGGATGGATACACCACAGCACTGTAAAAGCTGGGGGTTAGGGACACAAGATTATTCCTTTTGGATTAGCTACTGTTCAATCCATTTACAGAAATATTAGGTTGTAAAACCTTCTTACCATCGGTGGAGTGAATAAGAACTTGCCAAAGCACAGTGGCATTTGACTGCTGTGACTTTTTGCAATCTTATACCTCTTAGAGAAACTTAGACTTCCTTGCCTAAATCTTCTCACTAGACACATGAAAATTCAGAAATAAGAAGAACATGAATTTTCACTGTATAGTTTTGCGTTGAAGGTTTTCCCAAATCTTTGCTCTTCCAGTAATTTCAAACCACTGCCGGAGTTAAATAATAATAAAATACTTCAAACTGGCTTAATATATGACCTCTCCATTATACTGGTTTTGTGACTACAACTGAAACACTAAATTTCATCACTTATCCCTATGATAAAAGATATTTTGTGGAAAATAATCAGCACCTAGAAATCTCCAATTGAGAAGGCTGTTAGTTTTTGCAAACTAAATCATTTCTGTCTCACAGTTTCTCATTCATGCCCAGCTTTGTCAAGATACAATGATTAGACTAAATGTACTGTACAGGAATAAAACAACTCCAAACAGGAAAAGTGTGTCAGTGTCACTTAGCAGTGTCCTCAGTCAGACTGCTAAAATATTTAGGGAAATTATTCACAATAAAACCACAAACTATACTTACCAGAGAAAGGCTTGCTGGGACATCACTTTGCTGTAATTATGGCACATTTTTTAACAGTTTGGTACGTTGGCATCAGTAGAACGTAACTCTGATAAAAGAAACATGCTTTCTGCAAAGTCAGCTTTCAGCATTCATAGTTGTATTTCCCTCTGGGTCACAAACTAGATGTGCAGGAAGCTTGACAAACATGCATGAGAAATGACACCACATAAATGCAATTCAAAACTACATTAAGAACATGCTAAGGCTTGGGTTAATCCTACTAAATGGACACTTACACAAAGGGTGGGAAGCAGCTAGGTGAGTCCCAGCTAATGACAGTGGCCAGTGAAAGCATCCATCAGAACTAGCAGGGATGGAGAAGCCTCTGTCCAACAGCATTTCCAATGTCTACACAGCAGTTCTCACTCTTTTTGCTATTGGCCCTCATTGTTTTTTTCCTTCCTGCAGCCAGACCTCACTGCCACCTCCCCTGCCAACCTCTGTCACCAGCCAGCAAGGACTCCTGACCGCCAAGAGAGGCAGCAGGAGGCTCTGAACCAAGGCCACTCCTCTGTGGGCACCAAACCTGTTTGCTCCCCAGATGCCCGAACAGAACTGATCCACTGAGTGCTTGAACTCTCTGAATGTGACTCTAGTCCCAAAGTCCCTACAAAAGGAACTGGAAGAAGAAAAACACACGATAATGCTGTGCTGGGCAAATTGAGGAAGAAGGGTTTGTATGTTCAAGGACAAGGACTTTTACCTCCACCCAGACAATGTAAAGGCACAAGGCCCAGTGCCCATCAGCTTTGCTCCCAGTGTGCAAACAGCTACATAACCATGACAACACTGTTTGGAGGGTGACAATGAATTCAGCACATTTTTGGCACCCTAAAAAGTCTGGCTAGCTTGGATTCAGCTATAGGTCCTGGTATCCAACATTGTTCAAAATGGGCAATAAATCAACCATGTTGGCTTCCTTTGTCAAACTGGGAATATGCAGTAACAATGCAACCAGACAAAAATGCTTGGCTATTCTAAGCTATCCTGTGCTACAGACAAAGTTTTATGCTGCATGCACACTTAGCAAATGACATTTAATATGTGGGATGAACAATGCGGCAGTAAGTCATGACTTCAATTCCCGAAAGGAATGAAAATCCTGAAAATCCCAAGGACATTCCTCCTTAGAGAGTAACTTGTTTTGTAATGTTACAAAAATGTAATTGTTTCAAAATTCAGGATAAACTTGTTATTAAAAAAGACTGTGCATTTAGCTGCTTGGAATTAGAATAATCTGAAATACCACACCATCTGTACCACCCGACTTAGAAGCAGTTTAGTCATATGATGAAGAATGCAGAAAGAATCTCGAGTAGCAATGAACACAGTGGAATGTATATTTTTAAATACTTCCATCTACTGTACTTTGGAACTGAGCTGACTTGAGGTTTTGGGTTTTGGTTTTATGCCTTCCTCTCTCTGCATGTGTTTCTGGAATTCTCCCCTTTCATACTGCAGGTTGGTTTTAGATGCAAACATTTATATTCTGAAGGAACATGGAAGATGACTAAAAACACTTCAAGCCTGCAAACAGTTTTCTGCATAATCACTTCTCAGAACACAGCAACGCAATTTGAAAAACAAATATAGAAACACAGTACAACAAAACCTGCTTTTTTTACTATGCAAGTACTTTTAAAACCATCAACATCTCAGTTCTAAAGTTCCTGAAAGGAAACAGTTCTTTTCTTTTCAGGGTATTTAACAGGAATACCCCTGTGATCCCCCAACTACCATAAGGTTACAGATGTTCAAGCTGCTACATCCTTTCTACCACTCCTTCCTAGTCATTCTTCTCTCGTCTTCAGCCACCTGCATTCAAATGACCTTGAGATGGGTCTGCCTCAGAAAACTAAAGTAGGCAAAATCTGGTATTCTATTTTGACAGGTTATTTTCAGGTGCATAAGCCCTCTGATCTGGAATATCAGACAGTTATGCAAACACTTGCTCTGGCAAAAGGAAAGAGAGAGGAAAAAAAATTAAAAGCTCAAAGGCAGAACCATCTATTTAGGCAGAAGCCCAAACCATGGAGCAAATTTCCACAGTCACTTCAAGCTGCCCTAAGGGGCACAGCTGAACTTCGTGTCTGAATTCAGTACAGCCACAAGCTTCTGCTTACATCTCCCTCACTCTGCTGGCACAAAATCATTCATCTTTCACCCTTCAGCCACCCCTCTGTCACAGTGAATACCTTCCTGTCTTTCCCAAGCAGCTGATGTAACCATTTTGAATATGCAAGTGTCAGGGTTATATTAAAAGAGCAAATTAACACACGAAAAAGGCTTAACACTAAATCGAAAATTATGTTTTCAGCTCCACTTCGCATTTTACAGGATCATTTGCCATTTTACATTTCTACTCACAGTGCTTCACCGAGTAAGTAATACCAATAGGTGTCAGACATGTGAGATTTAAAGCCCAAGGAATAATTAAGTTTTATTATTGCAATTTCTCACCCGCCATTACGACTTTTCACCAGCCTAACCCTTTTTTTTTTTTTGACAATTTACATTTTACCTCTATAGCTTTGTAGAGAATCAATACCCCTACAGCTTCAATTTCAAAACCAGAACATCCATTAAATGATGGGCTTGAAATGTGGCTGAATACCTTCCCACTGCCTTTCTTTTGCTGCAATGTGTAGTGGAGCCAGTTGGCCTTTAAACTGAAATAAGTTAAAAAGTCATAGATGAGAAAAATACTCCTGGAAAGCATCATTCCTCAGATTAGCCCGTTGCAAATCCCAGGGAATGTGCCAGAGCAGAGTGAGGGAAGGTCTGCAGATGGTAGACAGTGACAATCAGGCAATAAGAGCTTCTCTGGCTGGACACAGGCATTCACCAGAACTTTACTGCAACTGTAGAAACTGTAATAACAAGTTGCACTGAAAATTTGGCCCCTGAGCTCAAGCTTCACTCTTAGATTGAGTCAGTGTTTGCCAAGCTTGGCAAATCTTCATAAATCATGAGGGAGCTTCGGTCTGCAACTGGTTTTCTAGGGGCCGTATCATGCTAAGGATGGGATAAGGAGGCACAGCCCCCAGCAGCAGCTCTGGAGGCATCGACAGCATTACAAGGCTGCTGTAAATTTGCCAGACTCCACAAGAGATGGCTCCACTCTCACAGTGCCTGTCTGGATATTTTGCAGTGGATGATTCTAGTGCTTGGTCTCTCTAACATTTATAAAAAGACATTCAGTAACAGCTTAAAATTTGCAATGCTGCTGGAATGACCAGGATACTTTTGTCATCTCCTTTTGCATCCAAGTCTTACCTTGTTTAATCCCCATTTGGATTGAAGCAACAGTGTACAGACAATATCTGTCAGACACTGTCACTGTTGGTGGGCAGGAACACTGGATGTTTCAGCTGAAGCAGCCTATTAAAGGCAGTTCCTGATGTGACCTGGATGGCTTTAATACTGCCAACAGCGCTGCGAAACTCCAGTGACAAAACCACACCAAACACTGCAGACAAGAGCTGAAGGCATTCTTCCCCCTACAGTGAACTGAACAGGCTGATGCAGAAGAGATGCCCAGAAAGGCTGTCTTGGACAAGCCGTGGGTGATCTGTTGTGTGGGAGAACAAATGCACGTGGGGGTCAGGCCCACTCCCTCCACTCAGGGTTGCTCAGAGAGAGGGGAGGGCAGGGCTGGAGGGAACCCAGCCATTGTACTTGCACAAACACGCAGGAGATGAATACATGAGAACAAGTTTGATCCTGAACAAAAGCAGAATCTTTTGTTTAATAGGAAAATAGGCTTACACAATCACACCATCTGCATCCCTCCTAACCCTGCCCCCTCAGCCACTCCCGTCAAAGGCCACCCTCAGCCAAATGTGACAGAACAGCAGCAGGCTCACGGACAACTGTGTTCCTACAGGACAGGACAGACATCCTGGAAGTGAGCACATGGAACACCAGGCTGGGCTGCAAGCTCACATCTTGCCAAGAAACCCTGAAGAGAATGACCTCACATCAAAGCTGTAACTGCAGGCTAAGTGTCCTGAAGATTTCATGTCAAGCCAGCCACAAGACACAAAACCAGGAAGCAATACTTCATTAGACCCACAGTTCCTTCTTTTAAATAACAGAAATTACGTAAATACAATTACATATGTTAAGGAAGCATCATCACAAAAATCAGATTGCACAGATGATTTTGTATTTCCCAGATGAGGCAACAAATGAAGCTCCCTACAGCTTTGGAGCACTAACAAAGTGACAAACCAACTTCCTGCTAAACAACTAACTGTTTCCTCAAAACCCCTGTATTTTTTAAGCAACAGAAATAAATTTTGTCTGTTTTAAACTCAAGCCACTGCTAAAGCCCATCTGTCAGTAGAGAACAATTGCACAGACAAATGGGAATGATGGAGAAAGTAATATAGAAACAAACCGCCTAAGCTCTAAGCAACAAAATTGATTTTCCTTACGCTTACAAAAGCTTTCCCATTTTACAGAGCAGTATTTTTGTTTCTGTTTGCTATTAATTTAGGAAATAGGGCACTTGGTAACACAGGAGGGGCTGGGAAAAGCCACAGGGCTTTAAGGGGTTAAAGATTTACAGACAGTTGTCCCCATGACAAGAATCCGTGATTCCTCCTGAAAACACAAAGGACACCTTGATGAGAATCCAGAATGGGTCTCGAAGTGGTGAATCACTGAATGGTTTGGTTTGGAAGGGACCTTAAAGATCATCAGGACTCAGGGCAGCGGCATGAAGCTGAGTCAGAGGAGGTTCAGGTTGGATATCAGGAAAAAGTTCTTCACCCAGAGTAGCTGGGGGCTGGCACAGGCTCCCAGGGCAGCGGGCACAGCACCACACCTGCTCAAGCAGCGTTTGGACAATGCTCTCACAGGCCCCTGGTGACTCCTGGGGTGTCCCGTGCAGGGCCAGGAGTTGGACTCGATGATGCAGAAGGGTCTCTTCAAACTCAGGATATTCTGTGATTTAGTTCCAAACCCCTGCCAAGGTCAGAGACACCTTTCATTAGACCAGGTTGTTCAGAGCCCCATCCAAGCTGGCCGTGAACACTTCCAGGGATGGGGCATCCACAGCTTCTCTGGGCAGCCTGTTGTGGCCAATTCCTTACCCACCAAGTGATCCATTAATGAAATCCATGTCTCTCCAGTTTAGAAACAAAGATGTTGTGTGGGACAGTGTCAAACGCTTTGCATAAACGCAGGTAAGATTACATCAGCTGCTTTTCCCTGATCCACCAATGCCATAATCTCATCATAGAAGGCCCCCAAATTTGTTGGATACAATTTGTCCTTATTGAAGCCCTGCTGGCTGTCACCAACGGCTATGTGGAATGTTATTTTCTTTCTGGATCTTTTATTGTCCTAGAGCCAGATTAAGTGGAAAGGCTGCCTTTTCAAATAAATACTGTGCTACAGAAGAGAAGTATCCCAGACTTTGCAGTGTTAAAATCAGAGAGGGCCTCCAACTAGGAAGAGCCATGGTGAAAGAAGTTGCTGCACTGAGTAGCATTTACATCTCTCTACTACTGGCCTAACAATCCTCAAAGAATTTCATGTTACAAGTGCCAACAATTCCAGGTATTTTTGACCACAGGAAAGTACTTTAAAAAACCCACACTGGACTTCCTAATAGAGGTATGGATAAAAATAAATCAGCTTTGTGTCTGCCTACAGGACAACGCTCAACACAGACTGATCTGTAAGCTCAAACACAAGGTCTGTATTTCTCAAAATAACTTCCCACTCTAGTTCCGCCTGCTAAGCAGTCTTTCACAGGGAATTTTCTTTTAAGTGACACTTTATTTGTAACAATTAATTGCTAATTGTATTTCCTTCTTTAATGCATTGGGTGAAAAGCTGGAAAAAAAGACTGGAAGTTATTTGGAGGAAAACTGTACCGGGATGCAAGTTTTGATGGAAATAGAAATATACTAGTACTTAATCTGTAGGTGTACTGCTGCTCTAATAAAATAAGGAGCATCACATTCTAGAAGTCTTGCAAATGCTATATTAAAAATAAAAAAGTGCATATTCCAATTAATCTTTGCAGAAAACCCCCATATATGATAAGATTGCAAAGAATCTTCAAGATATCATCTAAATCCGCCAGACTCTGATTCTCCAATAACTCAGGCAGGGACTTGTTCTGCCCTGGAGAAAAATGTGCTCGGTCTAAATTTGGATCAGCAGTACTTTACACAAAGAGAAAGCACATCAGTGACTACCAGCTGAGCTCCAGCAACAGGTGTAATATATTAAAACAAAATGCTCAGAGTTTTTAATTCTGGAGAAACAAAACTCTAGATTGCGTTGGGGTATACAGATCACCTTGATTCCAGCTTAACAAAGAATAAAAGTAACATTTAGATATACCTTGCAAAGCAAAGGACAACCTTCAGGAAAACAAGTCCTCTTCCCATTGAGTTATAAAAACTATAACACATTCAATATGGCCTGCATGCCCAAAAAATACTGGGCAAATGATTATTTTTTCCAACATCAGAGCTAGAATAGTTTTTGTTTACCACATCCTCAAGAACAGCACAAGTAGGATAAAATGAAGTAGATTAATACAAAGATCCTTCCAGAGTCATTTGACAATTAACCAAGGTGTTCATTTTAGCCTAAACACAAATCTGCATTATCAAACAATCATTTACTATTGCAAAAGACTTGGAAGTCACATACAAACCACACCACTCAGTTGAATGTAAAACCATGTGGGACATGGCACAAACACTACAAATAGTTTCAGAGGAGGAAAGCAAACCTTTTGGCCAACAGGGTAAGGGAAAAAAAAAAATCTAAAGATACTAGAAATCTGAGGGGGGTTAAATTCCAACCATTCTTTGAACAGACCAACTGAGGTATACTTTTCCCTGAAGCGCTGTGCAGACATTGAAATTGCTACAAGAACTGTGGGATCAAGAGCAGTCGTGCATTTTTATATTCAGCATGAACTCCTTTACAATTTGCGGTAAAGAGATCAAACATAGAGGCAAGCTTGCAGAAGGTAAATTCACAGTATGGAAGTTTAATGGAGCGTTAAACCCCAGAAGTCGATTAACAGTTCTGACTACCTGAAGAGTCTCTCATGAACAGAGATCTTCCTCCACAGTGGAGGAAGGAATGGAAAACAAAAGTGTTTTCAATTGCCCAACATATCATCTTCATCACAGATTTATGGCAGAAGGCTTTTTGTTACAATCCCAGTCTTTCCAGTTTCCCTTTCCTCTTCATCTCTTCCCCTTCTGCTTTCCCTGTACATCCCATTGTCAGCTTCATCAATAATGGGAAGGACGTTTGGCTTAAAATTCTACCCATTTTTTAGCATCCTTTTGAGACATTTACCTCTGCACCCGGCATTGCTAGAAAGAGAAGCATCATGGAAGCACACTCAACCCTGACCTTTCATTAGGTAGCAGATACCTGGTTCAATCCCAATCTAGACCCATGAGCAATTATCAAAACCATCATCACTTCTGATTAACACAGTATAATCAAGGGGAGCTGAAAAAGTAGATACAGAGTAAGGCTCCTCTCTGAAATTCTCTTAAGAAAAAAACCAAACCACTTGTAAACACAGATCCCAATTTCTGAAGCTACTGCATGGATTTAAATCTGTGTGAGACACTGCAACTTCTGAAAATGCAGAAGTACTTATATTTATACAGAAAACTGCAAGTCAGGACCAGAATGAAATACTTACAACTTGGAAACCAACAATTTGTTGGGTTAGTGGCTGTAAACATGAGAGCTGAGCCTTGCAGAGGTCCAGGCTGCCACAATACTCAGCAGTCAATCCTTTTTGAGCTGCAGTGGTTACTAATGGGTGGGTTCCCCACTACCACCAGGGTCTGTAGGATACACAGAAATTCGTTCCATCTGAGGCCACTTTTCAGTTCTCTGAAAAATATAGGATACTGTAACATAACCACCATCCTTACTGGAAAGAGAGGAGATGTCTTCGAGCAAAGCAGAGGGAGATGCACAAGAACTCCATGCTACCATCTAACTCCCTACAGAACATCCCTATCCCTATTCCCTATCTAATAACACATGCTGTGGAGATAAAACGTTGAGTAGAAAAGAGAATGTACCAGGCTACCTGGCAGAGACACTGGTGGTACAATTAGGAAATTTAATTGTATTCCAAAGTGGTCCCTGAGAGCAATTCCCTTGCTTGGGAAGCACAAGGCACAGAGAAGAAGGCGTGCTCCTCTCTGCTGACGGAAGATTCACAGTGATCCAAGCAGGGGGGAGCTTTCAGCACCAATAAAAAAATAAGGTAGTCAGGCTCCATTCATTTGCACTGCGCAGAAATCACTGTGATTTATGACTTCTGCCAAGAACCAACTGCAGAGAGGGGAAAACCACCCCTGTGTGTGCCTCTCATACTAAGCATGCACCATCTCGTGTCTGTGCAGGACACAGGAGCAACCAAGGCTGCCTGCTTTACACGGACACAATATCCAGGGAATTAATTCCTAAGGCAATGGGAAAATACTACATGGGAGAACTTCCAAGTCACAAATTCTGCTTACTTAAGCTAAGCTGCTTAATCAAGTTAATTGAAGGAATTAAAAAAGCATCTGGAGCAGAACACATTCACCAGGCAGTCTCTAGCCGTTCCTGATCTGGTGTTACTTTTTCTGGGCGCCAGTTCCCCTGCTGGCACAGCACAATCTATCATCAGCCATTACACTGATTACCATCCATTAGTTTTGCTAAGTACAGGCATGAAATTTAAACCTACTTCTGTAATTTATTTACAAGCTATTCACATACTGGCTATGAAGCGTATATATAATGCTTTGTGTTAACAAGAGAAATGTGGCTGAATATTAAAGAGTTGCACATTAAAAACGACCAACAGAAGTAATAATTCTCTTCACAAAGAATTGTTTATGGGATTTTTGTTTGGCAAGACAAGCAGGACAAGTTTATAGTCTTTAAAAATACAACTGATTAATATACAGGGGGAAACAGGTAAGAACCCATGAGAATGACAAGTTTTAAGTATCAGTCCCATAAATATAAAATTCAATTAAAATGTCATTCTAGAAAACACTGAGAACAGAGTTGGGACTCTTACAAAACAATCATTTTTCTTCCCTGCTATTAAGGCAGGGTGATTAAAATGAAAGATAATCGCCTTTATTTCAAGAGCTAATTATTACATGTAATGAAATTTCTTCTTGTACCATGAGATCTAAACTCAAGAATTTAATTCTACCAAGACCATCAACCCACACATTTTGCTGTAATAAAGTAACTGGTTGAATTTTTCCCTACAAACGTATTTCTGCAATAGACTATCAGGCTCAGCTTTGATTCCAGCATACCACATTCCTTACCACTACAGAAACCAAACACAGAACAGCTGTGGAAGCAAACCCCACTATATGCAAATATTCAGGCCAAAAAAATATTACAAGTTAAAAATTCCTTGTGAAAACCCCTTCATTGGGAATTCTGACTAAAGTTAAGCTGCCAGGTTAGCCTCGGTGTAAGGAGCATCCAGAGGAAGTATCCCACACACATTTTCCCAAGAGGTGCAGAGATGCCTGCTCTGCACTGTTCAGATGCCTGCATCTGTTAAGTGCCCAGATTTTCTCTGCTGCCAGCCAGCAGTGCTCCAGAGGAACTGAGCTCTTGCTGAGCTACTGCTTCCTGCATTGCTAATTCAGATCTCTAAATTTAGATGCCAGGTTTAGCCAGTGGTTTTCCCACTTCTTCCAACAGTCAAAACAAAAAGAAAAACAGTTTCTGCTGTTAATTCACTATCTTCATCCCTTTGCAGAAGAAAACATGATGTCAGAACCCCACACACTGGAATTACGTTACACCAACCTCTAGTCCCTGCTCATCTCCTCAATGACTGCACACCAGGCAGCAGGCACTCCTGAGCCACATTTCCACCTAACCCTGGGCACTGCTCACCCAGGTTCTGAACTATTTTACAGCAGGCAAGACAAAATCTAAAAATAAATGGAGTAAAGGGAGAGGGTTGGCTCCTGCATTCACGAAGACTTCCTGCCCCCACGTCCTCTGTGAGCAGGACGTGGATGGAGTAAAGCAGTACAAGCGAGCTCATCAGTCACTCTCGTTGTCCCTGGAGTGTTGGTACATTTCAGCTTGAATTTCCCTTTGGTGTCTTTTTCCAGCACTCCGACTGTGATGAACTAGAACGTATGGATTTTTTCCCCCCTTGCACTATTATTCAGCATTGCTAGACAGAGGTGTATGAGTGAAAACAAACTGCTGATTCTTGTTACAGGGTCTAAGAGCAGGAAATGCAAGCCAGTTATCAATGCTGGAGGTGGCTCACTGAAAAAAAAAAAATTATTATAATAAACTGAAAGACCAGTGTACCCCTAGAGATGAATTCAAGGCAGTAGGCTCATGCACCTTCTCCCATTCCACTGCAGCTTACTGAGGTGAGGGAAGTTCTGTTACCACGTCACTGCTGACTCCTCACAAGAGTTTGAACGTCACAGGAGGATCCTGCAGCAACTCTTGACAGTTTTCTTTGTGCACCCTGCCTATGAGGTCTATTTTCACTCCCAGTTTCATTTTTTGAATCCTGACAAATACTTAACCTTAGTCCCTTGGACACATTAATCACCTTTTTCTCCAGGTGCACTTTCAAGAACTGCTGTTGAATGTTGCTCTCTTTCCCTGTCCACACTCCTGTACATTGCTGTGAGAGAGATCTCACAGGTGAGCCTCTCTTCCTTCACCCACACGTTCTGTTTCAAAGAACACTAACATGAATGCTAAAAAACTTAAAAGCCAACGAGTACATATTCCAGGCCTCATGCTCATGCTTGTTTAATAGATCTTGTTCTATTTAAACCTCAAAGGATAAGACCCTATACATGTTGTAACAAACCCTTCCTGAGCACATTCTCACGTCTTTGGTAGATGATCACTGCACTTACAGCTCTGCATCTTAGTCTAAACAAGCCATCAGTGAACTCTGGGTAAGGTTTGCTAGACTACTGGAAACAGTTACGTCAGCACTGACCAAAGTACAAAGGAACTTCTTTATTTTATGTTATAATGTTTTAAATAATCGCCGGCTTCAATTCATTATTTGCCTTTGAATATAAAAGATGATGGAAAACCCACCCTTTTTATCTTGCAACATCAAAACCAAAGGGCTCTATAAATATTTAGTGAATGATCAGTACACTTAGAAGTGAGAACATCACAGTCAGTATTACCCAGATGTTAACAGCACCAGAGACTGACGGTACTGAAATGCAGGGACAGTCAGGTGCTGGCACAAGCCAGAGTTAACACTAATATGCCACAATACAGCCAAAATGAGGTTGGGATGGCAGTGTTTCTGTCTTTTATAGACTTTGATGTGTCACCATCCTTAGTTCAAACAACTTCTGTCATCTCTGACATGCTCAACAACAGTTCTCAACAACAACAAGGAAAAAACCCAGTATTTCGATTTTTTATGCTGCATCATAATTTTTGAAAGCAAGATGACAATGCACCTAAACCTCCTTGTGGGGTCAGACCCCCAAAATAAGCACCTGAGCTCCACAGACGGGGCCTTCGTTCAAGCATGGGACGAAAACATCAAAGGTCAGAATTTAACTCATCAGTCTCAGGTAACTCTCAATTGTTAGTCTCATGTTTAGCACATGCCCAGAGGTGCACTGCTGCTCCTTCTTTCCTAGGCAAAGAATAAAATAAAGGGCCTGCCCAACAAAGTGAACTGGCTGGAGCCTCAAAATATTCTTCATCTCTAAAAGAGTTCAGCATGTGCTCATATCACACTCTGTGATCCTCATTTAAATCAGAGCAGACTAGTGATAAGCCATGAGGAATAAATACTCAATTCCCCATGCAAAGCTGTTACACAGATCTGAAAAAGTATCTACACCTTCTTACAAGTTAAATTAGGATAAACTTTCAAGATAATCAAATGGAGTAGTTAAAATTTAATTTTGATGCACTTTTTAAAAACTCACCGAAGTGTCTCAGCCAGAAAATACCACAAACAATGCCATAAGGACCAGGTTTCAATTTCAACTCTTAAATCCTCAGATCAGGTACACTGGATTTTGGGGATCATTTATAACTTGAACCAACAACTGACATAAATGAAGTAAAATACAGGACATACTACAAAAGTATATGCAATGACATCACTAAGCAAGGAATCTAAGCGTAAACAAATTAATATTTAAACTTTATTTTCAAGCAACCATGCACTTCAACCATAACACTGCAATGATTCTTCTGTCAAAAGCAAATGACAGCAGAGTTTATTCAGGAAATGGAGTGTAAAACACTTGGAAAACAAATATTCAAAAGTACCAGTATTGACCCCCAGATTACCGTGTGTCCAAGCTACCCTTAAAGTAATCCTCAAAACAAGAAACCTTTTACAATTTCACTAGTAACTTAGAAAATAGTTAAAGCTCAATATTCAAAACTCCTTTTACCACTTAAATCAACCATTTCCTTGGCTAGACATAGATTTGACTGTCATGGCATTTTCTCACCTGTGAAGTAATAAAGTCCTCGTTGACAATACTGTGCATTTATTGTTCAGTTCTGTGTAGCTTCTATCATGAGATAGTTTAATTAGGAAATAAGCTCAACATTTGGGAGAATTAGTTCAGTGTTCAAAGACAACAGCCAATTTTCTTCCAAGCCATTTTCATCCTTCAATTTTTTAGAATATTCTTATAGAAAAACAAAAAAACCATCACATAGATCATGACTATGCCTACAATCCCCACTCCGGGATTTCTGTGGACAGCACGTTCTCAGTATGAAATGTAGCACTGATGTAAATACTTTGCTCAATGAGGCTTTCATTTAAAATTATGACCTGCAAGATCTAATGAAAA
The DNA here is from genome assembly GCA_013400975.1 of Atrichornis clamosus. Taxonomy (NCBI): domain Eukaryota; kingdom Metazoa; phylum Chordata; class Aves; order Passeriformes; family Menuridae; genus Atrichornis; species Atrichornis clamosus. Next base: position 613,321 of record WBMZ01002278.1, read on the forward strand.
AAATGTATTCTTCTACTGGAGGCAATTTGTTTCTGCATTCATTTGAAGAAGAGATAGAGGAGAAACAGCTAAAATTAAGTGACAATTGAGTACCTAAACCTTTCATCAGATTTGAAAAATCCCACTTTTTTCCATGCCTAAAGCTAGACAAGTGCTCTCACATGATTAATGCCCCCTTGAAAAAGCCATTCTAAATATGTTGATTTTTGAAAATTCAAGAAACACCCTTTTTAACAAAGGCCACATGAGGCTGCTGCTGCTGCTACTGAGTGTAGCAGGAGCCTGAATGGTCTCTAGGTACTGGCCTCACATTCCCCTCACATTCAGGTGCCCAACAGGAACAGCACTGAAGAAACACAAGAGCAAAGTCAGCTATCAGCAGTCCCTCTGCTGCCTCCAGGCAAAGCAGTCCCAGGCTGTCCAGCCCCTCCACAGGGAGTTCACTCAGCAGCTCCCTATCCCAGCAAGGGGAGGCTCCAGGAGATGAGTCCTTGCAGCCTGGACCGTGGTCAGGTCCCAAGGCATGGACCTGTTTTCCAGGAAGGAAATCCTCATTCTCGTGACGAGGCTGCGTAAATACAACCAATGCTTTCTCTCTCTCAAAATCTCCTCGCAAAATCTTTTAGGAGTTGTTACCACAGAAAGGCACAACAGCAGACAAGTGCACACCAGACTTTAATGAGAGGGCAGAATCAGAAAGGCGGTACAAGAATGAGCTTTTTGGAAATGCATATTTAAATCAAGAAAGCAAAAAAACTAACGAGTCTGCTGTACAGCTCTGAAAGAATTAGCTTGCAATCAGCTCCAGGATGGATTTCATACATTGCTGCACTTCATGCTGCACACCAAATCTTACTTGTCACTTCAGCCTCTGACAAATCCTCAAAGATAAAGTTGCTAAGTCACCACACTCTGCAATGCAACACAATAAAATTGTCATCTGACACCAGTCATGAGCAGGATTACCCCATGATGTTCAATCCAAAGATACACAAAATAAACATAGAGAAGCAAAAAATTATACAGAATTCTGCTCAGCATTGGTCTAAGTTCAAACAACTTCAGGATGAACAGATTTAGGTCACAGAGTACCCCTGTTTAAGCGCAGGCATCTCACCTCTTCCTAAGGAAGGAAATAAACTCTCCTTATGTACTTCTTTACTATGCCCCAACCACTACAAATTATGTTAAATTTCTACATTTCAATTGCTACAGAATTTAAGTGCTGCACCACATTGGCCTCTGAGGTAAAGGTCACATCCACTTAAAAAAGGCAGCCCCCAAAAAATATAAATATACACATATGTACATTTCAGTAGTCTAGTCCCCGACAGTACTCCATTTGTGGTGGAAAAGGAGAAAAAGGAAGGAAAGTAGTGAGCTCTACCCATCCCTCTTGATGGGCAGGCCCAGTTTTTAATAGAGCAAAGGCAGCCAAAATAGAGCCATCAAGTTTTTATCGATTATGGCCAGTCAAATTGCAGCTCAGTTCTTAGCCCAAAGTCATGGCACCCTGTGAGCACTGATCTCTCTTATCCATGACTGCTCCCAAAAAACATAAGCCACATTTTCTTGCTCTCCTCTTTATGCATTTTTCCACGCTGCCACCAAGGCTACTGGTGCACACCGTTAAATCTCCCCAGGGCAGGGATTTTTCCTTGATAGGTTGTGAATCCTACTGATTATACCGTCAGCCTTCCAAACACAAAAAAACCCACCCAACCAAAACTAACTTTATCACCACCGGCTCTAAAGGGCTGTGGGCTGTTGAGCTGTACAAGCAGCTGAGGAAAAAGGACAGACGTTTCCTGACATCACTCCAAACATCACCTTAAAGCAGGATTCAGACAGCACCCACCATTTCAAAGACTTGAACCCTTGAGAGAGCACAGGTCAAGTGCACCACACTGTCTTCCAGCAGCAGTAGCGTGGACACTGTCACAAAGTGACAGACAGTTGCTGTCCTTGGAGAAAGTTACCAGCCAAGCCGCACTCAGCCCTGCTGCACTCGCCCTCTCCAGCACATTTGCAGCACAGAGCACCAGTGGCACTGATGCACACACACCTTGCCAAAGCAACAAACAAACAAAATGCCCCAACCAACCCCCCCCCCCCCCCCCCCCCCACAAACCCCACCCGGGCGGNAGAGCACAGGTCAAGTGCACCACACTGTCTTCCAGCAGCAGTAGCGTGGACACTGTCACAAAGTGACAGACAGTTGCTGTCCTTGGAGAAAGTTACCAGCCAAGCCGCACTCAGCCCTGCTGCACTCGCCCTCTCCAGCACATTTGCAGCACAGAGCACCAGTGGCACTGATGCACACACACCTTGCCAAAGCAACAAACAAACAAAATGCCCCAACCAACCCACCCACCCCCCCCCACAAACAAGCCGAGCGCGAGCTGACTGAAGGTAAAGAAGTCTGAAGACACGAGCTGCTCCCCAGGAAGCGCGCGATGCGGTAACATCTCATCCTACAGCACAACCTGCGTCAGCTCACAGAGCCCTCGGCTGCCTGAGTTGCACGGTACAAAGACAGCTTAAAGTCACCCCTGAAGGCTGTGTGTGCTGCAGGGAGTGACGCAGATCCACCAGCATGTACACAACCCCAGGAAAACTACCTGTGGGCAAGGTAGCTATCTGGTCTGGCAAGTTGCAATCCACAGCACTTGTTTATTTTCAAACAGTCAATCCAACAACACCAACTTCCAGAATTATTAGCAAATGTTTAGCTACACGCAGCAACTTTACACACAGAGTTTTGATTTCAAAAGCTCATTAACTGTTCAGTGGCCAGGTTTAAGCAATGCCTTCATCACAGAAAATGGATTTATGCTGTCTTAACAAAAACTTTAAATTCCCAGGACAACGTGTGGCCTGCATCTCCACTAGCCTCAAGTTGCACACTGCATGGACATAGCTCAGAGAGACTATACCAAGTTAGCTGCATCCATCCAAACAGAGTTCTGCCAGCATGGAGCCCTCCCTTCATCCCTGGAGCCACAAGCCCAGCTTTGCTTCCTGGATGGCGCCAGGAAGGCGGGCACCCCCGCAGTACCAGCCTCCAGTGCTCTCTACCATCAGTCTCACCTCAGTCTTCAGAGAGATTTATGAAGTCCAGCAACACTGACATCCATCCTCTATCCCGGGAAACCTGCTAAGAAGAAAATACATCTACATTTCCTTTACATGGATATTCTATTAAGAAGAGTGCATTTATCCTCACTGGCTGATGCAGGAAATAGATGTGACTATCAAGGCCACTCTGTATTACCATTATTCAACCTGGGATTTACCAGCCTGGGATTTACCACTTCCAGAGCCTCAAATTTGCACTGAAACGATGTTGCCCCAGCACAAAAAGAATCGAGCAGAGGATGTCAGTGCAGCACTAGAAAGCAGCCAAGCAGGCCAAAGAGAGCAGATAGCTGTAACACAGCATGGCTTACAGAAATTGAATCTGGTAAAGACACCCCTCTTTCTACCCTCCTCTTCTTGGCCATGAACTTGGCCATGAATTATGGGGATGGGGCAGCTAAGTATCTAGCATGATGCTACCAATCACTTTAACCAAGTATTTTTAACAATAATGTCTCAGAAAATCATGTAATACTGTCTTCCTCAATTGCTGTCACTAAGTTTCAAATGTGTAGGCAAAACAGCTCCTCAGAGGAAAACTCTCCAGCTGTCTCAATTAAGAGAAACCAACTCAAAGTAACCATCACACAGAGTCCTGTGACATGGCATCAAGTGCCACTGTGAAAATTATTTTCCTTCCCCACAAAAAAAACAGGTCAGTGTGCTACACACAGAAGAGGGGGAAACAGTGCTTGTGAAGGAAAATGAGACAAAAATAGCTTCCTTGATTTTTCCTGCTACATGGAAAATCCATTACAAAAGTTTACACAGCAACAATGAAGCCTGACGAGTTAATGAATTGTTTCTTGTGGAGTCACAGGAGAGATGTGCTATCATTCAGAAATTCCTCTGCTGCACAAACACGAGTCAAAGATGACTGTAATTTGGTCAAACTAAAAATCAGAAGTTTTGGTTCTTTCAAGAAAAAAGATATTGAATTAGTACTTCTCATGGCGGGAGTTTATGCTTCTGTTAAAAAAAAAAACAAAATAATGACCTGCCCCCCCCCCCCCCCCCCCCCCAAAAAAATCAAACAAACCAAAAGTCTCACAAGTCTGAAAAGCTCCTTGCAAAAAGGTGGCACAGCTTCATTAGTCCCGAGCCCCAGAGCCTGTTGAGCAGGAAGCCCGGTGCTTCAGAGCTGGCTGCAGTGACATTTGCAAAGACAAACACGCCGGTAGGATGGGACGGGTGTGAACACACGGCTCTCCGAGCCCAAGAGCACCAGTGTGTGCTTCCAGAGCAACACCCACAGGAGGGCCTCAGCAAGGCACGGAGCTGGGAAGTTTTATCATCCTTGTGATGCAGAGAAGCACTGGGCCTCCCTTCAGCTCTGGCAGGGACACTGAGGCACAGGACGGTCATCCAAGGACATCCGGAGTTAGCAGCAAGACACTGAGGCACATTAGCTACCAAGGAAACCAGGCTTACATGACTAAGGCCAGTTATAAAACTTCTGCTTGTTGTTCAAAGAACGTACAGTATCTGGCATTTCTCTGTCAGCGGCACCAAATAATCTAACAGCAATTTGATATTCACGTCCCTGACGGGCTCCTTTAGTTACAGAAACAACATTAAAAATGTAGCATCCTTCGAGATGCACTGCACAAGTCAGGCCACTTTCAGCCACAAGCATCAAGAGTAACTCTTTGGGGTTGTTTTTTTCTCCTGATAAGCTCTTTTGCAGCGTGGAGATATCTTATCAGGGATTGCTTCTGTCACCGGAAGGCAAACAGAGCCCTGTGAAAATATCAGGTATGACTTGAGCACCGAAGGGCTGTAGCCAACATCAAACCAGCAGCTGAAGTGGTAGCTGGCCATCTCCCTATATAGGGCACTCTCCACCCTGTAGCAGTCTACACTCCAAGTCCTGGGCACACAGAAATAAAACTGACTTGCTGCCAGCACGGACGCTGCCACATCAACACCGAAGCCCCTCCAGGAAGGAACGGGGCTGTGAGGGCAGCATTCAGCTCTCCTGCCCTTGGTCCTGCAGGAACAGCTTCCTACCAGCGACAGCAAACCCACTGCCTGGCTCCGCGTTCTCACAAGTAATGTGAGGGCAAATTCAGTCAATACCTTCCTTTGTTGAAACACAAGTCTCGCATACAAATTCAGGCTTGTCTTGACTAAGGTTCAGCTTGCCTCTTACTCTTACAGAGAAGATAGTTTAGTATTTCAGGTCCATCTAAACAGTTGAGCTGAGGTCTGGCTTTTACTGCCTGAAAAAGCACCAAGTAACCACTGTAAAATATTAGCTCGTGGCAATCATTAGGCAGAGGTTTTACGTTCGTCAGCGCAGTCAGATACATTCAGGTTGTGAGAAACCTAAGTCTCTAGTTATCCAACACCCAGAAATAATTCTCTTATATAGCTCAGGAAACTAATTTCTATCGTAAACCATTTCGTTATAAACCAGAAAACGGTTCACAAACACATTTCTTTAAACACCAGCTTGAAACCTAGCACTATTTAAGAAAAACATACCAAAAAACCCCACAAACGCGTCTTTACGCACCGTGCAACAAAACACCGAATTCCCACGAACTGAAGAATTCACCCACCGCAAACTTACCATAAACCCCCAGCACAGCACCGCCACCGATCCGCTACGCCGGCAGAAAGGCAATCCCGGGGAAGAGACGCGGACCACAAGTAAACAAACTCGAGAGCCCCCGTGGCCGAGCTCGCCGGAGTGCGTGTGCCCCGCACGGAGCGCGCCCGCCCGGGAGAGGCTGATCCCCGGCGCCGCTGCCCGCGGCTGCCGCCGCGCCGGGTCGAGCCGCTGCCCCGGGGAGGCGAGGGGAGCCGCGGCCCGGACCGAG